>JASJET010000125.1:2400000-3035000 GCA_034092305.1 Diaprepes abbreviatus | reverse complement strand
AACTTAAACAGGCATTTTTTTTATGAACACGCTCTAAATTTAATTGCATTTTATTACATTACTTTCTGATTTAGATTTATTTCACGGGTGTGGTTCGCACCTAATTAGGGGGACCATTCAGTTCGTGCTGAATTTTTTAGTGCGATGTCTTCCGAAAAACATCTTTCTCCGGCTACTTTTACAACAACTGTTGTATGCATCATACTTCGGTTACTAATAAAAAATAATTACTGTTACATGATACCATTACTTCAAGAGCACTCATATGTAGAAAGGGAGTACTTAAAAAAGTTGTTATTTTTAAACCGACCTTGTGTGCAAAATTACTTATTAGTTATATACAGTGGAGCAATTAAACTTTGTAATGTTCTTTAGTAATACTTTATTGTCTCTCGCTGTAATTTTTGTTCTTGAAATATTTGTTACTTTTACAATCATTACAAATATTTAAATATAGGAATTTTTTTACTACTCCAGCAATAAAATCTAAATTACTACTTAATTAGTATTTCAGTTAATTACATTCATTTTGCGATTTGATCAATTTTGATGATTGAAAGATTTTATTTGCAACTTCCTCTTTTCTAATGAGTGCTAAATAAAATGGGTAATTATTTCAAAAGAAGCATGTTTTTAGTTTCTTCTTTCAGAAATCTTAGTCAATATTTTTAAAGCAACCAGTTAATCAGTGGTTCATAAAGGTTTATCAGAAATTCAGACGAATCTCCTGAAAGCGATTGTTCGAAGCTCTTCTTTACTGTTATCATCTTGGCACAGCTTTAACAACATCATAAAATATACTGACTTATATATTGAGCATAGATCCCCCTTAGATTCCTCCACCTATGTCTGTCTTGGGCTGTTCTGATCCACGACAATCCTGCGCGTTTTTTGATGTCGGCGTACCATCTTGTTAATAGGTCTCCCTCTTTCCACTTCATGATCTCAATTCCATGATTTTGGTATTTCATCTTCGGTCTCTAGTTCTTGCTACATTCTGGCGTAACTCCATTTTAACTGTGTTATTCTTTATCTCATATCAATCACTTTTGTTATCTGCCTGATCTACTCGTTTTTCTTTTTATCTTTCTTCTAAATCACTGTTCATTGCTCTCTCTCACTCTCTCTCTCCCTCTCACTCTCTCTCACTCTCACTCTCTCTCTCTCTCTCTCTCTCTATATATATATATATATATATATATATATATATATATATATATTCATGGCCGTATACAAATATACAAATGACCTGAATAATTGAAAAATTGCATATATTCCAAAAACTTTCTATCCTTTTACCAGTATTCAAAAACATAACACAAGAGGTAAAAAAATGTAAACATATTTACTAGTGTATTTATACAATAATGGATGTTAAAAAATTACAACGTTTGACGTTTCCGATTTTTTAAACTATTTCACAATAAAATCACCTAAAATACGATTAAAATCTTTCATGCTAACAGAAAGAGTTAAAAGTAAAAAAAAAATGATCAAAAAAACCTATTTTACAATTAAAAATTAACATAATTTTAAAAATATTCAATTTTCACAAAAATATACAGACAAAAAGTCCCTTGAACTTACTATTTTCATTTCAATACTGGAAGGTAAACTATACCGATTGTGGTGTTGGAAAAACTATTCTTTTTTTATTAGATTATCTTTTAAATTATTACTTATGGAATCCTTGATTTTTTATAATTTATAAATTACAATATTTTAAGAGGATATACCTGTTTTTTGAATTTTAAGAGGGTATATTAATTTTTAATAAAATTTGTGTAAATGTGACCAGTACTGTTGTATTGTAATCGAAGAAATGGCCTGCTTTCCGTATGTGTTTTTTTAGTGCAGTCATAGAATTCTTCATAAATTTGTGCCCATTTAATCTATTTTTAAGCAACTGTGTGATCATTCTTATTTATTTTTTTGGACAATTGGTGCAAGGAATTGAATATACAACATTAGAGTTATTCATTTTAGGGGTTTTACTTTTCAGTTTTGTAAATAGTCTAACTTACTTTGGACTTTATGACAGACTACGATATTATGTTGGCCCAAATATATTTACTTTTCTCTGTTATAAAAGGCAAGATAATAAATTTCGATATATCATTATTGTTGGGAAGATTTGTCAAATTATAAAAATTGTATATTCGTTCTTTCATTATTTTATCAATGCCCTTGTGCTTAAAAGGGTTTCTTGATAAGGTCTCCTTCACTTTTTTAAAAATGGAGGAAGTTAAAGTAATGGCTCTGTCTGCTAAACCAATAATAACCCTATTTTTCTGAGACATTGGATGATTTGATTGGAAATTCAGGCATCTCCCTTACCGTGTGGGTTTAGTATACTACTTAGTTAAGATTTTATTTCTTATTCGGATAAAAGTCATATCTAAAAATTTTCTCTCACCGTCTTTCGCTATTTCTGATGTGAATTGCAACGTGCTGTGAAAGTTGTTAAACGCTTGGAGGATTTCATTCGTTTTATTAGTGGGGGCAGCCATTATACAATCATCCACATATCTCTTAAATAATATTATATTGAATTTAAGGTCTTTGATAACTTTTTCTTCTAAATATTCCATAACTAACCGTGCAATGGTGGAGAATACTGGATACTTGAATGTGACCACAGTTATAACAAATTGAGTGTGAAGGAAGTGATGGATATAAAAATAAAAAAAGCGCAGTTAGTAACATATCTGATATAAGTAACCTGAGTCACATTTACAAAGAAGTTATTAAAAACTAATATATCCTCTTAAAATGCAATAAATAGGAATATCTTCTTAAAACATTATATTTTATCGTCTATAAAAAATCTAAGATTCCATAAGTAATGATTTAAAAGATAATTTAATAAAAAAAGAATAGTTTTTCCAATACCACAATCGGTACAGTTTACGTTTCAGTATTGAAATAAAAATAGCAAGTTAAGATGTACACTTTTGTGAAAATTGAATATTTTTAAATTATGTTAATTTTTAATTGTAAAATAAGTTTTTTAATTTTTTTTTTGAATTATCTTTCAACTCTTTCTGTTAGCATGTAAGATTTTAACCATAATTTAGGTGATTTTAACTTTTAGATTATTTGACAAAGGAAAGTATTATTATTAAATTAAGAAAAATAATAGAAAAAAGATCTTTTTGAAAATGCCTTGAACAAAAACGAAACGTCAAAATACGTTGTTTTGTACATCCACGTTTAAACGTAACTCCAAACTTCAATAAGAAATAAATAAATCTTATTACTACCGTGTTTAACTAGTTGCCTATATTTATTCTCTTTTGAGGCACTTAGAGGAAAGAATATTTACAGATAGTTTATTTCCTGCAAATACAATTTCTTACTGAAATTCTAATTTTAAACTAGTAAACATCCCTCAGAAAACCTCTATATACACATTTTAAAAGAAATCGAAAAGTAAAATTTTATGCCTACCATATTGAATTGAGCAAATTGATTTTAAGAAAATATATTTAGATTCGTAATGTACGCCCACAACTATGCCCGTTCAAACGATAATTTTTTGTGAAATTTGTCATGCTGTAGTGGTACCTCTTTAATAAATTTATTGTTTATTTTAGACTAAACTGACCAAACTTAAGATAATGTTAATCTTAGAAACAAAAATTAAGTAACAAAAAATCATTTCTCTCTCAAGAAACGAAAGATATACAATTTAATATTCTTTGAAAAATATATCTTATTAAATTTTTTGATTTTAAATAATTTCTTTTCTTTAAATCTTAAAACCAAAATGTGCATTGAATTTATTTTTTATTGACGTTTCAAATGAGGAGTCATAAAACATATGAGAGAGTTTTATTTAAACATTTGGATTTTTTGACTTATTTTAAAAAGTACATATAAACTTTTGAACATTTGGTGGAATCACCCATATATACTAAAATAAAAAAACTTTTCCAAACATGTTAAACACCATTTTATTTTAACTAACAATCTTCGAAATGTTTATTTTAATATTAAAATATGATCAAATAAAACAACTGAAGCGTTACGGTAATAGTTATGTGATTAGTGATTACAAATTCAAATATGTAAAATGTAATAAGTTACATCAAGTAAACTCCATGGAAGCGTTTAAATTTAATACAAATAATTAAAGTATTTTTTGACTTTCAAATAAAATATTAAGATAAATGTTGTAACAATTGGAATATTATAGGTAATTGATATATCATAGTTTATAGAGAGATAAAAGAAGTAAAAAAACAAACAGCTAAGTGCGTATCGAACATGCATTATTTTTCGATTCCGTAGCCAGGCGTTAGCAATTATTCTTGCATCAATATAAACTGCTTGTTACCTTTCAGAGAACATTATTTCTTATACTGACCAAATGACTGACTTTAAACTTGACATTGTTAGCTTTTTTCTGCAAATTATTCGGACCTTTTATGACAATAAAATTTTATAAAAAAATTGAACCGACTTCTAAAAGAGCACTAAAAAGTGAAAAATAACTATAAATTTTTTATATGAAATTGAAATTATTGAAGTCTGCGCCAAACTAATACCTGACAAAACGTGATTCGCATAAACAGATTAAAAATACTTTATTTGTAATTGCTTTCTTACAATAATTTGTATATAATAGTACTTATTTATTTCATTTAGAAGCAATTTGGCGCCGAGTTCAAAAATTTCAATATAATATAAAAATTTATAGTTATTTTTTACTTTTTAGTGCACTTTGAGAAGTCGGTTCAATTTTTTTTTATAAAAATTTTATTTTTCGATTTTTAGTTTTGAATTCATTATGATATCCATAAATTATATGAACTAAATACTAATCGAGATTAGTGTACCTCGCAATGACTCCAGTACCAGTAAAATTGTGTCAAACAAATATTTAGTCTGTCATAATAAATCTACTATCTAAAATTTCAAATTAATTTTAGATTGGTAATATAGGCCCCAAAACCTTCTAATATCTATATTTAAAGAACTTGAGACGGAACTTTCTTAGCTCGATATATTTTATACTTTTATACGCCCCAAGAACCCCGCAATATGAATTTTAGACAAAATACGAAAATATAAAATTTTCAGTCCCTCATATTGTATCTTATCAACCCAATTGTTGTAAAAAATTAACTTCATATTAGTAATATACGACCCCGAAAATTGCTTAATACAAAATCTGAAAAAATGCAGATAAGGTAAACTTTTCAATCCACCATATTGGATCCGCCATATTGAATTTCAAAAAAAAAAACTTTAACGTCTTAATCTAATCTAAATTTAAACCCTTCAAAGCCCCCATTTTGGATGAAATCCGGAAATTTAAAACTTCTAGACCGTCACATTGGATCTGATATATTAGATTTTCTTAAAATAATTTTATATTCGCTATTTATATCCTGAAAAACGATCTAGTTCCACTTTTGAACAAAATCGAAAAATGTAAAATTTTTAATCCGCTATATTGGATTCGCCATATTGAATCCTGAAAACGAAAGACGATATATAAAATTGATATTATAGGGTTTTCAGGATCACAGGTTACAAACATAAAGATCATTTCTTAAAATTCAATGACCGATCTAATATGACGTTAAAAATTTTTCATCAATTTTCTTCAGATTCATTATGTGTGACCTCGAAAACTCCCGCGTACCAATTTTGGAGAAAATCGGACAAAACTAATTTTTATGTCTGCCATATTAAATCCGCCATTTTGAATTTTTTTTTAAATAATTTCAAAATCGTTGAGTACAACGCTGAAATTCTCCCATACCAATTTTGGCGAAAATCAGACAAAATTAATTTTTTTGGCCGCCATATTGTCAGCGCCATCTTGGATTTTACTGCATCAATTGCATCGAAAATAATAAGGGACCACCGCAGTAACTTTCTGAACATAATTTTAAAAAATTCATTCAAATCGATGCCGCGGTTCCGGAGTAATCGGTGTACATACATAAAAAGATACATAACCGACGAATTGAGAACCTCCTTCTTTTAGAAGTCGGTTAAAAAATAAACGTCATTATGGAAAAACATATTAAAGCATCGGCGATTATATTTTTAACATTTTTTTTTTGTATTTCATAAATTAGTATTCACTAATTGCTATTATATCAGTTCATCAAAGATTTTAAAAAAAACCTCTTCATCTTATTTCGGCGCATCTATACGAAAGTGTACGATACAAATGCAAGCATGATTTTTGATGGCAGTGTTCGAAATATGTGGATCGATGAGCGTTCAAACCATCTACGTAAATTCTTGAGGCACGAATTCTAACGTCATTTAACAAATCTTTTTTATCAAGAAATTCTTTAAAGATAAATAAGACGAAACGAAAAGGTGGGCAGCTAAAATGAAAATTTATGCCTGGTCTCGATCCCACGAGACGAGATAACAATAGCACTATTTTTCTTCTCATCTCACAATACTAAATACAATGATTTATTACAGCGAACCTCGACCTTGCCTCTAAATTCCTTTACGCTTTGTGACAGAGCACTGAAGGTATTTTTTTTTACTTTTAACAGTAATTGACATTTTATGTATTTTTATGGTACATATAAAAGTTTAATGAAAAATTAATTCACTTCTAAGAAAAATCCGCTCGTATAACGAAAAAAATCTTAAGCAGCCGTAACTAAGCATTTTTAACCTGCGCTTTCTTTTTATTTAAACAAATAAATAATGTTGTGACATGAAAAACAATAGCTTTACTTGTTAGAATTGTTTGATAAATGGAGCCAGTCTGAAATATGACTCTCAACTAAAACCATTCATATGACATATTTTGTAACCAACAGTGCACTTCAGTAATTTGCAAAGTTTTTATTTTACGTAATAATTATGATTAACTCATTAAAAAATAAACCGAGTGTAAAGAATAGTGGAACAAACTTCTAGGATCGAAAAACTCATTAAATTAACGGAAAAATTTTCATTAATATGGTTTTGAAATATTTGCGAACTTATATTACCATAGAGAAATAAAAAATAGACCAGGAGTTAAAGTGTACCAACTTGGTGTTAGAAACATACAAATATTTTAGGATATAGTCTTGCTAACAAAATCAGTACTGAATCGACTCAATCAGATCATTAGTAAAGAAGAAAAATAGGAAAAATCGAAAAATTCAGCATTTTTTTAAATCATGTCTCCGTTATTTTTCAAGTCTTAGCACTGGTCCTTCGTGAAATAATAGTAATTTATATGTAAAGGGTGTTTTTTATAGAGGTATAAAACTTTAAGATGGCAACACTTTTTTAACTGGCGGCCATTTTGTCAACTGTCAAGTGATTTATATTTAGTTTGGTTTGGCATTTCAACATGAATAGACTGACGCCTGAACAACGCTTCCAAATTGTGCAAATTTATTTTGAAAATCATGGTTTTCTTCGAAATACGTATCGCGCACTACATCCATTTTACGGTCAACATAAACGTCCATCAGAGCAATTAATTGGATTAACTATGGAACTTTTTCGCACCACGTTTACTCTAAATGATAATACGCATCCACAAAGACGTCGTACAGTGCGTACAGAAGAAGTCATTGCTGCTGTAGAGCGTAGCGTAGAGGAAGACCTGAATCAGTCTTTCCGCCATCGTGCACAGGAATTGGATATGTGTCCATTCACTTTATGGAAGATTTTGCGGAAATATCTTGGTTTGCGTGCTTACAAAATCCAACTCGTGCAAGAATTGAAGCCACACGATCACCTAGCAAGGCGTAGATTCGGTGAATGAGCCCAAAACAAAATTGCCGTTGATCCCGATTTTCATAAGCGAATTTTGTTTAGCGATGAAGCTCACTTTTGTTTGAATGGATACGTCAATAAACAAAACTGCCGTATTTGGAGTGATGATAATCCTCAAGTGTATGTTGAGACACTGTTACATCCAGAAAAACTGACTGTTTGGTGTGCTTTATGGGCTGGTGGAATCATTGGTCCGTACTTCTTTAAAAACGATGCTAGTCAGAACGTTACAGTCAATGGTCACCGCTATAAAGCCATGATTACTGACTTTTTCATTCATCAATTGAACAACCATGATGTGCAGGAGCTGTGGTTTCAACAGGACGGCGCAACATGTCACACAGCTCGTGCCACAATTGATTTATTGAAGGAAACGTTTGGTAACCGCATAGTTTCACGTTTCGGACCCGTGAATTGGCCTCCAAGATCGTGCGACTTAACGCCGCTAGACTATTTTCTGTGGGGATATGTGAAGTCGCTAGTCAACGCCGATAAGCCCGAAACGATTGATCACTTGGAGGATAACATTCGCCGCGTTATTGCCGATATACGGCCACAAATGTTGGAAAAAGTCATCGAAAATTGGACCTCCAGATTAGACTACGTCCGAGCCAGCCGTGGCGGTCATATGCCAGAAGTCATATTTAAATTATAATGCCAGAAGGTTATCTTTCGAATAAAGTAAATTTCATGTCAATTTAAAAAATTCATCTTTGTTTTATTCCATTTAAAAGTTCTATACCTCTATAAAAAAACACCCTTTTCTTTTTGCCTGCCAAACCAGATATTGTCAATTCTTTCGTTTTTCCACAATTGACGTTTGAAATTTTTAGTGCGCCTAGATACATCATAAATGTTCCAATTTTAACTTTGTTAAAAGTTTTTGAAAGTAGAAGTATCATTCTACAAGTCTATATTTTCATTTCGTATCAAAAAGTCTGTGAAATATGTGAAAAATGCTAACAAACATGATCGAAAACGTCCTAGCGCGTGAATTTACCGATCCGCCAATCTCGCACAAGGAGCTTCATCAACCGCGCTGTTTCCACGCGTTCTTTTCGGTCATGTTTGCTAGCATTTTTCACGTATTTCATAAACTTTCTGATGCAAAATGAAAATTTAGGCTTGTAGAATGATACTCCTACTTTCAAAATATTTTTTAAAATTAAAATCTTACCATACATGAAACGTCTGGGAACGCTGAAAGGTAATGCACAAAAAATTTCAAATCGCAATTGTGCAATCACTATAACTACAACTTGAAAAATGACGGAGATGTAAATTTTTGAGGAAACGCTGAATTTTCTAGTTTTTCCCGTTTTTCTTCTTTTTCATTTTTTTTTGATGACATAGTCGTTATTCTGATAATTTTTTTGGTCACTTATTTTTTTTCTCTATTGAATGACCTATAATGTTCATATAGTTTTTGATCCGTGTTTTATTTCTGCCTTTATCGACTTCAAAAAAGAGCTAATCTCATGATGTCATCGCTAAAAAATTTATTAAGCAATGTGTCTCCACAATAGGCGAATATCTTCAGATTATTTTCAACTGATCTCTGGCTACCTCTGAAATCCTTGATGTCTGGAAGTGTAGGTTCGTTATCCCTATATGAAAGTGTGACAATATCAGTTATTATCGAGGAGTCTCCAACAAATGCGCGAAAGAGAAATTTTGACAGCAAGGTTTATGAGCAACTTGCATGAAAATGTAGTGGTATATTGAATAAAAACCTTTTGGGATTTTTGGTAGCAAACTCTACAATTGATATAATCAGTAGTTAATTATAATCTTATAATGTATGAGACTGATCCATTGGAATCCTTGGAGAGGAAAGTACAAATTGAGTCTTTCTACACTGATTTCTGAAAAGCCTTTGACAGAGACAGTTACTTCTGGGAAAGCTTGAGGCATTGAATTTTCATTAAGCACTTATAACCTCATTGAGGAGTTTTCGAGAGAGTGCAAAAATAAATCATTTCCTCTTAATTTTGAAAGGCATCTTTCTACCGGGAGTTCCAAAGAGATCACGCTGTGCAATAAACATGGTAAAACATTTAAATGGGAGCATGTTTGCGGATGGCTTCAAATTGACCAATGGGGAGATCCAGCAGGATTTCAGAAAGATCTGATTGTGATTTTGGATTCATTACAAATAAACATCCAAAAATTATATATAGAAAAATGCAATTACATCACCTTCTACAAGAGATTTGAAACGAAATTTAAGTCCAATTTTATTCCAAAACTAGGTCCAAAAATTTTACCTTTTATTTTTCCCATGTTTTGCCAAAATACAACACTGAACCCAAAAAAAATAGAAAATTATTTGACCAGTTTTGTTTTTCTTATGATATCATTTTAATTGTGTTTTACAGGTTCAAAACTTGCTTAACTTATTGTTACCGTTGTCAATCTAAATTCTCTACTGTCAATCTAGACCGGTTTTAAAGTTAAACCATGTTAATTTAATGAATTAGGGGGTAAAATTTTATTAAAACGGTAAAAGAGAAACCACATTTATTAATTTGTTTTTTAATTGTAGGTAATACCCTTAAATGCATTTTCGGAATTATGTTCATATACACTTTTTTCTTATTTTGATGATAACTATCTACTCTAGGAATGTACTACAAAGTTTCTTTCATACCCTGTAGATGTATCTTTTGCTGAAAGTAGAAAGTTCTCTAGTTCATATTACCCATTTTTTCCGTGCTCTAAGCATATTTTCTATGTTAAACCTTTGATATTTAAATTAATAACATAACATAGACATATCATATGTTTCCTATGTAATAAAGTAACATGTATTTTTTACTTACTATCTAAAGCTCATTCGATTTAATCTATATTTTTTCTTCCTAGATAAATAATTTGTTGTGCAATTTATAGCCATTGAATATCTAGATTATATTTGGACAGTTCATTTCCTTTATATTCAGAGGAGAGCTTAAATAAGGATTTTCAATATTTCGAAAGACTTCGATTCCTTAAATATCGATTTTTTTATAAAAACAAGCTCAAACTCTTTTTAACTCTCAAAGTCTGATTTTCAACATTTGATCCTTTATGTTCAAAAAAGAGTTTAAATTTCGATTTCCATTCCTTTAATGTTTCTTAGTAGTAAGTAATCAATAAGCTATAATAGATGCTCTGTAGAAACTTCGCGGGAAAAACCTGGGACAACGTATCCCTAACGAATAAGCATTAGAAAGGGAACACAATAGATCTTTTAGGTCGGTGTACAAATCCCCAGTTTCACACAAATAGATAAATAAAAATCATCCCATTTTTCACTACTTAAAATTCGAAATATCAGAATATACAGGGTGTTTAGGTTTCATTACTTTTTAGTTCAATTTTACTCGCGTTAACACGTGACACATTTTACTGGCCCTCGTAAATGTAAAAAGGGACAGAATAGTAGTAGTACCATAGTCGTATCGTATAGTACTCGACGTATTGCACGTCTCCCGCTTATCGTTTTGCTCTCAAATATATTGACTCTCGCCTCAAAACTACTCCGAAATACAGTGATAGTGTCCCCGATTCCTGGTTCCTGTATGGTGAAGCTTGGAATTATTCTGGTGGCCACCAAGAAGAATTGAGTGAAGTGATTTCGACTACAAGGTAGGCCATTTTAGTATTTGTGTCACGCTGTCGCCGTATTTTGTATAATTTCTCATCTCAATTAAACCTATATACAGTCCACTCTTTGTCTCAATCCCCTACATATTTTTTGGCCACTTCGAGCCGCATGTTCATTGTTTTATTCACAAAATTAAAAATGTTCTTTAATTAATTAACATTTTACAAAATTTTCTTCGAGAATGTACCATTTTTAGAATTTTTTCGTTGGCCCTTTAAGAGTCTCGAAGGCGCACCTGTCACACGCAATTTCATGGTCGTACTCCCTCCATACCGCTGCATAAAATATTTGAATTTTTAACGCATTGGAAACGACTGAAATCGCGTACTTTTAAAGAACAAAAAATAGTAATATTTTTTGTTGATTTATTTTATTAACTGGCTCTCAATTGGAAAGATAACAATATCGTTTATTGATTTGTTGTTTATTAAATATTGATCGATTAGAAAAGTAAATAATAGATTTGAAAATGTCAAAACTGGATATATACATTGCTCGCAGAAATGCTACTAATTCTCGCATTAAAGAATTATTGAATATCGCGGAAAAGGCTCAAACAGATCAAAATGTACGTTTACATTTTAAAATGCGCTATAAAATGTTAGAAAATATTAAGGATGATTTTGATAAAAATCATTCGAATATCGTTGATTTAATAGCAAGCGTGGAAAACAAAGATGCTCTTTTAAAAACCGAAGCCACTTTTAGGGAACTTGTCGATTTTGATTATTTTGAAATTCAGGCTATTTATTATAGTATTTTTGAATCTGAACCCCTTGTCAACTTAAATGTCTCTCATTCTGCGCCATCCCAAAATAATGGTAGGTTGCCCAAATTGGAAATACCGGTTTTCTCTGGTGATGTTCGAACATGGAAAACCTTCTATGATTTATTTAACTCGCTCATACATACTAATTCCAATTTGAGCAACGTGGAAAAATTTAGCTATTTGATAAATTCTCTCGATAAAGCTCCGCTTGCTCTAGTTAAATGTACACCTTTATGTGATGCAAATTATTTAATTGCCTATAATGCTCTGGTTAATAGATACGAAGACCCTAGACTTATTGCTATAACTCACTGGCAAGAAATACAGGGTACTAAAAAACTGTCTGATGATTATTCGGTCAGCTCTTTGAGAAATCTCGTGGACAAGTTTGAAGAAAACTTGGCTGCTTTAAATAATTTGCATTACCCAGTTAAACAATGGGATTTTGTACTATTTAATATATTAATGGAACGGTTAAATCACAGTTTAGCTACACGTTTTGAAATTGATTGTCATACTGAATTAAAAAACCCAACAAATCGCTCAAATAATTTTGGTATTTTGAGAGACTTTTTACAAAAACATTGTGACGCTTTAGATGCTGTTTCTATTACTTCTTCTCCAGTAAAATTACAAGTTCCTAAAAATAAAATAAAAACATTTCTAAACAATGCCGATGGCAAAGAAAAATGCCCTTTTTGTAATAAGTTGCACCCCATTTATAGTTGTCAAGACTTTTTATCAAAATCCCCTCAGGAACGGTATAATATTGTTAAAACTAAAAGATTGTGTATAAATTGTTTAGGTACAAGGCACCTTTCGCCTTCATGTACATCTCTTCGCACTTGTCGTAAATGTTCTCTAAAACATCATACACTTTTACATTTTGGTTCAGAATTTAAGCCCTCATCTTCTCAAATTGTTGTTTCTCATCCTCAGAGTTCTCAAGTTGTTTCTCATACATCCACGCATGCGCCTACTCAAGTTTCCCATTTGGCAGAAAGCTCTCTCGGTACAGGTGCATTGCAGTCACATTCAGATAAAGACAATTTGCCTAACAATAATTCTCCAGATGTTAACTCTTACGTTGCTAATTTACCTCGTAACCATACTGTTCTCTTGTCCACCGCGGTCATAGAAGTCAAAGATGCGTGGGGACAATTTCAAAAAGTCCGTGTATTACTGGATTCCGCAAGTCAGGCTAATTTCGTTACTAAAAAGTGTTGTAAAAAACTGGGTTTGGATTCTTATTCTCTAAATATTTCCATAGGTGGGTTAGGACCTATGGCTACCAAGGCTACGCAAGGTGTTGCTTGCACAGTTCGTCCTCATTTTCATTGTGAACCTTGTTTAACTTTAGAATTTGTTGTTTTACCGCAAATCTGTGCCGATTTGCCATGCGCTGACTTATCAGCACAACATTTTAAAGAATTTTTGAATTTAAACTTAGCTGATCCAAATTTTAATGTTTCTTCTTCGATTGACATGCTCATCGGTGCTGAAGTTTTTGGCTCTTTATTGAAAGGTGAATCAATTTGTTTTGATCACCACAAACCCTCCGCTGTTAATACGTCTTTTGGATGGATACTTATGGGCAAAGTATCTCTTGAAAATAATTATCGCATAGGAACGTTTTGTACTTTAACTCAAATTGAAAATTGTATAAAAAGATTGTGGGAGCTTGATCAAGTAGCTCAAACCCCCAAGCTTTCTCCCGAGGAGAACGCTGCTGAACATATATTTGTTGAATCTCATGATAGAACTCACACTGGTAGATACGTAGTAGCTCTCCCCTTCAAAAATTCCTCTTCTCCTAATTTTTGTGATTCTCGCGACATCGCTCTTCGTAGATTTGTGAACTTGGAGCGTCGTCTGAAAAATAATCCCTCGCTTTATCAAGACTACTGCAATTTTATGCAAGAATATCTATCAGCTGGACACATGGAACTTATTGAAGATCCCTTAGAAGCACCCCACTCTTACTATATTCCTCATCATTGTGTTTTACGCCCAGAGAGTCAGACGACTAAATTAAGGGTCGTTTTTGACGCCTCTACTAAAGATGCAAATCATATATCATTGAATGACACTCTTTTAATTGGCCCCAAGCTTCAGTTAGATATTTTCACTCTGCTACTGTGCTTTAGACTTGGCGCTGTAGGGTTTACAGCTGATATCAAGCAGATGTATCGTCAAATTTTGGTTACTAAAAGTCACTGTGATTATCAAAGAATATTATTTCGCTTCTCCCAAGACGAATCTATTAAAGATTATCGTTTACTAACAGTGACTTACGGTGTATCTTCGGCTCCATTTTTGGCGATTCGTACTCTTCAGCAACTGGCTAGTGATTACCAGGCAAATTATCCTCTAGCCTGTCAAGCATTGAAAAATTCTATTTATGTTAATGACTTGATCTGCAGTTGCGATACTGTTAGCGAAGCTGTACAGCTTCAACAGGAGCTCGTCGAGCTCTTGCGACTTGGTGGTTTCGAGCTGAGAAAATGGGCCAGTAACAATCCACAGTTATTGACTCATTTACCGCAATCTTGGCTGCAAATTGATCCTCTTTCATTTGATAATGATCAGGAAAATATGGTGAAAATTCTGGGACTTCAATGGCAACCCAAATTGGATATCTTCACATATAACGTAAGTGTTAGTGAAACCTCCTGTACAAAACGTAATATTTTGTCAGATTTAGCTCGCATATTTGACCCTGAAGGATTTTTAACCCCAGTTGTCCTTTTCGGTAAACTTATAATACAAAAACTCTGGGCACTTGGGCTTCAGTGGGACGACATCCCACCTGAAGACATTGGAATTAAGTGGCGCAAATTTAAGGGTGAATTACCTCTACTGTCTAATTTTCAATTACCTCGTATTCTCCTCTCTCTCGATTATTTGTTTTGTGATATTCATGCATTTTGTGACGCTTCCTCTTACGGCTATTCAACCGTTATATATTTTCGATACGAAACGTCCCAAAATCAAATAAAAACTTCTTTTGTAGCTGCAAAATCTCGTGTTGCGCCATTGAAAACGATTTCTGTTCCTCGTTTAGAATTGTGTGCAGCCGTACTCCTTTCAGATCTCTTGATTTCGGTTTTGTCTGCTTTTGAAGACAAAATTAATTTTCGTCGGATTTATGCGTGGTCATATTCGACTGTAACTCTATCCTGGATAAAATCGTCTCCTCATAAGTATAATACTTTTGTTTCCAATCGTCTTACTCATCTTCAAGAAAGGAATGCACCTACTCGTTGGTGTTATCTTCCTTCCGAACACAATCCGGCTGATTGTGGTTCTCGGAGCTTATTACCCTCTCAATTGCTTGACCATTCGCTATGGTGGGCGGGGCACTTTTTTCTCTCTGAATCAGAAGAGCTTTCGCCAGATTTTTGTCGAACGTTCAAGTTCACGGAAACTGCTTTGGGGCAAAGAAAGACCGTTTTGTCCACCTTAGTTCCACCTAGGGACTTCTTTTTAGATCTGCTTGATAGATTTTCCTCCTTGGATAGAATAACGCGCATTCTTTGTGGATTTCTACGTTTTATCTCGAATAAGAAAACGCAAGATACTCTTTCGGAACCATTTTCCCTCTCAAAGCTAAATGGACCTCTCGTGTGCTTATTTAAATACATTCGAAATGTTATATTTCTTGTTGAACCGGGTATCCTGAGGGTGGGCGGACACCAATCGTACTCCCATCTATCTTTTAGAAAGTTACATTCCGGTCAACAAACCCTTCCGTATTTGCTCGTTCAAAAATTGTGGATTTTATATCCTAAGAAACCTCTTCGCATGCTTTCTCGTTGTTACAAGTATATAACAACTAATCTCGAGTCTTCTCAGCTTACTATGGAAAGTATTCCGGAGGCTCTTTTTATTTTTAATTTATCTCTCCTTGTTGGTACACAGATTTTCTCTTACACAGAGTGTAACACGATTTTAGTCTTAGTTGAAACTTTGGTAAATTTTCGACACCTTTTAAGTTTGGGTTTAAACGATCTCAAAGCTCGTACACCGGAACATTTTTTGAATTTGGAACCCTTAAACTCTTTTTTGGAACCTGATTTAACCTCGTTCAACCTCGGACGATTATCTCGCTTTCAATTACTACAAGCCTTACATCAGCATTTCTGGGTAAGGTGGAACAAAGAATATTTACACACTTTGATGCAACGCAGCAAATGGACTGAGTCGTCAGTTCCTATTCTCAAGGATACTCTCGTGTTGCTCAAAGACGAACACGCGCCGCCCTTAAAATGGCATTTAGGCCGGGTGTTAGAGGTGCATCCGGGTGCGGACGGAGTTACGCGCGTTGTGACTGTGCGTACCGCGCAGGGTAATTTCAAAAGACCTGTAATTAAAATATGTCCCCTACCTCAAAATTAAAATTATGTTTTTTTTTTTTGGTTTATTACTCTACTTTAAGTTTTTTTTTATTTGGATGGTACAGAAATATTTTTTTTCTTTTTGTTTATAAAATGTCTCATTTTAGGTGGGCGGTATGTTTAGGTTTCATTACTTTTTAGTTCAATTTTACTCGCGTTAACACGTGACACATTTTACTGGCCCTCGTAAATGTAAAAAGGGACAGAATAGTAGTAGTACCATAGTCGTATCGTATAGTACTCGACGTATTGCACGTCTCCCGCTTATCGTTTTGCTCTCAAATATATTGACTCTCGCCTCAAAACTACTCCGAAATACAGTGATAGTGTCCCCGATTCCTGGTTCCTGTATGGTGAAGCTTGGAATTATTCTGGTGGCCACCAAGAAGAATTGAGTGAAGTGATTTCGACTACAAGGTAGGCCATTTTAGTATTTGTGTCACGCTGTCGCCGTATTTTGTATAATTTCTCATCTCAATTAAACCTATATACAGTCCACTCTTTGTCTCAATCCCCTACACAGGGTGTCCAAGATAAGGATCCTAAGCATGGGGATCTCGGAAACAGTTGGAGATACGAGGTCGGTTAAATTAGAGAAAAGTTGCGCAATTTAGTGCTAAATTAAACGCAGTTAAAAAAAATTTAAAAATTTAAAACACTTCCGGAGATTTCCGGAAAAAAACGAAATTTGGCAAAATCGTTTTTAATTTTTGCAGGCTTTATTTAAAGAGATATCCGAAAATAAAAGGTAGATTCTCATTGCCACTTTTAATTTTTTATAATTTGGTCCAAACAAAATTTAAATCCGACGTTTCGTTTCTGAGATACCATCATGAACTTTCATTTTTTATATGGAACAAAAAAAAGTATCCCATGTATTTGATAGCATTTTTTATTACAAATTCAACGGTGTATCACACTTGCATATCAAGTGTGTAGTTCATTGGCTTTTATAAAACTGATATACCTTTCTCTCTCGCTCTCACGGAGCTCTTATGGAAAGTACTTGAACTACGTATTCGATATGCAAGGGTGATACACCGTTGAACTTGTAATAAAAAATGCTATCAAATACATGGAATACTTTTTTTTGTTCCATATAAAAAATGAAAGTTCATGATGGTATCTCAGAAACGAAACGTCGGATTTAAATTTTGTTTAGACCATATTATAAAAAATAAAAAGTAGCAATGAGAATCTACCTTTTATTTTCTGATATCTCTTTAAATAAAGCCTGCAAAAATTAAAAACGATTTTGCCAAATTTCGTTTTTTTCCGGAAATCTCCGGAACTCTTTGAAATTTTTAAATTTTTTTAACTGCGTTTAATTTATCACTAAATTGCGCAACTTTTCTCTAATTTAACCGACCTCGTATCTCCAACTGTTTCCGAGATCCCCATGCTTAGGATCCTTATCTTGGACACCCTGTATATATATATATATATATATATATATATATATATATATATATAAAATAAAATATTGGCGAAGCGGACGTGAAAATTTGTCAATCTACATGATTCTTGTATTAAAAAGTTCGGAGCACTCCAAAATATGGAAAAACTCCGGGTCCGACAGATGGCGACAGCGCTGTTTCGTCCTAATATGGAACTCGTCAGGCCACCGCAGTCGGTACAAACCATCATCTCGCCTTTGCATCGTATAAAGCTGAATTTATAATCAAAACACAGCAAATAAGACGACAAAGGCGACATCTCGATGGTCCACTTGATAATACAAGAACCACACAGATTAACAAAGTTTGTAAAAGAACCGTCATATGGTGGCGCGACGGTGAATTAAAACAGAAATACGTAAAATCGAGTACACGAAACGCGCTGCCCAACGGATAGGGGTCGTATTTTTCGGTACTGGCAAGCAAGCCTACCGCCTATTTTGGCAGCCAAAGCCACGTGCCGCACCAAACGATCCCACCATCGGAGAGTAGAATATCAATCTTGTTTTCCTGTAATTGACGGAATGGGTGATACTCATATTTTTTGCATTCAGTGATGATATGTTTGATTGATAGGGAGGTATGACAGGTTTCGCAGTAAGGAGCAGGGGACTTGTTTAGGAGATATTCATGGGTTAGCTTCGTGTGGCCAATTCGGAGCCTCGTCATTATGGTTAATTCTTGTCTTGGTAGATTAGGAAGAGGGATGCCAGTAAAGAAAGTCTTTTTAACTAATTGAAGTTTGTTGATTGAATCCTGATCTAGTTGAATGAGGTTTCGAGACATATGTTGTAAAGAGTTTTTTAGGTCCTGAGGGTGGAATATTTTGTTTACTTTATTAGGAGAGTTTTGATGATTGAATGCGAGGGTGTCAGCTTTAGTATTTCCTGGGATTCCAGTATGACTTGGTACCCAGAGGAAGGTGAAGGATTTGTTTCTGATATGGGAGTATTTTATTACGGTTTTGATCTCATGAGCTAATAAATAACTAGGATTGTATGATTCGATTAGTTTGAGGGAGTTTAGAGAGTCTGAAATTACCAGCCAGTTTGATTCTGAGGTATTTATGCAATATTGTAAGGCTTTAAGAATCGCGAATAGCTCCACAGTAAGGATTGAAGAGGATTCATGGAGGGAGAACACTTTTTCTGCATTCTTTGTATAGTATGATGCTCCGACTGTGTTAGCCCTTCTGAAACCATCACTAAATATGAGTTCGTGATTGTTATATTTCAATTGAATTATTTGATGGTACCTTGACTGGATTATTCTCGGGTTAACTTCTTTTTTATCTAGTAGTGTAAGTTCGAAGTTACAATTGATGGGGAAATGACTCCAGGGTGGGAATAGGTAGGTGTTTATTTCATCTACTGAGGGCATAGTTATTGATAGACATTGAAGAAGCTCACTATGTAGAGCGAAACGTCAGAAAAATTGTTGTCTTTTAATATCCCAATGGAAAAACCTATACCCAAGAAAATATTAGAGCAAATATATATATATATATATATATATATATATATATATATATATATATATATATATATATATATATATATATATTTTCTGAAACTTCTTGGGTATGTAGTTTTTTTTTTAAACAATCTAATTAAAATTTTAACGTTTCGCCTATTCTTTTGGGCTTTATCAAAAATATATTATCAGTTCATGGATAAAATTCGTTGTGGCTGTGCCATATAAAATTCAACTATATATATATATATATATATATATATATATATATATATATATATATATATATATATATATATATATATATATATATATATATATTGTTTCGGACGGCCGATCTTCGAAGACACACTGTATTATTGAACACACTAGTATTTCAAAATAATTTTTATTGTCAACCTTACTTTTGACACCTGTCAAACAATTTCAAGTTGCGTCGACGAACTCTCAAGCTACACTGACTACGAAAGTCGATCTGGACCCTTTATATACCCTTTTTGTCGATGCCGGAAGATTCCCTAATTCTCTAGAAGGATTGCCATACTACATGGGGTTATCAAAATAAGAAAAAGGAATAATCAGGCGATTTCTAGACCTTCCATCATAGCCGTTCCATGTTAAAAATAAGGAAATCGAATTCTCTAAAAAGTTCCAGACCTTATTTCATAGTCGTCTCCTGAGGAAATTAATAAAGGTAAAATTACTTAAATAAATTATAAACTCGTAGAAAATATATCTAAAACACAGCAGCATACACATTCCTACTATAAAAAATAATCGGGTCTATTATTCTAAACTCAAAGGTCTTGGGGGGGGGGGAGGGCGATCGCAAGAAAAAACAAGTTGTCGACAGGAGGGTGGAAGCTAACAACATACATATTCCTAGTATAAGAGCCAGAACCGGGTCTATTTTCTTAAACTCAAAGCTCTTAGGGGGGCGATCGCAAGAAAAAACAAGCTATCGACGAGGGGGTGGAAATCAACAGCATACACATTCCTAATGAAAGGGGCACAATCGGGTGTGTTTTCCTGAAATCTAAGCTCTTGGGAGGAGCGATCGCAGGAATAAACAAGTTGTCAACAGGGAGAGGTGCCAGCAGCATACACATTCCTAGTATAAAAGCCAGAATCGGGTCTATTATCCTATACTCAAAGGTCTTGTGGGGGGGGAGGGTTCTAGCGTCAACACTTCTTGAGATATAGAAGTTCCCCAAGAACCAATTAAATATTTTGGTTTAGAATTGAAATTTCAAAAAAACAATTATCTAATTATTTGGAAAGTTGTACACAAAATTTCAACCTTCCACGTCAAGACAATGTGTGTATGTGCATTAAACTGCATGTTTTTATTTTTAACGGTATGGGGTGGATGCTCGTGAATCAGCTCATCTGGACTATATAGATTATATCTTCAAGATTTTTTATCATTACAGATTTCACCTCCTTTCACGTTAGCATATAAATGACATGAATCGTTTTAAATTTTATCTAATGTTATCCGAAGCCGCATATCAAATTCTCAACTTACAAAACAGATAATATAATCAATTCAAATTTACTACCGACAATCGATACCTAACCTACAATACCTATAATGTCTATAATTATCTTCCTACGAAATTCGTCTTATGAAACAAATTTAATTCAATCATTTAATTGTTCCACATTTGAATAATAAATCATACGAATTAAAGTGTCTGTTCTTGAAAACATCGAAAAGGGGCAGTAACGTTAGTTATCGCAATGACTGATCGTGATATAAACACCATTTATTAGTATGATGATTAATTCTGCACGATATCATTAAATATTTATATTACATTGATTACTTCCAATACTTTTTTGGCAATCACGTATTACTCTTTCTATATAAATGCTATGTGTTTGACTACCGATGAACGCAATCTATAACACAGTTCTTCTCGACTAAACTAATGAGTATTTTATGTAATTTTAACGCTGATTAATGATGAATGATGAATTAATCCAAAACTAAGTTCAAAGTTAGTGTATCATGTACCATTGTGGGAAAAAGATCAAGAGCATCACACATTGCAAAGCTAATTATTTTCCCTATGTCAGGGAATTTTTGAACAATGTGGCAATACCATATACACTTAAATATACTTAAATATCGTTTAAATAAAATGTCAATACACATTACTTCAAAGATTTTCAGTTTTTTAATAACCAAATAAATTTAATTCGACATTATTTTTGTAAATTCCTTACCCCTTTCCTCCCAAGAAATTGCTGGGAGCCAGTCAAAATTATATTTTATACATGTTTTGATCTGGTGACTCAAAATATGTAAAAGTGACAAGAAAAATTCGAAGAAGGAAAGAAAATGTTATACTGTAGAGAACTAATAATGAAAACCTCGCCATTTATTTTCTTATAAAAAAAAATATTAGTTAAATGTAATTTCAAGACTGCCGACATTTAGCTAAATCAATATAAAAGATTAAAATAGGAAATGTATTTTTCTTTTTTTTTTTTTAATTTGGATATCCGAATCCAGGGTCCATTAAACCCCATTTAGCCATAACCCCAAAAAACCTCAAAATTAAGACGATTAGACATTAGAGAACGCTTTTAACCTAGAACCAATGCTGTTAAGCCCTTAATTATCCCATGTCCCAAAAACCTCATGATCCAAAGACCCCATAATCATAATACTGAAATAATTACATTTAATCTCTCATAGCGGAAGAACTTGTAATCACCTTAATTTCCTTAAACTGCAGCTATTGAACTCCATGACCCAATAACCCTATAATCCCATAACCATGTTACTAAAATCAATATACTCAATCTCGCATAGCGAAACAGCTTGTCGTGGCCTCAATTCCTTTGAACTATGGCTGTTGACCCCAGGATCCAATAACCCTATAATACCATAAATATATTTCTAAAATCATTACACTCAATCTAGAAGTTTTCTTTGGCTATGCACAGCACCAACCTGAGGTTCTGACTATATCTATTGTAAGATTTCGGGGTCGCTGAATCCGAATCTGTGATCTATTAAACCTCATCACGTCAGAGTTTTACCATAACTTCAAAAAACTCCCAAACTCACACTATTAAGTATTATTAAACGCTATTAACAAAAAAAACAAATCTATTAAAGCCCTAATAATTCCATGACCTAAAGACCTCATAATCCGATAACCCCATGACTCCATAACTCTATTACTCCTTAACCCCAAAATATGTTACTGAAATCATTGGGGTTATGATGTAATGAGGTTCAAAAGCAATGGTTTGAAGAAATTAAGTCCACAACAAGATTTTCCACTATGGGAGACTGAATGTAATTATTTTAATAACATGGTTATAGGGTTACGGAATCATGGGTTCATGGGTTCATAGGGTTATACGGTTATTCGATCATGCAGCTCAACAGCTGTAATTTAAAAAAATTGAAGCGACTACAGTTCTTCCGCTATGAGAGATTGAGTGTAATGATTTCAGTACCATGATTATGAGGTTATAGAGTCATGGGGTTATGGAGTCATGGGGTTATTAGGTTATGGGGTCTTTGGGTCATGGGGTTATTAGGAGCTTAACAGCATTGTTTTTGGATTAAAAGTGTACAATAATGCTTAATTTTAAGGTTTTTTGAAGTTATGGCAAAACCCTGACGTGATGGGGTTTAATAGACCCCGGATTCAGATTCAACGACTACAAAATATATAATTTTTTTTCTTGGCCTGGCGTTCTATCTGTGTCTAGTCAGAACTGCAAGCCGGAAAATTATTTTATGGCTATGTTATTAACAATAAAAAAATGAACTTAAAAAATAACATTAAAAATAAAAGATTATTAATTTTAAGTGAATTTTCGTTTTTATTATTATTATTGGTATTTAAATAGCTTTGGATTTTAGTTCCTATCCTTTTCGTTTTAACTAAGAGTGTCTTTGTCATTCATAGGCCAGAAGAATAGTCAGATAAAAAGACATGGGGTATAAGAAGTTTAACGTACGGAGCTAAAAAATCAAGAATCGCCAAAAATAACAGAAGGAAACGAAATGCATGTGTTTATAAGATCGCTGCTTTTATCAAGAGGGAAGAGAATACCAAATGAAAATCACTGACAATGAATGAGTGTGAATGGTTTGACAACAATAGCTATGGAAAAAAAGCAGCTAAAATACTATGGCCATTTACAGAGGATACCAGGCACAAGATTACCAAAGAACATTGTGAAATAGATACCAACGCAATGTACAGAACTGGGACAGCCTAAAAAAGGGGAAAGAATTAGTAACAAAGGCATTAAGTATGAAAAACCTGTGATGACAGTAAACAGATAAAAATACATGAAATTTAGGCATGGCTAACGTCGCAAGGGTTTCTAAAATCGACTCATCCACGCATACATAAAGTGTCAAGATTTTGCGGATATTTTCTATAAAACTGGACGCCGACTTTTTTTAACATCCTAGAAGTGAATCTGCCTTGAAAATTTTTTTACATGACCCCTTCGGAAAACCCTGTAAAACTTTTGAGAAAATCTCTTAAAAATAATTCGCTCCTATCAAAAATTATCCCTTTTGATTACTCTAAACCAATAAAGAAGAATATAGGATTTCGTATGGGGAAAATCTTTCTAAGAAAACATGTGATATACAATAATAAAGGTCAGTAAAATATCAACACTAGTGTAAAAATATGATTCTCTTCGAAATATAGGCACATGATATTTATAAAATTTATTCTAGAATTCGTTTGCATTTGAAATGCCATGTTATTATTTTTTATATTGGATAATAGAACTGTATCTGATACCTAGTTATAAATAAACATTCCGTTGACCACTAAATGAAGTGACAAAAAATAACTTTGCGTATTATTTTACATTTCAATTTCAAGCCAGATTTTTCATATTAAAGAAATTTATCTAATAAAAAATAATCTTCCTTGAAATAGCGTACATGCAGTTAAATATTTTAAATCAAATAAACAATTATTACTTGATATTGCGTCGACGACTAATAAATGACTGAAATATGATCACTGATTCATGCTTCCATATTATTAGCAGTTTTAATAATTACCAATTTCATAAATTGAGAGCAAGAATGAAAGGACTCATATTTTTGTAAATTTATAAAAAAATTTATATACTTGTAATATTAATGGTCTACGTGTTAATTGTCATTAGTAATTACTTTACGTACCGTTTGCATTAGCAAATTTTGTTGTAGCTTCACAACTTTCCTGCTCAGTAAACCGTATCCCATAAAAACATACATTCTTCTGCTGTTAAACTACTAAATAATCTAATGTTATTTAACTTAAGATGTAGAAATTCGCCAATATTTGTGACGCTCGCAGCTCCATTTTGAATTTACCACCCTAAAACGTCATCTTTCTTCCGTATTACATGGGTGTTTGACAGAACTGTTGTGTTGTTTTTATTTTTCGATTTTATAAAGTCTTTAATTTTTCCTGTCTTTTGGTTTCTATTGAAGATCAAGCAACACAATACAGCATGTTCACATCCATAAAAGACTCCGTTCAAATATAAACATAGTATTCAAAAAATCAGACTGAATATAAAAGTAACTGGCGAGTTTAGGGAAAACAGTAACTACAAAAAATGTCGGAGACTATTCACATTCACAATTTTTTTCTAAATTCCTTAAATTATGAATTATTCAGCCAACCCTGCCTTCTTAGAACATTAAAGTGCATTTGACCTTTAAATGACTTTTAAATAAAACCTATGAGTATTTTATAAGGTTGGATTTGCAATTTTTTTCACTTTTTATTTCTGCAATAAAAAAATTTTAAAAAAGACGACTTCAAAATGTCCTTCAGGTTCAAGGTCAAATTCAAAGTTAACGTCACAAGGAGTATGCCAGGGATCAATTCTAAAATTCTGGTATTTAAATGTTTTTTCTAAACCCATGGTTTCTTATATATTCAGCCTAACCGGGACTTTTTAAACACCGTATATGATAAAAATAATAATACGTTTGTGGAATTTTAACAAATTAATGTTTTGATAGTTTATTTCCTGAAAATTTAACTGTGATTCTCGACCACCTAATACTCTGGCCAGTGGAGCTGTAATGAAGCAAGGGCGAAGTTCACAGAAAATAGCTGCCTGTTTGTTTATTTACTTTAGCTTAGCTAGAACATATTCTCCCGCCTAGAAACCGCATAGTAAATGAGCTATTAAAAAAATGGGAGAAACCGCTTAGCGCATGTATGTAAGAAAGCCAAATACCAACGAACTGATCGCAAAGATGATTTTGCTATTTAAGAAAGAGGATAGAAGGTAACTAAAAAACTATGGACCCGTAACTCTATTATCTCATTTATAAAAATTACTAACCAAAATACTAACAACCAAAATTACCTGGAAGCTAAACTGTTACCAACTTGTGACCACCTATTGACTAAAAGGAAATGAGTATAATCTAACCCTATATTTGATATTTGTTGATTTTGAGAAGGCGTTTGATACAGTAGGATTGGACAATCAACAGAGCTCTTCAAAATAGTCGAATTGAGTCTAGATATATAAAATGATTCCACAACATATACGAAAAACTCAGTGGCGAGGAAGCAAATCCAATCAGAATTGGAGGAGATCTAAAACTTTTTTAACCGAATTAGACGACGTTTTTAAGAAGATGAAATGGGAAAAACAAGGAGCCAACATCAACAATAACTTGAGATTTGCCGATGACATAGTTCTGATTTCAAACAGCTTGAAGGACATTCAAGACATATTCATTGATTTAAAAGAATGGATCAGAAAAGATTGGCCTGAAGGTAAACAAAACAAAAACAAAAGTAATGTTAAACGTAGATGAAGATTTTCAGTTAATAACAAACGGCGGCAATCACAACTTTGGCCACCTAATGTTGTCATCAGTGAAGCTGAGCCGAGAGCAAAATGCACAGAAAACACCTACCTAGTTAAAATCCCCATCTCGTAAAATGTCGGCAGGATATTATCTGTAGAACTTAATGCCGGACTGTTATCTTCAACAATACAAATGAACTTCTGATTATACACCGTAACAGGAGGAAATAATTAAAAATAAACAATTTCACGGTGTATGTATTTGGAAAAGTTATTTTATTCTCCTTACAACCGTTAAAAAAGGAGGCAGACAATATATTCTCTGCGAATTTCGCTCTGGTTTTCTCTCCATACTAGTTTCAACCACATAATGGTCTGATCAGTGGAGCTGCAAAAGTAATACAACTCTTTTACAGCCACAATTTTTATTACAACGGTTCTTGCAATTATAAAACGTAGTATTAAGAAGTTTTTCAGGAGCAGGTGTAAGTAAAGTTTGAATTGGCTCCAAACTGTTATCTATTAATTTCCAACACCAGTATTTCGGGTCCAGTTTGATTGCCTGGTCACACTGAACTTGGTAGTATACACGATATGTGTTGATATGCAGAAGCAAGTGTTGGAGGAATACAAAATAGTTGTACCCTTTTATTGTTCCGTAAATTTTTTTACAAAACTAAAATATCTATACTTGTCTCTACAATCACTTTTTTTGGAGTTCCATAGGTAGCAAGAAGAAAGCGAATCCCATTTGTGATGATGACTTGTGAAGAAGAGTCAATCTTTCTAAATACTTCTGCGCAATCAATAAAATTATTATGTTTTCTAACAATGTAAATACTGTTGTTTCACACATATTAAAGATTGCTGATGTGCAGGTAAACCTTCCGATGAATATATTTTTGTTTGTACTTTAGTTTTTCCAGGTTTATAAAGATAAATAATCTTATCAATTGGAATTCGTGAATTGAGTAGTATTAACAAAGCAACATCTTCACCAACAACGATACTAAAATTAGTTATTTCATTTATGTCCTTCAAAAAAGAGGGTAATGGAGTAACAGGCAGATGTATGCTCAAGGTTATACCGTTATATCGGTGAACGAAATTACGGACGTATACGGAGTATATTCGTTCAGAATTATATAATTTACACATATTTTAGTATGTGAGTCATATAAACCATTACTTCCGTATTTTTTAACCGACTTCTGAAAGAAGGAGGTTCTCAATTCGTCGACTATGTATTTTTTTATGGATGTACACCAATTACTCCGGAACGGCGGCACCGATTTGAATGCAATTTTTTACGTTATGTTCAGGAAGTTGTTGCGGTAGTCCCATATTTGTTTGGACGAAATTGGTGCAATAAAATCCAAGATGGAGCTAATATGGCGGCCAAAAAATTAATTTTGTCACATTTTCTCCAAAATTGGTATGTGGAAATTTTCGAGGTCGTAGGCAACGAATATGAAATTATTTTTAAAAATTCAATATGGCGGATCCAATATGGCGGACAAAAAAATTTAATTGTGTCCGATTTTTTTTCAAAATTGGTGTGGGGAAGTTTTCGAGGTCACACATAACGAATCTAAAATTATTTTTAAAAAATTCAATACGGCGTATCCAATATGGTGGATAAAAAACTAATTTTGTCCGATTTTTTTCAAAATTGGTATGGAGGAGTTTTTGGAATCGCATATTACCAATCTAAAATTATTTAAAAAAAAATAAATATGGCGGATCCAAGATGGCGGATTAAAGATTGTACATCTTTCGATTTTGTCTAAAATCAGTATTGGTGGATTTTTGTTAATGTTAATTATGAATTTAAAATATTTTTTGAAAAACTCAATCTGGCGGATTCAATATGGCGTCCTAAAATTTTAAATTTTCTCCAAAACTGATATATTGGGTTCTTGAGGATGTAAACTATAAATTTAAAAGTATTTTTTCAGGATTCAGCGTGGCGCATCCAATATAGCGGACTAAAGATTTTACATTTTTCGATTTTGTTCAAAGGTGGGACTGAATCGTTTTTGAGGATGTAAATAGCGAATATAAAATTATTTTAAGAAAATCTAACATATCTGATGCAATATGACGGTCTAGAATTTTTATATTTCTGGATTCCATCCAAAATTGGTATTACCAATATGGTAGGTTGAAAATTTCACCTTATTCGCATTTTTTCAGATTTGGTATTAGTGAGTTTTCGGGGCCGTCTATTACAAATATGAAGTTAATTTTTTACCAACTATTAGGTTGATAAGATACAATATTAGGGACTGAAAATTTTACATTTTCCTATTTTATCTGCACATCTATTAAACTGTGTTAACACTGAGAGTCAAGAAATGGGGCTCAACATAAATATCAAAAAGACAAAATTTATGGTCTTTAGTAGACAACCTCATCTTAACGCTTCAATACAAATAGAAGGAAAAAGTATAGACAGGGTGACTCATTTTAGATATCTTGGATGTTATATCATCGAAAACCTAAACCCAGATAAAGAGATAAGGTGTAGAATAGAGACTGCTAGAGCAACTTTTCAAAAAATGAAACCACTTTTCTGCAATGATAATCTCAACCTAAAACTACGGCAGAGAATGATAAGATCATACGTCTGCCCAGTGTTACTATACGGGGCAGAGATCTGGACAATTAAGGCTGCCACGATTAATCGGTTGGAGGCTCTCGAAATGTGGTTACACCGGCGAATACTGAGAATACCTTGGACAGCTAGGCAGACCAACGAAATGGTACTCAATAGAGCCGACACAACTCGTCTACTATTAAACACTGTGAAGTGTAGAAAAATCTCATATCTTGGGCATATATTCAGAGGGGAGCGACATAGAATTCTTCAGCTGATCATGATGGGTAAAGTAGAGGGACGTAGAGGGGTAGGAAGGAGACAGACTTCCTGGTTCACGAATATTCGTGAATGGACAGGTATACGTAGCGCGGGGGAACTGTTTCAGCTGGCGCAGGACCGTGAAAGACTTGCCAATGTAATTGCCAACGTCAGGGGGACCTGATATGGTACTTGAAGACGAAGAATTTTATTTAAAATTGATATTGCTGGGTTCTTAAGGCGTATACAAACTCAATGTGTAATATAAAATATATCGGGCTAAGAAATTTACGTCTCAAGTTCTTTAAATATCCATATTGAAAGATATTGAGACCAATATTACCAATCTAAAATTAATTTGAAACTTAAGATAGTGAATTTACTATGCCATAAAAAATACTTTGACACAATTTCACTGGTATTTGGAGAACTCTAAGAATCAAAGAATTTTTAGTGGTTCATTTTAGGGTGATTTACCAGTTTGGATAAAACGGGTACTTTTTTTGCCACCTTGGAATCATTGCGAGCTACACTAATCTCGATTGGTACATAGTTTAAGTAATTTATGGAAATCATAATGAATTCAAAGCTAAAAATGGAAAAATAAATTTTTTATAAAAAAATTGAACCGACTTCTAAAAGTGCGTTAAAAAGTGAAATATAACTATAAATTTTAATACGAAATTGAAATTTTTTAAGTTGGCGCCAAATTATTGAAAATTCATAGAAAAAAAGGTATAAGAACAATAAAAAAACTACTTTTCTGCCCACTGTTAGCCGACTTAAAACAAGTGCTAAGTAAATTAGTAGTTCAATTAGCATATTTTTAAAAATAATTTATTGAGTACACAACTCTTTCGAAATGAATCCAGAAACATGTTTTTTAACTATTACATTATATATTACCTAACATATTTATGTGTATACTAAAAATGGAGCTAAAAGCAACCAAATAAAATTAGGTTTGCAATTAACGAACGTGGGCGATAGATTAACTTATTTTAGAAAATTAATTTTAGCGCAAAACAATTTTGTAATTAAAAATTAATGAGCCATATAACTATACAGCAATAACATATTGTTTAAATAATAGAAAAAACTTAGTAATTGTATTTATTACATTAATCATACAGTCATGAACATTTCACGAATTAAGTATCAAAAGGTATAACAACCGATAAATTAAGAGTTTTTCGATGAAACTATTTAGGTAAAGAAGTAGAAAAAGGCACGTTCTAATCTGCGAAATCTTATAGAAAACCTGCATATTGACAGCGTGCAAAGCCATACTTGGTATACAATTGACGTTTTTGAAGTGTTTGGTGGTGTGTAAAATTTTGGACATTATAATTTATAAACTCTTCGGGGCCTTTTTAAAGGAATAGTAAGTAAAATTTATGAACAGTTATATCTTGTAGATTATATTCCCCTTAGTTTATTATATAAATAGTTAAACAGGGTGTCCGGAAAATAGGTGTACATTTGCTGACAGAGACTCTTGACGTTAAAATAGGTCGATTAAGTCAACTTAGTTACATCCGATACTGCTTTTTATTCTAAAATGAACTGACAGTTAAACTTTATTTTAAATAAGAACCACAATTATACGTAAATATTTCTTTAAAATAATACAAATAATAAAACCTAATAAAAGAAATATTTCTAAAAGTTATTTAAAACAACAAAAACAACTAGTTTAATTAGCATTTAACACCGTATGTTAAACCGAGAACAAGGAGAGTTAGACGTTAAATAATGAGACTCATAACACAGTAAACGATTCAAAGTTCCGAAATCCTCATGGAAAAGAAATTCTGAACCTGTTAATAACTGAGCGTGCGCTGTACGACAATCCTGAGCTAGTTCCGTACTCGTTCTGAATCGATTCGGAAAGTCATCCATGAACAAAGCTTAGGATTATTAAAAAGGTTGCCAGTGTTTAAAATGTGCAGCAATATTTTTTAGCAGGTGCTAATCGGAGTCTTGTATACTTCTGTTTACAGAACGCTCCACAAAAAGAAGTCACACATATTTAACTCTGGCCATCTTACTGGTGCCTCATTGCCTCTTCCAATCCATGGTTTAGGATGTTGATCGAACAGCAACGCAAAAAAAATTTAGATAAAGATAGCGATTAATTCTACAAACCTAAGCGAAGCAGTATCAGATAAAATGAAGTTGACTTAAATCGACCTAGTTTGACGTCAAGAGTTTGTCATCAAATTTTGTACATGTATTTTCCGGACAACCATAGATCCTAATTACTACGACCTGTTAGGTCAAGAATTGAGGTCGATACAGCACTTTTAAGCAAGCATAACATTCTGAATACAGGTAAATATAACCAAAATAAGTTGTTTAAGATGTGGAGCAAAGTATTACCGCTTTAGAAAACAAAATGGCCCTATTTTTAACCGACTTCTATAAAAAGGAGGTTCCGAAATCGACAGGTATGTATTATTTATGTATATACATTGATTACTCCGAAACAGTAGCACCGATTTGAATGGAATTTTATTAGGTCATTTTCAGGAAGTTCCTGGGGTAGTTCCATACCATTTTGGATGGTAAAATCCAAAATGGCGCTTATAATATAGAAGACGAAAAAATTTATTTTATCCAATTTCCTCCAAAATTGTATGGGTAACTTTTCGAATTTAAAATTATTTTTAAAAAATTAAATAATGCGGATTGAATATGATCGATTAAAAAGTTTGTTCAAAATCGATATTGGCGGATTTTTAGTAATGTTAATTACAAATTAAAAATTATTTTTGAGTAATTCAATATGGCGTCCGAAAAATTTTACATCTCTCGATTTTTCCAGAATTGGTACAGGGGGTTCCTGAACGTGTAAATTACGAATTTAAAATTTATTTAAAACATTCGGTATGGCGAATCCAATATGGAGGACTTAAATTTTCACATTTTTTCGATTTTGTTCAAAACTGGTAAATCTTTTCTGAGGGTATAAATAACGATTTTAAAATTATTTAAAAAAATATTAGATGCAATGTGACGGCCTAAAAATTATATTCAAAAGTGATATTAGTGGGTTTCGAGGGTATCGATTTAGATTAGATTAAGAGGATAATTCAATAAGGAGGAAAAGTTATTTGGGAGTTTTCGAAATCTGAAGGCGATTTTTTGTTTCCAATTTTGTCTACATTTGATGAACCTCTTTTTGTTGCAGAATTCTGGGGGCCCAGATAACGAATTTAAAATTAATGTCTTAAAATTCAATATAGCGAATTTACCATAGCAGAATAAGTATTTGTTTGATACAATTTCATTTAAAACTAGTATTTGGAAAATTCTCAGGATCAAAGGATTTTTTGTTGTACAATTTAGAAGGTATTTTTGGGGACCTTAGAAAGTCATGAAATTGAAATATTATACCAAATTATTACCATATGAAACAAATAACCACTAACACGATATACGTAGAAGCTACGGTATAAAAGCAATTATAAATAAAGTAATTATCAGTCTTTTTATGTGAATCACATTTTATCAGATATTAATTTGGCGCCGAATTCAAAAATTTCAATTTCCTTTAACAATTTATATTGTTGCATTTAAAAAAATGATCAACTTAAAATACGATTTCTGAGACTATTTGTTTTTTTAATAATATATTCTCGCAAATAAAAAAAAAGCCTGCAACTTTTATTTTCAAAGTTTTTTTTTTCTATTTCTTATAATAAACTCACCAGGTCTTGTCAAAATATAAGAAACAACTCTGTACATAAGGATGCGCTAGAAAACCAATTCAGACTTGCAACATTGTTGCCACATTTAAAGATTTGTGGAACTTATCAACCAACTGCCTCGTTGTGATAGATCCTCCAATACAGATCAGTTAATTAACTAAGCAAGTCACGAAGTTTTGCAATTGCCTCCATATCATTGTGAATTTAATCCAATTGAAATGGGGAGGAGTCAAGCTAAGCATATTTATGACCAGTATTTAACCTCGTTCGGACTGAAAAAGATAAAAACATTAAATATGAAGATTGGCTACCGTTTACCAAGTTTTCTTAATAACAACATCTAGAAGCTTCAACTCATCTTCAATGACATGTGGTTTTCAAAAGTATGCTAAGTTGACTCCAGTCAAAGCTACTATAAAATGCTTAGTACTATGACGTCAGATACAAATCCGAATGTGCAAATCAAAACGTGAGAAGAGAAATTTTACAAACTTCCTATAACATATTTGTATTTTGATATATCTTTATGCAATAATAATGGTTTTAAGTTATTTAATCGAATTAAGCTGTTTCTACTAATTCATCTTTTGCCGTAATCTAAGAATCCTGCTGTGATAAGCGGTTAATATCTGTAACAACCGATGACGGCGTATTTATTTATTATTAATGTTCATGTCTGGATGTGTAGGTTTGTAAAAAAATAAGAGTTATATCTGTTAAATATACTTTCCTTTTGTAGATAAATGATTTTTGTGTTAATCAGATTTGTGGTTTAATTCATTCTAATAAATTACAATCAATATTTAATTTAACTTTTGTAAATAAATGATCTTTTCATTGTGATAATTGTATCAGGATGTACAACTTCCTTGTCATTTGTTAGTTTACTTTCTTTTTCTCATATGAAGGAATTTTGATACTAAATCACAAAAAAATTTTTGCATTTTGCTGATATTAGCCAAGGGTAGATCGAGGGATGGGCCATAGGGATAATAGTCCCGCCCCCCTCAAAATATGTGCAGGGTGTCCGGATTTCGTTGTTTTAGCGGGGTAGCTCCGTTATCTGCAAAGTTAGCGGGATGCGGTTTTCGCGAAGCGGTGCTACTTTTGCTTCAAATGAAAGATTCCGTAGACAGAATTATCATAGCACTTTTAATTTTTTAGATAAAGGGGTTTTTGAAAATTTGCAATTTTCGGACAACCGTAGTATTTATGTTTAAATTGAAACAGTTTAAATTTTATATTTCTTTAATATTTCCCTACCTCTAGATTTTGGCACTCCTATTCCATTTTGAAGTTAACGACCAATGGTTGAAGTGTCATTTTCTATGCTTGCCAAGATATTGATTTCCTGGATTTGTTGTTGTGGCTTATTATAACCTTTTGGCCGCGGCTTGAAGAATGTTCCGAAATTTATTAAATTATTTTTAATGCAGTTAAATATAGCTTTATGGAGGTTGTCCCCTTTCCAAATACCTATATATATATATATATATATATATATATATATATATATATATATATATATATATATATATATATATATATATAAATGGTGAATGAGATTTCACTGAAACGTCAGCTGCCTTACAGTCCTGAGAGGGACCCAGCGCATACACGGGATGCCCGTAAATCTTCGATTACATATATATATATATATATATATATATATATATATATATATATATATATATATATATATATATATATATATATATATATCTATATATATATTTTCTAAGCTCACTCTATGGCGTCTACGAGCGAACTGTCGCCTGCGACTCGTGTGCTGTCGGTACCGTGTGCACGTCGGACGCGTTCGTTTTCCGAATGGTTCTGGCCAATCATTTTGCGAGACCTGCTGCGCGTCATCGGCCCTATTGCCAGTGTTTGGGGTTGCGTTGCCGAGTTGTAATCTGTTTCGTTACTAAGTGGTACTGATTGATGTTTTGTAAGCAGCTTTTTCCAAGTATTAGGCACTCTCTAGCTATCATCTCTACTATTTAAGTTGTTGGGCCTCTTTGCAATTTCAATGGCAATTGCAAATCAAAAGTGGGATTATATCTCAAAATATCGAAAAAAGTTATCATAAAAAGTTTTTCTAAATGCAATTTTTAGCCCATATACAAAATTTCAGCTCTATAAAAAAATTTATATTTTTTACCTATTTTCTGTAAATTTTTTCATCTGTACATCTTTCGTTTCTGGCAAAAGTAGCACCGTTTCGCAATACCCGCATCCGGAGCTATCCGACAAAAACAACGAAATCCGAACACCCTGTTTACAGACTGAATCAACCCTAAGTACTTAGGGTTCATTCTTAGTGTAAACATCCTTTGATAAAACTACAGTGTTAGCGAAACACGTCAGATTATTAAAAATATAATGAAATATACTGGAAATTTGACAGAAATATTTACTTTTTTACTAAGTTATTAACAATAACAAAAACTACACTTTTTTATGGTTTTTGCAAATATCTCGGTAACCACTAGAAGAATTTGGACAAACAAGAAAGCATTTTAATGGCATTTTTAGTACCTAAAATTTTGCAATAGTAGGTTTTTGAGTAAAAATAATAGTTTTCGAATGAAATGAAGAAAACCTATTTTTTGCTCTTAATTGTTAATAAAAATATTTTGCAAAACAAAATTCGAGAAGTTAAAGATGAAAATCATCTCATATCCCCTGAAAAAACTATTATTAAAAAGAAAATTTCCATTTGCATATACTGTTTTTTTAAGCTTAACATTCGTGAGCTATTATTCTAAAATCATTTGTTAGTTGTCCAACACTATATTACTGCAAAAAAATAAGACCTCTATAGCAACTTGCTTTTAATCCCCCAATATTACACTTATTCGTATGATTTAAAAAAAGTTAGTAGCCACTTCAAATTAAGATGACCGATAGAATCTTTTTGATAATCATCTTCAAGGATTAAATTTAAAGGGGAACCAATTATTAGGTCTAAGATGGCTAGACTTGATTGTGATCAACAATTATTATTGGTTAACAAGTTCCGATGAAAGCACTAAAGAAAGGTGAAATGATATTAAGAACGGCAATGCAGTTAACACTTAAAAAATATCTGTTCTTTACAAAAAATAATAACGAAAAGTTTAATAATAACTGTTTGATCTAATTGTCTCAAACTGTTCACACACGTAACAACGTTCCGTTCAATTTGTAGGGGATTATTAGCACGAAGATAACGGTAACATATAAGATAAGTGCAGTACAGCTTATTTTTCGAAATTTTAAATGAATGTAACTTTTTTTATTTAAATTCATTGTAATTTTTTTTATTTCAATATTTTAGAAGCCTATTGTCTTAAATGCCTCATTTGTATTTTATATAGGTGTACTAAGAATGTGGTGACACAGTATTTTTAACTTATTCAAAAAAGGTGAGGAGTATTTTTTAAAGCAACATAACATAACATAAACAAAAACATATTTGATGAAGTTTTATTATAAACTATATGTGCGAAAATATAAAGGTACAAATAAGATATGTTTAAATAAGTTGTAAACAACACTATTTTTAAAATTAAATAAAAAATTACAGAAATCGACCTTTTGAAAAAGTTTTTCACCACTCATCAGATCTGGAGAAATGTCCCCAGACCTGTCAACACTGCACTTAACCATTAGAAAATTGAACCTAAACTCCCAGAACAAGAAAAGTTAGAGAAAAGTCACAATCATGTATTTTGGGCGCAACACGAGACATCTATGAATGAACCGGCAAACTGGAACAGCCATCTATTTTCCCAGCCGGGACGAGCAATGGCAGATAAATATATCCCATGGTCACAGGGTAAAAACTATTTGATCATAAATCTTTTTAATTTATTTTTCAGAATAATAATATTAAATAATTCTGAATAATGGCAAAAAAACTTTAGAAGTGAAATGAGATGAGTATTTAGCCATCTTGATATAAATTTTGAGATCTTTCTGCTACTATTCATTATTTGTAAATGTATTATCCTGAAAAAAATTAAAAAGATTTATGACAAACAGTTTTTACCGTATCACCACTAATTTGCTGTGTTGCTTTTCAAATAAAAATTCAGAAGAATAAGTTTGTTTTTCACATTTCCGGAAAATATAAATATAGTAAGGTTAAAAAATACAGAAAATATATTTTATAGTTTATTTGCCATAAAAATGAAACAATTATTAAAAATAAATATTTTACAATGATCCATTAATTAAGTTAAAGCCAGTCTAGGATTGAGGACAGTCGAAAATTCAATGAAGTCAAAATAGCATATCTGAAAACGAAAAGCATATGTTAGTTTTAGTTATGGCTACGTAATTAGTTATATACTCAAAATTCAAATATCGGCGGCTTGTAAATTTATTAGCAACTGCTACACACCTGTTAAGGATGTCAGATTAAAAAATAATTTTTGCTTAATATATGTTAGAAGCATTATAATGGTCTCCAGTCTATCAACATGTAAAAAAATTCTGCAAACTACCACAATGTAGGTTATGATATTATGGACTTTTTTAATTTTTACTACTATCTATTCGCCAGAGCGTCTATTAACACAAATTTCTGTAAAGTGTTTCAAATTTGTTTACATATTTTATTTATCAATCTTCAAGAGCTTTAATATATATTTATAAAATTATTTTTCCAGAAACCCGTGTATTTCACGGACTCTCAGTTGTTCCCTGTCTACTTTAAAATTATAGTTTCTATAATAGACAAATATACATAAAGATTTAAAGAGCATTTTTTAGGCTAAAAGTAACGCCGTATCATTTTAGAATACAAAATGACAGCAGAAAACATAGGCATTGAGAAAATCAGAAATAACGCTGCATTATTAATATATATTTTTAAGTTTGATAAACAATTTTAATTGCACATCATATTAATCAATATATGAAGTACAAATGGGATAACAATTACGAAATGTAAGTTATGTATTTGTGTGCATGATAAACGATGATAAATATGCTATCACGTAATTTATCAAAAGGATTTATAAAATATACTTACAATACTGACCTTCAACTATATGCAAAATATTTCGGTCAGAGTCATGAACAAATGGACTGCAACGTCTTCTAAAACAAAATGTAAACTATTCAAGAAAACGTTTGAAGAAAAGGTACATTCAACTTAAACTAAAATGGACAGTTAAAGAAACAAATGTTACCTATGATTTAATATCAACATTTTATAATTTTGTTTGGTATTAATTCAGAATTGTGTACAAAGATGATGACAAAGTTAGAAAATGGCAGTTGTGTATTTGTGATATGATAAACTAAGACAAAAATATTATCACATAATTTATCAAAATAATTTCGAAATTATGCTTACAATACTTTTCTGAAATCATCCGGACAATATTTGGGTCAAGTTCAAGAGATGAAAAATGGGCTGTAACGTATTCTAAAACAAAATGCAAAGTGTATTCGAAATCATGTTTTGCCTCCAACTATATATAAAATATTTGGGTCAAATTAGAGTCGTGAACAAATGGGCTACTACGTCCTCTAAAAGACTCTATTCGAAATTATGTTTGGATGTATTCTAGAAAGGGTATATTAAACTTACCCTGAAGTGAACTGGAATAAAATAAACTAAACACACAAAAACGTAGCTAAAATACACGAAAACCACGAAAACTAACTTTGTTATTTCGAGCACACGAAAAAGCCACAAGCACTAATGGCGTCCTGCGTCTAAACTGGGGATGACGATGACGTGGTCACGTGGTTGAGCTGAAAAAAAGGGGAACTCTAACTGGGTCAAGGAAAAATAAATAATTGGAATTCTTCAGCCCGATTCTGTAAGCATATTTTTTGACATTCCCTTTCCTTATCTCTTTCAAGACAGTGATATACTTATGCATTATTATAAGCTCAACAAGGACGGAAGATCATTATTGTGACATTCTCTTCCCCTTTATTTTTATAGAATTCCATCTTTTCTGTTTCTAGTGTTGCCATTTTTAGCATCTTACTGACACACCTCTACCTAACCTAACCTGAACTTAACCATTAAAAAAGTAGACCCTTTAAGTAACTTATATAGAATTAAATAAAAAGTATGATACAAGCGGCGCTATCTTTAAAAAAATCCATGAAATCTGAACAGATAAATCTCTAGAGAAGATCTATATATCAACAGTGAATGATGAAATAATATACTCGTAGTTTGTATATATAATTAAATATATATATATATATATATATATATATATATATATATATATATATATATATGGGAAAAACCAACTGAAAAGGTCTTATATTATAAGGACAGGCGTGCTTTACTCTAATTAAAAATCAAAAGCACTACTTCAGATTGCAAGTTCCTTATAAATCTGAAATAATGTCGGCCTTATCCTTATGCTCCACGTCTAATATTTTATATGAAATTATATTTATTGCATGCACTTGCTAAATGTAAAGTAAGCATGCAAATTCTAAGTTCCTTACTCGACAGAGTAAACACGTTAATTGATGAGTGTAGTCTGTTGGTATCAAAACTGAGCATATTGAACAAAAGCAGCATCTTCAGAAAAATTTGACTACTAATTTGAATGACTGTGCTGTACCTTTTGATGTTATTATTCGGTTGTGCTATGAATTTAAGTATTGTAGAACTTCACGCGAAGACGAGCATGCATGTTAACTGTTTCGATGCAAGAAAATATTGATAAAATACACAATCCTATTCTGCAAGACAGACACATACTGACTGTGAGAAACTTGGTGAGGGAAACGCAGTTGTAGTGTCTGTCTATGACATTTTAACAAAACATTTAACAATAAAAAGGTCTCCACTAGATAGGTACTCAACGATAACACCAAAACAAACTAGTATAGTGATTTCACAATTTTCTTAGCTACGTTTAGAGAACGTTAAAGTTATAGTATGAAATGGAAACATTCTGGTTCTTTACTCTTTCAAAGGGATTTGGCTTCCAATTTTTGGAAAGATCAAGAAGTAAAATTTGATCGTTATTTAAAAAAGGACACACAATGACAGGATCTTATTATACCCATCAAAATTGCAAAAAAAATCCAAAGGAAATTAACAAAATATACGTTTCTTTTTCAGGATAACACACCCAGTCTCACATTTTATGTCGCAATTACTGCTATTAAGGAAGCAGGATTTGAAATATTTCGAGATCCGTTTTAATTGTTAAATATTACGTTGTTGAACGTAAAGGCATATATGTACTTAATCCTATAATAATTAATTAGGTAACTTTAGTTCAATAAATAAACTGTTACTGGTTTCCTTGGTAATATTTTTTGCCACAATGTCACTTTGTGTTATGCTCTTTTTATTACTGACAACGTTCTTATGCAACGGGTCGCTGGCATTAAAGAACATATAAATAATTTTTTATGTCCAATTACAAAGATTTATGATCGTTATACCGAAAAAAATACCAAATTATAATAAAGTCGGACACGATAAAATTAAATTTATGACAATATCATAAGATTAAACACAGAAAAGATTATAGCTTAAAAATGCAATATTCTTTTAATTGTTATCAAAAAATCTTTGTGTCATATTATATTTTCTTCTCGAATATATAAAAGTAATTTTTTTTGCAGGACTCTCATCACTTTAAACTTAAATAAGTCTTAAAATTTAAAAGCTTTTCTGTGTTCCAGGTGGCCACCTACGGGAAGATGCTGGCTATATCTCAGAAGTCGCTAATCAAACAGGTTCACGCTAGGGGCGTAACAACTATACTTAATTAGGAAAAAGTACTTTTTCCTGTAATTTGCCCGATAAAAAAAGTTGCCTCTTTATCTTGAAAAAATTTGAAACTTTTTCTGTTTCACAATTGATACTCTATCCTTTAAAACACAGTTGTAGGGGAATGTCAAACATGTTTAATTATGGTAGTGATAACACCGGTTTGGCCCAACGGAATTGAGAAAACTTAGGCTCGTTAAAAAGGGCTTTTTTTGTTTTATCTTCCCCATTATAAATTCTGTTTGTCATGTTTAACAGAGCCCGATAGAAAGCGCTGTTTGATAACTCAACAAATATAATTTTTAAATTCTTAATGTCTCTTTCTGTCTAGTTAAACAGACAACAAAAATCTTCAAGATCCAAAGAGTTTTTTCAAAAATTGTTATGTCAAGATATTATTGCGTAGTAATATCTGGTATAGTATTTGGTATAGTATTGATATTTGATGACACACGATGGCCAAATCTACCTCGACTTTTTAAACAACATATTGTCAATTCTTTTGGATAATGTGCCTCTGCAATTTCATCAAAATATCTTTCTCCAGCACGGAGGATATCCGACGTATTTTTCCAGAAACTTTCAGCAACACAGACAGGTGTGTAGGAAGAGGGAGTTTATTTTCTTGGCCTGCAAGCATATGTTACTATTTAAAAATTTGCTATTGAGAACCCTTTTTTTGCTACTAGTGAAATAAATTCTATTTTATCGTAAAGCTCCTACTTTGACTTACTTGGACTTTTATTTATGGGAGAGATTAAAAGAGCTTGTTTTGCATCCAGGTTTATCCCAAGAAGAGATATAATTCAGCGAATAAGAAACGCCGTTCGTTATATTCTCGTTGTAGCAGTAAAACCTGCTGTTTTATTCACTCGTTTAGCTCCGTGCATTAATCTAAAATAATTTATAATAACAAGAATACTATAATAATTACATAATAATTAATAAAGTCTGGTTTGTTATGTTCAACTTTATGATCCATAAGTTCAATCCCAGTACAGAATGAACTCGTTCTCCAGTATAGGTTGTGGGTCGTATTCAGAATATGGTACTTTTTCTATCTGCAACAGTTTCAATTTCTCTGCTATTGAAAATAATAATAATATATGTATATATATATATATATATATATATATATATATATATATATATATATATATATATATATATATTGTGTTAAGAGCACCAGTTGAATATCTATAAACCTAGATTAGGAACAAATCACGGTTATTCATAAAATTATTTTTTTTATAATTTGTTTAAACAAATGTTGAAAAAAAATCTTGTTTATATTCATCAACCAAATATTCCTATCGCAATAATTATTTTTAAGCAGAACTGCTACCTAAGCATTGGCGGATTTAATCAATGAAATTTCATGATTTAATTAATTGTTCAAACTACGCGCTGGCTAACGAAACTTCAATTACGGTGAATTTTAGTGTTCTATTTATGATTATCTAATCGCTGTGTTAAAAGAATAAGGTGTGCTCCAAAGGGAAAAAACTTTCATTTTTTTAGGTTGAATCTAAAAAAGTTGCTGGATTTACACATACATATTGTAGTGGTGATGTAGAAACAGCCACCTGAGGAACATCTCACCGATAATTCCCGACACCAAGAAGATTCAAATATCAGAAATGACGTTATAGTATGTCCAAAGGTGTCTGGGGAAGGCACCGGCAGATCCACTGATAAATCCACCGCCGGTGTCAGGAAAAAACACTCAGGATTTTAGTGGTTGAAAGTGTGCAGGCCATTCAGGGTTATGGTGAATTGCAACAATATAACTGTAAATACATTGAAGGTGAAAATAACAATAAAAAAATTCTTGTAAACGAATGCATTCGTGTGACAATCTATTTTAAATATTAATCGAAACTAATAAGAATAAAATAAATTATTTTCATCAAAAAAGTACGTTAAAAATTAAAAAATAAATTAGAAATTGCAGCCAACTAAAAAAAAATTAAAATTTATAGAAAATATCTATAAATTGCACAAATACACTCTTAACTAAAACAAAAAGAATAGGAATAGATCAAAAATGATGTAAACAATATAATAAGGATATGGAAATAAAGTCGGTTAAGAATACCTATCTCCTGATTATGTATGCTGAAATTGAATGTTTGGGAATATATTATAAACTATCTATCAAATTCTCGCATAATTTACACCGGCTGATCCGAAAATTATTTAAAATTACTTCTGCCTTCTATGCGTCTAAATATAAATTTCAACAAACCAATTTATTTGAATAAGAATTGGTATGTTGACTGTATTGAAATAAAAATATAATTTTGCCACGAAATGGTAGTTTTCACAATAGAAATCCTAAAAAACACTAAATTTTTATTTATTTTTAAGGAATTTTATTTTTATTTAATAATAAAAATGTAATTAAATCTCCTTAGAGTCACGTAATAACGAACATCAATCAAAGTGAATGATGTCACTCCATACTAACATAATCGCTGGCACTCCGTCCTGATACGGTTATTCTTTTGAGTCATTATTACTTTCAATCCTATCACTTGAAGTAATCATGATCACTTTGACCTAATGACAAATAAATGCATATTCAAAAGAACCTGGTTATCAGTTTCACTTTTTCATTTTGATCATTTGATAAATACTATAAAGAATACAGCCAACGTCATCGCTGTCACGAACCTGACATAAATTGTCTGGTTTTATGTCACATTCGTGATCGCTGTCAAGGGCTACGTTGCCTACTTCATATTTTATAGTCATTTTCATGTAATTTCCTCGAAATTTACTTACTCTTCCCTTTGAAAACGATTCTAAGAATTTTTTTCTTGAAGGAAAGTAAATTTATTAAAGCAAATAGTTCAAATTTGCTAACAATTGATTGTTTTATGATGGCCCATTTATTCGCAACAAATAGTAACTTCTGGTTTGCTGAATTTAGAAATATAAAGTCCTCCATATAAGTAATTTATCAAGAATTGTTATTTCCGCAACCGATAATAGTAATAATCGGTATTTATAAGCTCAAAACTAAAATAAAACAAGTAGTTCCGGGCTAGTTGAAGCCACATTTTTCTATTATTTTCCGAACGTAGAATGTGAATAAATAACTTTTCAGATGTTTTAATTGTAGTACTTGTACACTGAAGCACCGCACAACATTTAAAATTTGGGGGACGAAGAATCCACACGAGATCCACGAAACGCCATTGCATGACCGAAAAGTGACTGCTTGAGCCGGCGTTTACGCCAAAACCATCGTTCAGCCATTTGTTTTCAAAGAAAACGAAACAGTCGATGGAAATCGACATCGGTGGATGTTGGCTCATTATGTCTGCCCACAAATGCGTGAAAAAGGTCTTGATGATTACTGGTTTCAACAAGACAGTGCGCCATGCCACACTGCAAACCAAACAATCCAGTTGCTGCAACGGAAATTCCCTGAACGTCTGATGTCAAAAAGAGGCGACATTGACTGGCCATCCAGATCTTCAGATTTGACCGCTCCGAACTTCTTTTTGTGGGCTTATTTAAAAAGCAAAGTGTATTCCAGCAAGCCTCAGACCATTGAAGGGCTCAAGGCAAACATTCGTACGGAAATCACCGCTATATTACCCGAGATGCTCGAAAAGGTAATGGAAAACGCGGCAAACAGTCACATTTTGCTTTGGCCAATAAAGGTAGCCACTTGATCTATGAAGTATCCAAAAACTAGTCCCAATATATTGTAAAGAACCAAATTTGATAAAAATAGCTCATATATAGAAATCAGTTTTTTTTTATTCAATGTTTACTTACCGACATAAAAGATAGCGCATCCTATATTATATATATATATATATATATATATATATATATATATATATATATATATATATACTTAAACTGCAGAATTCGTAGTTGGTTTGGTTGCCGATGCCGGATAATGCGACCTCTATCCTTAGAGTGGCTGCACGTTTATTTTGTCGAATTTTGATATATTCCTTTTTTAATTTACTGTCGCGCCATCACATGGCGGTTTTACACAACATTGTTGGTTTGTGTTATTCTTGTGTTGTTGAGTGAGCCATCGATATGTCTCCACTGTGCCTTATTTACTATTTTTCAACCGTGAAATATGTTTATAGGACACAGATGCGCGATGATGGTTTGTACCGAATGTAATGTCCTCATGAGTTTGTTTTTTCAGTTTTCAATGTCTTTGCAATAAACTTGCTTTACAAATATTTTAAAGAAAACTTTCTTGTGGGTATGTTTTGCAACATGCTAGAAACCGAATTTAGACATATCACTCTAATCAGAAATAATGCGCTAAAAAAGCTCACCAATCAACAATTTTTTTACCAATTTTTACCCTTCTATCTAATAATTATTATACGAAATCCCCTTGATAATACTTTCTAGAATTTAATGACAACGGCATCAAATTATCTCACTTCCATCAAAAGTTTTATGCAAGTGAAATCAATTAAAAAGTTCCCTTTTCCACACCCTTGCACCTATCTTGGAAATATTTTTACGGGAACTTCCCTGACAGTATTCCCTACAACACACTGAAAACCATATCAAAATAGCCTACTTCCATCAAAAGTTATATGCAAATGAAGTCGATTCAAAAGATCATTTACCAACAATTCTTTTCAGCATTCTAGTTCCTTCCAATAAACCTATCTTGAACATATTTTTATGAAACCACTCTGGAGAACACCGCAGAGCATAATGAAAAATTTTGTCAGAATATCTCACTCCTAACAACATGCGAATGAAATCGTAGAACTTTTTTCCCAAACCAACAATTTTTTAGAGCCTTTTCAGTTATCAAACCTCATGCAATAAAGCTATCTTAAAAAATATATAATGGAATCACCCCGGGGAACATTAGAATATGTTGAAAATGTTGTTAAAATATCTGACTCCTATCTGTTAGTTATATATGAATGAATTCTATTAAAATTTGCTAGCCAACAAATGTTTCATTTTTTTTTAGTTTTTAACCCCTTCGCAATATTTTTATTGAACCATCACCGAGAATCAATTGGATTATCCTGAAAGTTTTATTAAAATATCTCACTCCTTAAAAAATTTTTCGTGAAGAAACAAAAACAAAATCAAAGTATTCGCGTCGAATTGATAACCTCCTTTTTTGAAGTCAATTAATAAAAATATCATTTTATTTAGAATAATTTCAAAAATAATGTATTTAACTACTACGTTACTGATTTTAAGAAACTGCTATTACTCACAATATAAAACACATTGTAAATGTATTTTTTACTTTTGGCTTGCATTTTTCTAAAATCAGTCTTTTAATTTTTAAGTTCATTATCAAAACTGATTGATCAAATCTTTAAAAATCTCCCATAGCACATTAGTTTGCACTTATTTTAAACTTTACATGATTTAAAAACATTCTGAGACTTACCAATTGCAAGTAAAAATGCAGTAATAAAATTTCAGTATCAACCCTCGAGAGGCAGTGAGAATTCAAAAAAGTTTCGAACTATGTTCAATGAAATATTTAAAAAATTTCCTTCAGAATGTCATGTCCGTTATAAAGATTAGATTGGAAATATTGTAAAATGTAACTTGAGAAAGTGTTTTTATTATTTTATTTATGTTTTATAACCCTAAAATTAAATCGTAAAATAAATCAAAAAGTAAAAATATAAAATTGAAAATAACTTTTTACAATTTGGCCCTAATCCACCTGACACCTTGTTACCAAATACCAATATTTAATTATATATTAGTAACATTCCATCAACATTTTAATTAAAGTAAATAATATTTTAACGACATATCGCAACGTTACGAATAATTAATTCTAATAGTAACATGCATAAATCCACGTGCTTGTAACAGTAAATCAACGAAGAACCACAGATAGAAAAATTTACAAAACAAGTCTCTAAGTTCGCCTCGTTCACTGGCGCGGAACCAGTGCGGCATCCTCCGTGAATGTATGGTACAATTCAGTCGGTACCGCGGCAAAGACGCTGCGTTAGATGCACCCAGTGAAAGTACCAAAATGGAGAGAATGGATGCTTCGTATCGGTGGTTCCAATGGGGTATCATCGGGCACCCATTTTTACCCTCTCTACCGCGGGTGATGTTGGCCGTATATATACACACCTCGACAAGGGGTAGTACATCAGTAGTTTTGTAGAGTTTTATTCACAAACATGAAACCGTTTGTGGTAAGTACTTAAAGATGTATCCCAAAAAAAAAAACAAAAATCATCGTTAATATGAATATATTTTGTGGGTGTATAAATATCTACAAATATAAAGTTCAATTACCAATGATCTTGATAATGAAAATAGTTATTTGCCAAAACCCATATAGTTGTCTGATTAAGGTCAAAAACAAAACAAATTAGTATAGCGGACATGGTAAGCAAGCAAATGAAACACAAAATTCAAAATTGTAATTATTTACTTCTAAATAATTTTTATATTAACTCAAATTTTGCGTTTTATTTAACGCCTTTTTTGTTATTTGCAATTTTTATTCAGTGAAATCCAAAGAAATTCAATTGATTTTTCCCATTTTTATTAATTGCTTACAAATATATTCCTGAAAAATATCCTGAATTTATTTTCGAGTACATTAAAAAAATTCAAAAACCGATTGGAAAATATCATTGTAGATAATAAACAGATGTGGATAATTTAGACAATAAAAAGTTTTTTTGATATAATATGCAAAATTTCAAACGTATGGTAAACGTGATAAGCAGGTATAGTTAATTTTATAATATTTCTGTGACGGAACAGAAAAAAATTGGGAATCCCAAATCAAACTATAATAATCATTGTTATTGATTTTTTCTTAAAACTTTTAAATTTGCTTTTGGCTTATCGAATTATTCATCTTTCTGGGACAGCAACTTTTTTTCTTTAAATCCTCTTACTTTGTTAATCGTATTAATGTTAATTTGGATTAAATCAGGTTTTTTACATAGTCACGTTAACTTTCGTTATACTTTCCCTAATTACCCGTACGTAATAGACATTCTCCATATAAAATGTAAAATAAAAAATGTATTTTGAACATCATATGCGTAAAATAAATATTTATTGTTAAAAGCTGAATAACAACATTTATAAAAGACATCATTCCTTTACATAAAATGTAATCCCACAAAAGTATCAATGAACGACTTTCCTATCAAAATGTACTGCATTATGTTAAGTACCTTTTATTATTGGTAATGACTTCAATATTATATTAATATGTCTTACTGGTACAATTAATTTGATACAATTTTCCATATCATTTAAATTAATATCAATCTTTTTCAAATTTATTTAAATAATTATTAAGTCCATATGTATTTATTGAACCTTACTTTATATATATATATATATATATATATATATATATATATATATATATTTACAAATTGTTTCAATGCTTGTTAATGCAATGACATTATACTCATATGAGTGGTACGCTTGCTGTTTCCTGGAAAGGTGCGGCTCATCCAAATGAAGTTTTGCTCATACCCTTTTGGATTTAAAATATACTTTTTTTTTGTAGATTGCTTGTGTTCTTTTGGCAATCTCCTGCTCGTCATTCGCAGGAGAGGCTAGCAGCAAAACCAAGACCAATGAAAAACGTGGAATTCTCTCCAGTAGTATCGGCAGTGGATATGGAGGAGGTTCTTCTGGAGGCATCTCTCTAGGAGGTGGCGACCTTGGAGGCCATGGAGGTGGAATCTCACTTGGAGGAGGAGACCTTGGCGGATACGGCGGATCATCAGGAGGTAAGATACATATATATTTATAATTACATACATTTAAGGCAAGAACTTTAAGTTTTAACTATTCGTTTTCATAATAGATCGAAATAATCATAGTTTTGAAAGTGTTAGTGTCAAAATTAAATCATAAGATCTGACATCTTAAAAACATATCAAGCTATCGGCCCTTAATTTGAATTTAGTAATGTATACACAAACATTTTTATATTTATCTTTCATATATTTTAGGTTATTCATCAGGTGGATATGGAGGAGAAAGCTATGGAAGTGGAGGCTCAGGAGGCGGTTACTCTAGTGAAAGCTTAGGAGGTGGTTACTCTAGTGGAAGCTTAGGAGGTGGCTATTCTGGTGGAAGTTTAGGAGGTGGTTACTCTAGTGGAGGTTTAGGAGGTGGTTACTCCAGCGGAGGACTAGGCGGAGGACTTGGAGGCGGCTACTCTAGCGGAGGATTAGGTGGAGGATTTGGAGGTGGACTTGGAGGTGGAATTGGCGGCGGTGCCGGTTTTGGAGGCGGCGCTGGTTTTGGTGGTGGTGCCGGATTTGGCGGTGGTGCTGGAAGCCGTGGTGGTGCTACAGTTTCTGTAGTCAGCCAAGCTGTACCAGTAGCCGTACCTCAACCCTACCCTGTAACCGTAACTAGAACCGTACCTGTTCCTGTTCCTCAAGCTGTTCCTGTTCCAGTCAGCCGACCAGTACCTGTAAGTTTATAATATGAACAATAATAAATGAATAAAATACTATATTTAAAAATAATTTTTTAGGTATCAGTACCAGTACCACAACCAGTTTCCGTACCACGCCCATACCCAGTTCAAGTTTCACGTCCAGTACCTGTCGCTGTTCCAACTCCAGTACGTGTACCAATTCCGCAACCTGTTGCTATAGAAGTTCCTCAACCTTACCCTGTCACCGTACCCCAGCCCGTTCCTGTTAGAGTACCACAGACCATTGTAGTACCTGTTCCACAACCTATTGGTGGAGGTGGTGCCGGCGGTGCTGGAGGATTAGGAGGTGCGTATGATATTATTATTAATATTTGTTTTCGTCATTTTTATTTTTTTATTTCAGGTGGATTTGGAGGTGGAGCTGGAGGTTTTGGAGGCGGCGCTGGAGGTTTTGGAGGCGGCGCTGGAGGTCTTGGTGGAGGACTTGGTGGTGGATATGGAGGCGGATACGGAGGTGGATTCGGAGGAGCCGAAGGTGGATTAGGTGGCGGTCATGGAGGCGGAATCAGTGGATCATTCTCAATTGGAGAATCAAGCTTAGGAGGTTCATCCTTATCTCTCGGTGGTGGACATGGTGGATACTCCGGTGGAGGAAGTTCCCTTGGAGGTGGATACGGTGGAGGAAGTTCCCTTGGAGGTGGATACGGTGGAGGAAGTTCTCTTGGAGGTGGATTGTCCAGCGGTGGATACTCCTCAGGATTATCCGGTGGTAGCTCCCTTGGAGGAAAAGGAGGTGCCAGTTTCTCATCGGTCAGCATTGGCAGCAGCAGTGGAGGTTACTCCAAACACTAAGAATTACGTGATATCGCATTCATGTTGTATATAAAAAAATCATCTCTTCATTTCTGTAAATGCATCGAAACTACTGTTTTTAGTCATGTTTTAATATTGTGATAACCAGTATTATTTCTGTAAATAATGTACTGAGATAATATACATTAATAAATAATAAATTATGTGTTTTTATTAACCCAAGTGTTTTTTCTTAAAGTTTACTTGGATTATCCCAATCTCGAAAGTGAATGAAGTTTTTTCGTATTTAATGCCAAAAAATAATAAAAAACATTTATTCGAACTTGGCTAACCTTAAAAATTAGCAAAAGAATAATATTTAAATCCTTGTTGTAGTACTGTAAAGGCGAAATTTTTTTTTTTTTTTTTGGTTTTACAGTACTTCTTTTTATTTCAGTATAATTTGAAAAGGTATTTAATTTTAAGATCATTATCTGATTATAGATCTGAATAATAGTTTTTTAAAATTAGAAACCATTAACGCAACACGGGAAGTAGATGTCAACTTGCTTATTTTAAACGGAACACCCTATATATTATTGCATTTTTGATTTTCTAAATAAAATTCTAGACATATGTATAATGTTCTATACCTAAGTCTCACCGTTTTGGACATGTTTAAATTTTTATGTCAAAAATTAAATTTGCAGACCAAAACTTAACTATAAATTTTTCCTATAAGGAAGTCTTTATATTTTTAATTTGGGTTGGTTTCCTTGTAGACGAAGATAGACTTTAGTAATCTTTTGTAATATTTTGAAAATTATTAGTACAGAGTGGTCAAAAAAGAAGAATAAAAATTATATTTAAAAAATCGTCAAAAGTCAATTTTTTCAAATAGAAAGCACCTATTTTTATAATTTTATCATATTCAGCATTAAAAATAAGAGTATCTTTGTATAAGGTTGTCTATTTTCCAAAAATTTTGAGTTTTCGAAATATTGGCAATTCAACATGTTTCTATTGTAAAAATGCTGTACGGCCTTTAAGTTTTGTTATTAATTGGCCATGACGGCGAGGTATGGCGAAAATAAAACCATCGAACCCTACAGAACTGTCACTATTTCTTGCCATTTGGCATTCATTAATAAAAATTAAACCGGGGCGATTAAATTACACGCACAAAGATTATTTAAACTTATTTATTATTTATTTTGGATCTATAAAAGCTAAAAGAAATAGAAATAAACCAGTTGTTAATAAAATAAAGTTACAAAAATTATTTGAGTAAATGTTTAAATTGACGCCCTTGAATTTCCAAAAATTTTGGCATCTCAGCAGGAACTCTTCATCGGTGCCTCTTCTTATTTACTGAGGATTAAGTTCTTCAAATGCTATTCTGACGCGCTGCATGCAATTTTCCGTAGTGGTAAATGAGGTGTTGTATACTTTATTTTTGATTGTCCCCCAAATAAAAAAATCAAGTACTGTTAGGTCGGGGGAGCGAGGTGGCCAAAGATGTGGCCCATTGTTGGCTATCCATTGATCATAAAACAAGTTTTGCAGATGATTGTTAACTAAATGACTATTATGTGGAGGCGCCCCATCATGGTGATAAAATAGATTTCTATGATCAGCCAGCGGCAAGTTAACTAAATAGTTCACTTCCATATTTCTCAGGATGTCAAAGTAGCGCTCACCTATGAGTTAAAAAAACGTATTTTGTATCTAGAAGTCTTCAAAAATGACTAACTTACCATTCAAATTATCTTGGTAGAATTCTAGGGCAACCACGCCGTCATTTCTTATAGCACAATACACAATAAACTGCCAAGACTCTTGAAAATTTAATTCTCTAAATGGATGTACGTTTAAGTTGCTCCAATAGTGGAAATTCCGTCCATTAAACAATCCATTTTTTGTGAATTTGGCTTCGTCACACCAAATAATATTATCCAAGAAAACCAGCATTTTCTTCTGACCGAAGTAAAATAAATTGACAGAACTCTACTCTTCGTGGAAAATCAGTGCCTTTTAAATATTGTACTTTGGAATATACATAGGGAGGAAAATTGTGTTTCCATAAAATCCTTAAAACTGATGTTTGAGATAATCCAGACTCTAATGCTACTTGCCTTGTTGATATTGTCGGATATGCGGCGAAATATCCTAAAATTGTAGTTTCAATATTTGCATTATTGACAATTGGTTTATTTCTATTTCTTTTTGCTTTTATGGATCCAAAATTCTTAAAGCCGTAAAGCACTTTTACAATAGAAAAATGTTGAATTGCCAATATTATATATATATATATATATATATATATATATATATATATATATATATATATATATCCGGTTTCATAGCGTTCTATGCCTTCCGGTTCCCAGTCTCCATTGTCTTCGGTCTTCCCAATCCCCTGGAAGTAAGTTTCTTTCAGACATGACTCGGTTAATGCCCTTAATTAAGGTAATTTTTGGTCTTTCTCTTTTTATTTTTTCATAAAATCCTTAAAATTGATGTTTGAGATAATCCAGACTCTTAATGCTACTTGCCTTGTTGATATTGTCGGATATGCGGCGAAATATCCTAAAATTGTAGTTTCAATATTTGCATTATTGACAATTGGTTTATTTCTATTTCTTTTTGCTTTTATGGATCCAAAATTCTTAAAGCCGTAAAGCACTTTTACAATAGAAAAATGTTGAATTGCCAATATTATATATATATATATATATATATATATATATATATATATATATATATATATATATATATATCCGGTTTCATAGCGTTCTATGCCTTCCGGTTCCCAGTCTCCATTGTCTTCGGTCTTCCCAATCCCCTGGAAGTAAGTTTCTTTCAGACATGACTCGGTTAATGCCCTTAATTAAGGTAATTTTTGGTCTTTCTCTTTTTATTTTTTCATAAAATCCTTAAAATTGATGTTTGAGATAATCCAGACTCTTAATGCTACTTGCCTTGTTGATATTGTCGGATATGCGGCGAAATATCCTAAAATTGTAGTTTCAATATTTGCATTATTGACAATTGGTTTATTTCTATTTCTTTTTGCTTTTATGGATCCAAAATTCTTAAAGCCGTAAAGCACTTTTACAATAGAAAAATGTTGAATTGCCAATATTATATATATATATATATATATATATATATATATATATATATATATATATATATATCCGGTTTCATAGCGTTCTATGCCTTCCGGTTCCCAGTCTCCATTGTCTTCGGTCTTCCCAATCCCCTGGAAGTAAGTTTCTTTCAGACATGACTCGGTTAATGCCCTTAATTAAGGTAATTTTTGGTCTTTCTCTTTTTATTTTTTCATAAAATCCTTAAAATTGATGTTTGAGATAATCCAGACTCTTAATGCTACTTGCCTTGTTGATATTGTCGGATATGCGGCGAAATATCCTAAAATTGTAGTTTCAATATTTGCATTATTGACAATTGGTTTATTTCTATTTCTTTTTGCTTTTATGGATCCAAAATTCTTAAAGCCGTAAAGCATTTTTACAATAGAAAAATGTTGAATTGCCAATATTATATATATATATATATATATATATATATATATATATATATATATATATATATATAAATATGTAGATAAGTTTTTGTCCGTGTAATTTAAAATAAAATAGAATAAAATATTGGCGAAGCGGACGTGAAAATTTGTCAATCTACATGATTCTCGTATTAAAAAGTGCGGAGCACTCCAAAATATGGAATAACTCCGGGTCCGACAGATGGCGACAGCGCTGTTTCGTCCTAATATGGGACTCGTCAGGCCACCGCAGTCGGTACAAACCATCATCTCGCCTTTGCATCGTATAAACCATACTTATAATCAAAATACGGCAAATAAGACGACAAAGGCGACATCTCGATGGTCCACTTGATAATACAAGAACCATACAGATTAACAAAGTTTGTAAGAGAACCGTCATATGGTGGCGCGACGGTGAATTAAAACAGAAATATGTAAAATCGAGTACACGAAACGCGCTGCCCAAAAGATAGGGGTCGCATTTTTCGGTACTGGCAAGCAAGCATACCGCTATTTAAGCAGCCAAAGCCACGTGCCGCACCAAACGATCCCACCATGAGAGTATCGTTTAGCGTGTTTCAAAGCCAAACAAGTAAATAAATATGTAGATAAGTTTTTGTCCGTGTAATTTAAAATAAAATAGAATAAAACATTGGCGAAGCGGACGTGAAAATTTGTCAATCTACATGATTCTCGTATTAAAAAGTGCGGAGCACTCCAAAATATGGAATAACTCCGGGTCCGACAGATGGCGACAGCGCTGTTTCGTCCTAATATGGGACTCGTCAGGCCACCGCAGTCGGTACAAACCATCATCTCGCCTTTGCATCGTATAAGCCATACTTATAATCAAAATACGGCAAATAAGACGACAAAGGCGACTTTTTAATACGAGAATCATGTAGATTGACAAATTTTCACGTCCGCTTCGCCAATATTTTATTCTATTTTATTTTAAATTACACGGAAAAAAAACTTATCTACATATTTATTTACTTGTTTGGCTTTGAAACACGCTAAACGATGCTCTCATGGTGGGATCGTTTGGTGCGGCACGTGGCTTTGCGGTATGCTTGCTTGCCAGTACCGAAAAATGCGACCCCTATCTTTTGGGCAGCGCGTTTCGTGTACTCGATTTTACATATTTCTGTTTTAATTCACCGTCGCGCCACCATATGACGGTTCTCTTACAAACTTTGTTAATCTGTATGGTTCTTGTATTATCAAGTGGACCATCGAGATGTCGCCTTTGTCGTCTTATTTGCCGTATTTTGATTATAAGTATGGCTTATACGATGCAAAGGCGAGATGATGGTTTGTACCGATTGCGGTGGCCTGACGAGTCCCATATTAGGACGAAACAGCGCTGTCGCCATCTGTCGGACCCGGAGTTATTCCATATTTTGGAGTGCTCCGCACTTTTTAATACGAGAATCATGTAGATTGACAAATTTTCACGTCCGCTTCGCCAATATTTTATTCTATTTTATTATATATATATATATATATATATATATATATATATATATATATATATATATATATATATATATATATAATATCCGGTTTCATAGCGTTCTACGCCTTCCGGTTCCCAGTCTCCATTGTCTTCGGTCTTTCCAATCCCCTGGAAGTAAGTTTCTTTCGGACATGACTCGGTTAATGCCCTTAATCCATGTAATTTTTGATCTTCCTCTTTTTATTTTTTCATTTGGTGTCCATTTTAGGATTTGTTTTGGTAGACGTTCGTCCGTCATTCTCTCCACATGTCCATACCATACCAGCTGACGTTGTTCGATTTCATCGAGAATAGTTTTCTTTACGCCCATAATCTCTCTAATTCTCTCGTTGGTTATCCGTTCGATCCTTGACTTTCCGGCAGATCTTCGCCAAAAGTCCATTTCAAGAGACAGCAGTTTACGTTCTAAAGTTTTATTTATCTGCCATGTTTCACATCCGTACAATACAACGCTTTTAAATATTGCATTGTATAAAAGATGTTTTCTTTCCTTGGAGATGTTTGTTGACCATAATAGTAAGTTTAGGCATCCGATAGCTTTTTTTCCTTTAGTTATTCGCTACAATATTTCTTCCTCAGTTCGTCCCCTTTGACTGATCTTTGTTCCAAGGTAGGTATAATCAGAACAAGATTTTACTATGATATTGTCATCCACTTCCAAATCTGTTTCTTCTCCACCGATACACATATATTTAGTTGACAGTTAATCCCCACTCTGCGTATCCTTTAAATAGTTTCCTCGTCATAAATTCGAAGTCTTCTTTATCTTGGGTCACTACCACTTGGTCATCTGCAAAATGAAGCGTATATAAATGGGTGTCATTATTTAATTCTATTCCCATTCTACTGCATGATCTGCTCCAATTCTTTAAAGCTTCATTGAGGTAGATTTTAAAGAGAGTTGGTGATAGACAACATCCCTGGCGAAGGCCTTTGGTCACATGAAAGTTTTCTGATAAGTTATTGCTGATCTTAATTCTGGAGAATGCTTGGTCATATAGCTGTTTGATGGCTTGGATCGCTGTATTGTTAACTGGAGACTTCTCCATCACGTGCCATAATTTTTGGATTGGCACCGTATCATATGCTTTTGTGAGGTCAACAAAAAGCAGATGAACCTCTCTAATTCTTGTCACCTTCTTTTCATTAAGTTGGGTTAAACTAAATATATGATCTACGCACGATCGGCCAGCTCTAAAACCTTCTTGTTCTTCAATTTCTTGGTGGCCATATTCTGTTTCTACGATGTTTCTAAGCAGTTTTCCATATACTCTACTCATTGTGCTGGTTACAGTTATACATCTATAGTTTGAGCATTCGTCGCGTCTTCCTTTTTTGTGGATTGGTGTTATCCAGCCTTCTTTCCATATAGTTGGGATAGGATCATCATTATTTAGGAGTCTGCTAAATAGTTCTTGAAGAAAGGACGTTAGTTTTTCAGTACAGTTCTTTAACAGTTCAGCAGGTATTCCTACCGGTCCAGCTGCTCTCCTATTTTTCAATGAATCCACAGCCCTACATACCATCTCCTTTGTTACCTCTATATAGTGGCCTTGTACGTTGTACCGTCTTGGGGAGTTAACGAGGTACTCTTGTCGGTCTTCGGTAAGCTGCGTTTGATAATGGGTTATCAACTTTTTGATTGGGATTGATTGTAAGTTAATCTGGTTTGTGGTGTCTGATCTTAGTGTCTTTATTCATTTCCATGCTTCTGATGATCTTGTACCTCCTACATGTGTATTTAGTTCGGTGCATTTCCTGTCCCATGTGTCGTATTTGTTTTTGTTAATCATGTTTTTAAATTTGGATTGTTCATTTTTGTATATGTTTTTATCTTGTGGATCCTTTGAATTTAGCCATTTGTTGAAAGCTTTTTGTTTTATCTGTTTTTGTTTTTCCAGTGTCTTGTCCCATGTAACATTGTTGTTTCGTCTGTTCATGTCTTTCGTCTTAATTCCTAGAGCTTCTTGTGCAGCGGAGTGTAGAGAGGATACGATGTGCTCATACAGTTCATCAGTACGCCCTGTCAGCAATTCAGTTTGAAGTTTGTTATCTAATCGAGTTTTAAATAGATATTTTGTACTAGGTTCATGAAGTCCTTCCACATTGTAAAATATTCGTTCTATTGTTGAGATGTTTGTATTGTCTGTTTCGTTGTCTTTTGTCTTGAAGGGAATTTGTATCTTTGCACCCAAGAAAAAGTGGTCAGATCCGCATTCTATTCCTCTGTATACCCTAGTGTCTTGAACTTTCCGAAAGGATTCCTGTTTAACAATTATATAATCTATAATCGATTTCAGTTGTCTAGTTTCTTGGTGCCAATATTTTAAAAACTACAAATTTTTGGAATAGACAATCTTATACAAAGTTACCCTTATTTTTAATGCTTAATATGCTAAATTATAAAAATAGGTACTTTCTATTTGAAAAAATTGAATTTTGACGATTTTTTAAATATAATTTCTATTCTTCTTTTTTGACCTCTCTGTACTAATAATTTCCAAAATATCATAAAAATACTATTAAAACTGATCTTCATGTACAAGAAAACTAACCCAAATTAAATAATAAAGACTTTCTTGTAAGGGAAATTTATAGTTAAGTTTTGGTCCGCAAACGTCATTTTTGACAAAAAAATTTAAGTATGTCCAAGATGGTGAGAGTAAATAAAAGTTATATGAAGTAAATAAATGGTTTTAAACATTATTATAACTCGTAAATTTTAACTTTTTAATTTAATTTTACAAATTTTTTCCATATTACTATAAATTATTTAACCAGCAATAGCTACAGATTATAGGGGAATTTATTGTTTCATTAAAAATTTATTAAGAAAAAATCATCAAAAACTATAAGTCAGAAAATAAATTTAACAGTTTATTACAAAACCCACATCATATCGATTATATCATATTTAGAGTTATACTGTAATCAAGTAGCACGAATAGAGATTTTAAACAGTTCTGTGTTTGTGTCTGTTTATGAGTCAGTCAGATTATTTAAAAAATTAACAACAAAATATACACTAGCAATAATAGATTACTCAAATATAAGTAACAGGAAATATAACGTACTTTTCCCAACCGTCCAAACGAATACTAGATATATTATCTCAGAGTACACCTATATTTATTCACTATAAGTGTCTATTTTGGTTTGTTTTATTATGATAAGATTATTATTTAGAAAAAAATCATATGTCTGTGAATCAATAAATTATTAATAATTAAAACTGTGATTAGTGTTAAGTTGTATGTTCGTAATTTTTTCAGTTTTTTTTATAGCTAATAAATAAATTTAATATGTTTTTAAGATATTGCAATATTCTAGACAAATTTTAAAAATCTTTAGCAAAGAGTTATTGTGATAAACAGTGAATTCATTCTGTAACCAGTACAAATGACTGTCACTTATTCCAGAGAAGTAACCCAAGCGGGAATTGGCGTATTTTTGAAATTACTGACAAGGTATGTTTTTTACTTAAAATAATTCTATACCGAAAGTAATTCTAAGTGTTTTTTGACGAATATACATAATCATTTCCTATTGCATGTTTAATTTTTCATGTGGCGATTTTTAATTTATTATATAACAAAGCTTAAGGTTAAGTTTCCATCTGAACGAGGGTATAGAATTTTTTGACAAGCTGTAAAATCCTATTAATTGCCGATAAACCCTTATATAGTCTCCATGCTTTCTTAAACATCAAAAAATTAAAAATTCATTTTAAATTCTGAATTACTAAGGTATATTGTTAAGGACAGTCGGTCTTTAAACACCCTATATTATTTAATAACTTTTTATTGTCACAATTCTAACAACTTGTCAAACAATTCAAATTACTTCAACAACTTCTCAAACTAAACTGTCTACGAAAGCCGATCTGGACCCTTTATATACCCCTTTTCCAGATACCAAAAGATTCCGCATCTTTCTAGAATGATTTTCATAATATACGGTGTAATGAAAAGAATCAGGAGAAATCTGGTGATTTCTAGACCTTCTGTTATAGGCGTTCCATGTTAAAAATAAAGAAATAGAATTTTCTGTAAACTTCCAAACCTTCTTTCACAGACATCAAATCACTTGTTTGAGCCGATAGGTGAGAGCCCGGATTGTCATAGTGGAGAGTGATCCGTCATAAGTGCTTCGTGAGCGAGCAACTTTTGTTGGTTTTCGTTCATCATAGAAGACCTATAAGGTCGACTGCTGTTTACTTTCGGGCACACACGCATAGATCCAAAACTCATCACCGTCGTATAAATATTTTTTGATGCAATACGATGATATTTTTTGTTCATTTCCTTGCACCAATCGAAACGAATCTTTTTTTTTTTGCGATTGTCAAATTATGCGGAATTCTTCTTTTCTTCCTGGCAGTGCTCTACTAATCTTTGCACTTCTGGTCTCTCTGACTTTTGAAATAATACTTATTCTTGGTGTCATTACTTCATTTCTGTTGAGTGAAGGTTCCTGAATCAGCACAATCTCCCACTGGTGTTTAGTGAACATCCTAGCGATTACAGCTGAGGTGCCCCCAGCATGGTGGACTTTCACTTTGACGATATTAATGTTCGTCATTTTCCTATCACTTTGTGAGGATATCGTCACCTCCAATGTGTGTGTGTGTGTGTGTGTCTGTGAGTGTGTGTGTGTGTGTGTGTGTGTGTGTGTTGTTCCTCCTATCTCTTCTCCTTTGCTTTCTTCAATCTCCGTTGTTGTTTCGTCGGACGATAGTCCTCGAAGATCGAGGATGGAGATATGGAGACTCCCCAAGCTGTCCCCAATCCAGCGATATACAAGTGTAGTGTTTTTTGTAGGTGAATGAAATTCATTGAAACATTTTTATTGAAATAAACCACGTAGAAAAATTGTGAAAAAGAATCGCACAAAAATGTTCACGAGTTACACAGAAGTCTGTATTTCAAAACCTTCTGAGTATGTAGATTGTCTAAAATGTCAAACTTTACAATGGATATGTCAGATGGCAATTACCAACAATATTGCCAGTTCTCGAAATATAAATGGCTACCCTTTTATTACTTACTAACTTCTTACTTACTACTTATAACTTTAAATTATTTTTCTATTTATTTTTTTTTTAGATGGAGAGGCAGCATTTACAAGATTGTATGGGTGGAACTTTTATTATATTTAATCCTTTATTACACTTTAAATGTTATATATCTCTACTGCCTAGATGAACAATATGGAAAAAAGTAAGATATTTAATCAGCTGAAAAATTAAATAAGAATAATTAAGGTAAAAAATAAGTAATAATTCCTTAAATAATTATTGTTTAGGCATTTTATAAATATCGTAACATACTTTTCAAAATATGGAAGTGCAGTTCCTTTAAGTTTTGTATTGGGATTCTACGTGAATATTGTATACAATAGATGGTGGACACAGTACCAAACTATACCGTATCCTGATAATATTGCTATATTGGTTGGTGCAAGTGTTGTGGGACAGGTAAGTAGACCTTTATTATCTTTTACTATAGAATGGTCTAAAAAAATGTTTATTAGTGATTTTGAATGTAAATTTGAAAGTCACTTGAACAAAAGTTACAATTTTGATATATTTAGTAAAACAATATGTTATTGACTTTCTTTTGTGCTTAATATAAAAAAAAATTACGAAGATATGTGGTATTTAATAGGACCGGTGGTGAATATTTTTTCTCAGTTAGGAATCGCCTAATTTTTGTTTCCTGAAAATAAAGTTCTATAATAAGAAAAAAATTTAAAAATTTTTTTTATGAAAATGACAACTATTTAAAAAACTTTGATTTTTTGCAAAAATTTCAAGTTTAATAAAATGTTTATAAAAAGTTTATCTAACGTCTAACAATGCACTAAAAAGCAAAGAATAACAATATAAATTTTTATATGAAATTGAAATTTTTGAAGTCGGTGTCAAATTATTTCTAAATGAAACAAACTACTAACACGAGATGTATACAAACTATGGTAAAAAAGCAATTACAAATAAAGTATTTTTTTTATCTTTTTATGCAAATCATATTTTGCCATTTGTTTTTTCGACATCAAAAAGTTTAATTTCATATAAAAATTTGTAGTGTTATATTTCGCTTTTTAGTGCATTTAGGAGATAGTACCATTATGTTATAAAAATCTTATATTTCAATTTTTGGTTTTAAATTCTTTATGATATTCATAAATTATTTGAACTAAGCAAGATTAAAATCCCTTACAATGACGCAAAAAAGTACCCATTTTATCCAGAGTTGTAAATCACAATAAAATGAACAACTAAAAATTCTTTGATTCTGAGAATTTTCCAAATACTAGTTTTGTATTTGTATTAAACAAATATTTAATCTATCATAGTAAATCCGCTATCTTAAATTTTAAATTAATTTTGGACTAATTATATAAGCCCCAAAAATTTCCCATTACCAATATTTAAAGAAGTTGAGACGTAAATTTTTTAATCCGACATGTTTTATCCTGCATATTAAGTTTGTATACGCCCCAAGAACCCCCCATATCAATTGTGGACTAAATCGGAAAAATTTAAAATATTTATTTAATCACAATAAAATGAACAACTAAAAATTCTTTGATTCTGAGAATTTTCCAAATACTAGTTTTGTATTTGTATTTAACAAATATTTAATCTATCATAGAAAATCCGCTATCTTAAATTTTAAATTAATTTTGGACTAATTATATAAGCCCCAAAAATTTCCCATTACCAATATTTAAAGAAGTTGAGACGTAATTTTTTAATCCGACATGTTTTATCCTGCATATTAAGTTTGTATACGCCCCAAGAACCCCCCATATCAGTTGTGGACTAAATCGGAAAAATTTAAAATATTTATTTCCCCCCCCCCCCCCGCGTATGGTATCTGCCATATTGGGTTATAAAAAATTAACTTCAGATTCGTAACCTATGACACCGAAGACCCCCTATTACCGAATTTTAAAAAAGGGTGAATAATGTAAAATTTTTAACCAATCATATGAATTTCAACAAAATAATTTTAACCTTTTAATGTAACCTAAGTCTACACCCTCGAAAACCCTCTAGTATCAATTTTGGACAAAATCCGGAAATGCGAAATATTTAGACCCTCATATTGCATCTCACATATTATTTTTTTTTAATAATTTTAAATTCGTTATTTACACCCTTAGAAATAACCCAGAACCAATTTTGAACAAAATCAAAAAAATGACGAATTCGCCACGTTGAATCTATTTAAAAAAATTTTAAATTCGTAATTTTCACCTCAAGAAAATCGCCATAATGAATTTTTAAAAAATAATTTGAAATTCGTAATTAACATATTCCAAAATCCCCTAATATCGATTTGGGACAATCAAATTTTTTAAAAATAATTTCGGAATCGTTACCTGCAATCCCAAAAACTTTCCTATACCAATTTTGGAGTAAATCGGACAAAATTATTTTTTGTCCGCCATATTGGATCCACCATATTGAATTTTTTTAAAAGTAATTTCAGATTCATTATGTGCGATACCGAAAACTCCTCCATACCAAGTTTGGAGAAAATCAGACAAAATTAATTTTTTTGTCCACCATATTATCAACGCCATCTTGAATTTTACTACACCAATTTCATCTAAAATGATGTAGGACTACCGCAGCAACTTCCTGAATATAATGTAAAAAATTTCAGTGCCGCCGTTTCGGAGTAATGGATGTACATACACAAAAAAATACATAGCGGTCAAATACGATTAGAAGTGTTGACTGTGTTCAAATAAAAATATAATTTTGCCTCGAAACGGTAGTTCCGTAATAGAAATTAATTTTTATCTAATAATCAAAATGTAATTATATCAATTTCCAGTCACATGACAACGAACACCAATCAAAGTTCATGACGTCACTGAGTCACAAACGTTATTGCTGTCAAAGACTATGTTGTTAGGTTAATATTATTTAATGGAATTTCTTCGAAATTTGCTTAATACTTGAAAATAATAACTTTTAATATAAGAAAAATAAACCAATATCAAATCTTACATCAAAATGACCTGACAAATACATTTTGTGTAAATACAAGTGTCGGATCCCTGCGTGCTAGAAGTATAAAAACCTCTAAAAAGCCAGGAAACCAACCGAGGATTATGCCGAAGAACTTAAAATACAAAAAATGTATGCATTAAAGGCTCAAGTTGATTTTTTATTGGGAAACCACATTATTTGTTGCGGAAACCAGAGAAAACTTCCTATTCAATGGCATAATGAACATTGCGAGTCAAATGTCATTTAAAGAACATTTAAAGATATCTTATTTTCGACAAATCGACATAAAGTCGGCCGTTGACTCCGAAAAGAAGAATTATAGAGAAAAATTTTAAATTCAAATGTTGTAGGAAATCAAATGAGGTATCTTATGAAGATCTTGAAGATGAGCTTCAGACTGTTCATCAAGGTGTTGCCATCACTGGCTCAATAACAAACCATAAATACCTTCTACACTTTTTATTTATTAAGAAATATATTTGTTTAATAAACAGTTTCTTTACGTGCCTGAAAGGGTTAGGGGAACTATATGGTACCACTATATTTCCCGTAAAAGTCAACGTTTTTAAAAAAAGAATGGGTTGGCGTCTCAGTCAGAAAACTAAATCGAATGAAATGATTTTTATCAAAGAACTTGTACCTTTTTTCAAAATACTTTTTTGCACTTTTTTTTTGATTTATAAGGAAGACAAACCAAAAATGATAAGAAGAACGATCATCCGCTACGTATGTACTGCCTTTACTATAACTCTAACCATGATATCACCGAAAGTTAAAAAGAGATTTCCAACATTCAATCATTTTGTACAAGCAGGACTGTTAAATATACAGGAAAAAAAACTGATTGAAGAATTAGACGACGAATATCCCAGTTATAAAAAATATTGGTAAGTTGATAGATAGTTTAATTCTTAGAACAAATATCTGCTGAAGAAATTGTGAAAATATATTTCACTCTTATTTTTTTTTCTTTAGGTTAGATATAAAAACATCGATAATTTTTAAAAGTTTTGAACATATGTATATTTATTTATTTATTTATTATTCCTGCCTTAGAGGTTAACTCCAATTACAATATTGGGTTAAAACATAAATTGTACAATGATTATAAAAATATCGAGGACCCCATGTGTTTTAATGGAGGGTTATTTTCATTTTTTAGGTTACCTTTAGCCTGGGCAGCCAATGTAGCCACTAGAGCCAAATCAGAAGGTTTCATAAAGGATGAAATGGGACTTACAGATATTCTGGAACAGATTAACGAATTTAGAGAGAAGTGCAAAAAGCTTTGCGATTATGACTGGATCTGTATTCCTTTAGTCTATACTCAAGTAAGGTTTAAAGATTAAACTTTTAAGACTTAAAAAATCATAATGGCAAGATATTTATAATATTCATTAACTTTTCTTATTTAGGTTGTTACTCTGGCAGTGTACCTCTACTTCCTCTTTACAGTAATAGGAACTCAGTTTATTGAAGAACAAGCAGACGGGGAATTATCGATTTTCAAATTTCCTGTCATGTCATGCGTCGAATTTTTCTTTTATATGGGATGGCTAAAAGTTGCAGAAAGCTTAATAAATCCTTTTGGAGATGATGATGATGATTTTGAAGTTAACTGGATGATTGATAGGCATTTACAGGTAAATAAGTATCCCATTTTAAAAAAATCAAATATTTCCGAAAGATCGTGAGATAGATCAAGATGTTCAATATAAAGGTGACTTTGTAACTAAAATCCAAGGTTAAATTGTTTATTTTTTAAATAGGGACCTCCATTTTTATTACCAAAACGGAAAATACGGAAAATTTAATATTTAACTATACATATTTACTCATTTTTAAGTGCGCATGAAAGGATTTTCAAAATAATCCTTTTTTATGCCTTTTTCATACAAAATTGAGATTTTCTCCTTTTTTAATGCTTAACCTTAACATCATCATAAGATGTGTTAATTAAATTTCTGCAAATTTTTTAAGTAGTTATTTGACATTCATTTATAAAAAAGGATATTTGAACTTCAGATGACCTCTATATGGCGTTTAACTCCCATTATATGAACATGAAATTTTTTGTACTTTTATTTCTGCAATACAGTAAATAAGAGTTCTCATTTGAAAAACAACATGAAATTGCCTTTAAAGTCAGACCAAAGGTCAAACTCAAGGTTACTCTCCCCCTCTGAACCCTGCAATTTTTATATTGAACATTTTTCTCTATTTGACGAGATTTAAGAAATATTTAGATGGGCTTTTTGAAATGGAACACCCTCTAAAATACAAATAATAAAATATTTGGACAATAATTGAATAAAGTTTTAAGAAATATCAGGTTTATGCATTGAGAATTATAAGAGTAGTCCTGCTATTTTTCGCGAACAGTATTTTTTTTTAAATAAAACAGATTTTTTGTAAAAAATGTGAACCGTTTATGTGAAAAAACTTTTGTTGAAAACTCAATTGTAAAGAAAAAATATAAATATAAAACAATAAATTTTTGAAAATATGTCAAAATTTAAATATTCTCCCCATATTTTGTATTTAGAATATTGACATAAATATTAATAATATTTCTTAACAAAGTTTTCCATTACAAATTTTCCCACAAGATATCAACATGACAGATCATTTCAATCGTTTTTTAACTATTGGCCACGTAAAAAGGCCGAGAACGGCCGCAGTAAACCCACTGCAATTAATCTGCGAAGACAAAGCCTCCATTAGTTGGAACATAGGGTCATTTATGCCCATTTTCTGCCGTAACCCGACTTGCTGGCAGATTTATACAGCATTATGCAAGTCTTCAGATGATATTTTAACTCTAACCTTACCATATGACTATCGTTTTCAAATCTTCGCCATTGTGTCAATAATATAATTGTGTAGTGCTGTAACACAATTCGAACTTAAATTATTAATTTATTAGAAGTTTTTTTTTTCATTTTTAATATTGTGTAACCAGTAGGAAACGTTATAATTTCGTGCTGTCCATCCACTCATCCATCTGTAGGCCATAGCATTGTAATTACGTCGTTTTTCCTTTTTCTATGATATAATTTTACAGGCACTGCTATCAGATGATAGATAAACGCTTTTTGAAAAAAAATTTGCTTTCATTCGGTAACAAATATATTGAATAAATTGACAAACCTTATATAAAATTATTTCTCTTTGAATAAAAACGACAATAAACTTTGTTTTTATAACGAACTTACTAACACAGAAACCCTTCTAATTGGTAAAAACAATAAAAACAGGACAAAGAGAAATATTTTAGTCCCGCATTATTTACTGCTCCATGGCATTTCATTCAAATTTCTCTAAACTTTAAATGGCTATACCGCCCAATATTTACATAAAGCTTCCTAACAATATTTTTCTCCTACACTATGACTTATAATCATTTTTAGTTCTGACTTTCTTGCCTCTGTCACAAATTTCTTTTATTATTTCAGGTTGATTTCCTTCATTTGAAAAGTGCTTGTTACCTCATTTGATTCCTATCATTTTTTTATTACTCCCTGTAGAGGTCATTTTTATCAGAACGTGGATCAAAGTGAAACTACTATTGTGTCTAAATCATCAGTTTTCCCTGTATTATTTATAAAAATCATTGTTACAATAACCTTACTTTCTTGATTAAATAAAACCGCAGTTGAATCAACTTCAGATTAAAACTGATCTGTCACTGAACTAGGCATAAACAAGTAGCTTGAGAATATTTATGGGTTACTCGTAAATGGAAACAGTTTTAGTTGGTGCTGTTTTGAGACAAAGTATATAAAATATTTTTTCCCATTTCAAACTGCATTTCAAGACGTCGAACAACAGTTTAAAAATAATTGACAATTTAAATTTTGAATAATTTTTAAAATACCCATTTTCCTTGTTTTAGGTTGGATATCTCTTAGTTGACAAAATACACAACGAACATCCTCGATTAATGAAGGATCCTCATTGGAATCAAACAGTGCCACATCAACTGCCCTTTACAATAGCTACCAAAAAATATATGTTTGAACAACCTATAGAGTCAACTTATGGTATCAGTGTCAAAAGGAAAGATCAAGACTTGGTTTTCAAAGATGATATAAGAAGATCAAACGTAAGTTTATTCATTACATTTAACAAATTCTACTTAGCCAACATGTAATATTTAATTAACTCTTGTTTTTCAGGAATCTTCATTGGCAAGTGCAGGTAAGTACTTCAACACAAATAAAAAAAAACCTGGTAATGGTATGGAAACTTAAAAGCCCCCATACTTCCACACAAAAACATCAAAAAACACCTGTTCCTAATCGGGACCTGAACCTTCTCATTCATTTATATGGTCTAACTTGATTTAAGTTGACAATGGAGCATTTAAACTCGCAAGTGTAACAATGTCAATCAAGTTTTGATCCTTAAAAATACAGGAACAGAAAAATCATTTTCTTTTATTACCAAATTAGCACAAATGGAAATATTTTATTATTCCTTTTACCGATTTCAAAGCTTTATATCTAGGTTTTTGTGCTTAATTTTCCCTTATTGAAATTTGTTTGGTTTCATGGCGAGATCCAATTTAAATCTTAAACCTTCTTAGTAAACCTAACTGAAAAAGTTAATTTTATTCTGATATAAAATTGCATTACTAAAATATGTTCTGCATGAACTGAAGTTAAAAAGCGCGTTCTCCCTCATGGAAAATATTCAATTTAAGGGGGAAAATAGGCGATGTTTATCGACGTAATTTATGTTTGCCGGGAAAGGCATTTTGATGATGTACCGTTTTTCGATGTGAAAAAAAGTAAAGAATGAGTATTTAGTTTTGTTAAAAGCAGAACAAAATACCATTAGAGAGAACTTTTATTCGCGTCCCAACTAACACAATTTGCAAGTTGCGGGTGATAACTTAAATTGTAGCTATACCATCAAATATAATGGAACAAACACTTAAATACAAAATGCTTCTCCAAAATCGGTAATAAAAACAAATCTTAAAACTGTATATTGTAAAATTATTGAACATTTAAAAAAGTGGCCTAAAAGCTTTTTGTGTTTAGCGACCAAACGATGATATGTCAAAGCTATTGTTACTTCTTATTTTATGTCATTCGAAAATTGGTTAAACTTTTAGAGAATTTATAAAATTTAAATTGTTCTGTTTTTGTTTAAAACTTGTTTTAATCGGATACCTATTTAGTAAAAACTAATATTTCATATATTACAGTATATAAATACATTTTAAAGTAATGTCCGACACTTCCACTCTGAGATGTCTCCAAAATCGGCTCAGTGTACATATTACAATCCGTTTTCTGTAGACAACTTGTAGTTATATCATGTCGCAATTAGCAATGCCCCTGGTGGTAGGGACATGTAGCTAGCGATCTATTTTCGACCACGGTAGTAAATGTATGGATGTTTCGTCCCGATATCAGTGGTGGACTCATCAGTGGGATCCACCGGTATCTTTCCCAGACTTGGACCTCTATTTAAATCCCGTTTTGCCGGAAAGCGGTGGCGAGATGTTATGTTCCACAACATGCCCCCCTAAGGCATTTGCTTTCCGGCTTAAACTGTCGGACAGTCCAAGCCGTTAGAAAGCACAGGCCTGAAAAGGAAGTGGAACGGACATCCTCGGTGATCTTCCAATGGCTGGATCAGGCTTAATCAAAGCCAACGGCGGTTAAGACCCTCGTCTGCCGCCGTCCCTGCTCGGGCGCCATGTCGCAATTAGCAATGCCCCTGGTGGTAAGGACATGTAGCTAGCGATCTATTTTCGACCACCGTAGTAAATGTATGGATGTTTCGTCCCGATACCGGTGGTGGACTCATCAGTGGGATCCCCGGTATCTTTCCCAGACATCCTTGTACTTTCCACAAACTTGGAGCTCTATTTAAGTCCAGTTTTACCGGAAAGCGGTGGCGAGATGTTATGTTCCACAACAATCACCAAACTCAACCCCCCATTTGCTTATAATTAGGGCATCTTCCTCACCTTTTTGTCTCTCATAATCTCCTACACGAAGTATATCCAGGTTCGTCTCGGACGTTCTGGATTATTTATCCCTGGAAGTTTTTCGTTATCCTTTCTTAACACATACAAACCATTTTAGTCCTTTTCTTTCTACGTTATTCAATACAATTTCATTTGCTTTCTTTCTGTTTCTTATATCCTAATTCTACACTTTATCCAGTCTAGAACTCTTGCAAATCTTTGCAAATAGTCCATTTCAACAGACGTTACTCTCTGCAGATTCAAAGTTCACAGCCATACGACATATGAGGGCATTGACTTCATCATTATTTGGCCAACTCAATTTTTCGTCTGCTGTGATATGTTTCAATCCCACCATGTATATTGTAAACTGCCAACAATATTTTTACTTCTACTCTTCTCTGAAGTGTTTTCTCTCATTAATTATTTTTGTAATCAAATATTTAAATTCTTTTATTTGTTTAACCCCAGTGCTGTCTTCCATTATAATATCAAATTAAGCAGCAATATTTATCGTCTAATATTCAGTTTTGCTAAAGCTAATATTTAGCCTCGTTCCTTATAGTTTTTGTCTAGTGTATGTAGATCAAAAGTATTCTGAACGAAAACTGCCTGATCGCCTGCGATGATGGTGAAAAGATTCACTGATCAACTCCAGTCTCGAAGAATTAATTCCAGATTCCAGAGAGATTAAAAAGAAAGGAGACAAAAAATATCCCTGTGTAAGACAATTGGAAGAATAAACGGTTTGAGTTAACGTATTTGTCAATTTGAGGTAGTCCATAGAGCTCTATCACAAAATTGCTTCATCATTGCAAATAATCTTTTTGAAGGACTAAATCATATACTTTTTCTAGATCAATAAAAGCAATAAATAAATAAATAAATATATATATATATATATATATATATATATATATATATATATATATATATATATATATATATATTTAGTTGGTTATTTTCTTGACTTGACTGAATGTGGAACCCAGATGGTGTATGTTTTAGGCACTTTAAGTGGCGTAAAAAGTTTGGGTCTTTTAATTGAAGTGATATTTTTCTGAAAAAATATCGTGATTTAATTTAGAAGAATTGGAAGCGGAGAATTATTCTTATTTATTGTTTTATTTATTTTAGAAATTCCCTTATATTGGTTTATTTTAATATGTTGAAATAAATTTGATTTAAATTATTGATGTCTGTTTTATCGTTTATGGCATTCGGATTTTTTTTTATTGAAATCATTTCGTAAAATTCTCGTTTTCCTTTGTTAGTTTCAGTTTTCAAGATTTTTGTATTTTCATAATCAAAGGTGTGCTTGTGAATCATTTCGTGTTTTTTTAGGGCTGTAATATTTTTTTTTGTCATATTTATGTCCATTTAGACGATTTTGCAGATACTGACTAGTTTGGCCGATGTAATTCGATGGACAATCCTTGCAGGGTATTTTAATAGTTATATCGTTATAGCTTTTATGATGAGCAAATTTCCCTTTAAAAAAATAGCAGATGTAATTCTTTCCACCAACCTGCTGAATGCAATGCAGCAAGTTGATAATTTGAAATACTAGATATTGTCTTCCTGAGGGATTAGTTCCGCTATTATTCCACCAGGTCCTGCCACTCGACCCTTTTTCATTGCCTGCCCTTTCCCTATTCCGATGTAATAACAATCGGCATGTTCATTTTCAACCTTATTTCCTCTTCCATTTAAAAATCTGTCCTTTCTTCAACTAAGACCTTGCTTGAGACTTGAATATGAACATCTGATGCTCCTTTTTATTTTTTTATGGATTTATTCATCACCATACTTCAGTTGATCAAGATCCTTCTAGATCCTTTCTCTGATCAAATTTATTTGTTGTTTTAGAATATTTCTTACTTTACGACTGTCTTATAATATCCAACTCTGTCTCTATTCAGTTCATACTTTTTGTAGATTCACTAATTGAAAATAAAAACTCTATTTTATCTACACAGTACACCTTAAGATTTCAACAAATTTTAACTGTCCTAGTTCATTTACCATAAAAAATATTTAAGAGGTATTGATACCGATTTCATTACTATATGTTTTCTAGATCATTCTGACTTTTCAGGCAAATCTATTCGAAAAATATTTGCTAGAAGAAATTCTGACCCTGGCTATAATTTAAGAAGGATAGCATTGAAAACAGAAATGGAAGGTGAAGAAGAATGGGACGAGGTAACTCTATATTGTTTTTTATTGTACACATTCTTAAATACTTTTAGATGCTTCGAACTTTAACTAATTTATTATCATTATTGTCAGTTCACCTAACATTTCTATTTTTTAGTTTAACGCATATGAAGGAGATGAAACGACTGCAAATACAAACCTTTCAGAGAATCATATTTCAAATACAGAAGATTTCAATCTACTTAGGAAAGAAAGAGTGGAAAAAAGAAAAGAGGATTTATTAAAATGCCTTGAGATACTTAAAAAGGATAAAATACAAGCAAGAAAAATATTAGATGAAATTATTAAATAAATATGTTAATTTAAAATATTGATTTATTTTTTTAACTTCGCCATTTAATCAAGGAAGAAGCCAATATTAATTTCTTAAATTAATTACTAAAACGTAGAAAATAAATAAATAATGTTTCATGTGGAAATTAATGAATATTTGTAGATTTACTTAGCACTTCTTTGAGATCGAAGCGGGAATAATTTAAAAATATTATTTTAAAATTAATTTTTGGGTAGAATTTTTACATTGTTTACACAGCTTTTGCTTCATGTTTCATTTATTTTTCTTATCCCTCAATCAGGAGGGTCTTCGTGCAGTTTACAAATATATCCTATAAATTTTCAATTTAGCGCCTTCAAGAAATTGCTAGGTAAGTAGGTAAATTCGCAGTTATTAAGCTAATTATGATATAAAACAGTTATTTTATTTTTTACTACTGGTAAAACACCTTTGTATTGTAGCCAGGAGAGTGGAATGGACAACAGACGAAGAACAATATAATCTACTCTTTCTTTTCCCCATCATAATTCTTACTTTATTCTTCCAGGAACAGTGGCGTAACTAAGACTATGTGAGCACCCTCCCCCCCCCCCCGCAGATTTTTGAATGCGATCTACTATTTTACACCCGTCTTGATCCTTCGCATTTATCAAGGGACTTGAGGGTGCCCCTGGATTGGCTGCGCCCCCTCCCACACCATGGGATCTGTGTGGTCGTTATTTACGCCACTGGCCAGGACTCTACTGATTTAAACAAGTTAAGTATAGTAGGATATAGTGGTATTGTGCGAAACACATATATTTTAGAATTACCAATTGTTAAATAGGTCATTTTCTGTAGTCATTCTCTTAAAAGATTTGTAGATGCACCTAATTTATTCATGAAAAATACAAATCTTTCAAAGCCACATATATGAAAATACTTAAAAACGAGAAAAAAATCTAAGATAAATATTGAATGAAATTATTTTTAAAAAAATGTTAATTTGAAATTCTTTATTAAAATATCACTTTACGTGATTTAAAAAATACATTTTTACAAAATAAAACTTCTGTTAAAAAATCTACATCCATGATTTGTTCTATAACAGGTCAATGAGAAATAAAAATCCAGTGATTTAATCTAGCACTACTGGTAATGAATGTGCTCTTTGCGATTTCATTTTTTTTAATCTTTGAATTTTTGAATGTTTTAAATTTGTTAATTTTCGAAATCTTTTTATTATTTTAATTTTTGGATTTATAACGTTCAAATTGATTTGAGAGAGTACACATATAACTCTTTCTCGCTTTTCACTCTTTAGTACCTCGAACTTTGAGATGTGAAACCGATAGCAAACTCTAAAAGTAAACAATTTGAGAATCAAAAGACTGTTCCATTTCTTGTAATAATTAATATTAATTTTATCTTCGCCATTTTATCAAGAAATATTATTTATTTTAATTTAAGTTCCTTTCATTTCGAATTAATTTAAACCAAAAATAACCAAAATCATCCTCCCCTCGTCCCATTTTTGTAGAAAAATACAAAAGAATTAGGTGCATCTGCAAATTCAAAATAATGCAGAATGTGTGTAAATCGGTAATCCTAAAAATACACGCGGCGCGCCGTACCACTGTAATCAATGTACTATACTTAGCATGTTTATACAAATAGAATCCCAGTGGAATCGAGTGTGAATTGTAATGGGGAAATAGAATATAATTTTCCACATATGCTATCCACTGTACCGGCCAATGTCTTAAGTACTCTTCTTTCACAATCCCAAAATTTATACACTATGCTAGTAACGAGATTCTACGTACTTTATTTACCCCTGTTCCCTAAATCTTACTGTACCAATATAAAGTAGGCTTTAAGGTTTCAAAATCAAGGTTTAAGGTAGGAAATTTCCCAATTTTAATGACCTTGCATAATGAAACAATCATGGCATTTTACTTATTCAAAAACAAGAAATTTTACTTGAAAACGATAAATTTTGATGCAAAGTACAAAAACATTGACTGGGCATTTTAGAAAACAAATCTGGAGCAAGACATAAGCCAAAAATTGTTGGTTCCAAAGTTGTTATGTTGTATATGTGTGTTGATTTTTGATTGGTGTTTTCCCGCAGCACCTTAAAGGCACCAAAACAGTACCTTTCAACAAAGGAAGTGGAAACTATTAGCCTGCAAATTTTCGACTCCTCTGTCGAAACTAGTAAAAAAACTTTTCAAAAACAGATTTATTTTCTTCAACAAGACTCACAGTATTAATTGACAAACAACAATTCGGCTTTGAGATAGGAAAAAATACATCAGATGCGATCCGTCACACTATAGAGACAGTATATGTTGAAAGGAACAATAATAACGCTATTTCAACAATGTTTATTGACACGAAAATGGCATTTGATTCTGTGAACCACAAAATGTACTGTCCAAATTTGCTCACTATGGCTTCAGACGGTTAATAAACAAATGTATGAGCTGTTTTTGGCGAAGCATAGCTACTGATGCAGGCTGGATATATTCAAGGTGGATTTTTAAATTCTAAACTGGTAAACCATCATATTTGCGTTGCTCAAGGATTAACTCTGCTATTCTCCCTTTATATTAATGACCTTTCTACTTTCTCTGTTGATGCATCTATTAAGGGGGAGGACCAATGCACCCCCAAGAACTTCGAATTCAGAATAAATAGACTAGTCTGCCTGCTGCATTAGGAATGTGAATGTTGCTGACACCACCCCCTTATCTTGTATACAAATGGGGGGTCCCTTCCTAAAAAAGAGGTTGGATCCGCCCCTGTGTATTACACAACTATAACCTGATCTGTTAAAAATGAAGAAAAATTTCAACAGGTGAAAAATCATGACTTAATTTTCTGGGGCTAGTTTCAGGTAAACAAATTAACATTAAGTACTAAAAATTCCAAATGTTTAAATCTCAGCTATGAATCAAGCTTTGATCTAAGTTTTTGGATGTAATTATTCAAAGTGATTGAGACTAATATTTTTGTATCACTTACAAATGAAAGAAGGCGAAAATATTGAAGTGGGTTTGTATCTGTTAAGTCAAGCCAGAAACGATTTAGGGTTGACTTGACCTAAGCGCACTTCGAGTGTGAAATAAACACCTCAAGCGTGCTTGAAATGAGCTGCTGACTTCAGAACGATTATGTCATGTGTCAAATGACGTTAGTACATTATTTCGATTTATTTTTAATTTTTAAAAACACCCAAGTCAAAGGTTAAATGCAGATTAAAATACTCTAGCCTTCACGACAATCAAAAAATGGTTTTCAAATTAAAAAAAAATATCAAAACAAGGCGTTATTTTGAGGTTAGGGACAGAAAAGGTAAGTTTTGCCGAAATGACTTGAACCTGGCTTGAAGCCAAGGTCAAGTAATGTTTAGATCTATGATATAAACGCCTGGGGACGATTCCGTGTATAAGACCCAAGTGTTTAGTCGGTCCAAGAAGTTTAAGAGTAGACGAGAAAGTGAAGGCCAAAACCTTTCTCTCAGTCAGTAAGGCTCTCAAGACCGTTTCTTTTTGACTGGAAGGAAGTTGTGCTGATTGATTTTCTACATGACTGACATACGGTTAATACTGCGTACAGGAGTAAAACACGCGGTGTCACCATCAGAAAGGCCCTCCTTCTCAATGACAATGCCAGGCCACACTCAGCGGTTTTGAGAAAGGAAAAACTGGTGAATATACATTGGGAAACCTTTGAATACCCTCCATCTAGCCCTGGGCTGTCACCCTGTGATTATTTTGTTGCTTGTAAGATTTGACAACGATCAAGATGTTAAGGACTTTATGCGCAATTGGCTGACGACCCAATCTCAAAGTTTCCACGAGCAAGGAGTTCACAATTCAGAGCGTGGAGGAAACTATGTCGAAAAATGATCACTTGCTTTTTTGTGTTATTTTGTTTTTTTCGAGTTTTGTTTAGCTGGCTTGCTTTCTGATTGGACGAGCGGCTTCACAGGCTCCTCCCCTGCCAAGTGCGGTATATTTGGTTCTTCTATGCTGTTCTCTCGAGTATTTGTTGATTTTTGTTGTTTTGTTTCTTGGTTTTTTATTAATGTTTTCCATGTGGTTGGAATATGTAGAGCATCATCTCGTTTATTCAGCTGTCCCGGTTTTTCAATTTCTAGAGCCTCTCTTATGACGCGTACCTTGTAGTTTTGTACTAGTGCTATTTCGTTTGCTTTTTCGAAATCGATGGTTGTCTGTTTGTTTTTGAGACTATTTTTGTGTTCTTGAATTCTTGCTGATATGCGCCTGTTTGTTTGTCCTATGTATGTTTCGTGACATTCTGCACATGGAATGCTGTAAATGTCATGATTTTCAAAGTTGGTCCTATCTTTGGGATTTCCCGGGATGCTGGCTTGTTTTTTGTGGTTTAAATATGGACTGTATGTTGTGTTTTCTTAAGATTCTCTAGATTCTGTCCGTTATTCCTTTTTTGTATGGGATTATGGCTTTGTTCCTTGTTTCAACTTGATCTTTGGTTTTTGTTGTGGTCTTCTCTTGTCTTTTTATGGCTTTCTTTATATCTGATTGTGAGAAACCATTCCGTTCTAGAGCTATTGAAATGTGTCTTATTTCGTCTTGTTTTGTGTCGAGTTCTGTTAGGCGGAGAGATCTTGATACTAGTGTGTTGACTACTGCCTGTTTTTGAGAGGGATGATGATGTGATTCTGCATTGAGATATCGGTCAGTATGTGTGGGTTTCCGATATACGCTGAAACCCAGGGTGTTGTTGGGTTTCCTAGTTAATAACAGGTCCAAAAAAGGAAGTTTCTTATCTTGCTTGCACACACGCAGAAGTTTTGAGAAAGGAAAAACTGGTGAATATGCATTGGGAAACCCGTGAACACCCTCCATACAGCCCTGGCCTGTCACCCTGTGATTATTCGATTCGACAACGATCAAGATGTTGGGGACTTCATGCACAATTGGCTGATGACCCAACATCAAAGTTTCTACGAGCAAGGAGTTCACAATTCAGAGTATGGAGGAGACTATATCGAAAAATGATTAGTAGCTTTTTTGTTGTTATTTTATAAATAATAAATGTGTTTAAAAAAATTCCGGTTTATATTTGATCCACCCTCGTATAATTAAAAAAGGGTTTTCAGCGATCAACTTTGGGAGTAGCTAATCCCCCTAGAAATACCATTCAGAACTTAAAACATACGTCGATAATTTTTTGGGATACTCATACATATCACAGAATGAGATGAAGCGGCGACGAACCTCTGAATGTTCCCTTGTGAGTAAGGAAGATCGACATCGCTCGATCGTTCTAACTAGGTTCCTACCCAAATAGCACACTTCAGTCCACTGGATATCCATCGTTTATCCAAAGCTGGACATACTGGGTATCCATGGGATGTCCAGAATTTGTTCACCAACATCCTATGGATATCCACTCGACTATACGATTGTCCCACTCATGGATGTCTTTTTGGATTACATATATTGTCAAAGTATGGATCATTTTTGGATATTAATAGGACTAATTTTGGATGTCCTTATATTGTACATTCTTGACCCGATTGTGGACATATTATCCGATGGTATTGTGCTTTTTGGATAAATAGGTCATAATCTATTGTTCCCTCTTCTTGACATTTCGCTAACGTGAATGGTAGGTATTTTCAGAATTTGCTTAGGGTCCGAGAGCTTACAGTACCTAATTAATCTGCACTTCTGAAGACACAGACCACTCATGTCATCAAAACGTCGATAACAAGTAACCAAAAATTAAACAGATATAAATTACCTTAGCGAACCAGGTAACAGGAACTGGATCCACATATTACACTTATTGATTACAATTGTCAAGTTTTTAATACAATACTATATAAAAATATAAAATTTTATAATTAGTCGAATTGCAAGTGCTACAAAATATAGCTTCAATTGATTTAAACTGTTCAAGCTGTAGAAGGATCGCTATGAATAAGTTATCTGGTTCCATAGTAATAGGTACAATTTCAATTGGGTAATAGGAAATAAATATATATATATATATATATATATATATATATATATATATATATATATATATATATATATATATATATATATATATATTTAAAACCAAATGCATCGTTATTGCTTGGAGTGCTTAAACCAACAGACCAGAAAAAAAATTTTAACACACTTTTTGTCTGGCTATTATCAGAACAAGAGGATCTAGAGTTCAACGTGTGAAATCTGACACCCAATTTGTTATTATTTACGAGTATGACAAATAAAACAGAGAGATTTTTTTCATCAAATTTTTATATTTAAGTGGTAACTTACCTACAAATAGTGAACAAAAGTTCTTTAAAGGACACTTCACTGTTCCATCATATGTATAATTCTTGGAAAGGCTATCTGTCATTGTTACAATAAAATATCTTTTAATAAGTTAATAGGTATAATTTCCTCCAATTTTCGCTAATTGTAAAACCTAAAATTATAGTACTTTATTGAGATAATTAAACATTAATTCCACATATGCTAACCTAAGAATATTTTTGAGTTTAAGAATCAAAATCAAAAAATAAAAAATTGTATTCTGTTCAAAGTAAAAAAATATATATATAAAACAATCCTGTAAATTAAGTTTTTTTTATCAATAGAGTCATACACATAAAGAAGCATTACTCGAATAAGTTTCAGCTTTTATTTCAGGAGAAGTGTAATAAACTTACTGCATCTTTAAAGTTTAAATTGTCCTGAAGATCTTATGTGACTTGAGGCAGCTGATTATTTTCTTAAGTAAAAGGATAGTTGAACTCCTGCAGAAAATTCTTTGTAGATACTTGTTGTTTTTTCCCCATTTTAAGATTACCTGAATATCCTCTCTAATTTGGTACAAATTGGCTTTCACATAGGAATTTTATTTGGACCAATCTGTGGAAAATTCATCTAAAAAATAATTAAAATAAATTAAATTATAAGTCTAAACCTAGAGTCGAACTGTCAAAACTTTATTATATATTTTTTAACAATTATACTGCACAAAAATACACATCAATGTAAACTTTTACTAGCGTTTAATCCCAAAATATTCATAAAAAAATTAATATAATTATTCAAATTTGCTAGAGCTTTTATTCCATTATAAATTTTGATAACATTTATTAATGCCAGCAATCTTATTAGACTGATTACTCAATAATGACTTTGTCAGAGAGGATTTTCTCTAAAATTTACAATTTTATTATTACACAAATTTACAACTCTATCTGTGCTCCATTTTAACCAACAAGATACAAAATTCATTGGCCTATCAAAATAGTTGCACTTATTTGTAGTAATTTCCATTTAAATAAGTGATTGTATGAAAAAGTATCGCTACAAAAGCTATATTTTAACATACGTGTTTTGATACTGAATATTTTGTTCACTTTCAAATTTGTGCGAGTTTGATACTAAATTATCAGCTTTTCGTCGGGCATGTCTGTAGTTTCGTTCGGTAATTTTTGGTATAATTAAAAAAATTTAATTAAAAATAACTATACTTACCTTTAACGGTGGCATCTTCTTCAAATATAAAGCACACTTGATTTTAGCTCAACTAAAACTCCAAAGGTCTTTTTTAGCTCGACGTCAACACAATAATGGGCACAAAATATCTGTAGGGATATTTGGATATTTTGTGATCATAGCGGGCCGTCGGATTAAGAAATGACAATTCTACAGGCCGATATTACAGTATCCGATTTTACCGACAACCCGAAATTTAATTAATGGACGTCTGATGGACTTACACTGGACATCCAGATATGGACGTCAATATATATTACAGGTCATCACATCTAATGGACATCCATAAAAGGTCCATGGACATACAGGATATTATATGTACCTATTCTGGATATCCAATGGAAATCTTGTGCTATCTGGGTAACCAGAGGGCGTAGCGTAGGTTTCTATCGCCCGGGGCAGAAGAAAAATTTGCCGCCATGGGAAAATGCAAAAATTACCGCCACCTTCCTTTTACAATAAGAAATAATACGATTATTATAAAGTCAAAATATTATGGAGCGAAGAAAATTTAGGCTGCAAGTTTGGAAACTTTCAATAATAAATTTTGTTCTCAAAAATTTGAAATTCTTAAAAACAAAAAACAAAATTTAATTGCGAATACATGTTTTGATTTTCTATATGAATCAATTATTAAAAGTCACATTATTACTTCAAAAAATGAACTGTTAACTGAAAATCCTCAAAAATATTATTGAAACTACTGAATATTGTAATATAATAAACATTCAAAAAAATATACAAAAATAAAAAACGCATTATTCATTTCAAAACATCCTCAGCAACCCCTCGATAATATTTATAAATCCTGAAATCCCTTTAAAAATTGCCTTCCTCTATCAACGAAAAAATTAAAAGAAATTCTGTTCAAAATAAAAAATTGTTTTGCAAATTTGCCACCCCTAGCAAAATGCTCCCCTCTCACGCTATGCCACTGTTCCTAACTACCCTAAATGCTATTATTACACTACATGGAATTCAGGGCCTAACTAAGATAGGATGCCTCAGTATCAGATGTGCTCAAATCGCATCATTCGTACTTGGCAGTTTTTTTTTACAGATGCTAGACTATATTAACCTTTTCTTAATTAAAACTAGATGAAATCAAGTAGGCGATATTTACATAAACAAATCTACTCGCAGTTGTTCTTAAAGTTAGAAATGCTTCTGTTAATCGATAATTTATTTATTACTTTGATGTACTTTTGAAAGGAAATTAGTGACGTCGGACTTAAAAAAATACATGTGCAATATAGACGTCAACAAAATTATCAAAAATATTTATGATATCAAACATTGCAAAAAATTATAAATGATTTATTGTACAATTTTATGGCGGGGTTAAAGGATTTTAAAAAATGTTAAACATCGAGTTCTAAAAATATGTTGTTCCATGAGAGACATACCGCCGGTAATCGTAGGTCTGACATCAACGATCCGCGTGTTGAGACACAATGCCTAATAATAACTAACCTATGTTCGAGAAGTAATTAAAGAATTGTAGAAACTTATTGTCACGCAGTTTTTTCTTGGTCTATTAGATGAGTTTTTAATGCCGTTTCACAAAATGAGTTTTTTATTGTAGTTTTCATTTAAATTTTACAATGACCGTAACGTATACCAGTGAAGTTTCTACCACTACAGGTATAGGAACTTTCATAAAATTATTGGGGAGGTAAGTATAAATTTACCATACATTTTATCTTCATTAGAACGTTAAAAGAACTGTATTATTAGAAAAATTAACCTTGCTTTAGAAAGGTAAGCTCTACACTTGTGAAACTTTGTGACTAGCTTCACTTTGACGAGTCCGGCAAATTTTTAATTTGCGAAAATTCTCGTATACGTTGCATTTTCGAATACGGAATATTGACAATTTCCGAGCGTCAAATTGGAAAAATGACGCAAAGAATGTGCCGGATAATATGACCACTCGATTTTACCAACATTAATTCAGTAATAGTAACAAAAAGCCGACTGGTAATAAAACAACATGTACACGTTGTGTACACAAATTTTTTGTGTGAAAGTAACGTGTACATGTTTTTCTTACTAACCAGCTGATTTTTTTACAATCGTTTAATTAATGTTTGTACAATCGAATGGTCATATTGTCCGACAAGTTTTATGCGCCAATTTTCCAGTCTGGCGCTCGGAGGGATCATGAAAATATTTTTATGTGATCACTCCAGAGAATTCCTTAAAATATGGTGAAAATTTTGTAATGAGTTCTATTAAATAATGTTTTCAGCTTTTTCTTTTTTTGATATTTTCAAAATGACCAGTACTATAAATATATTCAAAATACTGGGAGAACTCGTCAATTTGACAAGCAAATAACGTAAAATTACATCGATCATATGATTTAGGGTGGGTATTTACTGTCTTTAATTGGAATACTTTTATATAAAATTACGAAGGAAATTTAAAATACGGGCTTCGAAATTCTGGAAACATTCAAAACGAAAGAGAGATAGCATGACCCCATTTTCGCTCTCTCTCTCTCTCATCCTCTCTCTTTGCCGTATAACGCACGCAGTGCATTGCATGTTGCCTGCAGAAGGTATACTCGAGGAATCACTAATATCAAATGTCATTTCTAAATTCATTGGCGGCGGTTTTGTTTTTCAAAGTTTTTTTTCTAATTTTTGTTATAACAACTAGTGATTATATAAAAAATAAATGAATAATTTGACCTACTTTTTAACTGTTACTCGGGGTGCTTCGAGCATACACTACTGGAGATAGCACGCAATGATCTGCACGCGTTACACGGTCCAGAACGAGACAGAGAGAAGAAGGGAATACGGGAGTCATGCTCCCTTTGCTTGGAAACGTGGGCTGTATTCTTTTGAGTAAATTATGACTGATCAAAGTGAAACTGATAACTTCATGTTCTTTTGAATATGCATTTACTTGTCATTGGGTCGAAGTGATCATGATTACTTCAAGTGATAGAAGTGAAACTGATAATGACTCAAAAGAATAGGCTTGTGGTTATTCGGAGCAAGTAATATAGCGCGACCCCCGTATTCGCCCCCTTCCTCCTTTACTGCTTCCATCAATGTGTACTCGAAGTTAAGCCGGTTGCACACGAAGCTAGTTGCAGAGCCAGGCCAGTAAGCCAGGACAGTATTGTCTACATGTGCATGGTAATATTGGAACAACACAAATGTGTCAAGTCAGTAATCGAGACAGGACAATAAATAGAATGCCGATATAACTTTTCAAGACATCGTTCCCTATAGCTGATCGCTCACGATTGTATTTCGACTATCCGCGTGTGAACGTGCACTGCCAGTCAATATATTGATTATTTTGGAACTCGTTACTTTGCTTTTGCTTACAGTTAGCATTTCCAGCTTCACTTTCACTGGAATTACATCTCGCATCACTGTATTCTTCTTTTGAATTGAGGGTGCAAACAAATGTAGCTCGATACTCACGAGGAAATCAATGTATTATTAACGATGAATAACCCAATAGGGATGTTGACTATATTCAAATAAAAATATAATTTTGCCACAAAACGGTAGTTTCCATAATAGAAATCCTAAAAAAAAACAATATATTTCTTTATTTTTAAGTAATTTTATTTTTATTTAACAATCAAAATGTAATTAAATCAATCTCCAGTCACGACAACGAAGACCACTCAAAGTTCATGACGTCACTGCGTCATAAATGTTATCGCTGTCAAAGACGTTGTTAGGTTAATATAACTTTATAGTAATTTCCGTCATTTACTACTTGAAAAATAATAACTTTTAATATAAGAAAGATAAACAACTATTATCAAAACTTACATCAAAATGATCTTCACAAAAATGCATTTTAAATTGTGTAAGCACAAGTGCCGGATCCCTGCGGGCTAGCTGAAGCCATATTTTCCTATTACTTTCCGAACGTGGAAAGTACATAATTAACTTTTTAACTGCTTTAATTGTAGTACTTGTACACTAAGGCACCGCACAACACTTATAAAACTTAGAACTCATCTTTTATTACAAAAATTACGAAAAAACTTTATATCTCCTTGTCAGTTTGACGGTTTGTCAGTTTGACGGTTTGTCAGTCTTGGCACCTATGTGAAGTTAGCGACGTTCTTCGGAAACGTTTCTACCAGCGACGAATTTTAGAAAGGAACTTATCAATTGCGCCTACCGTAAAGATTATAGGGTAGTTGGAAACGAATTTGGTGGGTATAAATCCACAACCAGTAAAGTTTTACAAGAATTTGTATATGCTATAAATATAAGTTTAGCTACAACATTTATTATAACTTCCAAGTGTAAACTCATTTCATTAAATAGCCGGACCGATGGCCAGATATAGCAATATTATTCAAATTAAATTTCTATAAGAAAATCTAGGATTATGCCAGAGGTGAGTTGTAGACTCGAGGCTTTCCTTGCGAAAATTGCATATTCTTTTATTAAGCTACTGTCCGTTGCTGGCACATTTTATATCTTCACTCATACGTTAATATTTTAATTAATTAATTTAATGTTCTATTTATTTGTTATTATTATTATTATTCAGTTTTCATAAAATATAACATATTATGCATCTTCTAGATGGAAAGGAAGTATTTACAAGATTGTTTGGGGAGATCTCATTTTGTTTTTAGGAATTTACTATATACTAAACTTAAGCTATCTGTACGTAATGGATCAATATTCTAAAGAGTAAGTAAAAACCTTTATGTAACCAAGAAGTGTGTAACGATGTTGAAAAAAATATTTTAGGTATTTTGTAAAAATTGTCACTTACTGTGCTAGAAATGGGAACCTCATTCCTGTAAGTTTTGTACTAGGTTTCTATGTAAATATAATATACAGCAGATGGTGGAGTCAATTTACTGCTATACCATTTCCTGATAACTTAGCCCTGTTGATTGGAGCTAGTATTAAAGGACAAGTAAGTAAAATATCAGAAATTACAAGAACTAGATTATATTTTATCTTGTTAACTTGATACAGTTTAGCTACACAACCTGTATTTTTTGTAGGATGAGAGAGCAAGAATAGTAAGGAGAACCATCGTTCGTTACGTCTGTGTTACCTTCACCATAACTCTGACGTTGATGTCACCAAAAGTAAAAAAACGATTTCCAACCTTGAATCATTTTGTTGACGCTGGTTTACTAACCAAAGAAGAAAAGAAAATCATTGAAGATTTAGATAATGAATATCCGAATTATTCGAAAAACTGGTAAGAGGATTTTATCAAATAACTTGTGAAAATACAGAATTGACTTTCAATTCAAACAATTATTTAAAACCCTTGGCAATATTTACCAGGTCTATTACGTCAATTTTTTTCGGATTTTTGGAATTTGCCGTTAGGAAATTTAAGAGGGATTTACTATAAGCATGGTTGCCTAAAATGTAAAGAAGTTGAGAGACCTATATTGCACGAATGATGTTATAAACCAACGGTACACATAAAAAATTGGCCATTTAAATCCGATTTTTCAACCTAAATCGCAAGAAAACTAAACAATTTTATTTTGGTTTTCTGAATTTTAATTAGAAAATAACACTGACGTAAATGTGGGAAAGTTATTTTTAAGTAAAGCCGATGAAGATGTGCAAAAATTCGTTAGAAATGGTCAAATTTTCCTAACTTTAACATTTCTCTAGTGGTATGGTCTACTTCCGGGCATCTGCTATTGTTCATTTGTTTTAGGACCGTGTCTATTTCCTCCTCAGTAATCTCAGGTATTTCTTCGGATCCTACATTCAGAATATTTCTTTTCGTGCTAAAAGTCCTCTCCTGTGAGCTCCTTCATGACCCGTGCCTCTTTTTTTTACACTTTCAACAGACTGAAACATTGTTCCTATTAATGCAGATTTGGCCTTGGGAAGCAGACAAAAGTCACATGGTGCAACGTCAGGCCATTAAGGCGGATAATCTAACACTAGGGTAGAAATGTCTTGACAGACAATGCAATGAACCGGCGCTTTGTGTTGATGGAGAACCCACGACTTGTTCTTCCACAATTCCGATGGTTTCCCCTTATTCTTTCAAGGACTTGAGCAAGAACCTCAAGATAGTAATGATGATTAATTATTTCACTTTCAGGGACCCAGTGAAGGTACACAATTCCATGAATATCGAAAAAAAAAACAATAATCGTCGCTTTGAATTTTGCTCTGCTCAGTCAAGTTTTTTAGGCCTCAAATACGTGATAAATGTTCATTGCCATATACTTCTTTTAATAAAAGATAAGTTTTAGCAGCGATTTTTCCAAAGTTTCATGTGAAATTTTACGACAATTCGTTGCTCTTTTATTACACTCATTTTTTCAGAAAAGCAAAAAACAGCTCTTATATAATCGAAGACTGACTGGTCCACAAACACGGGAGGCACCGCATTCGAAAGAGAAAGCTTCACGCTGCACTGCTGTAAAAGTGTCTTTATTTCTGCGGATTACCTAATAAAGTCGAAAATGTTTTTTTATTGTCACAGTATCACAGTAGTATACATTTAGTTAGTTAATATCACAGTAATAATTTTAGGCTACCTTTAGCATGGGCTGCAAATATCACTACGAGAGCAAGACACGAAGGCATTATCAGAGACGATTTGTCAGTCAGAAGTATTTTAGACCAAATAAATATTTTTAGATCAAAATGTGGGGAAATGTTAGCTTATGACTGGATCAGTATTCCCTTAGTATACACTCAAGTAAGTAATAAAAATACTCCCTCTCACGCCTGGTATTACAAGCAAATTCTATTATCCTTAGTTTCGTATTTTCGTTTAACTAAGAGATATGGGGGTAGTCATTTATATTTCGGGAATAACAAACGAAAACACATATTTATCACTGAAAATGGTTTTATTGCTTTTCAAAATATTCTATACGATGATCAGTAATACAGATATATAAAAAATGGGACCATGACAGTTCTGGGCAGATGGGGGTCATTTACGAAATAATTTGCCACGTAGACTCCGAATCCGAAGTCACAAATGGCCATTACGTCAGGATTTTGAGATATTTGAGGTTACGTATATGAAAAATGGGTTTTTTGCTACTTTTGAGATTACGTGCAGGATGGCCAAATTTTTTAGTCTAATTACATTATTTAATACCACTTTTACTTTTCAAAATAAGCTATTGAACAATCACCTACGATACTTCGATACCTCATTTTGACTCCACTATCTTAAAAATAAATTTTCTATTTTCTGACATAAAATTCGTAATCATCGACCTCGAGAACCTCCTAAGTGAAATTCTTTAGATACCATCTTGGACATTAAAATTTCAAAAGAGGGGCCCTTTTCACCAAAGTATTTCGTGAGCGAGCAACTTTTTTGGTTTTGGTTCATCCTGGAACACCCATACGATTGAATACTGTTTATTGGCTCATACGTATAGATCCGAGACTCGTTACTTGTCATAATCTTTGAGCATTGCTTCACACCAATCGACACGAGCCTTTTTTTGAGCAGTTGTCAACTTATGGGGCATCAAAACTTCTTAACGTCCAAATGTTCATGCAATAAATTATATACGCTGTCACTAGTGCCTAGGAATGTCTCAAGCTTACCATATATCATATGACGATCATGCATTACAATTCAGGCACAGCATCTATGTTTTCTTACGTTACAACCGATTTTAAAGACCTTCACGCGACTCGTCAGTGAGTAAACGACGACTGCGATTAAATTCACTAAACCAGTGATATACAGCGGTTTTTGTAGGTACTTCATTGCCGAATAGAGAATTAAGTTCATCCACGCACTCTTGTTGAGATAAATCAATTCGAAAGTTGAGAAAAATAATCGCACAAGAATGTTTAAAGAGATAATTCCATTTTACGGCAGATATTAAATTTTAAAGTTACTATCAAAAACATAAATAAAGCCCGTAAGCTCCGAGTACGTATATCGTCTAAAATGTCAAATTTTACAATTGACATGTCAGATGGCACGTAGCAATGCCGATGTTTCCAGTTCCCGAAATACAAACGGCTACCCTTGTAATATTCCTATCACTACTTTTGCTATTCTTTAACTTTTTTGTAGGTTGTTACCATAGCAGTTTATAGTTACTTCTTAATAACAGTAATAGGCAACCAAATGATAGAAATCGAAGAGAAATATGTTGATAGATTGATTTTTAGTTTTCCTTTTATGCCAGTTCTAGAATTTTTCTTCTACATGGGATGGATGAAAGTAGCCGAAACGTTGATCAATCCTTTTGGCGAAGACGATGATGATTTTGAAGTTGTTTGGATGATTGATCGGCACATACAGGTAATTGTGTAAGGGTATTTTTCTTCTTAAAACTCCCCATTTTCAATAAAAAAGTTCTATGGATATAGTGTGTCTCCAAAAAACTATGGTATAGAAGAACGGTTAAATGGGGAAAGTTCGAGACAATTTGTTTTAGCAATTTAATATTCCTTGAAGAGAATTTTTAAGATATTTTGAAGAAATTGGAGAGTGCTATAATTTTCTCATATTTGAATTTTTTTAAAATCTTTAAAATATATCTGAAATAAATTTTTTATGAAGAATAAGTCGGCTTGGTCAACTTTTAATTTAAACGTTTCATTCGTGATAAATCAGCATCAACTTCGTTTTTCCTTAATGCCTCCATATTGACTTTTTTTTTAGTTTTGAAAAGAACATTACTTTGATACATTTTAAAAATTTAACTTAATGCAAAAAAATGTATTTTTTGATAAATTTTGCCAACTAAAGAAGGTATTTAGGACATGCCAATTACATCACACTTAATCAGTATCCTAAATCTGTGGAGAGTGATTCTCGAGAGTACGAGAACTCCAATATTTATCATGACACCCACGCTTTCTAAGCAAGCAAAAAAGAGGAGAAGGAAGTGTTGGGCGAACATCATATATTAATCTTTATAATTTCCATTCTATAAATTATTTATAAACATCGAGAATATATGATAAAACTATTATTATTTTCTTTATGTACCACTTTCAGGCGTTACCGACAACTATACCTCAATTCGGATGGTTTACATACAGATATTGTAATAGAGTATTATATTATATTTACTAGTAAAACAATAATTAGATTAAAAATATATTTCTTAACAAAAGTTAAGAATTAGATGAAATCTTCATCACTCTACATGAAATAATATAAAAAAAAATATATTATCACGAGAAAGCGCGAACTCGCACACGTCGGACTGTCATTTTTCATTTAAAATTTTTTATTCATCATAGATATTGGTATATTACAATTTAGATTTAGCTTTTCCGGGGAAAAAATCAAGGATAAAAACCCTTCGAGAGCACATTTGACTGTGAGGCAAATGCCTTATGCACACGGTGTTCTTGATTATTAACCAATAAGTGTAGTTTTTTTTAATCGCAGTGCGCCTGAAAACCCAAGAAATACCAGTTATTTGTGTTTTTTTTTCTAGGTTTGCTATCTTCTAGTAGATAAAATTCATCAAGATCATCCCAAACTAAAAAAGGATTGTTACTGGCAACAAACAGCTCCAGACACTCTTCCCTTTACAGTAGCATCCCAACAGTATATGAAAGAGACACCTGTGCAGTCTGCAGAAAATTTAAAAGTGAAGAAAACTGATCAGGATTTAATTATTCCCGAGGTATGTTACCACAATCTTGATTGCAATTTCTATCACTTGGTGTTAGAAAATCACAGTTTCTAAAAATATATCTTGATGCTAACTTTCCTAAATATTCCATTCATGGTTTTGACTTATAGATTATTGACAAAAGGTGTTCTTGCACTTACACTAGGAGAAATTAGAAAGAATACCGCCAGAGATTATTTCATCTCGACCAGATGCAGCAAAACCGTTCTGGATAAATCAAAATTAATTTTTACACAGATTTTTATTGGATGGAGCTTAACTTTATTGTTTACGTTTCATCGTGTCATTTTCTATTCGTATTTTAAGTTATGTGTGTGAAATTATCATATATAAAATATCTTTAATTTAAAATGACACTAGAAACCTTTCATGACTGCACCTTGGAAACTGGAGAAAATATAGATGGTAAAGGGGATTTTATCAGTCTCTACCATTAGATATTCAACAATGTTCTAGCTCGCCCACGGCTGAACTCGATGAACAATACATTCGTACATAACACTGTGCTTATTTCTATTTATTGTGTATTTAAAAAAAAAATAAAACAATAACAATTTTAACAGAACTTTTTAAAACTAAATTTGATATTTAAAAAATTAACTTAAACCTAACCTCTACTGTTACTATTTGTACGGTTGCCATCATAGACCCATAAGATTTTAGGTCTTGGATCCTATAGAAGCGGGTAGACTTTCGTTTAAAAAGAAAACGTTTTCGATGAGTAGTTCTTCTCTTTCAACTCCGTGGCATAGAAAGAAAATGCTCTGTTCCTAAACCAGAACCAACACGTTCCTAAACGATGCGCGGCCTATTTTCTTATTTTATATCTATGGCTGCCACTTTTCTGGAAGTGGCTACAGTGTGGCACAGGAGCGGAGTAGTATAATTTTAGATGCCTATATGTTATGCTCCTTTCAAGCAAAGAAAAAGAAAAGAATATATAGAAACAGTTTATTTCCTGCAAATACAACTCTGGTCCTCTCTCCATACGCGTTTTTCTCTGCTTGAAAGGAGAATAACATATAGGTAACTATTTAAACACGGCAGATAGACTTCATTTATTTCTTACTGAAATTTTAATTTTTTAGTATAATTTTGTGACAACTTTTTTTTATTTCCCTAAAAATTCCTTAATTTAAGCATTTAAATATTGCCAGAATTGTTATTTCTAACCTGAACAAAAAAATATGATATGACAGTCCAAACAAACAAAATCTGATAATTGTATAATTGTAAAATGGTATCAAAATATTTGTCTAGATATTGTTACACATATTTGTTAAGAATACTTCATGTATTTACTAACTGTTTCCAGTCTGTATTCGGTTCCCTCAAATCATTCGGAACCTATATATAAAAAGAAACATAACAATTTTTTGTAATACTAGAATGGAATCAGTTTTTTCTCTTTTTTTTTGTCGCTTTTCAACATGGATAATTTTTGATTAAATAAATATTTTCAAATTCTGCGCCCAGTAATCGATAGTTCAATTCTAGAACTACAAGGTGGGATTAATCACAATGCGAGAATGTGCTTTTTAGTTTGACAGTATTTATAAGTAGAGGTTTCATCGGGAATTGTGTTTTGGCGCTTGGATGTAACAGCCAAAGAAGATAAAATTACTCTACAACAAACTTTGTGCATATAATTCAAGACTTCAAACATTTTATTTAGTTTCAAACAACTTTAAATAAACATTAATTCAATATAAGATATAATTTTAAGATTTGTTCAAGTACCACATGACCAATAAGTGCTATAACCATAGATTAAATAAGTAGGAACAGTTTAAAAGTTAAAAAATAAAGATCTAAAACGAGAAAATAATGATCTAAGTAAAGATAATATTGTGGAATGTAAAAAAATTAAGCTTACTCAAGAATCAATATCAGTGCAATTATCGATGAGGTGCTCTAACAGTTATGTGATAGATACTACTAAAAAATACATTATTTACGAGAAAATATCGTATAAAGGAAATTCTCAACTACATTAAAAAAAAGTAAAGCAGCTCAATACATGCTAAACTATAATTCAGGAAACGCTATTTGTTTATAGCGGTAAAAAGTAATAAAAACATTACATTTTCGCATTGCGATTAATCCCGACTTCTAGTTCTTGATTTGAACTATCAGTTAATGGGCGCAGAATTTGAAAATATTTATTTAATCAAAAGTTATTCATGTTGAAAAGTAGCAAAAAATGCCATTTCTCGTAATCAGGGATCAAAATACATTTAAAAAACTGGTGGAGCCATGTCTCTTCATCGGATACGAAACCCCATTGGGCTCCCGAATTACCTCCAAAACTGTCACATCTATAAGATGAAATAATTTGTAGTTGTGTATTATCTCCATAATAATATAAGCGGCAAGATAAATGAGCTAGAGTGTTCGGCAAGAGCACGAGAGTCAGAGAGTTCTATTTTCTCGGGCAACGTGCGATGATCTTTACAACTGAAATTTATGGTATTCTACAGAGTGGCCATCTCTGTGAAAGGATCATATACAGGAATAAGATAACAAACATATGCTCAGACAGTAGGGCTGCAATAGTGGTACTGACGTCTAATATCGTAACTTCTGGACTGGTGTCAGAGTACAAGGAATGGTTCAGACTCGTGTGGGTCTCGAGCCACTCGGATATAAACAGGAATGAGGAAGCAGACCGTCTGACAAAGATGGGGTCCGCGAATGAGCCATATGTACCCAACCAATTCTACCTGTGCCAGTGGCCGTTGGTAAAAGGGAACTAAAATCATTGCGGGAAAGAAAATTTATTGAATCATGAAGGGAAACTCCTAAAAGGACGTGTACCAAGGAATACATAACTGAACCTAGCGCATGGTTCACAAAGCAGCATCTCTCATTAAAAAGAAAGAGCTGCGAATTGTGGTGGGACTGTTGACAGGACTTTGTCGCCGGAAGGGCCATCTTCACAAGATTGATGTCATAAATGACCTAACGTGCGGAAGGTGCTTGGAGGAGCATAAAAGTGTTTAGCATGTCCTCAGAGAGTGTCCAGCACTCAACAGACTTAGATAGAGGCATTTCAGAGATACAATTTCGTCACCGAAAACCGTTAGGCAAGTTCAATAAATGAGGCCACTTGGATTCACAAAGTCGATCGGCCTCGAATGACCTGCATCTGATGGGATATAAAGGTCCCAACGAGGTTTAGGCATCAACGATTTAGTATCGCCACCTTTTGTTTATTGATTCTAAAATATAAGCGGCACTACAATACTTGTAGAGGTAGTCGATTAAAAATAAATCAAGACAATATAAATCCAAAAAATACTTGATCTGCAACCTTTAAACTAAAGTAACTTTATAGAGTTAGTCTTAAATTATAATTTTCACCCTTCCTCTCGAATAATGTAAATATAAGTTATATTAATTCTTATTTTTTTTCCAGCCAAATCCGTACAATCTTCACCAGAAAAGTAGTAAGACAAAAAATACAAATTTTTTAATTGTAATATTAATTAACATTTTTTGTAGGATCTTTGTGGACAACAATTAGTAGAGCCTTTACCAAACGTGGTAGTGGGCATAATGGCTATTATTTAAAAAGAATTGCCATTGATGATAACGCAGATATTTTCGATGAGGTAATTTTCTTCAAATAAAAAAAATTGCAAATTATTACAATATTTAAAATAAACATATTCTTATTACACAACAAATTTTTAGATAAATACATATGAAGAGGAAGGCCCTAATAGAATAGAAATACCAATGTATCCAAAAACACAATATAACGCAAACGCTGAAGAATTTGAAAACCTTCGGAAAGAAAGATTAGAAAAACAAAGAGAAAAACTTTTAAAATATGTAGAGTTACTTAAAAACACTAGAGATAAGAGAGATGATGATAAAAAAATAATTGATGATATAATTAAATGAATTACGTTTCTCGATTTTTAATTCTTAAAAAAAAACATATTTGACGAACGGCACTGGAATTACATGTCGGGAGCTGTATAAAGAGTTCTTGAAGCAGCGCCATCTTTATTTTACAAGACATACTTGAAAATAACTATGGTTTCTAATATCCAAATCATCGCATATTGTGTGTATGCCTGTCAAAAAATTATTATATTTATATCCCAAAAACAAAAAATCCCAAGATCGATAAAACTATATTGTCGAAATCATAAAAGCCATATACTAGAAAATAAAAACATAGTAATTATTTTTAGAACCATTTGTGGGGATGCAAAAATAATAAAAAGTGTCGGTACCGATACCAACTGGAAATTTTTTTTATACATGTTTGTCGATACTTTCCAAAAAAAAAATCGATACTCGCAGATATCGGTATCGAAAGATGTGTATAACATTTTTTTAGAAATAACGTTCGATTATGGCTGTATTCTATAGAGTAATTATCAATTGATATTACTGATAACTTCATGATCTTTTGAATATACATTTACTTGTCATTGCGTTGAAGTGATCATGATTGCTTCAAATGACAGAACTGAAAGTGATAATGTCTCAAAAGAATAGCCCTTATGCACGCACTTTCAGCAGAAATCCGTGCCCTTATGTCAGTAGATTTGAACAATAAATTTATTTGGACGTTCTTTATTAGCGAAAGGGGGGAACCTTTTTGATGTTTGATAGACGTAAATATTTTAATTAATTTTGTTTCCAGTTTTCTTTTTGCTTCTCGTGGCCCCTTTGAGTAGATTAAAAACATGTTAAAAATTACTACAGATGCGAAGTTTATAATTAATATCAACAAAAAGGAGGTTTAAAAAGTTATTTTATCGGTAAATATGGTTAGATATTATTTACATATTAAAAATAACATAATAGATTAGGCAACCAAAAACTCTTACCTTTAGTTTATTGTCCAATTACTTGATTGGCATATTTACTAGTTTAAATAGTGTAATTAGAAAAGGATAACAAATCGGTGTGAGTACCAAGAAACAAACATAGACATAAAAGTAAGTGTCCTACAGAAGAACGTTGGTTCTCGCTTAGAGAGTGACAGAACATTTTCGATGAGTAGTACCTCCCTTCCTAGGGTCGAAGCTAAACACAATAGCCCGAAAGCACGGATTTCTGAACTAAATGGATGACAGATGGTAATGGAGCTGTCAACGGAAAAATGTCCGGAGTATGCTCGGCGCCATTTTGGGTAAGAGTGACGTTTTGGCACGTCAAATTAACCGTCAAAAGTCAAAAATAGTGTCATTGTTGTTATTATTGTGAAATAATCTTTGTTTTTCCTTGGATTAAATTTATTTTAAATAACTTAATAACCAAGTAATATGCACCAAGCCATCAGTCAAATATTTAGGTGTAAATATAGACCACAAAATTATCTTAAATTGGCACTTTAGAACTGTTAAACAAAAAATGTATACAAAGGGTCAAATACCTTAGGAGTCTAATACACAAAAAAAAAGGAATCTGAAGAAAAACAACTCATATATACAAAGCAATATACTGACTTTAATAGGAATACATACCTCCTATATACAGTAATTGCAGGAAGCCAGCACTCGTAAAACTTGAAACGGTAGAAACCTCTGCTCTATGTAGTATTACTCAAATCCATCGTCCTAGCTATCCACCAATCAATTATTGTATGAATTCACTTAACATCTAGCCGATTATTGTAAGACTTCCTGTCCTGACAAGTAAGTTTGAAAGAAAACATGAAACTTGACCGGTGATAGAGGAACTGAGTACGAGCAGGGGCCGGAACCATAGGCCAGCCCGAAGACCCCCATTAATGATACTATTCAACCCTTAATATACTTTTTTATTATTTTGTGAAGATTTGTAGGGGCTTGAAGACCAAACGTACTATAAATAAGCTTTTTATTCTGAAGGACCTCGTTTGTTAGCTTGTATGGTTCAAATTTATATGTCCTAATAAATTATAATCAATAATATTTATTTAATTGTAGTGTAGTATAGTGTTTAACACAGTCTAAGGAAGTAAAATGTTGTATTTAACATTATTTGAATATAAAATTGAATGTTACTTATTTTAATAAAAGTTTTAAATATCTTACAAATTGTTACTTCTCAATTTTTTTTATAAGTTGTGTTGATGAAAACAATTATGTTACACTTAACTGTTTAAAGTAAGTTATGGACATACGGACACAGGTGTTTATATTAAATCCATAATTAGAACTAGTCGTAGGAAAACAATTTTTAAGCAGCACGCTCATACTATTGAGATATGAACAAAATTTAGTGTAATAATTTTGTATGTCTATAATCTCAAATTTACTTGAAATTTGCGAAACATTCAACTTTCTAAGGAAATTTTAATTAGAAAATACTGAAAATAATGGGGTACTACCTAATTAATATTTCAACTGTTTTTTCAAAAAATAAAACGTTTTGAAGAAACGGTTCGTCAACATATTGCTTTTTTAAGGACTAGTTATTTTTAACAACCAAAAATATAATAAAAATTATTAATTTATTTTTACGACCGACCAATAGTATGACAAATATCCACACATAACAATCAATTGACACCAATTGGATTAGTTGAGTAAGGTTATAACGTAATACTGTCATTTTATCTCTTTCTACCATTCGTTTCGTTCAATTACTTATGTCGATGAAATTTCGGAAAGGAATGCAAATTGCTTCAAACCTTGTCAGTGGGAGGTAAACGATTACGTTTAGTCGTTATAATTTTTCAGTGGCGACAGCGTATTCATTGTTATTATAACTTCACCTTACCCAAAATGGCGCATAGCATGGTCCGGACATTTTCTGTGTATTTGACGATCAGTACATATACTTTATACGTGCGTGCCCGAAAGTCATTAGATTTCACTCTTACCTAACCGCCATTAGAAGGAGAGGTATTACTCATCGAAAACACTTTATCTCTTTTTAAGCGGGAATGGACGTTCCTCTATAGGCTCTGCAGTCTCTACACTGACTTTCATGTCTATGGAACAAAATAACGCACTATTTATCAAAATATTTCCAAATATAAAGCCTAGCTCTGACAATATATTAATTCAACAAAATTCGTTGAGCAAAGTATATATTTGATCTCGATACCTACGGTGCTTGGAATCAAAATCAAACTATCGATGCTAAAAATACTCAATATTTAAATAAAAGTACCGATACTTTAGAAAAGTATCACTTGCCTCCTTAACCACTGAGATAAATTAAATAGCAACATGTAAAAAGTGAAAATAAGAAACACAGAATTAGTTTATAAATTTATTTATAATCAATAGATATAAAATATCACTTTATAGACATAATACCAAAGCAAATATTAGCTGCTTTATAAAATAAATAAAAATGTACATTATAGAACAAGATATATAAAACAAGTTATTGCAGGGAAAGTAAATAGAATATTTATATTGAGCAACTGATAAATGTAATAAGACATAAATTTGACCAAAACTACTAATGGTTAAAAAAAATCAGTGTTTTTGACCTGAATTGTATATATCCTAAGATAAAAAACCTTTTATAGTTAAAAAAATTTTAGTATATACCATCAAAATTTTATCATTTTCAAAAGAAACAACTAATTTTTATTTAAAAGATCATCAATTAACTTTCTCCTGGAGTGGACGCAACATATTGGGTATCCTTGCCAGTTTTTTTGATAATTTCAAGCACTTCAGAAGCTGGCAGTACTGTCCAGACTTTAACCTGTTGGCCCTTAAGATTGATGTCAAATTTCTGTATCTTATCTAAAAGAAACAAAGAATTAAAAACAAATAAAAGATATTTTTAGTGAATAGAATAGTCTTGAGTGTCTGTCGAATGAAAAAATGATTAGCAAATTTTGTTAAACTATTGTTCTAACATGTCTTAATGGGAAAAGATTTTTTAAAATAAAGCTGTAAATTAAATAAACCTGATAAAAACTGAATAAAAATGGGAAATCGAGATAATTTTTTGGTGGGATTTTCTACAGAATATCTTTTTAATGTGTTGTATAAAAACCGGGGTTTTGATTACAGAAAAAGGAAGTCCTAAATTGTTATACTTGCCTTTATGCTTTCCTAAAACACGTTCTACAGCACCTGAACACCCTTCACAAGTCATTGCCACTTTATATTCATGTATCTGAGCCTGCAGTCAATTAAAAATAAACAATAATTACAATTTCAATTTGACAACAGTACAAAATTACTTTTCTTACCATATTGCAGTTAGTTGTCTTGACAATTCGGCCTATTTACAATAAAAGAAAACGACAAACAATGAATAATATGAAGTTAATCACTGTAAATGACTACTACCTTCTCCCACGAATAAATTTTAATTTATATCTGAATCCGAAAACTGATAAATAAAGATATGTGCTTTGATTAAAAAATATGACAGTTTCCCGGTTTTGAAGTGAATCGTAACCACGAACTTCAAGTATAACACAGGACTGCTCATGTACAATATATTCTTTACACTAAAAATGTCTCCACCGTGCCATTACGTGCAAATAATTAGCTTGGCAACAATGAATTCCCTAAATTTTTATTATTATATTGGTGAAAGTGCATTTATGACATTGACTGAATATTTTTCATTTTGACAAGAACGTATTTTTAATTATATTTGTTTTATGCATTTTATCACATTTTATGTAACTTTTTACTGAGAATTTCAAACAGGAAGGTGAATTTTAAGGGTTTTTTTGGTGTTTTAAAAAATGTGATTCTTCATCATTGGATGTACATATACCTTATCTAGTAAATTGTAATTTATTTCATTACCATTGGTAAGTTTTATAGCATTCAATAATAATTATTTAAAATTTTACCTTAGATTCAAATTATGAATCTAAGGGGAACAAGTTTAATCTTATGGATATAATATATGATAATTCTTAAATGTTTTCAATATTTTAGTTTTCTAAAAGAAAAGAAACTTAAAATTCAAAGGCTGAAGCAAATTGGTCATGATCATAATTTTATATACCAGATGAGTAAGTCTATTCAGTGCATTTTTCTGGAAATAGTTTTATACAGGAGGATGTGCAAAAAGTTTATGGTGTGCTTCTTACAAATAAACTGCCTGACAAAAGCTATGAAGCACTGTTTGATGTAAACATCTTAAAGCAAGTATACTTGGACTAAATAACATACACTGGCTCCACAGAAAAGCTCCTGAATTAGATGTGCATTAACCATCAATAATATCATTTTACCATAAAGTTTATGTTCCATTAACATATAAAGCTGAACATCGCACTGGTATGCTGTTATAATTTAAAATGATTATACATTTAAAAACCAATATGCCATATTAAAATAGAAATAAATGATTGCATATAATATGAAATTTTTCAATATTAACCATGTATGGAAATTACATAAATTTTTTTTTATGTATTTGTTTCGTCTACAAATAAAATAATAATCTTTTGTTTGAATATGCTATTAATTTAAAATGAATTTATTTTTAATTAATTATTATTTCAACAAAATAAAACAAAAATTCTTGATTTTAGCTCAGATAGTAAGGAAATTTGTGTCGTGAAAATCCCCTGTCAAAGTAGTGAAAAGCTGTGAATGATTGCCATTCCAAATTTTCAACTCTAGAAAGGTTAGTTCCAGATCATCGAACAGTTACATAAATTAAAAGTTTGAATTAGTGTAAAAATTAAAATTTGCTAGTATTTCTTTATATATCTATTTAGATTAAAAAATGATTATATTAATGTAAGAATCCCACTCTTAAATTTACAATCTTTTTTATATTTCAGGTGTCAATAAATATTGTTTTGTTAGATAGATTAGCTATTAAATATAGACTGCTTTAACACCTAATCAATTTTGGAGTTGAATTTTTTTTTATAAAAATGATTTAGTACATAATGTTATTTTACCTCCTTTAAATTAAAGCTCCATTATTATGAAGAGAATGTCAATATTACTATGAATGTTGTTAACTTTATATAAATACTTAACGTATCAGTTTCCTAAAAGTATTGAGGGAAAATAATTTTACCAAAGACCTAACTGAAGCGATTTTTAAAGGATGAAACTCTATTACTTTCCGATAGACTATATAGACATTTCATGACCATATATTAAACAATATACTTGTATATTAATTCATGATATAAAATGTTTAAAAATAAATACCTTAATACTTCTTTTTATTAACTTCTTACACTTTACATCCGACAGATGTAGATTATACCAATGTTATTTACAAAAATATCCACTGATTTTCACAATCTTTTCCAAAACAAATATTTAAAAAATAAAATTAGTCTCGATTCGTTTTTGGAACATATTTCACATTTTAGCTATTTTGCTAAATAAGTTTTATTGTAAAAAATAAAATATATTAACTATCATAGTCATAGAAAAGCATTCTCATGTATTTGTAGAAATTGACATTCCATGCTAGCTATCTAAAAACAATAAAATATCAACATATATACGCTCTTCCAAAGAAGTTAGAAAAATTAGCTTTAAAGATATTGCCTTGAACAGAAAAATTATAATTGCAAGGAAACTAAAAACAGAAATTCAAGTTAAATAATGTTTTATTGAAACAATTATTCCGGTCTTTTTTAATGAATATACTCAATTAACCTGTCACCTAAAACAAGGAAGAGCGATTTATTGTTTTAAATATACTGTAGAAAGAGATAGTTATTGTCTAGTTATTTAAATAATAGAATTGACATTCATATAAGAAACGTTCACTCCAATATAAGAACTAACAGGGAGTTCAATGTTGCCATACAGATCCTTGCACGTAATGGCGAGCAATAAGGGGGGGGGGTCAAAAATTATTATTTATGAGTAGTCTAGTTTTATGTTCAAAGTTCGTGATCGTAACTTATAGTGACAGTGTTGCCAACCTACTTCTAACGAAAAACGCTGATCTGTTAGGAAAATACTCGGAAAAAAAAAACAGTAGATCTACTAGATAGCCGACTTACATTATTTGTATTTGGTGGAAAAAGACAATTGAAAATATTAATTGGGTAATTTCTACCAATTCCTTTATATAATACAAAATCTAATTTATACTAAAAACTCCGAGTTATATCTGTTCTTTTTTATTATTAACCGGAAAACAAGGATAAAACAACAACAGAGTGACATGTTCGGCATAGCGTCACCTAGTGAGTTGAAGAAAATTTGCATGAAATCGTTTATAAGTCGTTATATATTGTAAATATAAAATAAATTATAACTCAAACGATTAGTGAAAGAACATTAGGTAACCTATGCAAACCAGTAGAACGGAAAAAAGAGTAGACTACCGTTCAAAATGGTTGGGTTGGCATCACTGCGCTGTAGGGTGTCATAATCTATGGTAAATCGTAAATGAACCCTAGAACAAGAAAGTTAGAAATGAACTACAAATGAACTTTTTGTACATCATTATGATAGAAACAGTAAATTCAGCTATTTTTACTTCTAAACAAGGATTAAATCTGCATAACTTTACTGTATTCACACTGTTCTAGTATAAAGTCACTTTAATCAGTTTTTTTTGACCGAACCTGCACTGTTGCCATAGAGATCTTAAAATCCCTTGATACCTATTTTCCATTAGGTATGACAACATTCTAAAATTAACAACGCTGAGAAGAGGAAGATGTCATTTCTGTCATCGTTTTCATAACATTCGTAATCTTCTCTCTTACAAAATAAGATGTATTATCAAGTCAAATAATATTTCTCCTCCATACCCGAATTTCATTTACCGCTGATCCGTCTTAATTAAAATGTTTTAATATAGTGCCTATATTAGACTGAAGATCATTGAGAATAACAATTTTTGTAGTAGCAATAACCTTCTGCAAGAAGATACGCAAAAAGGTTTCTACAGGCAAATGCTATCGGTGGTGTTTTTAACTGAGTATCTATACGGTTATCTATAAGAAATATAAATAAAATGAAGTGGATAGCCCATATTGAGGGGTGCCCCAAAAGGGTGAACCACGCAGCTGTGGCAGTTAATCATAAAATCTACTCATTTGGAGGTAAGGGTTAAGTTTTGCTAGTAGTGTTTCCTTGAGTCTGTGTGATGATTATAATTTATTGATTAAGCATTTGTCTACTTCAAAAATTGTCTATGATAAATAACAGAACTTTGTATTGATATATATTTTTTTGCTTTTTTAAGGATATTCTACTGGAGAAGACTGCCGCGGATATACTTCAATGGATGTACACGTTCTTAATACCACAACAAATAGATGGGTGAAACATCCTGTCAGTGATTTGCCTTATTTTGAAAATGATGATATTTTACCATATAGAAGGTTAGCATCGGACATAATTTAAAAATTTTTGTTTTTATACTCAGTATCGTGTAAAATTCCATTCAATATTTATTCCTATTCTACATAAAATTAAAACAATTTTTTAAGGTATGGACATACAGCTGTTGTTTACAAAGACAATATATACATATGGGGTGGTCGTAATGACCGTTCTTCATGCTCAGTTCTTTTTAAATTTGATACGTTTTGGCACTGTTGGATGGCCCCACCTACCACAGGGTCTGTTCCACTGGCCAGAGATGGACATACTGCATGCATATGGAAAAACTTTATGTTTATTTTTGGGGGATACGAAGAGGAAACTGATCTTTTTGCTAAACAAGTGTTTTATTTGGATTTGGATAAGTTACACTGGAGTTATGTTGTTTGTGGAGGTAAATATTTTCTTTCTTTTCTTTATTGCTAGTAAATTCATATATACATGAAGTCCATAGAGTTAATCCATTAGGAATCACCCAGATCATGTTGCCCATTTTTGATTTTCCTAATTTTTTTGCTGATATAGCAATATTAGGCAAGTTCGAAAGGACGGTTGAAAAAAATTTTTTAGGCTTTTTTGTGGTGGTTATTTTAAGTTTGCTTCGCAGTCATTTTTTGGCTGTAAACAAGTTTTCGCAAATGTATCTATCTCTGTTAACTTTATAGATATCAAGGTGATGAAGATAAAGTGAAAATTAACTTAAAACAAGATTTTTGTTCTTGAAAATTTGTTTTTAATATTGGGGAGTAGCAACAAAATGTTGAGCAACAAATTTTATTCTACCTGGGTGATTTCGAATGGACTTGACCCCAAAGCAAACCATAAAGTATTGCTTTTATGCTCTATTGAGTTAAAGTGTTTAATGGCAATATTATATTTTTTTTTTTGTTTTTAGGTTTTGAACCTACACTTCGGGACTTTCATACAACTGTGTGTATAAATGATAAAATATACTTATTTGGAGGCCGAGGAGCAACGCTGACAACGAATAATCAAGGGCAACAAGCCCCTCTAGAGACCTATTGCAACAAAGTATGGTACTTAGATATGAAAACACTGAACTGGCATGGTTGTGAGGCAACAGGTGATATTCCTGTCGGGAGAAGAAGTAATTCTGCCTGTAAGTACCATAAAATCTTTAAGTTTTCCTTTGGGAATTTTAAAGAAAAACATAATATATAATAAAGATCCAAATTGCTTTAATTTTCATAAAAAGTTCCTAATTTTATTAAGGAACTTTGTGACTCCTATAACTTAATAATAATAATAATGAACTCCTTTATTAACCAATGCATATATATTACAAAGTAATATAATGCAGGACCATTCTTTCACTTAACCAACCACACCTCCTAACCCGCCAACAAGAAGTAATCAACAACAATACAAATACTTACTATTAAGTTTCAAATAGAAAACTTTTGTATTCTGATTTGAGTCTTTTCATATTACAGTGCCGAAACTGTGGTGAAATCATATTATATTGCTTAACACAACTATAAAAAATCTTTTCTGAAACAAGAAAGTTCTATATCTTGGTATCATTCTGTTCCAATTTTTCATACAAGTACATAGCTTGTTTAGTATCTAATAATTTCCAAAAAAATATCAGAGAATAGATATAATATATCTCCCCATCTTAACCAGCCAATTTAGCTGATGTTATTTGATACAAAATCAAATTTTCTTAAATTAAAAATAAATCTATAGCATGTATTTTGGATATATTGTATTCTCTTCTTTGTAACTACATACAAAAAGGGATAGTAAACAATATAACAGTAGTTTATATATTGGCATAATAAGAGTTTCACATAACTTTTTCCTTATTTTGAAATTCAATATATATCTATTTGAATATAAAACCTTCATTTTAATATAACTCCTTTGTAACAGATTTTGGACATGTATATGAAACTTTAAATTAAGATTCAAATATAATCCCCGGTTTTTGGCACAATTTGAAAAAGGTAAAACATCATCTCCAATACATACTTTGAGGCAACCTGTGACCATGTTGCACTGTTTTTCGGAACAAAAAAAGAGGACCTCAGTCTTGTTGGGAGTAATTTTTTAATTATGCTCCTTGGAATACTATAGAATGGCTGACAAATCATAAATTACCATGAGTGAAACCTTTTCTAGATCAGAGGGGTCAAAATTATGCAATATCTGAATATCATCAGCATATGCTTGCAAATGTAAATTTGAAACTATGGAGAATATATCAGATATGTTTTACAAACAATAGAGGACCAAGAATGGATCTCTAGGGTACCCCACACACTACAGCTTCAGGCTACATCCCTGATTCTCACAATTTGTGATCGATCAGAAAAATAAGATCCAAAAAAATAGTGTTGAAATCTCATCAAACCTATAGAATGACAGTTTAGCACAAATTAATTCTTGGTCAATTACATAAAATGCCTTGGATTAAACAAGCAGCACCAATATGGCAGGTAATTTTTATTAAGAGTTCCTACAATACTATCAGTTCTATTCAGAAGTGTTGAAATTGTACTATGACCCTCTATAAAACCAGATTGATGAAATGGGATTAAATTATTCCTGAGATAATCCAAAACTTGCACATGGTCCACCCTTTCCAATATTTTAGATAAGACTGGAAGCAAGCTTACTGACCTTTGGTCACTCTCATTTTTAGGATTTTTTTTTTTTGTGGGACTGAAATAACTACTAATCTTTTCCAACATTGTGGAAAATGTCCCCTTTCCAGGCAGCAATTTATTATATGGGTGATATCACTAATAATCGTAAAAAGCGTCAAATCATCACTTCCAGCTGCGTTAGACTGAATACTATTAATAAACTTACTTATATCATCTGGTCTTACTAACCTAAAAAAGAACTTAATGTTACTATTATACTTATTATTTTTATAATAAAATATTTTACTACCACAGTTGCTCGTTTTCTGAAAAACACTGCAAAAATATTTATTGAGTTTGCATCCATAAAAGATGGTAGAATATTTACTGTTTTGATAGAATATACATTTAAATCTTGAAGTGTTTTCCACAGTTTTTGTGAATTTTTTTCATTTTCGGCATAAGCCAAATATGCAGCTTTTTCACATCGTATTGCCGTTTATGTAAAATTTCTAAGACTTTTATAACGTTCCCGTTGTTCTGCAGTGTTCCTTAAGCTAGCCTTAACTCTAGCGTTTTCTCGCTCTGTCATTAACCGCCTTATAGTCATTGTTAACCATGGAGCATGAGTCTTGTTAATTCTTATAGTCTTAACTGGAGCATGCACCGCGACCAGACCCTCCAAATGTCCTGTCATAAAACCAATCTTATCTTGTAAAGATAAAACAAATCATCCCAACGAACACTATTCAAATCCATCAGAAATAATTCATCATTAAAATGCTTAAAATCTCTAGAGGTAATATGCTTTATAGTTTTAGTATGCCCTGGTATCCTCATAACACAGAACGTCAACATGTGATCACTTATTTTGCTTGCGTCGAGGGTACAATTTTTTATTACTACTTCTGGGGTATGTACAAAGATAGGGTCCAACAAGGTAACAGAATGACCAGAAATTCTAGTTGGCTCATCTATCACCTGAAAAAAGCCATAGCCGTCGAACAATTGACTCATAGGATTGACAATATTTTCATATCAATATTAAGTCACCCAAGACCACAATATAATCATCAAATGGCAAGATTTCAGGTAACAGTATCCAGCACATCTACCCATTCCAAAATATTGCTTCCTGTACGATACACTACTCCTATTGTTGTTTTATTACATAATTTTACTCGAATCCAGCCCATTCCAACCGACGAATGAGCAAACTATACACAGTCACACTGCGGGTTAGATCTTATATAAATGCCTAGGCCACCACCTCTTCCAACTTCTCGATCTTTCCTAAAAAAGGCATAACCTGGTATTGCCAGAGCAATCAGAAGATGTGTTCTCATCGTCGACTTCGAATTGTGGACTAACTACCTGACTTTTATAATTAGGTACTCGAATTGTGGACCGAACCTAGACCCCTTTTTTAAAAACCATGAATTGTAGACTAAACTTCATTTTTTACAACTAAGGTAAGGGTAGTATATTTTTTATTTTAAATAAGAAAATTATCAGTTTTTACAGAAATTATTTTAAATTGGTTTATTAAACAACTAAACTAAAGTATTATATACAATATATGGGGTAGTTCAGGTTAGTTCTGGTTTTGTTCGTCTTTGGTCTGCAATTCATGGGTTATATATATATATTTTTCCAATAATTGTATTACATTACATTTAAATATTCCTTTAAGTAGATTAGGTATTAAAATAATTATTAGTATCAGGGAGGTAGATTTCAGATGGCCCTTTCGTCTTTGGTCCGCCATTCATGGGTTATTAAAACACAAAATCTGAAAATTGTTTATGGTTTTTGGTCCGCAATTCATGTAAGCCCGTTCCAGTAAAAATTGACCTTACCAGCAACTGTCAATTCTGAACATGACTAGTCTAGAAAAGCGCAGAATTTTCTTGAGTATACTCTTTGAATTTAAGATAATTACAAATATTATAGACTGCTCTGGTCTCTTGGCGCTTATCAATTATCCTGTTCCTTCACGAAGCATTCGCATTATTTTGACATTTATATTCCTTTTAACACTGAGCTCAACGGTATGGTTAAATGTACAACTGACCCGTTTTGCAATCGAAGCAAATAAGTAAAAAAAAGAGGTAAACAAACAGGTAAACATAAATTTACATTTATCAAAATACAGGTGTATATTATAAAATCAGTAATTAAAAATGTTATAAATCTACATATTTATTTCTAAATGAATATCATTTAAAAAACTTAACATAAAGAAGAAAGTGCAAATAATGTTTTAATCTTTTCTATTTAAAAAATTCACATGATGTAATTTTATATTTATGTACATTTGCCAAAAAAAAATTGGCTACCTACTACTCAAGGCTGAATTATTTACTATCGGGAAGTGATACACCTGTGATTACTAAAAGAAATATGTTCTTATAGAAGCCATCTGTTATTGTTTATCTAGCAATGAAGTTAAATAATATTCAGCTTATTTTTCATAGGTAGATAGGCTAAATTAAAAGAAAACAAATGCGTGTCAAAGCGAACACACTATTAAATGTAACACCTCTGGGCCTTTTACATGTACAACACGAGTAATCGTGTTATCACCAAGAAAGTTTTCAAAAGATAACCAATCTCCTTTATGATAAAAACTAATACAGGAGCATTTATTAATATTAAGGTGCAGGAAATTTGATGTGCACCAATTAGAAAAACGAGCTTGATCGCTCTTAATGCCCTCATACTTGTCTATACCTCTGACAGTCCGAAATATCTTTGTTATCTGCATAAAGAAGACATCCACTGAAAGTTGTAGTCTCCTCAGTATCGCTAATAAAGCAATTAAAAAAATGTGATGCGAGGCGAGTACCCTGAGGAACACCCGAATACACGTTGTAATTTGTTAAACAGTTATTAATTCATTGTAGAAATGACCCATGAATGCCTACACCTTGTAGCTTGTAAATAAGAAGTTTATAATTAACCTTATCAAAAGCCTTGGAGAAAGCTTCCACCAAGTATTGTTAATAAACAGGCATGTTAGTGGTAGTTGATCTACCTGCCTTAAAGCCATGCTGGGAAGCTGTTAATATATGTTTAAAAAGAAGACATAGTTTTTGGACAACAATCTCCTCGAAAATCTTTCAAAACAGTGAAAATTTTCCACGTTAAGTCTATTTCAATCCTTGTGGATTGACGTATTGTACGTAGTTTTCCATATTTTAGGAAACACATCCATGGATATATATATATAAAAAAAAGGTGACGTTAAAGAACTTAAAAATTATAGACCGATCATCCTCCTTAGCCATATATACAAACTATTTACCAAAACACTCGCAAACCGTTTGACAAATAAAGTAGACTCTTTTCTTTCGAGAGGGCAGGCGAGATACCGATCAGGCTATGGGACAAATGACCATCTTCTGACCGTCAGAGTTCTTATCGAGAAATGTATTGAATACCACTGATTCGTGTCTTCGTTGATTTCGAGAAGGCCTTTGATTCAGTAAATCATAGGAAACTTCTAGAGGCATAAACGAATGTCGAGAGTATGTTGAAAAAGATAGACTCAACAGATTTAACAGGAATCAACATCGATGGCGAATTGATAAATCATCTATGTTTTGCAGACGATATTGTGTTAATAACAGACAATATACAGGAAGCACAAAATGTGCTAGATACGCTAAACGATGCCTCAGAAAAAGTCGGTTTGAAAATTAATTTATCAAAGGCCACAATACATGACAAACTTAGTAAATGAGTAGTCCCTTAAACATCAATAACATAAATCTAGAACAAGTGCATATATACAAATACTTGGGACATGAGATCGGTACTAGGCGAGATAATCAGACGCACGAAATCCAGCGAAGAAGAGGTTTATCGTGGGCGGCATTCGGTAGACTCGAATATATATTGAGATCTAATCTTCCTATATGCTTGAAAAGAAAGATCTTTAACCAATGTGTCTTGCCTGTTCTCACGTATGGAGTAGAGACACTTACTTTGACAAAAAAGAACATTAACAGAATACATGTCATGCAATGAAAAATGGAATGGTCAATGTTGGGAGTCACTCTTAGGGATAGAATACCCAATCACATCATAAGAAACCGAATAGGAGTAAGAGACGCTGTGAAATCTATCTTATATCTTAAATGGAACTGGGCAGGACATGTGGCTAGGATGACTGATGGACGGTGGACAAAGAGACTTGTGAAATGGAGGCGAAGACATGAGGCCTATAGAAGTAGAGGACGACCTCCTAGTCGGTGGACAGACGACATAAAAATAGCGGCTGGAAATTGGATGCACGTGGCTCAAAATAGAAAGAGATGGCTGGAACTAAGTGAGGCTTTCGTTCAGCACTGAACAGGATAAGCTAAATGATGATGATGATGATCCAGGGATAAAGAGATATTAAAGATCGCAGCCAACACAGAAGACGAAATGTCCCGACAATTTTTAATAAATATGATTGATAGCCCATATGACCAATTCCTAATTTATTATTTTAGTGTTCTATTGCATTAAACACGTACACTGATTTAGTTTGAAGAAAACTAAGGTTTATATATAGAGGTCTATCAGCGTTCATATAAACTGTGGAGAAAAGAGTTCTGCTATAGCTGTTGGGTATTATCGTATGACGTACTTCTTGGAAGTGAATATTTTACATCCTCAGCATTAACAGCTCCAGGTATCAGACTTTCTAGAAAATCAGCGTTAGATATGTGGTTATAATAAGTGTATTTATATGTATATTTACATAACTTACGTAACTCTGAGAATAATATGTAATCAAAATAAGAATTAGAAACTTTATATTTTTTGTGGGTTTTCTTTTTTTTACAAAAATTAGAGATTTTAATTCTAAACTGAATCATTGTTGATTTTTTTTGCTTTAGCTTTAGGAACATAGATATCAAAGCAATAATGTAAGCACTGATAAAATGTATTTAACATTGTATTGTCATCATAATGTAGAGATATTAGTTTTATGGATGTAGTATATTTAAAAGTGCCATGGGCGTTGTGTTCATGGCTGCAGTTAGGCAGCCTCTGTCTTCTGGTTATCGGCTCTTACCTTATTTTTGTCCACCTTGCTATAAATCCGTAAGGTATCACGAGTCTAATCAACCTTGTGCCTGTTTGCTTTGTCTTTCGGCTGAAAAGTCTTAATTTTCAATTTCTACAAAGGTAGAAAACCAAGTTGAAAGTGATGGTTCTGTCGTAGTAATGCCCCTGATGTTAAGGGTATATAACTAATGAACTATTTCAACCACCGTCAAAACTTTAGGATGTTTCGTCCCGGCATCGGTGGTGGACTCATCAGTGGGGTCCACCGAAGCCTTTCCCAGGCACATCCTTGTCATGCTTTCCACTACTTGAAACTCCTACTTAAGCCAGATTAGTCGGAGAACAACGGTGGGATGTTCTTACCACAACATGCCCCCCCCTAAGGCATTTGCTTGTCCGACTGACAATCGTAGAAAGTCCAAGCTGTAGAGGCACAAGCCTGATAAAAGAAATGTGGAACGGACATCCTAGGTGGTCTTCCAAGTATCGGGTCAGGCTTAATCAAAGCCAACGGCGATTTAGTCCCTTGTCTTCCGCCGTCCCTGTTCGGGCGCCATATCGTAGTAATGCCCCTGATGTTAAGGGCATATAACTCACGAACTATTTCGACCACCCTCAAAATGTTTGGATGTTTCGTCAAGGCATCGGTGGTGGACTCATCAGTGGGATCCACCGATGCCTTTCCCAGACATCCTTGTCATGCTTTCCACTACTTGAAACTCCTACTTAAGCCAGATTAGTCGGAGAACAACGGTGGGATGTTCTTACCACAACATGCCCCCCCTAAGGCATTTGCTTGTCCGACTGACAATCGTAGAAAGTTCAAGTTGTAGAGGCACAGGCCTGATAAGAGAAAAGTGGAACTGACATCCTAGGTGGTCTTCCAAGTATCGGGTCAGGCTTAATCAAAGCCAACGGCGGTTTAGACCTTTGTCTTCCGTCGTCCCTGCTCGGGCGCCATGTCGTAGTAATGCCCCCGATGTTAAGGGCATATAACCAACGAACTATTTCGACCACCGTCATAATGTTAGGATGTTTCGTCCCGGCATCGGTGGTGGACTCATCAGTGGGATCCACCGATGCCTTTCTCAGACATCCTTGTCATGCTTTCCACTTCTTGGTACTCCTACTTAAGCCAGATTTGTCGGAGAACAACGGTGGGATGTTCTCACGACAACAGTTCTTGGGTTTAGACCGTGTCAAATTGGAATTATTATCCGACGTTTCGCCTACGATTGCACGAGGCATCTTCAGGGATCTTTACTCCATGAAATTAGAACACTAAACACACATTGTGTGATTTTCAACTTGAACAAAGCCGTGAAAGCTTTCGTTCTTTATTAGTAAAAAACTAAATTTATTTAAAATGCCAAGATAGCCAACAGTACTCCATTAACACATCGAAGGATGTAAAAATAACTTAATTTTGCTAAAGGTCCTTATCTAGATTTGATGCTTATAAGAAAAACCTACAACAATCCAATTCTAAACAACACGTTGCGTGCATAAATTGGTTCGCTATGTAAACATCATTCTATAAATATAAAAAACACTTTCTCCAAAACATTTACATAAGTTGTTTCCTCTTATTTAACAACTCTTTAGGTTCGTACTGTTAGGTAATACCAATCGACTAGAACGTTGTTATTTACAATTCAAAATAAACGAGCTATTCCGACTAATTAGAGATATCTTAGAAACGGGTGAAAACGAGTTGTTTACTTTTTATTTTATGTCAAGAAGTCTAGTTTGATATACAGATATTATTATTTTATTTACAAGATTTTGTTTTACTCCAAATAATTTATTTTTGTCTGCTCTCCATCTTTTGATTATGCAATGGTCAAATTATTCCCGCAATATGGGTATCTATCGAAAGGAGGAGAGAAGAATTAAAAGATTAATTTTTCTCGATGTATCTTCTTTTGACTTCAAGCTTTACATACTTGCAATAGAGGTATAAAAAAAAACTGTATTTCTTAAGTGTTTTGGCGAGTCTCGTCTGTGTTGATGTGGTTGAATCAGTCTATATTTTCCCTTTTGCACGATATCCTTGGCTTTTCGATCGTATGTTACTCTATTATCGTTGTATTTCATTGATCGGTAGAATTGTTATTTTTTTTTTGATAGATTCAAACTTACAAAGTTCCTTTAGGGCTGACGTTTCTATCCTGGAAATATTCTAGATAGAATTCTTATTTTCCACCTAAAATCATCGAATTGGATTTCGTCGACTTGTGTTGACTCCATAGAACTTATAGTTTCTAAAACAGGTGGCGTTTTATGTGCTTCTGAGTAATTAAGACCTTTTTTACTAAATTCTTGTTCTTCTGCAGTGTGAGTGATGTTGATAATGGTTTTTCTTAAATATATTTTTTTAGTTTGTTGCATACGTTGTCTGTTTTGTAAAAAAATGGCCGATGGTCATCTGCTTCTTTGATTTCTTCCTAGCGCTGTAATGCTTGGTCTAGAAGTGGCTGCTTTTTGTTATCGATCGAAGGAGACATTTTACTTTATTATTCTCTGCTTCTGTCTGTTTCCAATTGCTTGTTTTATAAAAATAGTAGGTTAAATAGGTATTACCAATATATATATATATATATATATATATATATATATATATATATATATATATATATATATATATATATATATATATATATATATATAGCGGTTGGTTTATCCTACGTAAGCTAAGCTGCATTCTCCGCATGGTATTTCGTACACTCCAGTTTTCTAAAGGGATTTTTTCTTTAGGTGTTGGCAGGAGATCTTTTACTTTACAGTCTATGGTGTAAATGGTTTCAATGTGTCTCTTGAGAATTTTTGCGATTTTGTTTGTGGTGCTTCTGACATCAGGAACAAAAGCTTTAGAGCTCTTCTCTTGGTTTTCGCGATTTTTCGGGGCCAAACGTTTGTTTTTTAGAGCCTTGTCTATATATTCTTTTTATAACCATTTTTGTTAGGGCGTCTTGCAGTATGTTCATTTCTTTGTGGTAATTTTCTTGATCTGTAAGGGACTGCGATCGAAAGGAAAGTGATTTCACTACGGCAAATAATTGGGCGGGGTGGTTATGTGAATCGGCGTTGAGATATCTGTTGATGTGAGTGAGTTTTCTGTAGAGAGTGTGTGGAAGCAAATCATCCTCTTTTCTTTTCAGTAGGACATCTAGAAAAGGTAGTTTTCTTTCCTATTCTCTTTTCATGATGAATTTGATTTTTGGGTGTATGTTGTTTATATGATGTAGGAAATTTTTGAGATTTTAACCACCATATTGCCAGATAACGAATGTGTCATTTACGTAACGCAGCCACAGTCGTGGTTTGTGTTTGTTTTTTTTATTTATTAAACATGAAATTAAAAATTTGAATGTGTATTTATGCAAAAATTATAGGGTGGCAGAAGGGCTAACTAGTGACCTTAAAAATTACTTTGACCTTACCTTTTTTAAGGTCATTTGAAGGTCAACTTCAGAATTTTAAATGGAACACCATAATTTCGACTCTGGGAATGAAAAGGGCGAGAAATTTTACCATCGAATATGACCCTGAGCTCAAGATGAAGTTCAAATATCAAGGTCAAAACAAAAATATTGCCGTATTTCGTGAAATGTTTCGTGCAAATGTTGAATGGAACGGGGGCTAGGTGGTAGTGACCTTGAAAATAACCTTGTCCTTCAAGGTCATTTGAAGCTTAATTTCAAAATTTGAAAAGGAAACCCCAATTTGACTCCCGGAAATGGAAAGACCGATCAATTTCACGGTAATTTCATCATCAGATATGACCTTGAATTCAAGGTTTAGGTCTAATATCAAGGTCATTTTTAGGTCAAACGAAGATCTCCAACTTCATTATTTTATAAAATATTTCATGCTAAAACTGTAAGATTGCAAAATTGCTATAATATTACCCTGATCTCGATCCTCAGGGCTATTTGAAGAAATGCATTCGTTTAGAATTGGTAGCAGGAACAACGGCGTGGACGTAGTAGTTTTTGTTCTCTTTGGGGTGCTTGTTTTCGGTAAGTCTCCTTGCCTCTCACCTCAAAGTGCTTATTTTGGTGAAGCCCCTCGCCTCTCACCATCGAGTGCTTGTTTTCGGTGAGTCCCGTTGCCTCTCACCATCGGGGTGCTTGTTTTCTATAAGTCCCCTCGCCCCTCATCATGTTGTATGATCAATTTATTTCAATAAGTACTCAAAATGGTTACCTTCAATTTCAATACACTTATTGACCCGCACGTCAAAAGATTGCGCACAACTGTGGAGCATTTTCGGAGTTATTTTGGTACAAGCATTTCTGATTCGCTGCTTCATATTTTCACGAGTTGTTGGCACGTCTTTATAAACATCGCTCTTCAAATAAACCCATAAACAAAAATCTGGTGATGTAAGGTCTGACAATCTTGCGGCCTAATTTTCTGGACCTCTTCTACCAACCCAACGTCCTTTGAATTCACGATCCAACACTGGACGTGCTAATTGGGAATAATACGCTGGACATCAATCATGTTGAACCCTTATATCTAAGGGTACGTCTTCAAGCAAAAATGGAAGTTGATTTTCTAAAGTATCACGATATTTTGCGCCGTTCAAATTGCCTTCAAGAAGATATGGACCCACAAGCTTGTCATCAACTATTTCACACCAAATGACCCTAAAGGTCAAGCTCAAGGCTATTTTCAAGGTCACTAGCGCTTAAGCCCCGTGCCGCCTAACAATCTTCACCTTGAGGTCAAGGTCATGTCCATTAGTAAAATTTCTCGCCCTTTTCATTCCTGGGGTCGAAATTGGGGATCATATTTAAAATTCTAAAATTTACCTTCAAATGATCTTAAAGAGCAATGTTAAGGTCATTTTCAAGGTCACTGCTAGTTAGCTCCCCTGCCGCCTTATAATTTTTGTATAAAACATAAAATGTGATCCCACTGAGATATTCCATTGTCTCAAGATAAATGGCGCACCCTATATATATATATATATATATATATATATATATATATATATATATATATATATATATATATATATATATATATAAAATTTGTAACAAACATGGCGGTTTTTACTCTACTGCTTCACAAAGCAAACTGATCCTATGGCGTTAAATGTTCTGAATCTAAACTAGTTCCAACTTTATTCACCTGAGTTATTTTCGCCTTCTGAAATTCCTGAAAATAATTCTTATCATAAAGAATTGATTTAAAAGATCTAATATAAAAGAATACCCTTTGTCAGAACTTCTTGAGTGTCGGGCCAATGCCCTGCAGCGTTCACTTCTAATGGGTGTAATTTCAAAAATAATTTGAATTTTTAAATGGTTAAACTCTTCAAATAATCCTAAAAGTATTAACAATTTTTCTAGTTAAAAAAATTGACTTTTTGAAAATCTCAAGGTGGTGTAATCGCTTAAGGGTTTCCACTAGGCTATGAAAACGTATTCGTAATGGTGAATATGCCCGCTTAAAAATAATTACCCACATGTAAACATTAATTACATAAGCCTCCTTCAGTTGAACGGTAGCCGGATAAAAAACCGTTTTGGTCTGAAAAAAAAAATTAATGACGCATTACGTATGTTTATGTTGCAGAGTGAAAGTGATCTTGCTGAAGACAGGAAAGTATATTATTTATTCTCTGATAACTCAAATAATACTGTTAGCGTGAGATTATGCAACTTCCATTTCTGGCATTTCTCTCTTAAGTATCGCTAATCGTTTCATTGAACTTTAACGTTGTTTAAAATCTACATCGTGTCGTTCTTGTTAATAATGTACAAATAGAGAACTGTTTTTTATGCATGAGTTTTTACTTTCTGAAAAACCGGTTTGATTTGTGCTGAATCATTTAACTTAGGTTAATTAATAGCTTGATATTCGCGAAGTCTATTAGACGTGCCCATGATGAGTGCGAAACATCATAAAAAAATCGATGCAATTTTTCTCTGTAGGGACGAAAAAGGCCCAAAAATGATTTGTGCTGTCGCAGCAAAATGCGGGTGAAATAAAATAATTTTATTAGCCATAAAACTGATGTATGTATGTACGTACATATTTGGAAATGGGGATCAATGCACTTAGACCTAATAAATCTATTGTGTTCCTTTTCTGCTGCCAAGACGTCAGGGATACGTTGCCGACTAGAATAGGTCCTCCATCCTATTTCCCTCAGGAACGTTAGAATTTTGGATGTATTTAAAGTGGGTAGTTCCCATTCTTCTATTTGGTGTGCTCCCAAGAATCGAATTCTAGAATTTTCTAAAGCGCTGCACTCTGAAAGAATGTGGATAGAGGTTTCCTCCTCTTCCTCACAAAATCTGCACTCTTCTCTCTCTGCCAATCCGAGTTTCTTGAGGTGTCCCGTCAGGTGGCAATGCCCCATCAAAAACTCTTAAGTTTTGCTTAGGCTTATGCATTCCTTCAGTCTCTTTTGGTTATAGTTCCCAACAAGTATCTTCTCTTGACTTATCCTTTGCAGATCCGTCCAGTAATTGCATTATACTGTTACTAATTCTACAGAATGGTTCGGGTCCAAGAAATAGTGTCTCATCCCCTTTTCTCGCCTGTCTACTAATTAATTTCCCTCTACCCCAAGTGTCCCAGTACCTATAGGAGGATCAACTTATTGTTATTAATTAAATCGTTTAATTCCTCTAGATATTCCTAGACCACCTTGAAGCTTACTAAAAAACTTAGCGCAATGGTGGCTGCTTTACTACCCGACATCATAATAATCTCTTGTTCGCGATAGTTTTTCTCTTTGCTGTATAGAATGCATTTCCTGAATGCGTGTATTTCCGGCTGGAAGATGCTTGGTGCCTTACGCAAGCTTGGTGTGTTTAGAGTACTGGGTCCATACACTTCTATTCCAGTTCCCTCCGTTGTTTTGGAGCCATCTGTATATAATGGAATTTCTGTTAAGTTTTTTAGTGGTACTTCTGTCCCATTCACTTTTGCGACACCACTTTGTGTTGAAGTTTTTCACAAAGTTGAACTTCTTTTTCATTTCATCTTGGGACATGGCCCAGATTTGTTGATTTCTGGATAAAAATTTGGGCTTTAGTTTTGTGACTTCACCTCTCATCATCCTATTTGTTATTGTCATCGCCATACTCTCCACAAGTATATGTAGAGGTGTGAGGTTGAGGATTACTTCCATGACGACCGTTGGGCAGGTATTCATTGCTTCAGTTATACACGCGTAGGCCAGTCTTTGAACTTTCGAGAGATTAACTCTCGTATTGGCGAGACTGGTTCTTTTACTCCAGGTTTTCTGAGTTTGTGCCCTAGCTTTTTTCCGCGAAGTTTCTGCAGACCATCAAGGCTTTTGCAGCTTTGTTGATTACTTCGTTTTGTGTTTATTTCAGAAAAGTTTATTATCTAGGGTCAGGTCCAGATATTTAACCTCTGACTTTCACTCAGTAACGTTCCCATCCAATTTGATGGTTTTCAGGTTAAGGTATCTTTTTCTTGTAAAGGCTACTAAGGTGGTTTTGGTGGGATTTTGACATTTAGTCTCGTCATCTGGCACCATTCTTTGGTGTGTTCAAGTCATTTCTGGACTTGTCACAGAGAATTCTCGAACTTGCCTCTCGCGATTATGACCACGTCATCGGCATAGCCCCGATAAGTTATGCCGAGGTCAGTCAGATCACAAAGGAATCTATCTACATTTAGGCTCCACATAACTGGAGAAGCTACTCGCTCTGAGGGCATCCTCTGGTGGTACGGAGGCCGATAGTGTTCTGTCCTACCTCTGTCTTTGCTATTCTAGTGGAGAGAGTTCGCGCCATCCATTTGGACATCGTTCCGTCTACTCCCTTGTCATTAAGTGCTCTTTTATGTATGGAGTGTTGTCAAAAACTCCTTTGATATCAAGAAAAACTACGCTTATAAAACTGATTTTTCAGTATTAGTGTCGTCAATAATATACAATAAACAATTAGATTTAAGTAATATACTTTATAGCTAGAAAAAGGGTAAAAGTTAGTTAATATCACAAAATACTACTTGTCATGATATGCTATATAAACTTAATCACATAATTTAAAATTAGACAAATAGTAGACCATACCCCTAAAACAATAAACAAAGAACAACAATAACAACAATCCTATGCACAGATCAACGAGAGAAAATGTAATTAAAAGAGCGATTGTTCTTCAACGAGTTGATGATCAATACTATCCTGTCTTAGACCACCGCAAATACTACTATTGTCTGAGGAACTGAGTCTATAGTTATTGTGGGCAAGAACATGTATTGACCACAGGCCTCAACAATTTTAACTCGGCAACAGATTCAATGAAATGGTTAGAAACCTCCTCGAAGATCACCGTTCAAATCATGACCGATACTGATACGCAAGACGTGTTATGATTTGTTTCCCTTTTCATTCTGTTTAGATTTTAGAGAACAATTCCTTGTTATTTTGTTTTGTTGATTGCGTTATTTATTTTATTTCTATAACCAGTTTGCTTTGTATTTTTTATACTCAACTTATATTATTTTCTTTTTGTTCTGATAAAGCAGCTTCTGTTCGGTATAATTTGTATATCTTTGTAAAAAATAAAAATCTTTAAGTCAGAACTGAATCATATATATATATATATATATCCCTCTCAGGGCTGTAAGGCAGCTGACGTTTCGATGAAATCTCATTCACCGTTTCAAAGCTTACTGTACGGCGGCTACGAGCGAACAGTTCGTGTGAGATACAATAGCAATGGATATATCCACATTATACTGTTGTAGTGCTGAAGTCACATTCAGCCAACAGACAACTATATGCAACTCGGTGTGTAAGTGAAGTAAAATGCGAACAGTAAATGCAAACTTAGCTCCATCATATCTTTCCTGTGTTAGAGGTTGCACAGTTTGAATAAGTTGCGATAAAATACAATTTGTCCCATTCCACCACCATCGGGGAGGGTAAGTTTTAAATTTCTTCTCAATATGGTGATACAGGTAGACCATCATCTCGATGGTGGTGGAATGGGATAAATTGTGTTTTATCGCACCTTATTCAAACTGTGCAACCTCTAACACGGGAAGGATATGATGGAGCGAAATTTGCATTTACTGTTCGCGTTTTACTTCACTTACACACCGAGTTACATATAGTTGTACGTGACTTCAGCACTACAACAGTAAAATATGGATATATCCATTGTTATTGTATCTCACACGGAGGAATCCGTGAAAGCCGCATAAACATGTATATATATATATATATATATATATATATATATATATATATATATATATATATATATATATGTATATTGTTGAGTTACAAGGTGTATGGTGTACAATGGACTATATCAAAAAATGTAGATTTAAGTGAGGGTGTTGTTTTGAAAATTCTAGAGAAGCTTCGGTTACTGGGGAGTGTTTATAATCTGCCAAAGTCAGGTCGTCCTAGAAAAACTACCCCCATCTTGGAAAGTGCATTAAAAGAATTTAGATAACTGATACCATAGTCATCAAGTTCAAATTAGTGAGGAATTCGTGAACTTTTCAACATAGACATAACGGCTCGAACTGTGAGAAGACGTCTTTGTGAAGTTGGATTGTTTGAAAGAGTTACTGTCAAAAAACCTTCCTAAAGAAAATCGAAATACCAGACTTCAATTTGCTCAGAGGCATTTAAATTGGACACCTCGAAACTGGGGTACGGTGCGTTGGAGTGACGAAAGTAAATTTAAAATATTTGGTTCAGACGGAAGGTCGTTCGTTCGAAGGCCGGTAGGAAAAAAATTTGATATTAAGTATCAAAAACCTACTGTGAAGCTTGGGAGTGGCAGTATTATGGTCTGGAGATGCTTTTCCCTGTCTGAGACGGGCCCGATAGTCAAAATAACTGGGGCAATGGATGGATTTATGTACCGCGACATATTACAGAATACTCTGTTGGCCTATGTCGAAGAAATGCCGCTTTTGTGGAGATATCAACAACATAATGACCCCCAAACATTCATCCCGTTTAGTAAAAATTGGTTTTTAGAGAAAAGCATTGATTTACTGGAGTGGCCTTCTCAATCGCCGGACCTAAATCCGGTTGAGCACCTTTGGGAACTCTTGGAGCGAAAAATTAAAGAAAAAATAATTCATAAAGAAAATCATCTATGGGAAGTTTTACAAGATGAATGGCGGAAGATTCCAGTTGATAAATGTAAAAATTTTGTCGATTCAATGCCAAGATGTTGGGAAGCCATTAAGGCAAAGGAGTTTTCAACAAAATATTGAACTTTACTTCTTTAATTTGTACAGACTTAATTTTTTTTGTGGAAACAATATTCTTTTCATACTTTTGTCCCAAGTGTTTTTTTTTATTTATCATACTTTATATATATATATATATATATATATATATATATATATATATATATATATATATATATATATATATATATATACACGTATAAATATATGGTATATAGAGGAATTTTCCAAAAATAACGTCATCTTCCTAGATTTCACTTAATCTAAATAATTTTGCCTTTTCTAATTTAATAATTTTTATTAGAATGATTTTTTCAATATTTGGTAATTAAAAGCATAATCAACAAGACATAAATAACCCAACAACATTACTTCCATAAAAATTGGTTTTAATTTTGTTGAATAGTGTGACCATTACGACACATAGACATTATTAATGATCACCATGTTATTAATTAGCATAAACCTGTCATTCGGAGATAATTACTTTCACTATTCATTGATAAATTATTACTATTTGAATTAGTTTTTTTTCCTAATGTGAACATAAGAATTATTTAGTTTTCGACTTCCGCATTGATCTTTAAGTTAATTTGAATTTAGTAACCTTGTTATGTACGGACAATTGTTTTGATCATAAATATATTAAAAGGTTATGAGTTCCCTGATGGAAGCGTAGGTGTCTAGGCATACAACAGTATGTCAGCCAAGTTTAAAAAGAAACGGACAGATGTACATACTATTATTATTTCTACCCCTACTAAAATTTGTAAAAGGAATATTAGAAAAAAATCTACCTAGCCATGATAGAAACAATTGACGATGCATGCAACGTTCAATAGTAACAACCTTTTTCTAATTGTGTATCAAATTTGATTTCAACTCATTCATTATTTTGTATATTTTGAAGTGATAAAATAATTTAATGATTTTTTTTTAATAAGGAATGTGTAGGTCTATTGGGAACACATTTTAAAATTATTGTGAAATATACAGAATGTCTCAAGAAAAGTGTGTTACAGTTTTGTTCTTTTACAATCAAAACTATAAATATTTATACCAATAATATCAATAGTTAACCTGATATTCACCACTTTTTACTACTGCCATCAAGGGTGTAGTAGATCTTTTGTTTTTGATCCTCTGCAGATTTCTAGAAGCGTTAGTAGAGGGTCTGGTTGAGAGAACTGGCAAAAACTCAATAAGCAGTTTTTGGGGTGATTTTCTAAGAATACAATACTACTTTTATCCCTGTTTGTACCTAAAAACCATAGTTTAATGTGTTAAGACATCATTTGCTAGATATTGAAGATAAACAAGTAAACCGTAGTGAAAGTGATCACTCCTAAAAGGTCACGCAACCTATGTGGCTTTCGATATTAGGTATACCCTTAAAGACAAAAGGTACGTGTCACAAACAGTTTTTATTAAATCTGGACTTTGCATTTGTGTCTAACGATTGGATTTCCATCACAGCGTCCAGCATATAACACCACATCACTGCTCCCATAGAGGCCACTGAATATCTAGCTTACTAAAAGTAAGTGGCGACCTTTCGGGTATTGGAACTATATAAGACTGTATTATTACCGATTTTATCGTTTATTTTCATTGTTCTGTGCAAAATTACAGGACACTTTATATTTAATTTAATTTCAAATATGTTATATACTAAAGATATATGTATACATAAGATGATTTAGAACATCATTTCACACATTAGCAATCTTATCACTTTTATTTGGTTTCAAACAAACCTAACTTTATCCTTATTCCTTATTGATAAGTTATTAGTGCAACATCCAGACATAGACGTTAGAAAAATTAATATTACTTAATATAGACTGCGGATTCTATAGAACCCTTAAAAAGAGACAGCGTTTTCTAGGAGTAGTTCCTCTCTTTCTAATGGTAGAGCTAAACACGATACTCCAAACGTCATTGGATATCCCTGGCAGCTGACCGAAATTAGAAAGAGAGGTACTACTCCTCGTAAACGCTCTATCTTTTTTTTTTAAACGTGAGCCAACTTTCTTTTATATGATCCGCAGTCTATATTAAGTAATACTAATTTATTCTTTAGTAATAGTCACATATTTTTTAGATTAAATGCTCATACTCATAGGGGACCTTTTGTCGTGTCTGGGGGGACTTTAAACCCATCGGATTGGTCTGGAGCTTACAAAAGGTCTTAAAATAGTCGCCCAAATTATATATATATATATATATATATATATATATATATATATATATATATATATATATATATATATATATATATATATATATATATATATATATACACAACTCAGGCTTACTGTCATAACGTGTGTGCCCCAATTTTTTCTCGAGCTTTAAAGCGCCTGGCGGAAGTTAGATTTTTACGTACCTTTTGTACCTATTACATGTAAAAGGGTCCTGCTTTCAAGCTATCAAGTACGTATACATTTTTAACTATATATCACATATTTATTGAAAGATCTTACCTAACAATGATCCAAATCCGTAGAGAGAGAAACATTCCCAGACATGCGCTTTAACAGTGACGTTAACGGTTCTCCGAATACATCTGTGTTGCGCGATAGACCAAACTTTCTTAACAGAACTCCATGCCTAAAATGAAGATTCGTGAGAAAAATAACGTTTGACCAATCTCTACCGATGTTCTTTTGTTTAGGATGTTGCTTTCAGACACATTCCCTTTCGAGCTAAAATACCTTGTCCTTGTCACAAATTAAAATATGAATTTTTTTGAAACATTTTAGTGATATACGAGGTTTGTCCCAAAAGTATCGAGCCTGCATTCACATCTCCGCACCAAAACTTCCGAGCGACCTCTATGGGGCATGGGCGTGACGTCAGTAAGTCTTCACGAATTCCTTGGTGTGCGCAGTTACCGACTGGACGTGTTAGTTCATGAACGGTGTGCGTTTGTTTACAGTGTCTTTTTTTCGTTCGTCGCATTTTGTTATTGTAAAAAATAACGGAAAAATTAGATCTATGAATTTGCATCAAGTTTTGCTTTAATCTTGGAAAAACTTGCTCGGAAACAATTAATATGATGAGTAAGGCATTTAGAGAAACAAAGCGACAGTCTTCACAGTGGAAACATTCTGAATCGACAAGACCAAAAAAAGCACGTCAAAGTCGGAGCAAAGTGAAGACAATGTTGACTGTTTTCTTTGATTATGAAGGTGTTGTGCGCCACGAATATGCTCCGAGAGGTCACACGATCACTAGAGAATACTACGTTGAAGTATTGAAAAGATTACGTGACGCAATCAGAAGAAAACGGCCACAGCTTTGGATAAGCGGTGATTGGCTGCTTCACCAAGACAATGCGTCAACGCATTCATTGAATCTTTTGCAGTAATATTTAACAAAGCGCCAAGTCGTACAGCTTCGCCAGCCTCCGTACAGTCCCGACGTAGCTCCCTGCGACTTTTGGTTCTTTCCCAGATTAAACATGCCGCTCAAAGGACACCGATTCGATGACAAAGAGACGGTTGAAACTAATGCGACGAATACACTGAAGGCAGTTCCGAAAACTGACAGGACTGCTTCAGGAAGTGGAAACACCGCTGGGAACGAGTTATTCAATTAAATGGCGACTACTTTGAAGAATGTCACTCACCGGATGATAAAGAATAACACCAATGCGGAAATATGAAGGTAGGCTCGATACTTTTGGGACAAACCTCGTATACTTTATCATAATTTTTAGTAGTCACAGATTTTAAACCCCGATCTGGAAGATCGTGGATTTTTTTTCTCGATCGATACCTTTTCACCCACTTCTGTATGAAATATATAGTCATTTTTGGCCCTTTTTCATGTTAACACAGAAAAACTGTTTCATTGCCTTCACGAATATCAAGCAACTGGCGATCAGTGCATAACGCGGAGTAATTAGTGTTAGACGTACCAAACAAACATGGCCAAAGTTTAAAAGATTAATTTAAATTCGTAATTTACACTCCCAAAACCAGTTTTGGACAAAATAGCGAGATGTAAAATTTTTAATCCGCAATAATAAATTTTTTAAAAGTAATTTTAGTTTCGTTATGTGCGACCCTGAAAACTCCCTCATACAAATTTTGGAGAAAATACAAAATAAGTGCCATCTGGGATTTTACTGAACCAATTTCAGCCAAAGTGATATGGGTCCACCGCGGCAACATCCTTAACATAATGCGAAAATTTCATTCAAATCGGTGCCGTCGTTCAAGAGCAACTGACGTACATACACAAAAGAAATAAAAACTGCTAAAAGCGAAAGTAGTTAAAAAACAAAATCTTCACCTTAATTTTTTATGTGAAAAACTGTTAAATTACTACAGTTTATTGTATAGTGTAATTTGTTTCTTTTGTAAACCTTGATTCGCGTCCTATACATTCTAAAAAATAAAAAATAAATAAATGTCAATGTCGGTTATATTTTTTCAGGTTCATAAGCCTGACCCCATTTATAACAGGCTTATTTTACTTAATTGTAATATATATTTTTTTTAATTAAATCATAGTTTTAATGTCAGCCTTAAAGATTAAAATGTCTAACATTTTCATTGTATTTGTATTTGGTATTGTTTTTTAAATATAAAGTTAAAACACCGCAATTAAAAAATTATTAATCCTATTTTTAGTTTGATACTATTTCGCTTTTTTAATCGACTTCACAAAAAAAGTAGGAGTTTTCTAATTTGACCGCTATATAGGTACAGTCAATCACAGAAGTTTATAAAAACCAGTGATTGGCAAAAAAAATTATCATTAATCATGTTGTGAATACACGCTTATTGGCTACAATATATTAAATTTCAGGTTTAATATTGCCCCAAACTTCTTAAATTTAATAATCTAAATAATATGGCATACACTGCTAAAACTACAATTTTTGATTGCCGAAACGGGGAAACCGAGACATTGTGGCTCACGCACATATAAAAGTAACTGTACTAATCGTCAAATAAACAGAAAATGTCCGGACCATGCTATGCGCCATTTTGGGTAAACAGTGAATACGCTGTCGTCACTGAAAAATTATAACGACTAAAGGTAATCGTTTACCTCCCACTGACAAGGTTTGAAGCAATTTGCATACCTTTCCGAAATGTCATCGACATAAGTAGTTGGACGAAACGAATGGTAGAAAGAGATAAAATGACAATATTACGTTATAACCTTACCAAACTTATCCAATTCGTGTCAATCGATTGTTATGTGTGGACGTCTGCCATACTATTGATCGGTCGTAAAAATATATTAAAATTTTTTATCATATTTTTGATTGTTAAAAATAACTAGTCATTAAAAAAAGCAATATGTTGATGAACCGTTTCTTTAAAACGTTTTATTTTTTGAAAAACAGTTGAAATGGTAATTAGGTGGTACCCCGTTATTTTCAGTATTTTAATTTCTAATTAAAATATCCTTAGAAAGTTGAATGTCTCGCAAATTTTAAGTAAATTTGAGATTATAGACATACAAAATTATTACACTAAATTCTGTTCATATCTCAATAGTATGAGCGTGCTATTTGAAAATTGTTTTCCTACGACTAGTTCTAATTATGGATTTAACATAAACACTTGTGTCCATATATCCATAACAGTCGAGTATCTTACTTTGAAACAGTTAAGTGTAACATAATTGTTTTCATCAACACAACTTATAAAAAATTTGAGAAATAACAATTTTTAAGATATTTAAAACTTTTATTTAAATAAGTAACATTAAATTTTATATTCAAATAATGTTAAATGCTACATTTTACTTCCTTACGCTGTGTTAAACACTATACTACGCTACAATTAAATAAATATTATTATGATTATAATTTATTAGGACATATAAATTTGAACCCTACAGGTCAACAAACGAGGTCCTTCAGAATAAAAAGCGTATTTATAGTACGTTTGGTCTTCAAGCCCCACAAATCTTCACAAAATAATAAAATATTAAAGGTTGAATAGTATCATTAATGGAAGTCTCCTGGCTCGCCTATGGTTCCGGCCCCTGGTCGTACACAGTTCCTCTATCACCGGTCAAGTTTCAGGTTTTCTTTCAAACTTAGTTGTCGGGACAGGAAGTCTTGCAATAATCGGCTGGATGTTTAGTGAATTCATACAATAATTAATTGGTGGATAGCTAGGACGATGGTTTTAGTCATACTACATAGAGCACTGGTTTCTACCGTCTGGCTTCCTGCAATTACTGTATGTAGGGGGTATGTATTCCTATTAAAGTCAGTATATTGCTTTGTATATGAGTTGTTTTTCTTGATATGTATTTTTCTTTGTATATTAGACTCCTAAGGTATTTGACCCTTTGTATACATTTTTGTTTAACAGTTCCAAAGTACCAATTTAAGATAATATTGTGGTCTATATTTACACCTAAATATTTGACTGATGGCTTGGTGCATATTACTTGGTTGTTAAGTTATATAAAATAAATTTAATCCAGGGAAAAACAAAGATTACTTCACAATGATAAAAACAATGACACTATTTTTTAACATTTGACGGTTAATTTGACGTGTCAAAACGTCACTTTTACCCAAAATGGCGCAGAGCACACTCCGGACATTTTTCGTTTGACAGCTCCATTACCATCTGTCATCCATTTTATTTCCAGAAATCCGTGTTGTGGCGGCACTTTGACAAGGTGCTTCCCCGAATTCAGTGACGTCACTACTGCTATAAAAGCGAAGAGTTAGCTGTAAAATTAAGGATATTACGGGTTGCTCTTGAAATAACGCGTCCTTTTTCCGATTAAGCTTAGCTCTCGGGGGCCACGTTGACCGTTCTATTTTTTAGGTTGTCTTTGACAACATAATATTCTACAGACAATAAAGATCGTGCGCGTGTCTTAATTGCTGAAATTGATACCGTCGATAAAAAGGCGAGGTTAACGGCGCGTACAAGTTACTAAACCAACGCAACCTAATTCAAAAATAATTACTAGAACGTGACAAGGTTAAACAAGAATTATAGTTTAGGCATGATGGCGCTGCAGCACATTTCAGTATCATTGTACGCCGTCACTTAGAGACAGTGTATCCAAATCTTTGAATAGGTCAAGGAAGCACTCAATATTGGCCTGTCCGATCTCCGGATCTAATTCTTTGGATTTTTTCATCTGGTTTTTCCTTAAATCTTTGGTTTATGCATTTCCTGTTGAAGATGTTGCAAATTTGAGAAATTGCATCATTGCGTCTTGCGAAAGGACAAGGAATACTCCAGGATCATTTCAACGAATACTCCGTTCAATGAGGCAAAGATCAGATTCTTGCATTATGGCTGAGGGTGGTCATTTTTAATGTTTGTTGTGATATCTGTTATTAATATTTTGTTACTGTTGTTCAAATTCCCTTATTATTATGTTGTATTTTTTTTTCTTAGTTCCTGTTGGTTAAAACAAATATGAATGAAAATTGATTAAAACAAATGAGTTTATGATTTTTTACTTATGTATTTTCTTTTTTTGTGGAAAAATTATTGAATTTTAGAGGAAAACTTAAGAGACAAAAAAGTTTCACAATAAGAGTCAGTAGCGCCCGAAAAAATCGTTCGGGAGGGTAAAATTTTATAGACCCAGAAAAAAGTATCCCTCAGTATATTATTTCACATAATAATAATTGTTTTATGAGAACTGTGAAAAGTATTATGTGTTCCAAATTTGACTTAATTATCTTTAAAAACAAATGATATAAATATAAAAAAAATAATAGTAAATTTTAACACCCTGTATCTTAAAAACTAAGCAATATCAGACATATTTTTATATGAACTTTTATGCTCAAGAATAATTTTTCGCACTTATTTGGAGACACCCTGTATAACAGTAAAGAAAGAAGTAGTTGCTATTAAAAAACGCTTATACATACTATGTTCAGTGTTAGACCATAACATGTTATTTTAGAGGACAAAGATAATTATTTTATTAAATTCTTACAAAGGTAAATTTGAAGATAATTTTATATAAAACTAGTTTGAGAGAATATTTTACGTAAAAATCCGATTTTAAATGGTCATTTAATTCTAGTGGAGTGACATTCAAATGTCTTCTTTGACGATTATTGGTATAGTTATTTGGCCGCTCAATAGTCTTGACCTGAAATTGATGGCTTTTATAATGCGACGTACTAAAAAGAATTAAATTTGTAGCTTAGTGTTTGGAAAAAATTCCCCTAAGTAAAATTAAATTTTTCAATATGGTTTTCACTTATTTATTTTTCATTTCAGTTGTTCATAACGGAAAAATGTACATATTTGGAGGCTATAATTCGGTCCGGGGCAAGCACTACAATGACCTCTACATGTTCGACCCGGAAACAAACATCTGGACGAGGATAAACCCTAAAGGCAAATCACCTTGCGAAAGGCGGAGACAGGTCTGCGCGAAAGTTGGAGATAAAGTTTTTTTATTCGGAGGAACAAGGTTAGTTATTTATTTGGTTGTCTATTTAATTCCTAAAAAAATAGAATTTTATTACAGGAAAAGGCTAGAACTCATTTTTTTAATTGTCAGTTAAAAATAAATATTGTAGCAACACATTTCTAAGTAGAATTTTCAAAAAAAATCAGTTTTTTCGCTTTTGGTTGAAACGATACTTTATCATCATAAAAATAAGTTACTATTCGATTTAAGCGCCGTTGTGAAGCAGTCTTACGAGTGCCCGAACGCTCCGCGCCACTTCCTCATATTTTCTTCGGAGCTATACCGTAGACATGACCCACTACCTATCCATACATTTAGAAAGGCTTATAAATAGCATTGTTTGTTTACTTTATTACTCGCTGTTTACGGAGGGGGGTTCACGCAAAACAACAATGATAGTTTTAATTTTACCGTGTGGAGCTTGACACCCAAGAGCACTTCGGGTGACAAATTGATTTTAGATATGGCTTCCGATATTGCATTGTGCACTTTAAACGATGGTCTTAGCAGTATAATGGATATTATGAAAGTATTGGGCACGACTATAGGGCCCAACTCCAACAATTTTTGCTTATACCTAAAGTTCCTATCTGTGCCCCAAGTTGTGCACGGTTGGATCAACCAGGGTGCTCTAATGTTATCCTTAGGAGTGTGACATAGGTAATATAAATCACTTAGCTCACATTGCTTTATCGGAAGAATTGCTGTCAAGAGACATACCTGAACCTGAAGAATTATCGGTGTCAGGAGTACACTACTCAACAAATTTTGGTTTATTTGTTGGATCTTGTATGAAAAGTGCATTTTTTTTTGTTAATTTTGTGGCGCTGAAGACAAAAATGCGCAATTTTCAAGAAAAAGTTTTTTTTATTTTATTTTTAACAAAATAATTAAAAATACATACTTTTACACTTGTAGACATTAAATATCCTGTCTTTGTTTTTCTTTTGTGAATTGTTTCTGGAGCATCTCTAGCAAGACTCCAGCAGTAGTCGGCAAATGGAAGCATTCTACTTTCCCTGGTACCTTTTCTCCATTGTTGATGTATCCTGATGGAAGCGTTCGCCGTGCTCAGCACTTACAGCTCCGCCAGGGAAAAAGTCAAGAAGTGAGTGTAGGAAATAGATCTTCAGAGACATATTGCAATCCATTTTTGATACGATAACAGCATATTTTCAACAAGAGCAACGTATTTGTCAGCTTTTTTATTTCCGAAGAAATTAGTGATCATGAGGCGAAAGTCAATCCAAGCATTTTTTTCAACATTGGATCGAGTGCTGCCAAAATATTTTTTCTTTCAGAGTATTTCGAATCTGTGGCCTAACAAAAATACCTTATTTAATTTTTGCTTCACTTAGCCTTGGAAATTTCTGACGCAGGTACTGAAAAGCTGACCCATCTGTATTCAGTGCCTTAACAAAGTTTTCCATTAGGTCCAAATACAGTGGTGACAACAAAACCTCTTTGGGGTCTACTAATGACATATGTTGTACATTCTTTTCACCTGACTCTAATGATTGTCGAATGGACCAGTCTTTTCTCTTCTAATGAAGTACCTTTACCCGACTGTCCCAGTCACACAAACAACAACAAAACTTGGTGTAGCTTAGCTGCAACCCAGGTAAAAGTGCCATCACCTTTAAGTCGCCACAGATCTGTCATTGGTGCTCATCGTATTTTATACTTGTCAATAGGTACTTCATATTGTCCTATGATTCTTTCATGTGAAGTGCATATCCAACAGGAATATACGGTAAGATATTTGTTGTTGAACTGTCCATAAACAATCTCCATTCCTCTGGCCTATAGTTTATATTTAAATCCGCCAATAAACCGCTAAAGTTGTTGCAGAAAACCAAGTTCTTTTTCAGGTTAGGCCTTTATGTTATTTACGAAAAACATACTGAAACATCATCTTCTAATAAGTTTCACTGCTGCAATCTTGATCCAAGTAACCCTGCTTTCCTTTTTGCAAGTTCTAAGTCTTTCACAAGATCATTTAATTCTGATTGGGTTTTGCGGTTGGCGGTATAACGTGCGTGTGAAACGAGAATCTCTTGACATATTTTCTTCTTGAGAAATCGTTGTATCGTTACTATCTGATTCGTAAGTGAATGTTTCTGGGAGTTCTGGAGTAGGAAGTTCATCACTATGAGGCACATGTCTCATGGCAGACGGTAATATTTGGATAATTGATAACCGACTTTTTCTTCTTGGATATACCTGTGCCTTTTTACTATTTAACCAGTTTCTCAGACTTGAAGCGTACGCATTACAACAGATATGTGACGCCCACTCTCAATATTGCAACCGAAATAAAGTTGATATGCCTTTTTTATCAATTGGATAATAGACCGTTTCTGAGACGCAAAAATCACCGCAGCACAAACATAACAGAAGTGATCTGGATTGTTTACACACTTTCGAGAGTTCTTACAACGTCAACTATTGGATTCGACTCACTAACTTCGACTGACTAACCCCTCCGCTTAGTAGCTGCTTATGTACCCAAATAGGGCTTCTGCATTTTTAGAGAATAATCGATAATTTTCTATTCAGTTCCATAATATTTGCATAGTCACATTTCTCATTTGTTTGTATACAGTACAAAATAGACATAGAAGTCGATTTATATGGATTTAAGTGGCTCCCTTATTTTAAGCCTTATGGGCTTGGGACTTAATATTTGGGGGATCATCCCTGGCGATCCCCCATGCGGTATTACGAAGTTGTACACAATTTCCTTAACTTGGGAAAAATGTATATTTGACAACGTCGCACCTCTATATTCTTATAACAAAACAAATATACCACGTGCATTCTTACGGTTGCATTGTTAATATATAGGGAGACATGACATCACGTATCTCTAAAACTTGAACTAATAAAAAATAGATAAGTTTAGTTTCGGTTTTAGCACACCAAATTGGTAAGATTTAGCCTATTTTATTTTAGATGCATTTTGGCTGTTGTTCAGCGTTATTAAAGGTTCAACTGCTGTTTCAACGTGAATGTCCAAGTCGATTGGGTTAAGTTCACAATGGTACGGCGGCAGTCTCAATACTGTTAAATTTTGTCCTGCGCCATTTCATCAGTAGTATATTTGATATATTTTTGTTTATTTACCCACACTAAATCTAGTAACTGCACTTAGAGCATTGTTTCGTCAAATTCAGTGTTTTTTGAGATGAGCCACTGGCATATCTCCGCCTTTTTAGACGCAGAAGTGGTAATTTTTTCTTGGCGTCGACTATGAATCGGGTTCCACAAGGTTTAAAATCGAAGAAAACCATCGCTTAAAACCTTCGATCATACTCTAGATTTAAATAACAATAGATTTGTCTGAAGGCTGTTTATGGTCGGTGGGGGTGACGCTTTCTTGATGTTTGACAGACATAAACATATTTACTTATCTTGTCTTTCAGTTTAATTGCTTGTCGTGACTTTTTTCGGTGTTTTTAAGTGTTAGAAATTACTATAAATGCGAAGTTTACAATTAATATTAACAAAAAGAGGATTTAAAAACTTATTTTTATCGGTAAATATTGTTAGATTGTTTACATATTGAAAATAACAATAATAAAAATTTAGGCAACCATATATTCATAGTTTGTTTTCAGAATTGACGTACCCAGGGGTATGTTCGAAGGACGTACCGATAATACTCGTTTAAATAATGCAATTAGAAAAGGATAACATAAAATCGGTATGTCTGTACCAAGAAATTAAATATCTACTGTTTATCAACACTTTTTCAAATATAAATAAAAATATTATTACGTTATTCAGCGTTCAAACAACCGGGCCCTAGTTCTGACGTTATGCTACTTCTACAGGGGTATGTTCGAAGCTTAAAACACATCTTCATAGTAGCCCCCTCTTTTCGAGTTTCCCTTCCAATATCAGTTATTATAAGACTATGACCTTTTCCACTAGAATTACGTAGTCCTTGCGAAAATCCTTCCATAAATGCCTGCTTCGAACTTTTAATGTTCACATCTTGCCATATCTTTCCAACCATGTGCCCTTCATTGAGCGTTGACTTTAGGTATAGTGATTATTAAACTTTCAGTTTATACATACATACCCAGACCCATACAGCCGTCCCTCTTATCCAAAGTACTATTTATTGAGAAATAAAACTTTTTTATATTATCCCTCACTATTTGATCAGTGATAGTAGAGAAACCAAAGTGGTCCCACACAAACTCACTTTCATCATCCATAGGCACATATGAAGATGATGGTTCGTGCACAGAAGAGAAGTCTATACCAAAAGTCTCTGCAACATCAACTGGCCCCTCATATTTAATGTCATTGAAAGTCATTTCATTTTTTGTATTTGACTCGCTGTTTTGAAACACATTCCGTTAAATTTTTTAAAATTAAGTAAAATATTTTCCATGGAGCATTTTTTTTGAATAGAATATAGCAAAATCTCGAGCTGCATTATCAGCATATCTATTAAATCTTATGTAAACGTCATACATATCTTTTCTTTCACTATCATTCTAACGCACCATTTTTTTTTAAATAACTACATTAATAAATTCTTTTAAAAGACATAATCTAAAATACTGTACTCATGCAATTAAAAATATTTTATTCTATTTTATTTATCATGACCTACCCGATTTTAAAATATTGGGCAACTTAATTTTATGTAATGGTAACATGATTAATTTGCAAAGCTCAAATTAAAAACATTTTTACAATGTCAACTTGTTTATATTGGCGAATTACCAGTTTATGCAAAATTTTAATTTCTCCCTCCAAATATCATTAGAGAAAATAAATAAGAACTAAATAGGCGATGTTAGTATTTTTAAAAAAAAATTAGTAGGGTAGTAGATTTTGAAAAAAAAATAATAACACTAAAATAACGAGACAGTTTTAAAATCGTGTGTTAATTTTGTACAAAACTTTGTTACTTAGCTAAGTACTTACTCTACTTACCTGTATAAATTATGCCTTAAGCCTTGGAATTAATCTTTAAATTTTATTTGCAGCTGTTGCAAGTTGCTCTACAACCACGTTTTATGGGATCTATTTTTTTTAACATAACATTACCATATGTAATGTTCTTTCCTCCCAACCACTTCAACGAAAATAATTATTTGATTGAAAACTATTCCAGTCCACTGAACCAGAACACATGATCACGAATTATTATCCTTTAACAATTTATTACAAACAAATACTCGACTCCTGACAAGAATTTCCTGGCAGTAAGAACTGCTAAACCGTTAAGAATAAGTTCTGACAAAGCACAAAAGTGGAAAATATGGCTTGATTTTTTATTTGGCGAATGAAAAAGTAGAAAGTAATAAAAAGCCTACTCAGTTTACAATATAGTTATATTTTATATTGAGCATTGGCAATAAAAAATTAAATTTTTGCTGAAGGATATCCGTAAAAAATAAAAAATTAATTTTTCTTTATAAGAATATTGATATACAGAAAAATATACACATATATGTACCTACTTGTAAAATATAAATTTATATATTTAGTGAATTATTTACGTGATTATTTATACTCGATAAAATAATATATTTTATAAATATGATCAAATTATCTCGACATAATCGTTGTGGGTTTTTATGTGAAAATCAAAAAATCAAGATTTATTTAAAATTAAATCAATGATTTTTATTTTTTTTAAATCTATCATTGTAACGCATTATTTTTTAAAAATAACTGTAAATTAATAAATCCTTTAAAAAAACAGATTCTGAAATACTATTGTAATGACAATTAAAAATATTTTATTCTAATTTATTACCATGACCTACCCAATTTTAAAATATTGGACAACTTAATTCTTAGCAATGGTAACATAATAATTTCGCAAAACTCAACGATGTCAATTTGTTTATATTGGCCAATCATACTATCCATGTGAAATAGTTGGGATCCAAAAGATATTCCAAGGCAACTTAATTTTAATCAATGGCAACTTGATTAATTAACTAAAAATATTTATTTCATGTTATCTCACATTCGTGGCTTATGAAACTTGAAAAGAATTGGGGATTTATATTTACATTTGTCAATACATTGATTCCATTGCCCATTTTCTCACACGGTATTTGCCCCGCTGTTTTCAAACATTCATATTCCGTTAAATTTTTTGAAATTGAGTAAAAGATATTCCTTCGAGTATTTTTTTTTGAATAGAATCACTACATAGTATAAAACAAAGTCGCTTTCTCTGTCCCTATGTCCCTTTGTATGCTTAAATCTTTAAAACTACGCACCGGATTTTGATGCGGTTTTTTTCAATAGATAGAGTGATTCAAGAGGAAGGTTTATATGTATAATAACATCCATTAAATAGTGGAGAAATACTGTTATTTTTGAGGTTTCTAATGTGATGTCGTTAATTATCATATTTTTTTCCGCTTACATTGCAAACGCAGGCTGAACCCTACGAGATTTATCAAAATAATGTACTAATTATTTGTACACATTGAAAAGGTCTACAGAAAACTCCGCGATGGTATATGTCTATCTCTCATGGATATCCCACAATAACATTTTTTTGTCATTTACTTTTTACGACAAATAATGGCAAATTTTGAAGCGATTTTAACCAATACAGCATTAATCCTTATCCAATTAAATAGCTTAAATACATTGTTGATTTAATATAGATCTATATGGTCCTTTACAGCACAAGATTTAAATGAATATTTTCGAAGATATTACAGATTTAAAATTGCGGGAAGTAGCGCTTGCGGCGGTACTGGCCGACCGGGGCGGCGGCAGCGTGCCTATAAATAGCGCGTCGGAGGCCGATGTAATAATTGTTGTAAAAATAAAATAAATAGTCACAGTTTTTCTGTAGTGTATTTAGTATCAGCATTGCACCCGTGCGAAGCCGGGGCGGGTCGCTAGTATAGTATAATCTCGAGCTACATTATCAGCATTTCTATGAAATCTTATATAATCATCATACATATCTTTTCTTTTACTATCATTTTAACGCACCATTTTTTTTTTAAATAACTACATTAATAAATACCTTTAAAAACATAATCTAAAATACTGTAGTTTGTAATTAAAAATATTTTATTCTCTTTTATTTATCATGACCTACCCGATTTTAAAATATTGGGCAACGTAATTTTATGCAATTGGAACATGATTATTTTGCAAAACTCAAATTTAAAACATTTCTACAATGTCAACTTGTTTATCTTAGACAATTACCTGTTTATGCAAATTTTTAATTTTTCCCTCTAAATATCATTTGAGAAACTAAATCGGCGATTTTGAAAATTTTTTTAGGAAAGATTATTGTTCCAGTTTGTAAAACGGTATATTAAAGAGGTCTAAACATATTTTTTTTCTAATATATCACGAAAATTTTTTATTTTATATTATCTCATATTCGTTGCTGATGAAACTTAAAGAAAATTGGGGAATTTATCTTTAGATTTGTCAAAACATTGATTCGATTGTGTATGTTTTTCACACGGTATTTCCTTCGCTTTTTTCAAACATATCCAAATTCCTTTAAATTTTTTGAAATTAAATAAAATATTTTCCTTGTTGGAGCATTTCGTTTTGAATAGAATATAGCATATTCTCGAGCTGCATTATCGATATTTCTATGTCTTATGTAAACGTCATACACATCTTTTCTTTCACTATCATTTTAACGCACCATTTTTTTAAAATAACTTTATTTTAATAAATATCAAAGAAACAAAGTCCAAAATATTTTCATAATGGCATTTAAAAATATTTTATTGTCATGATCTACCCGAATATAAAATTGTAATTTTATGCAGTGGTAACTTGGTTATTTCGCAAAACTGAAATTAAAAACAAATATTTTTGCAATGTTAACGTGTTGATCTTGGCCAGTCGCATATTTATGCAAAATTTTAAGTTTTCCCTCCAAATATCATATGAGAAAATAAATAAAAACTAAATCGGTGGTGTCAGTATTTTAAAAATTTTTTGAGAAAGAATATTTTCCAAAATAACACATTTTTATATCTCTTACACATCCAAATTCCGTAAAATTTTTTGAAATTAAGTAGCAGATTTTCCTTGGAGCATTTCTTTTTGAATAGAATATAGCATAATCTTGAGCTGAATTATCAACATTTCTATTAAATCTAAACGTCATACATATTTTTTGTTTCACTATCTTTTTAACGCACTATTTTTTAAAAATAACTTGAAATTATTAAATACTTCTAAAAAAATATTTTATTCTCTTTTATTACTATGACCTACCCGATTTTAATATTGGGCAACTTAATTTTATGCAGTGGTAACTTGATTATTTCGCAAAACTGATATTAAAAACAAATATTTTTGCAATGTTAACGTGTTTATCTTGGCCAGTCGCCTGTTTATACAAAATTTTGAGTTTTCCCTCCAAATATCATATGAGAAAATAAATAAAAACTAAATTGGTGATGTCAGTATTTTCAAAATTTTCTGAATAAGAATATTTCCCAGTTTGTAAAACGCTATTTTAAAGAGGTCAAAATAACACTTTTTTTTCCTAATATATCCATTTTTATATTTCTTACACATCCAAATTCCGTAAATTTTTGTGAAATTAAGTAGAAGATTTTCCTTGGAGCATTTCTTTTTAATTAGAATATAGCATAATTTTGAGCTAGATTAGCAACATTTCTGTTAAATATAAACGTCATATATATTTTTTGTTTCACTATCTTTTTAACCCACTATTTTTTAAAAATAATTTGAAATTATAAATACCTTTAAAAAATATTTTATTCTCTTTTATTACCATGACCTACCCGATTTTAAAATATTGGGCAACTTAATTTTATGCAGTGGTAACTTGATTATTTCGCAAAATTGAAATTAAAAACAAATATTTTTGCAATGTTAACTTGTTTATCTTGGCTAGTCGCCCATTTATGCAAAGTTTAAAGTTTTCACTCCAAATATCATATGAGAAAATAAATAAAAACTTAATCGCTGATGACAGTATTTTCAAAATTTTTTGAGAAAGAATATTTCCCAGTTTGTAAAACGATATTTTAAAGAGGTCAAAATAACACTTTTTTTCTAATGTATCCAATTTTACATCTCTTACACATCCAAATTCCGTTAATTTTTTTAAAATCAAGTAAAAGATTTTCTTCGGAGCATTTCTTTTTGAATAGAATATAGCCTAATCTCTAGCTGCATTATCAACATTTCTATTAAATATAAACGTCATACATATATTTTGTCACACTATCTTTTTAACGCACTATTTTTTAAAAAATAACTTGATATTATTAAATACCTCTAAAAAAATATTTTATTCTCTTTTATTACCATGACCTACCCGATTTTAAAATATTGGGCAACTTAATTTTATGCAGTGGTAACTTGATTATTTCGCAAAACTGATATTAAAAATAAATATTTTTGCAATGTTAACGTGTTTATCTTGGCCAGTCGCCTGTTTATACAAAATTTTGAGTTTTCCCTCCAAATATCATATGAGAAAATAAATAAAAACTAAATTGGTGATGTCAGTATTTTCAAAATTTTCTGAATAAGAATATTTCCCAGTTTGTAAAACGCTATTTTAAAGAGGTCAAAATAACACTTTTTTTTTCTAATATATCCATTTTTATATTTCTTACACATCCAAATTCCGTAAATTTTTGTGAAATTAAGTAGAAGATTTTCCTTGGAGCATTTCTTTTTAATTAGAATATAGCATAATTTTGAGCTAGATTAGCAACATTTCTGTTAAATATAAACGTCATATATATTTTTTGTTTCACTATCTTTTTAACCCACTATTTTTTAAAAATAATTTGAAATTATAAATACCTTTAAAAAATATTTTATTCTCTTTTATTACCATGACCTACCCGATTTTAAAATATTGGGCAACTTAATTTTATGCAGTGGTAACTTGATTATTTCGCAAAATTGAAATTAAAAACAAATATTTTTGCAATGTTAACTTGTTTATCTTGGCTAGTCGCCCATTTATGCAAAGTTTAAAGTTTTCACTCCAAATATCATATGAGAAAATAAATAAAAACTTAATCGCTGATGACAGTATTTTCAAAATTTTTTGAGAAAGAATATTTCCCAGTTTGTAAAACGATATTTTAAAGAGGTCAAAATAACACTTTTTTTCTAATGTATCCAATTTTACATCTCTTACACATCCAAATTCCGTTAATTTTTTTAAAATCAAGTAAAAGATTTTCTTCGGAGCATTTCTTTTTGAATAGAATATAGCCTAATCTCTAGCTGCATTATCAACATTTCTATTAAATATAAACGTCATACATATATTTTGTCACACTATCTTTTTAACGCACTATTTTTTAAAAAATAACTTGATATTATTAAATACCTCTAAAAAAATATTTTATTCTCTTTTATTACCATGACCTACCCGATTTTAAAATATTGGGCAACTTAATTTTATGCAGTGGTAACTTGATTATTTCGCAAAACTGATATTAAAAATAAATATTTTTGCAATGTGAACGTGTTTATCTTGACCAGTCGCCCATTTATGCAAAATTTAAAGTTTTCCCTCCAAATATCATATGAGAAAATAAATAAAAACTAAATCGGTCATGACAGTATTTTCAAAATTTTCTGAATAAGAATATTTCCCAATTTGTAAAACGGTATTTTAAAGAGGTCAAAATAACACATTTTTTTTCTAATGTATCCATTTTTATATTTCTTACACATCCAAATTCCATAAATTTTTGTGAAATTAAGTAGAAGATTTTCCTTGGAGCATTTCCTTTTGATTAGAAAATAGCATAATCTTGAGCTGGATTATCAACATTTCTATTAAATATAAACGTCATACATATTTTTTGGTTTACTATCATTTTAAAGCACTATTTTTTAAAAATTACTTGAAATTATTAAATACATTTAAAAAAATATTTTAATCTCTTTTATTACCATGACCTACCCGATTTTAAAATATTCGGCAACTTAATTTTATGCAGTGGTAACTTGATTATTTCGCAAAATTGAAATTAAAAACAAATATTTTTGCCATGTTAACTTGTTTATCTTGGTCAGTCGCCCATTTATGCAAAATTTAAAGTTTCCCCTCCAAATATCATATGAGAAAATAAATAAAAACTAAATCGGTGATGACAGTATTTTCAAAATTTTTTGAGAAAGAATATTTCCCAGTTTGTAAAACGGTATTTTAAAGAGGTCAAAATAACACTTTTTTTCTAATGTATCCAATTTTATATCTCTTACACATCCAAATTTCGTTAAATTTTTTTGAAATCAAGTAAAAGATTCTCTTTGGAGCATTTCTTTTTGAATAGAATATAGCCTAATCTCGAGCTGCATTATCAACATTTCCATTAAATATAAACGTCATATATATATTTTGTCACACTATCTTTTTAACGCACTATTTTTTAAAAAATAACTTGAAATTATTAAATACCTCTAAAAAAATATTTTATTCTCTTTTATTACCATGACCTACCCGATTTTAAAATATTGGGCAACTTAATTTTATGCAGTGGTAACTTGATTATTTCGCAAAACTGATATTAAAAACAAATATTTTTGCAATGTTAACGTCTTTATCTTGGCCAGTCGCCTGTTTATACAAATTTTTATGTTTCCCCTCCAAATATCATATGAGAAAATAAATAAAAACTAAATTGGTAATGACAGTATTTTCAAAATTTTCTGAATAAGAATATTTCCCAGTTTGTAAAACGGTATTTTAAAGAGGTCAAAATAACAGATTTTTTTTCTAATATATCCATTTTTATATTTCTTACACATCCAAATTCCGTAAATTTTTGTGAAATTAAGTAGAAGATTTTCCTTGGAGCATTTCTTTTTGATTAGAATACAGCATAATCTTGAGCTAGATTATCAACATTTCTGTTAAATATAAACGTCATACATATTTTTTGTTTCACTATCTTTTTAACGCACTATTTTTTAAAAATAATTTGAAATTATAAATAACTTTAAAAAAATATTTTATTCTCTGTTATTACCATGACCTACCCGATTTTAAAATATTGGGCAACTTAATTTTATGCAGTGGTAACTTGATTATTTCGCAAAACTGATATTAAAAATAAATATTTTTGCAATGTGAACGTGTTTATTTTGGCCAGTCGCCTGTTGATGCAAAATTTTAAGTTTTCCCTCCAAATATATGAGAAAATTTAAATTATTAAATACCTTTAAAAAAAATGTTATTCTCGTTTCTTACCATGACCTACCCGATTTGAAAATATTAGGCAATTTAATTTTATGGAATGGTAACTTAATTATTTCGCAAAACTAAAAAACATATTTTTGCAATATCAATTTATTTATCTTGATCAATCACCTGTTTATGCAAAATTTTAATTTCGTTTAAATCCTTGATTTCAGCCGTTTACAAATTTTTTTAGGAAAGGATATTTTGCCAGTTTGTAAAACGATATATTAAAGAGGTCTACATAACTCATTTTTTTTTCTAATGGATCCGTTTATTTATGGTCAGTTTTCAAAAGAAAGCCGGAAAATTGGGAAGATTATTACAAATTGTTTTATATATATTTTCCAAGATATACCATATTTTTATTTGTAGCAGCTAAAGTAATGCAATGATTGCATTTTTTATAAAATTAATGAGAAAAAAGTCGTGTAACTTATAACCATCTTGGCGTGATAAGGGAAAAGTACGCGGAAGAATTATGCACATCGGTCCAGTTGTTTTCGAGTCCATAAATTTCAAACCCAGAAGCAAGCGACCTTTCACAATCATATTTTGATATGGTTATTTTTATTTTTAGGCTTTTTAGCCCGTTGGAATGAATATATAAATAAATATCCTTAAATTTCTCTGAAATCTAGAAATAACGATACTTTATAAATGAAAGTATTCAATATTTATGAAGTTTATAATTTTTTATTCATTATTATCGAAAAAAAGAATTTTAGTGCTTTTATTATCCATTATCCATGGTTTAATTTTCTTTTCATTACTCTGCACATGTATTATTATAAACTCAGACTTAAATAAACGTTGTACTGCTACATTAACACTCGGAAACCACGTTGCTCCGAATTGTACAGCAATTTTAACGTTTCATGAAAAACACGATGTGAAATGCCCCAAGCATCACCTCATCTAACAAATCAGAATTGAACACGTAGAAATAGTTGAAAATATGATTTATTGTATCTTAATAAATTATACTAATTTTTGAGTTTTACCAAGCAGTTGTAAATAAATTTTACTTAATAACATTACATTTTTACTAGAGTTATGTAAGAGTTTATATTTTAAACAATATTCGATTGACTCGCCTTTTATATATCAAATATTTTTATTACAACAAATTGTGTGTAACAAGAATAATACTAGCCTACGTTTTCATGATCTCTATTCTCTGGCAGTACTGCTTCATTTGAAGTTATTGTTCTTTGGTGTATTTTCTTGGACTATCTATTTTTTTATATTCTTATTTTTTTTTTCGAAGATAAATTAATTCCTGAAAACTACATACTAATATCACTAGATATAATTTTATTGTGCACTAACTTCTCATTAATAATAATAAGCTTTATTGTTGTAAAGAAATCAATCTTGTTAACAAAGCACTATGCAGAACAAAAAGTTAAAAATAAATATAAACAAAAACATATGCAACACAAGAAATTGTGACAATAAAAAACTAAAAAAAAACTTAGATCAATGATAACAATAAACACGTGATTAAAGTCAGTAATCAAAATAAACAGTGTAAATAAACAAAAGTCCATAATTAACAAAGCAGGTACCTAAAATAAAATAAAATAAATGTCTACTAAATTAATTAAAAAGTTTACAGTCAAATAAAATAAAGTAAAACAAGACAAAAATAGCCATAAAATTACACCATTACACCCATTTTGAAAGCACAAACACACCTTGTTAAAAATGGTCAGTAAAATATTCTTCCAGTGAATAATATGGTCGTGTCACAAGAAAGTCCTTAAGTTTTTTCCTAAGCAATTTATCGTCCATAATATTTCTATACTTTAGAGGAATTTTGTTATATATTTTAATTCCCTCAAAAATAAAAGACTGTTTAGTGAGAGTAGTTCTGGGAATGGGTAATGGCAGGTCATTATTACGTGTATTATATGGGTTTGGAGTTGAATAATTTTTATATTTTTTATGAATCATTCCTACTATTTCTAAAATGAAAATGCACTGTTAATATTTTGCCTTGAATAAATAAAGGCCTACCATGCTCCATTGACCTGGCCAAAAAAATGGAATAATATAAAAGAATTCCTAAATGCAATTGACCAAATCCTTAACTCCACATACTTTTTATATAACCAAGAATTTTATCAACAAATCTAAACTTGCGCTGCGGAAGCCTCAATTTCAAATGTTGTGGCTCAGTTGGTCTTGGAATATCTAGAAGAAACTGTATTACAGAACATCGACCTCGATATATCATTCTTCTTTAGGTATATAATTGACTGCATAAGCGCAATCCCAAAAAATACATATGAATATATTTTGAATAAATTCAACTGCTACCACCCTAACTACGATTTACAATAAAATAAGAAACTGAAAATAAAATAAACTTCTTAGATCTCACTATCTACCATATAAACAACAAAATGGCTTACCAAACCAAGTTGGTCATCCGGACATTTTAATTTACAACACCCCTTACCTAAAAAAAATTAGTAATTATAGGTCTTGCAGATCGCAGTGTGACTATCCGACACAGAATACAGAACAGATGCAATTAATAAAGCAAAACATACGGTAAAATGTAACGATGACCCCGATACCATTTAAAAAAATACACCTCTTTTACAAAATAATCAAACACAAAAAAAATTACAGTATATTTCAGTGCCATATATCCCTAAATTTTCAGAACAGTTTCAAAATGTTTTCAAAAACCACAATATGACCCTTAGCCACAAAGAATATAACTTCCTAAAAGCCAACCAAATTTTCAAAAATTCGCACTACTCCGGTGACTATAGATGTCATTTGACTGGCGATATTTTTTAGTCTGACATAGAAGTCAGCAGGTTTTTAATATCCTACCCACATGCTTCGGAATTATAATTTATAATTTATATAGCAGTTGTTTCCTGCGAATGTTGTTTTCGGTTCAATACAGCTCCACTTCCGAAACCATAAGGTGGTCGAAACGCGTATAGGGAGAGAACCAGAGTTGTTGAAGGAAATAAACAGTTTGTATATATTATTTTCTTTATCTGCTTGAAAGGAGAATACATACATACATTATTTAATCACAGCAGATTTATTTTATTTCTTAATGAAATTTTGATTTTTAAGAAAACGTCATACACCAGAAATTATTAAATTCAATTACCATGTTTTCAAGAAATTGGGAAAAATTAATATTTTATTTTACATCTTCTATAGCCTAAACGAAGCAGTATTGTACATACTCGTAACTAAGTCGACTTAAATCGACCTATCTTGGCGTCAAGAGTCTGTCATTAAATGTTGTACACGTATTTTTTGGACACATATATATATAATAATGACTTAAAGCCTGGAATAAATTCATTATTTAAAAACGCCATTTTTTTTTTTGAAAATCGTTTGGATACGTCAACTTTATTTTTTTTTTTGATGAGAATTTTTATATTAAACAAGGTGGCTTGAAAGAAGCTGTGCTATTATCAACTTCCATTTTTTAAATAGTGACTAGTCTGTAATAACCGCTTTTCTTGAATAATCCGATTCTTCAAGTCTGGAAAAGTTTGAAAAACTTTATCTTAAGGTAACTCCACAAAAAAAGTTAAGAGGGTTTAATTCTAGAGACCTCGGCGGTGACTCTTGTTCTGGAAACAGCGTCAAAGAGCAGGAATATGATCTTCTTGTAAAAACTGTAAATCACCAGTTAAATTTTTATCAAAAAGGATCCACTCTATAACGACATTTCTCACGATTTTGCCCTACTGATTTTTTTTTAAATCTATATTGCATCCCCCTTTCATCTAATTTGGGTTTATATCTGACCAATATCGATAATTTTGTGTGTTGATATTACCATTTAAGCAAAATGTTGATTCGTCTGAAAAAATAGTAACTCAAAGTGAGAATTTGACAATCTGTGACAAAAGAACATATCATTGAATCAGCTATTATGATAAACAATCATTGTATTTCATTTCGAGTTTTAGCTGTCGATAAATCCAAAACATGATGATAAGATCATTTTCGGTTCCAAGCCCCAGGTTTTCTCAAAGATTCTACGGTAGGTCCAGCTTGCCGCTATTTCCTTTTATAGAATTTTTTCAATATGGCTGCCCCAGGTCAGTTTCTGGCCTATTATTACTCCCATATATTTAGCCTCTTTGGAAAAGCTCAATGTTGTTTCATTTAAAGTTGGAACGTTGATGTTCAGCTTTCGTCTCCTTGTAAATGTTTTAGTGAAACTAACTTGTGGTCCTTCTTTTGTGTACGCGTTGCTAATTTAGTTTAAGGTACTTTTGTATAAGGCTTGCCGCTGATTGTGACAGCTAGTTCATGGGTTTATACCCTACTAAATACAGACTAGCTTGCGTGCTGCATTGGGAACGAGGATCTCGCTGAACCCCGGTTGTGATTTTGGTAGCTTGGGCTTATAGCACATTAAATTAGTTCTCTCAACTCGCTTTTGCTTGTTATACTGTACTGTCTAGGATATGAGTTAAGTAGGGGTAATTTCGACCTTTTCTTTGCTCTTGTGATTTCGTCCTTCCCCTCTCCAAGGGAAGGACTGGATCCGCTCCTAATTAGAGCACTTGTGGTTCAAATGTATATCTTTAAAAGGAGATTATGTAAAAAAACAAATTTACCTCATAATTGTTGTGTTTTCCTTGATAGGCGTGAAACTTTTCATCCCATCCTCGTATATTTTTAATATGCAAGCGGAATATTTTTTTAGATTTACCCAACCCATATGGTGAAATTGCGTATAAAAACTAATTGAGATCATTTTTAATTTACATATAACACTATTATACAAAAAAATTCCACATAATAATAAAAATTTGTCCTTAATAAATTTTCCAACGTTGCCTAATTTGACCATTTGCTATTTCAAAATTAATTCGGTGAAAATTATGGTTTTTTTACAGTTGAATTAAGATATGTATAATGTCTAGTTACACGTTAAGAAAACAATTATTTACAGCATTTTTTTTAAATACTAAATATTTTCATAAAGTTTGTTATTTTAGTTTAGCTACTTAAACTTTAACCGTATACCGGGTGGCCAAACAAGAGAGGACGTTGGCTATATCTCAGAAATTATTAATTGGACAGCTTCTGGAAAAGAATGTTTATAGTAAAAGCGGCCCTGAAAAATCGCTTGAAATTATTTTCAAGTCCCTATAACGGACACTAGCGATCGTAACAAGTATGGTCAATTAAAAATCTCTCACCAGATCATTTAGTTTAGCCTGTGTAGTAGTCGTCTGTATTATCTTCGTCAAAATATTATCGCCCTCCTCTTTATTATAGCATTCTTTTTTGAAATGCCATACCTAAGCGTTAGGGCTCCGATCGCAGGTGATAACCCTTATATCTCCTAGGGGTATAACCCTTATACTTCCATCGGTCTAAGTATAAGGGCTTTCCTACTTTGACTAGGACAACATCAGCTCGTTATTGGACACACTATGGTATTATTCTCCCACCCTAATGTCCCTTGCAGGGCATCGCGCCTTCACTGGCTTCGTTATCTTGAGAGAAGTGGAAGCGAATCATTTTACACATCTCCTTTAGGGGCAGTTATCGTCGATTCAACATCTATCGAGGCAGCAGGATGTTAGGGAGATGTAACCATATTTATTGCTAATTGCAGTCACGATTCCTTCCATCCTCTAACGGTCCCATGATGATGATACAGACGTAACAAAATGGTGAATGATATGATGAAGATGAATATATATATATATATATATATATATATATATATATATATATATATATATATATATATATATATATATATATATATATTTGTACATACAAACGCCTCCCGGTATAAAAAAAAATTTCTTTGGAAAAACGGTCGATTTTTTTTCTACAAAGTCAGGTAGGGTGTCATTTGAACACACATTCCAAAACTTTTTTTTTTTATTTAAATATGCATTGTTTTTTAATCATTAGAAAAAATATTCGAAAAAATACAATTTTCGCTCGTCTCTAAAGATCGAAAAATTTTCAATATTTTCACAAAATAAAACGATGTGTCTAGCATTTATGGTTTCGGAGAAAAATCATAATATTGGCTGGTACGGAACCCTTTGCTAATATGTCATACTCACAGTTGATCGGGTTCGTTGAAATGTGTTGATATTTTGTGTCACCCAATCTTAAGTTATTTAGAAGTGATTTTATAAAATATAATTTGCTGACTGTTAATTTGTTTTTTCTTTTTTTATTATTTCTATTTTGTTAGAAATGGAAAAATTTTTAAAGCTTACCAAATTTTGTGTTCTAGATAATAAAAACGAGATTTTAATTTACTTACTGCACCGGGTCACCCAACTGCAAATAAAACATTCCACACAAAAATAAATTTCGACAGAATGTTACATAATGACATATGTAATATATATTTTAGGCTAGATCAAGAATCTCGAATTTTAATTAAAAAATGTTAGTGGAAAATTCTGGGAAAAAAAAAATGTTTTTCATAAATTACACTGTTAAAAATAACCCTTAATTTAATGCAAAACATTAAATTTAATGAGTTTGTACTTTAAATCGTGAATAATTTACATTTACTTTGAATTTAAAGCAAATTCTTTGAAATATCAGTTCGTTGTACATTAAATTTGATTAAATGGTATCTTAAATTTCAATGAAGTAACTGAAAAGATACTTCAACTTTCTGTACATTAAAAGGAATTCACGTGTACCTTAACATTAAAAGAATTTACATTAATATTCTTGGTACATTGCATGAGATTCCGGAAGATGGCGCAGCTTGTATTGAATTTTTTATTTAGTATGATATAAGTTTCTTAAAGGACTCGATTTTCTTATAATGAGGTGTACGTGTCTGACGGAAACCAATGAGTTCGAAACCAGTGTACCGATGAGGTGCAATATGCCATATTTTTCAGTACTTTAGCTTACATTGTTTGATTGTTATTTCCACATGTTCCTTTATTTGATCTAGTACTTTTGAGTTCTTTACTCTATCAACCCAGCTGATTTTTAGCATGCGATGGTATATCCACATTTCAAACGTCTCTAAACGTTTGAGCAATGCTTCATTGAGTAGCCATGATTCCATGTCATAAAGAACAGGGAATACGTAACATCTAACCATTTTCATTCGCAGGCTTAGTGTTAAACTGTGGCTAGAGACATATTTTTTCATTTTTACAAATGCTGCTCGTGCTTTCTCGATTCTAATTTTACTTTCATTAGATGGGTTCCATTTATTGTTGATGTCACTGCCCAGGCATGTCAATCTCTCAGCTCGCTCCAAAAGTGCTCCCTCCACATATTAGCCATTATCTTGAGGTGAGTCATGCTTACTAACGATCATACATTTAGTCTTGTTAACATTTAGTTTGAATCTATGTACCCCTCTCCTGATCTCTATGTCATCACTGAGATGTGGTCCAATTTTTGCTACTGTCTATACTAGACCCTTTAAGGAGTTGAAGAGTTTTGTTGTGTTGCACTCTATCAAAATCAATACTACTTAGATATACACCATAATTTTAGGTTCCGACACCTCTGAATCAATACCTGTACACCATAAAGGGTTTTCCTAGTTCCCAGATCTTTACGAAAACCTAAGAGGGTTTCCCCAATTTTACCTTCCAGCTTACTGTATATTCTTCCCTGTATTATACATAGAAATATCTTTAAAACCTGGCTCATCAAGCTGATAGTTCGATGATCATGGCATTTTGTTGCTCTGTTCTTTTTTGGGAGTATAACAAAGGCCTATTTTAACCAATCCTCTGAGATAATTCCAGTTACGTGTACGGTCTTGAAGAGCTCTGTCATTGCTCCGATTCTTATATTTTTTTAACAACTTAAATATTTCAGTACTAACTTCATAGAGGCCTATCACTTTTCCGGTCTTTGTCAATTTGATAGCTCTTCTGACTTTTTCCTTGGTTATTGGTGGTCTAGTGTGCCTCACGTTGTCAGAATAATGTTGAAAACTTCTATTGTCTTCAAGTAATTCTTGAATGTATTCTTTGTAATTGTTGATGGACATCCGTTCTGATCCTCGATGATATTGTTCGGTAACGGTGCAGTTACTTCCTTTATTTTTTTATGTAGATAAAATATGTCATGCTTTTTTTCTATTTCTTCAATCTTATGACCACTACCCAAAATATTATTATTCAGGAACTCAAAAGACATAAAAAAAAATTGGGTAAGTCCATATAAATTCAGAGGACGACTAGGACCCTCTTGGCCCCTACACTAGTAACCTCATTGGAAAACGATAATGGCCCAAGCGTGATGAACCAGCACAAACCACATCTAAGGCCGAATTGCATTCAAAAAAAGATCACGCTGTCAATTTGGTGGGACTACAAATGTATTGTGTATTTTGAGGTGCTTCCAAGTAACCTGACGATCAATTGAGATACTTACGTCAACAAATAGTGAAACTGGATAAAGCAATAAGAGAAAAACATCCAGAATTGGCAAATCGCATGTGATCCATCATGATAATGCAAAGCCTCCCCGTGGAAAATAATTGGTGCTTGGTTGGGAAGTGATGTCGCATCTTCCATACAGCCCTGACCTGGTACCATCTAATTGCCATTTATTTCGTGGTTTGTAACTCTATTTGAATGGTAAGACTTTCACAAATGACGATGACCCTTAATCGCACTTGGTTCAGTTTTCTGCTGATAAGGACTAAACTTTCGCGGAATTATGAAGCTGCAAGAAAGATGGCAGAAGGTCATTGAATAAAATGGAAAATATATAATTGATTAAAGTATATTCTTTATATATAAAAAAGAGTTTTATTTCACACTTGCCGACCTAATAGATTATAAAAACCATGTTTTTTAATAATTCTTCAATTATCAATGATTTATTAATATTTCTTAATTAAATTTCGAAATTCTTTCCCTAACTACACCTTGTCGTGGAAGATTTTGTTGAAAGTTATTTTCGTACGGAATTTTTTATGTAATCAGTGGCCCGTGCAGTAAGTAAATTTAAACCTGGTAAGTGTAAGATAAAAGGAAAGTTTTACTGCTTGCATTGCATTAAAAATTCGTGTTTTGATTTCCTTATACTTTGCTTTTTTGTATTTTCATATATTGTAACCTATTAATGGGTGCATTAATTTTACATATTTTCGTAACTTCTATACTGATCATTAGGTGAATCTCCACTAAGTTTTCTTTATTGTAATTACTTATAATATCTTATTTCCATTACTTTAAAAATTTTAGGTAATAATTTTCCCATTTCTTCTTTGCACTAGCTTTAGTTTCTTGTAATTTTTCATGCTTAAGAACTTAACAAACAGGTTCAAAAATTTTCAAGAAATTCATTAGATGCGATTGTTAGTGCAATATGAACAATCTAGTCAGCGATAACACAAAATTACATCAGCAGCAAAACTGAAAAAAGGGAACAGTTAGAAAAAAATTCTGAAACATCAAAGAAAAAGAAAAAATTCGTTAATAAACTAGAAGAAACTAATACAGCGCAAAAAATAAAAGGGAAAATTATTACCTAAAATCTTTAAAATACCGGAAATACGATATTAGAAGATCAAGGACAAATAGTTATTGTAATAAAGAAAAGTTATTGACAACTCAAGTTATGATCAGTATGGGAGATACAAAAATACGTGAAATTCATACACCTAATACCGTCAAAGTGGGTGACTTAATAACTATTTGACATAAACATAATTGGACGTAATAGAAGGTGCAACGTATATTAGCAAAAGCTACTGCAAAACTTATAGATGGGTTCAAGAAACTAATCCTGATTTACTTGTGTCCATGTCATTTCATTTGTAGAACATAGTATATAATTGTCATAATTTCGCGTCATCTGCAATCCGGGTGGCTTGAAAAATAGCCATAGGATTCGTGTCCTTGGCAAGATATCCGTCCAAAGGAAGATTTGAAACAATGTTATACTTTTTAAAAGGTATATTTGCAAATTGAAAGTGGTAAACACTTTGGGCCTGCCTAGATCATCTACAGAGTTTGTTTCATCATAATTTATCAAATTTTCTGGTTTAACATCTTTAAGAGAAAATTCCAATCTGTCAGAAAATTCAGTTAAAACTTGTCGCGATACACCGATTCTCGCTCTTTTAACATTTTCAATCATATGGACCTTTAAAACATCTTTGTGTCTTGTAAGACAATCTTCACACCAATCTTTTCCATGCCGGTTAGTACTAAATTTTTTAACATTTTTTCCAGCACGATCCAAGTAGTTCGAATTGACAGCAGAAGGCTTAAACTGACAAGAGCATCAATAAGCCAAGCAAGTTTTAAACCCTAAAAATACAGGCATAAAAAAAATCATCTTGTTTTATTATTGAACTGGCAAAAATGGAGAACTTTATTTATTTCCGGGATGAAACTATTTCTTTTGCATATTTCAAGGTTTTATCGCAAGGTTCTTATCTTTAATATCCCTATATAAGCTTTTATTTATTGACATATATAATATAAATTATGACAATATTATAAGTAAAACGAAACTGGCCGACTAGAAGATTTAAATTTTATGGCAACTAGATCTTAAATCTTATTAGTGAATCTGACTGTTAATGTCTTCTTTTTCATACCGATAATCTCAGTCAACCGTCGTAATATTGATATCTACATTGATCTTTCTTCAACTAAATTTTGAGCAGATTGCCAACCAAATGCTTTAAAGCATTTATCGTGAATTTTCCGCCATGAACTTCTTACCGAAATATTGACTTCTGTATAACTCATTCTTCCCCTAACAGAGGTTAAAGCCTTTTCTAGCGTCTCTTTTGAGTACTGGATATACTTGCGACCACCAATTTTGGTTTATATTTCTGTGGCATTTAATCAAGTCACACTAAAAATGTTACATAAATCTAAAATGGCCACAAACATCATGAAGAGATGGAAATGAATGCAAATTATATTAAAACTACAAACAAAACTATTTTTTAAATCAAATATTACAAAGTTTAAGCGGTCGTAAAAAGGCTTTTTTAAAACAAATATTTCAAACTGACTTCCTTGACCGGTAAATCATTTAAAAACAACGCACATTTGCATAAACTTAAACGCTCAGCAATTCATAGAGTTCCTACTCCTGTGCCATTAAATTTGACGGATTTAAATTTGAAACAGTCAAGATTATCAAGCCATATCTCCATTTCAAGTCACCCGCTTTGACGGTAGGTTTACAATAAATGAAAATGCAAAGTATAAAAATACCCGACTTTATAATGCAATGCTAATAGTAAAACTTTCTTTTTTTTTCTTCCACCTACGAGCTTTTAACTTACTGCACTGACCACTGAATTACATAAAAAATTCCATACAAAAATAAATTTCAACAAAATGTTACATAATGACACCGACATTTAATTAAAAAATGTTAATGAATCATTGATAACGGAAAAGTTTAAAAAAGACCACCAATTTTGGTTTATATTTTTGTAGCATTTTATCAAGTCACACTAAAAATGTTACATAAATCTAAAATGGTCACAAACATCATGAAGAGATGAAAATGAATGCAAATTATATTAAAACTACAAACAAAACTATTTTTTTAAATCAAATATTACAAATTTTAAGCGGTCGAAAAAAGGCTTTTTTTAAACAGATATTTCAAATTGACTTCCTTGACCGGTAAATCATTTAAAAAAAACGCTCATTTGCATAAACGTAAACATGAACTAAAGACAAACGCTCAGCAATTCGTAAAGTTCCCATTCCTGTGTCATTAAATTTGACGGATTTAAATTTGAAACAGTCAAGATTATCAGGCCATACCTCCATTTCAAGTCACCCGCTTTGGCGGTAGGTTACAATAAATGAAAATGCAAAGTATGAAAATACCCGACTTTATAATGCAATGCTAACAGTAAAACTTTCTTTTTTTTCTTCCACCTACGAGCTTTTAATTTACTGACCAGTGAACTACCTAAAAAATTCCATACAAAAATAAATTTCAACAAAGTGTTACATAATGACACCGATATTTAATTAAGAAATGTTAATGAATCATCATCACATAACAGAAAAGTTTAAAAAAGAACATGTATTTTATAATTTATTACAGGGGAGCCACGTGTCTCAAAATCTCCAAAAAGTTCCTAATATTAGTTTTCCGCCTCATTTGATTCCAAAATAAAGAATATGTCTCCAAAAATCCCCAATTTTTATATAATTTGTATACTGACATCTAGATTTCAGTCCGTTCAGTGGAAACACCGCTATGACAGGTCGAAAAAATTTTAATTATTTTTTATTGCATTTTTAGAAAGTATACATTTTTAAAAACATGTATAAAGAATCAGTCAAAATGGCTCCTATGCCTGGTAAATATAAGAATTCTATACACTGCTATACAATCGCATATTTAACGAAAGCGAGTTAATAAAAGCTTGGTAAAAAAAGGGAACAATTAGAAAAAAAACTTCCAAAGCACGAGAAAGAAAATTTGATTAAAAAAAGAATAAATTAATGCTAAAAAAAATATAGGGGAAGAAATGATTGTCCAAAATCATATAAATTCAGGAAATAAAATGTTAAAAGTGAATAAAAGTAATTGTAATAAAGAAAAGTTATGAATCAGTATGGGAGTTACGAAAATATGTGAAATTAATATACTGATTATTGAGTTACGAACTAGAACACCCATTTTTTTTCTAAACAAATTAGAAACATAATTTTTTATGTTGACACTTATTCAAAACTCAATTCTTCTGTAAAAGGGAATTGCAAAAAACTTAACGCCTTATTGTTTTCGATGTGATGTTATCTACAGATTTGTTTCGTCGATAACCTACCTATATTAATCCCATATTGTTTTTTTTTTTCAGTCCTCAATTAAACCGAAACCTGGAGGAACATGAAGAAGCCGGCCTAGATGGACTAGTCGACCATAGTGATATGTACATTTTAGATCTCAATCCTTCGTTAAAAACACTTTGTATGTTAGCTGTTAGGGAATACAATTTGGACGATACAGTGTTACCACAAAGTTTAAGGTAAGACTTGAAATTTGAGACGTATTTTCTACAATACACATTATTTTCAAGGTATCGACGTATGAAAAGGTGTCATCTTTAAAACTTAGAAAAAATTCGAGGATGGGATGGAAAGTTTCTGGCTTAACAGAGAAATATAAAAATTATGACATAATTTAGTTTATTTTTCTACATATTCTCCTTCTAAATATGTACACTTACGCCACAGTGGTCAGAAAAGTAGTTTTTTTATTCAAAAATCCCCCAACAAATCAAACCTTTATGGAATGAGATGAATTTTTGCTTAAATTATTTATTGCTTATGTCATTATTTCTATGCGCCCTACAAAGTAGTCATGCGCAACTTCAAAAAATCCATTCAAAGCTCAATATAGTATTTAATAAAAATGTATTAAGCTTTGACACACTCAGAAGGTCTGTTTTATATATGAGGCATTTTCCTGTTTTTATTTTCAGAATTCCGAACTAACGCTTTTAGAATGTTCGAATCCTCGGTGTATTTGACCTTATATGGTGTCTGGAAGAGTATTAAACCCTTCTGATGGATCTGACTTTTTAAATTCTATCATAAAATTGTTATTCGAATACAATATATAAATTTTAGCTTTTATATTCTATCATAAAGTTGTTGTTCGAATACAATATATAAATTTTAGCTTTTATACTTTAATATAAATGAGCCTAGTTATTGCGCACCTTTATTACTTGATATCTGCTAAGAGAAGGGTTCCAAATAACGTCCTCTGGCGAGGGCGTCGAAAATCTTTTGAATGTAGCTAGTATTTTGTTTCAATTTTCAAACCTTCCTTTCTTAAACGAGACCCAATTTATCAAATTCGGTTCAGCCAAACCAAACTTATGATAACTTTTATCAGTAGACTTTCCCCCTCCTCTCGTGCCCTAACTCTACATCTTACAGCAAAAAGTGTTAAACCAAAAAGATGTAGAGTTGTAGTAAAATAATCAGTGTATTATTTTTTGATAACATATATTGGGATATTTTCCAGAAAAATGTTTTTTAAACATGATCATTGCAATTACGCCCCCTAGGGACGGAGTTAGGAACTTAAAAATTATTTCCAGTAATTTCTCTTGGCCATTTTCCTGAACGGGATTTTTTTCCCAAAGTTCCTGAACTATCACCTCCTGAGATATGGTACCCGGCCACCCTTAATGAAACACCCTTGTATATAGACTGCGAACCCTATAGAAGCACGTTGGCTCTCGCTTAGAAAGAGATTGAGGGAAATAGTACATCTATTTCTAATGGTGGTCAGGCGAGAGGGGTATCCAGTGATGTTTGAGGTATCGTGCTTAGCTCCGCCCACACAAAGAGAGGTACTACTGTCTTATTTCGTTCTGTATCTTTCTAAGCGGGAGCCAACGTATATAAAACCCGCAGTCTATATACTTCTATGTATACGATTATTCTCCATAATACCGCAGTAGCGCACACGAACATTGCGACTAGCAAGTAATTCAAGCAAAGATTAACTTAAATCAATAGATTTGATTTGATAGCGGATTTTCTAATCAAAAAACTTCTGAGGCCACTCTGCGGTGCTCTAGTACTTGAATCGCTTCGGTGTCGGTTTTCAATTTTCTAGCCCCTGTTTTGGTTATTATTTGGCCTCGAATAAATAGTGATGGATTCAAGGCTTCAAAAATAAGCTTCCTTAAAAGTTTGTCGGGTTGGACTGGTATATAGAGCCAACCACTTTACCGATACGTACGTACGTACGTAATTTTTGGTATGGAATCAACAAACACGGCATCTATCTTGCTGAAAATTTTCTCATTCCCAAGTTGTCAGTTAGAATACGCCATTCCTTTCAATACATCAGCAATTTCAGCTTCCCCCGTCAGTTTCAGTCAGCGGTCATCCATTACTAGCGAATTTTTTCGTTACACTCAAGTATTATACCAGAAACATAATGGTTCAAAATGACATAGTTAAAACCACAATGCCAGCGGTGTCTTTAGAAGAGGCCGGAAATTTTTTTCATCCCATCCTCTCAGTTTCACATTCCTATCTCATTTAAAAATGTTCGCACATAAATAACTTATTGCTTTTTTTTTCGCAGGGTGGAACTACTAAACATGCACATGCCAAACAAGATAACGATAAGTAGGCCCAGCAATTCGGCAGGATAAAAAGTGTTTAGGAAATAAGGGTACTGATGGTACCTGCAAAATTATATATATAGTGTTTTTGTATAGAAAAACGAGGGTACCAAGTTTATACAAAAAAAAATATTAATGAATGATGTCCCACGTGTATTTTTGAATATAAAAAATTTTATTTTCGTTCAAATGTTTAAGATTTTAATGTGGACTTTTAAAACGATTTGCTTGTATTTTCGAGAAAGGATGTAAAAAGGTCAAACAAGAGTTTTAGTAGTACAGATTGAAAAGTATACGGATTGTCATGCGAAAAATCATACATTTTTGAGTTCTCTTATTAATGTAATTTAACAGTGTTATCATTTTTAGCTGGAAATAACCAGTTTGCTAATAAATCGTGCCATCAAGGTAATTGACAGTCCTAACAAACTATAGAGTAACCCAACACGTTGATCTCCCTATTAGTTTTAAGCCTAAGCACGAGATTTCCATTCTGTTTTACCCTGTAATCTATGGTATTATACTGTACATATACGACACAGTACTACAGAAAAATACATAGGATATTGAGCTTTGTCTAAGTTGCCGTTGTGTTTATAGAGTTCAATATCCATTCGACGACATTTTGGTGACGTTACTGCAAACACAATCCATATACATATTACTGGGCGTGCTATTTTAAGGTTTTTGTCGGGTATTCTAGGAAAAATTTAACGGTTTAAAGTGGGTTCTGAACCACTGCCACTTGGTCTTCCCAAGCGGTCGCCCATCCAAGAGAGGTATCTTACGGTGACCCTGAGTTTGACCATTTAGACAGTTTTTGACTTTTTTACATCTCAATATTATGGTTTGAAAATCACTCTTAGTTGTCATTTGGACTTCATATCACTGCAGTCTATTGAGGAAATTGTGAGGACCAAATATTCTAGATAAAATTTGTACTCTATCACTTGCTGCTCTGCCAAACAACCCAACCTCTTCGATGCATCTTGCGGTTCCCAAAGAAATACTAGTTTCTACAGGAAGTTTTTTTTTGTTCTGATGTGAACATATTTTTTTTTTGGTGATATGAACAATATTTTGATATATTTCAAGGTAGTTTTCTGTCACAAGACATTTTTGTGGGTGCCATGTGTGGTGTTTAAGAACATCCATTACCATTTTTTAATGTGTTCTGCTATCTATCAGAATTCCAATCGCACTATTATCTTACAGATTACAGTTTTTTCTTACTCGTTTCGTTACGAATCAATTCAAGGCACTGAAGGTGTACAAATTATATTAAAATATGACGTTATTAATAGAACGTTTGCAATGTACTGAGCCTTCTTGACTACCTATTTTAAATTACGTAACGAAAGTAATTATCCCCTAAATCTTTTTTCAGTGTTGCAGGTAGCTAATCACTGGTGAGAGAATATTTAACATACCCAATATATGTTACCCTTTAGATGGCCCTGAAATAATTTCATGGAATGAGTGAAATTAGTGTCTTATGCATTGCATTAAAATACTTACTTAGGTCCAAGAGTGATTAAAAACTGCATAAAAGAATATAAAATATAGAGAACTCTTTTATGGTCGTTTGAAATATATTTTAACAAGTTAATATTGTTTCTCCTTCAGATCGTTAAAAAGGAAAAGCAGATAGTTTATTTCCTGCAAATGTCACTCTGACTCTCTCTCCATACTAGTTTCTACCACCTAAAGGTGTTGTCAGTGGAGCAGTAAAAACCCTAAATCAAGATTACCAGAAGAAAACTGTCTATTTAAAATCCCCGTTCAGTAGACAATAGATTTATAAACTACTAGTTATTTACAATCGTCAAAGAGTTTATTTAAAACACAACTTTAATATCATCCTAAAGTTTGACAATAATACAGGAAACACAAAAGGTAAATCAAAATTAACCAAAAAGGTCATTGTTCCTTACATTCTTCTTCTTCAAGTGCCATATCAGGTCCCCCTGACGTTGGCAATTACATTGGCAAGTCTTTCACGGTCCTGCGCCAGCTGGAATAGTTCCCCCGTGCTACGTATACCTGTCCATTCACGAATATTCCTCAACCAGGAAGCCTGTCTCCTTCCTACCCCTCTACGTCCCTCTACTTTACCCATCATGATTAGCTGAAGAATTCTATATCGCTCCCCTCTGAATATATGTCCAAGATATGAAATTTTTCTACACTTCACAGTGTTTAATAGTACACGAGTTGTGTCGGCCCTATTGAGTACCATTTCGTTGGTATGCCTAGCTGTCCAAGGTATTCTCAACATTCGCCGGTGTAACCATATTTCGAGAGCCTCCAACCGATCAATCGTGGCAGCCTTAATTGTCCAGATCTCTGCCCCATATAGTAACACCGGCCAGACGTATGATCTAGTCATTCTCTGCCGTAGTTTTAGGTTGAGGTTATCATTGCAGAGAAGTGGTTTCATTTTTTGAAAAGTTGTTCTAGCAGTCTCTATTCTACACCTTATCTCTTTATCTGGGTTTAGATTTTCGGTGATATAACATCCAAGATATTTAAAATGAGTCACCCTGTCTATACTTTTTCCTTCTATTTGTATTGAAGCGTTAAGATGGGGTTGTCTACTAAAGACCATAAATTTTGTCTTTTTGATATTCATGTTGAGTCCCATTTCTTGACCCTCAGTGTTAACACAGTTTAATAGATGTTGCAGGTCTTGTAGTTTGTCGCTTAGGATAACAGTGTCGTCAGCATATCGTGTTGTATTTATATATTCTCCATTGATTTGTAGTCCCATTCGTTGTCCTTGAGTAGCCCGTTTAAAGATTTTATCTGAATATATATTAAAAAGCAGTGGAGATAGTATGCAGCCCTGTCTGACGCCTCGCAGAATTTTACTTTCATCTGTGAGTTTTCCATTTTGCCTTACTGTTGCTTTCTGCCGCCAATATAGATTTTTAATAATTCTCACGTCTCTGCTGTCTACCCCTACGTTATTTAAAATGTCTATGAGTTTTCTGTGCTGTACTCTGTCGAAGGCCTTCTCGTAATCGACAAAACATACGAATAAATCCTTGCGTTGGTCCCGGCATTTTTGCAGAAGTATATTTAGAGCGAATAAAGCCTCTCTAGTACCTAGGGCGTTTCTAAATCCAAATTGGGTTTCATCTAAATCTGCTTCGCATTTAGATTTTATCCTGCTGTGGATGATTCTGAGAAAGACCTTCAAAGTATGGCTCATTAGACTTATTAGTCTGTACTCACTGCATCGCTTTGCTCGCTGTTTTTTTGGGATTGGGACGAATACAGACCTTCCCTACATTACAGTTTAGAAACAGAAGACAAGGCATTCTTATATGCTGTGGTAGCTTGTTAAAGAAGGCCGATACATAATGCAGAGTTACAATCCACGATATTCGAAATCTGAAAAACTATATTCTTAACTTCTCTTATTTTCTTTTTCGCCTTCTTCCTTCCAAAATTGGATGTAGATCTTCTTTCTTGACCAGGCTTCCCTCACCCAACGCAGACCTGTGATTTTCTTCAAGTCATTGTACCATTATGTTTGTGACCTTCCTCTGTCGTACCATGTGTTCTGCAAATTCCCACTTTTGTTCTTCTTATCCTGTCATTTCTCTTTTTATCTTTCAGCAAGATACCCAGCGTTGAGCATTTCATAGCTTTTTGTGTTTTAATATTATTTCTTTTGTAAATGTCCAAGTTTATACTCCATATGCTAGGACTGGCAAGAGACACTGATTAAGTACCAAAAATCTTAGGTGCAAAGATATGTTTCGATTCAATAGGTCTTTCTAAAGCAGCCCATTCTAGTCATCTTTTTTCTCTTTCTTGGTATATAAATCATATTAGTGGAAAAAAAAACATTGTATTTATGGGTATTTTTATGGGCATATAGCAAATACTCAGAAATATATAGGAAGGGCAGAGTAAGAATACCCAACTACGAGAATGCCTGCAGCCAATCTCAGCCAGAACTCTGACAGCCCTGCGCTGCAGTCCAAACACTTAGGCAAATCTTACACACAGATGGCATGAACATGACGCTCACCCTTCGATCGACAATTCCAGACAAATATCTTTAAATAATATTTTTTTTTAGATATCGACTAATATGATGTTCGAATGTCAGTTTTGGATCTAAAGAGAGGCCTAGAAATTTTATTTTATCCGAGGTGTCTATAGCATTATCAATTCTTAAGGAAAATTCTCTGTCTTATACACGTTTAGACTCAATCGATTGGTCTGAAACCATTCGCGCTCACGCTCTCAGCACAGTTATCCACCTGTTTAGCCAAAGTTCTATATTCCTTCAATTGTACAAGGACATTAGTATCATCTGCATAGAGCGTTACTTCAGACCTCGTCAGGAAGGATGTTATGTTGTTAACATAGATAAGAAATAGAAGAGGCCTACGGGACACCATGTGCCCCACAATTCTATCCCCCGATAGTTTTACCTGGCAGCAAGTCACCTGTCTTCTATCTGACAAATAAATTTGAATCAGGGCAACACTCTCTGCTCCCAGACAGTAAAATCTTATCTTAATAACAAGAATGCTATGTAATATACAATCAAAGACCCTGGAGAGGTCACAAAAATTAATACCCACAAAATCTTCCTCCACAATGCAGTCACATAGCCTACAGATCGTCCTAGTTATCGATCTCTTCCTCCGGCAGTTGTTTTCTGTAAATTTTGCTATTGGTAGTCGAAACTAGAATAGACAGAACCAAACTGAAATTTGCAGGAAATAAGCTGTTTGCCTTTCATTTTTAAAAGTCTGAAGGCGAAAATTTATTAACTTGTTAAAAGAATATAAATATGCAAACAATTTCGTTTTTATGTTTAGGACATTAGCACAAATTACAGAATATATGTGACTATCGAATGTTCAAATTGGAGACTTAAAAAGCCGTATCCTTTCTGATTACACAGTGTAATTCTTTCAAACGAAGAATTAACGGGTAGAGAGACTGCATTTCAGTCGGAACCGATTTTAGGTTCGATGGACTTTCTAAGTGTTAGAAGATTCAAGAAAATTCTGGAACTTCCTTTAAAAAAGGCTTTCTTCCTGAAATTCCACATGTGTGCTTATTTCAAATAAAAAATGACTACATTGTTAAACAGTAGCGATTAAGACACTCAAAAATTCACAGGGTGGTCAAAAAAGCTAATCACTTAGTCTTTTTAGGGCTACAGTTTTATCATTCAACGTCTATTAATATATTTTGTAATTTTTTATGTTAGTTCATTCTATTGACTGATTTAGATTTAAATTAGGGACATAGTTAAATGAATGTAAGGTGTGTTACGCATAATCAGCACAGTATCATTCAAATTTTGATTCGTTCATGATACAGGGCTTAAAAAAGTAAGTTATTCATCAAAATAAGATAAAAAGTTCCTATTGCAGCTTCGAAAATGCGTTTTAAGGAAGCTACGGCCTTTCAAAGATACACAAATGATGTAGTTTTTATTTCATCTTAGCTAGTTATATGGCAATTGGTGAATGTATGTTACAACATACATGTTGTAACATACATGTATGTGACAACTTAAACGAAATTGATTACAGGTGTTTCGTATAATAACTGTTTTATTTTTAACTTTTTGCCAATTAGAATTCAAAATTTGAAAAGGGCCGACTATTTTATGTAAAAAATTACTCTTTTTTTTCAATCGATAGCCGCAACCGATTACGAGATATTTGAAATTGAATGATTGAAGGTTATAAGGCACATATCGTTGAAAATTAAAATTTTTATCTCGGTTATCTATCTATTTTTTTTTTTTTTGAAGGTATTTGTTTTTCAGAGTGTGAAAGTGAAAGCGTGAAAGTGAAAGCGTGAAAGTTCGCGATTTCAGTCGTGTCTTCCACAAACTCTGTATTTCCTTTAATGAAATGGACTCTCTGGACCATTTATTTTCATGTTACAGTGACACCCAACATACATTTGTTGCAGCATAAGACGGTATTTTTAAACGGTGACAATTAGAGCAAATGGGTCATTAATTATTTTATTTTACCAACTTTGCGTTTTAATAAGATTCATTGCATTTCTCCAAAAAGCATCTTATAATGGTGCCTATAGACGTAATAAAACGCAGTAACGCAACACCGTCCCTTATCAAATCCAAACGCTAGAATAATGTAACATCACAGCGTAACGTCAGTTGTCGATCTTTAGTCGTCGTATCAAATAAATGTCTCCCATGTTGCACCACCAATGTTTGGAAGAATGCATGAACTGATAGGACGGAATAATGTTCTAGGTTCATGATACGTAGTAATGTTCTGTTTCACCCCGAAATAATCACATTGTATCTTTGTCGAGCAACACGAAGTATTGCGCAGCAATGTTACGGTATTAAGTGCGGTTGCATGTTATCACCCTTACCGTTTTTAGAGAACTGAAATGTATCGGAATAACATTTTTAGTTTCCAGTGATAAGGGCATTAAAACTTCAAATATCCCGAAAACGGACTGGTATATCGATTTAAAAGTGTAGTAAAAATTGTCTAAAATTACATACAAGTTAAAAGTTAAAGGTAATCATACAAACGAGTTTCCAACCCCACCGACTCTACTTCATACGCACCAATAATTAATTTCGTATCAGCATCATCAAATTCTACGTTCCAACAGAAATACACGATATTTTATTTGCTTGTGAAAGGCCGTAGCTTTTTTAAACCGAGACATATTCATAGGGACTTTTTTCTTCATTTTAACGAGTACTATCTACCCTGGAGGTTTGTTACACTAGTTTTTTACGTCCCTTGTATGTGAATTTTTTTATTTGCTTTTTAAAGAGGCTACGTTTAATTAGGCCCTTTAAAATTGCATGAATATGTTTAGAATCGTTAAACTTGGTATAAGAACCAAAAATATTAGATTTTCGTATAAAAGCAGAAAAGCTTGTTTTTTTTTTGTTTTTTAAAAATGGGATTTTTATTATGTTAAATTTTCTAAGGCACTAAGAAAAAAAGGACAGCTCTATAAAAAGATGTTAGAAATTTTTAAGATATGTTTTTAACCAAAATATTAATTCTACATGCACGCATCAAAAATAAAGCAATTTTTTAAATTCATTTTAACTTTTTCTAATTTTAAATATTTTTTAATTATTTTTAGAATATACCAAAAAATATTTCTTGTATCCCATTTTTAACTGAAAAGAAATACTTTCGAGGTAAATAAATTAAGTAATGAGAATGGCAACGTAACACTCGATCTGGCAACACTGGGGAGGCGAGACTTGGAGGGGCGGTAGGTGGACATGGGGTACTCCTTCAATACGAGTTTGAATTCGCTAGTCACTTGGTTGACCGTAGCAAGTTTTTTCGTGAAAAAGTCTTTCCTAGTGCGTGTGACATCAGTTTCGAGCAATGATGGACTATAAGATTTTGTCAGACTTGGGCACAACGTAACGGGAACTTCTGCAAAACTGAAGATTATTTTAAGTCGATTCCAAAAAGTCAAGGCACCTACAGATGAGTGGTGGTGGTGTGACTCAATTCAACTCATCCCGACCAACTGTCAACCGACAATCTGACCGCTCGAAATCCTGGATTGTCATCGTTGTTGAAGATGAAGACCTTCCGCTGCTCGATTCATCTTTAGTCGATTCTCTTTCTTTTGAAAATGCCCTTGAACTATCGAGAAACCTAGATTCTTGAAAAACCACCATCTCTGTAGGCCTGCTAAAGTTTTGGTGATTCAAGTCTGAAGCAAAACCTGATAGCACGCCGTTGCCCGAAATTGACTCGCTCTTTTTTGGAACGCACCAGAAAAAACTGCTTCACACCTGCCGCCCCTCCAAGTTCCGTGTCCCCAGTGTTGTCAAATCGGACGCTGCGTTGCCAGTCTTATAACTCAATTTACACACCTCATATAGTCCCCAAAGAATTTTAATTAAATTTTTTTCGACGGTTTTTTGAATTTTTCAGTTTCAATCCAGATTTTAAAAAAATCCTGTTTTTAGTAGAACATTTGTTTGCTTTGTTTTTTTGGAAATTGGAATGTTTCGTTGCTGTTCGAACAAAAAAAAAATGTTTGTTCTTAAGACTTGGTAAAGTAGAGTGAGAGGGACCTATTTTAATGCTTTCTAGTAAACGAAACTGTTGAAAAAGAAGTTATTCCATTGAATTTTTGCATCATGCTCGTACTTGAAAGTGGATACACCAATTTTAAGAAACGTAGAAGCATAATATCATATATTTCAACATATAGAGTATTTTCACCTAACAAAAGCGCTGTTATTGTATATGGTAAAAACTAAATAGCTTCGTTTATACAAGATGCCAGGAAACTTATGATAAAATGGAAGTAGTAAATCATTTAAAAAATGTCGAAATCTCAATGATTTCAGGGTTATATATACTTTGTTGTGTTTTTAATTTAACCCTGTATGGATCAATTTGATATTTGGCTTGAGAATTACGTCCAATGGCCAGTGTGGTCCATAGGTAAACCTGTTTCCATACTTTCCACCACATAACACATTACCTAAAAGTAAAAGTTTAACTCTTCCATAACTTTTTTATTTCGACGATAATCAAATACGTATCAAGTACTCAAATATCAATCCAGCACATAACGGGATATAAGAAGAGTACGCTTTGACTTCCAGATCTTCGACAAAGGGTAAAATAGAAAACTTCAAACCTTTGCAAACAGACTACTATTTTACGAATACAACCCGGAATACAGGGTGGCATAAAAGTACTGGAACTATCGAATAACTTAAAAAAGAAGGGTTATGGAGAAAAACAGCGCTTTTTGTGATGACCTCGACCATGACCCTCAGGATCGTTTGAAGGTCGAGGCAATTTTTTTTTATTGAAACCATTTCTTTTATTACAGAAATAAATAGAAGGGAGGAGAATTTACTGTCTAATGGTATAAAAAAACATATGGGGTTAAATCCCAGCTAAAGGGTAATCTTTTAAAAGTCGATTTTACCTTCAGATATTATCATGAGCAACTTTTAACTTCCGAAGGACATGTCAAGGTCCAATATTGGAAGAGCAAAAAAAGTTGCTAGAAGTAAATTTTCATGGAAAATATTTCGTACAAAAGTTGTAGAATTGTTCTCTGGCTATCTAGTAGTGGGCTTGTATTGACCTTGACCATCACCTTGAGAGTTATTTTGCAGTCAAGTTGATTTTTTAAAATGTAAACACATACTTTTGACCTGCTCATGCATTTCAATTCTGAAGTCTCTGTCTGTGTAATGCAAGCAAACAATGATAATTTTCGGTACTCCAGTATTGAAAATTGTACCTTTAAGTTTGAAATACGCTTCATCTGAGAAAAGGAATTTGTACAAAAAATTACCTTAGTTGACAACTAATGACTGACAATGACCAATGTTGAGTCGACCACTAATAAGCCCCAATGGCCAACGTTTATTCAGTTCAGTTCAAGTTATTCCTCAGTTACTTGGCGAAAATTCGCAGTGGGTGCATTAGCTGTTCCAATAATCCTTTCCCGGACAGTTGAAGAGCCATTGCATTTACAGATTTTCTCCATAACCCTTTGTTTCTGAGATATTTGGCCGTCCCGGTACTTTTATGTCACGCTTTGTATCCTCGGCTAAAGCCCTGTAAAAGGTTATTAAATGTTTTATATCTGTTATATTTTTAAATTGATAAAATGTATAGTGTGAGTAATGTCGGTACGTTGATAGTTAAGATATATATTTGATATATATATATATATATATATATATATATATATATATATATAATGAAAAATTTTGTTATGTCAAAATACTTTTGAACGCTACTGTATATCTCTATAAATATGATACTGTTATTGCTTAAAATTTTATTAATTCCAATTACCTAACTATTATCATCAAGAGATTAAAATATAGATCCCACCAGTATTTAGAATTTAAAATAAAAAAATTAACTTTATTTACTTGTAGATAGAAAACCATTGAAAATGAACCATTTTTTAAAATGACTTTCTACCTATCTTATTATATGAAATCACCTTAAGTTTCCAGTACATTCTGTATATGTACCTACTGTATATAGAAAGGGAGCACACTGGTTAGCAGTGAGAAAATTTTATAAAGAAATATTTGTTTAAATAAAATTTCCCCCCCCCCCCTCCTTAAACCGGTTTGATATATTTTTACCCCTCGACGATATAGCTGTGTAAATAGTGTTTTTTAATTTTTAATTACTCTTCTATGATTAATTAAAAAAATGAAGTTCTTAAATAATTTTTTTTTGGCAATTTTTTGGGAATTTTTAAGTGATTCAAGTATCAGTGTGGTCAAGAAAAATGTAGAGCTGAGTTTATTTACTTTGCCTAGCTGTATAGTTTTTTATGATCGTTCCTGCACACGTTACTCTGGATTACTTCGCGAATTAGTTACTGTATTATAGCTTTTGTATTACGCGTTATTTGTCTCACTCTATTTTATTCTTTACTTCAGATATACGTATTCTAGATTATGTTCTAAGTGCTAGTGATATTTTGTTCTTGTACATAAAATTATATTTTTAATAAACTAAGTATATATCTAAGTTTAATCAGTTGTGTTTTATTGAATTTTAGCGGAACAGTTTGACAAACACACGAGACAAATTAAAAACCCACAATTATAAATAATTTTGTTCAAAATTAAAAGCATCCTCAATTATTTTATAATGTATTTAAAGTATCCTTAATCTGGCCCTGCTCTCGTAAGGTAGACAATGCGTCGGTGCCTAAATATAGTTTAAAATTCCCTTCTACAAGTTATACTCGTCCTTTACTGCCATATACATTCAAAGGACGGAAACATATTCGACCTTGATAGAGATAGCAGGAAAAATCGTTTGGCGCAAATTCGATCCAAGGGAATTCGAGAGATATGGGTCATATTACCTTATTTTTACGAAAATAAAAGTATAACAGATAAAAAAGATGAAATAGAAGTTCGACAGCATCGGAAATAATTTCTGTAAGTTTTCATTATTTATGTCTTGTGAATCAATTTGTATTTTAGGTTTAATGTTTATTTTTGTTGTGTGTTTGTGAGTAGGTTTTCCTGTCATTGATTTTTATGTTTCTTGTAAAAAAAGCTCTTCGTTCTGTGTTCTGGAAGTTGTAAAATTGTGGTCCGTACCGCATTAATGTCATAAAATTTCTTCGTTAAATTATTTTCAAACATTGTTTTTATTTTGAATTTACTTGCACAAAAAATTGACCACGTATTAGTAGTCAGCACCGTACTTATAAAAAGTTATTTAGTTTTTATTTTATTATTTTGGGGGGCGTATTGTATTGAATTTTTACTCTCCAATTCACAAGTTGTGAACCTTAGACCTACAAGAATATAAAATGATAATTTTTTTTTGTTAGCAAACCGATAAAATTTGAAAACTTTTTATTTTTAGCGACAACTATTTATTTTTTCCGATTCTAAGGTTTTCTTTCTAGTTTTCTATATTTTTATATCTTAAGGTTTGTTAGTTCACATTTATAATAATATCACAAGCAACACCAAACTGACTCAGTAGAAGATTTAACCTACACAGCAACTAAATCTGATCTCATTCTTAAGGAGGTCCAATGGCAGCCATGTTAAATAAAAAAAGTAGATTATATTAAAAAAAAAAAATTTTTTAATTTTGAGTCTTAATTTATACTATCGCTGACTTCTGAATAACTTTACGGTGTAAATTTTGAGAATTCAGTTATCAAAAATGTAAAAATTTGTACAGAGTGCTATGGGAAATTAGGATCTTGACACTTTCCTTTAAATTATGCTACCATTTGTCAATTAGATGAGGTTGAAAAAAAAACTAAAAACTAGCTTTTTGAAATATACAGCTTTCTTTTTTTTACAATAAAATAAAGGGTTTTTTTTTATAGAGGTATAAGACTTTTAAATGGAATAAAACAAAGATGAATTTTTTAAATTGACATGAAATTTACTTTATTCGAAAGATAACCTTCTGGCATTATAATTTAAATATGACTTCTGGCATATGACCGCCACGGCTGGCTCGGACGTAGTCTAATCTGGAGGTCCAATTTTCGATGACTTTTTCCAACATTTGTGGCCGTATATCGGCAATAACGCGGCGAATGTTATCCTCCAAGTGATCAATCGTTTCGGGCTTATCGGCGTAGACTAGCGACTTCACATATCCCCACAGAAAATAGTCTAGCGGCGTTAAGTCGCACGATCTTGGAGGCCATTTCACGGGTCCGAAACGTGAAACTATGCGGTTACCAAACGTTTCCTTCAATAAATCAATTGTGGCACGAGCTGTGTGACATGTTGCGCCGTCTTGTTGAAACCACAGCTCCTACACATCATGGTTGTTCAATTGATGAACGAAAAAGTCAGTAATCATGGCTCTATAGCGGTCACCATTGACTGTAACGTTCTGGTCAGCATCGTTTTTAAAGAAGTACGGACCAATGATTCCACCAACCCATAAAGCACACCAAACAGTCAATTTTTCTGGATGTAACGGTGTCTCAACATACACTTGAGTGTTATCATCACTCCAAATACGGCAGTTTTGTTTATTGACATATCCATTCAAACAAAAGTGAGCTTCATCGCTAAACAAAATTCGCTTATGAAAATCGGGATCAACGGCAATCTTGTTTTGGGCCCATTCACCGAATCTACGCCTTGCTAGGTGATCGTGTGGCTTCAATTCTTGCACGAGTTGGATTTTGTAAGCACGCAAACCAAGATCTTTCCGCAAAATCTTCCTCTACGCTACGCTCTACAGCAGCAATGACTTCTTCTGTACGCACTGTACGACGTCTCTGTGGATGCGTATTATCATTTAGAGAAAACGTGGTGCGAAAACGTTCCATAGTTAATCGAATTAATTGCTCTGATGGACGATTATGTTGACCGTAAAATGGACGTAGTGCGCGATACGTATTTCGAACAGACCCATGATTTTCAAAATAAATTTGCACAATTTGGAAGCGTTGTTCAGGCGTCAGTCTATTCATGTTGAAATGCCAAACCAAACTAAACATAAATCACTTGTCAGCTGACAAAATGGCCGCCAGTTAAAAAAGTGTTGCCAACTTAAAGTTCTATACCTCTATAAAAACACCCTTTATTTAGTTTACTATGGGGTTTAGTGAGATGTCAAGTAAAAGAAATTAAAGTTAAATAGAGTCGAAACGTTTCGCAACGTTGCATGAGCGCGCACTTCAGATCATTAAGTACATTCAATACGAAAGTATATGAAGGCATATCATGTATTTACCTGCCGCCCTCCAAGTCCCGCGTCCGAAATGTTGTCAGATCGAACACTACGTTACCAGTCTCATTAACCCGTAAATATTTTAATCGTATTTATACTCACAATAAAACAACATAAATATATGTTTTTTTTATTATTATTATTTAGTTCTACTTTTAAGAGTGTATACATTCTTAATTTTTCAGAAAAAACTATACATAACCCAATCTTTATCTTTTCTCTTTAGAACACAGGAAAAATGAGCATTGGAGCGACGTTTAACACTTTACAAAATGTGCGTATTTAAAACACAATATTCATTGCCTTTTATTTAAAAGAAATGCATGGCTTTTTAATTTTCTTTATTACTTCTCCTTTTATTTTTTACATATATTACAATCAAATTCACATAATGTATTTATTCAAGTTGGGAAAACACTCATAACTCCATATGTCTGAAATCCTTTAACATTTTGGATTATGAAACTAAATTTACTTAGATTTCACAACTCTAAATTGGAACGTCAACGAAATTTAAATGACGAATGGGGGATTTTTATTAATCAGAGCAAACAATACATCGCATGCACCATCAAACTGAATTTGATGAATCATATGGATTTCTATTCTGCCGACGCACTAACAAGCATTTGGTCTCAAAAACCGGACAAAATTAATAACGTCGTTGTTTTTGACTGTAGACATGTCAAAATCAGTATCCGGAGATTTTTGAGGGCGCTAAGTTAATTTCTGGCGTTATTTTACTAATCGGGTGAAGGGGGACTGACTTAGGGTGGGGAGGGGGAGGGGAGTAATATTTAAAACAAGTAATGGTTATCGTTTTATATGTTTTTAGGTGCTCCGATTTCATTTCTGGCATTACTTTACTAATCGGGTGAAGGGTCGCTGACTTAGGGTGGAGAGGGGGAGGGGAGTAATATCAAAAACGTAATGGGTATCGTTTTATATGTTTTTAGATGCTCCGATTTAATTTCTGGTATTATTTTACCAATCGGGTGAAGGAGCGCTGACTTAGGGTGGGGAGGGGGAAGGGAGTAATATTTAAAAAAAGTAATAGGTATCGTTTTATATATTGATTTAGGGTAATTGTACGTTTTCCCATAAAAGATCTATCTCAAGATAAAAATAGTCTCTTTACTGTGTGATCAAGTAGGTCCTGAAGCACAACTTCAACACTCGTCTCCGTAACTCGGATTGACTTTGGTTTTGGATAGCAGAGTTTCTTTGCTTCTCTAATTAGAGCATAACAAGGAAATATACCCTTATTGGAATCGTGTAACATCTCCCACTGCCTCCTTGTAAAGTCACCTTCAACAAAGATTTGCAAAGGTTGCTCAGGTGTGTAATTTTTTACTTTCGGTTTCTGAGCAGTATTTATTACCTTCCTGTAAAGTTTGGCTCTTATTGGTGTTGAAGTTGCATCTATTATAAGTTTAGAGGCCTCGGCATTCGTACACTGGCTGGCTCCTCAACAGATACCTGTTCTCGGAGTTCTTTTGTATTTCGTCGTTTACTACGATCATGTAATTCTTTGAAATGCTTCCTTGGGCGTCCCGTAGAATTCGTGGCCCAGTTATGTACTGGTATTGATGTATTAAACCATTTCTCGTTTTTTTTTCAAAAATCTTTCTTCAATATAGTTAGATGATATCCATCTTTCTTCAAATCACTATTAAAATGTTTTAAATCGTGACTTAAGGTATGGTACTCGTTTTGGAGACATTTCATCATTTCGCAAAGCTTATGTTCCATAAATGATACCTTATCTTCAAGTGTTCTGGATGTGATTTGTTTAAAAAGCATGTATAGCGTTTTCCGATATACCTCAATAACATTTGATGTCAAATTTGTACCTATAGGAAAAAAAATATGTATGTAAGTTAAAAATAACCAAAATTATTGCAAAAAAAAATCGTGGAACTCAAAGCGGTTTTTTTAAAAGGTGGAAACATGTGGAAAATGTTTTGACTGTTATGATATGACTAATATCTATAGTTTATTTTGAAAAAAGAATTGTAGCCCGACCTAGCTCGGAACATTTTCAAAAACACTATAGTTAAAAAGAAGAACAAAAAAATAGAACATTTTCTTGCATATTGTTTTAGGTCCATAAGAATACTAAACAGTCATTATATTTTTAAATAAAATATATATTAAAATTAAATACATATGTTGTTCTTCAGATTCCATCACAAAAATGTTTTTTTTAATATTCACTTTACAAAATACCAAACACCAAACAAGTCTAAAAAAAATCTATCAAGAACGAATGCGTGCGTATTGAACGAAACTTAGATTGCAATTAACTGTGCGGAGCGTAGCTGCGTGGAGGGACCACTTTATCATATTTTTATCATAGTACGGTTACTCAGGTATACAAAAAAAAATAATTTCGCTGATTACTTGTATAGTTTGCATTTCTCCTTTTTGTCCGGTTTTTGAGGCCAAATGCTCGTTAGTGTGACGTTCCGAGTATTTCAAAAGTTTAGATTACATGGCGTCCGATCCTACCCACACTTCCCCTTACTAGACCATTATTTTACCAAAAAAATATTTGGTCAAAAATATTTGTATTTATTGCAATAATTTAACATATTTTGTATCTGTTTTTAACTAGCATAGATATAATAAAAAATAGTAGTTTTATTAACCCTACTTTGCATTTCGACTATTAAATAAATGATAACGTTACCTTGAAACCTATAAAAGTGCTAATTAAATTTTAAATGTCAGATTATAAAAATTTATTAAATGCAACAATTCATATTGCAGATATATTCGTACCTGCAGATAATGTGGTTGTGAAAGTCGCGCTAGACCGCTCAGTTTTTTCAGTTCGTAATTTAGAACTTTTAACCCATTTATTTGCCTTTTTAAATTTGGTAAGATTTTCGATTACAATTTGTTTTATATCCACCCAATATAAGGGCAAGTTACTTATGTTTCATATGCCTAGACTAGCTGTTCTTGAGATATTTAACAATCCTTGAACTTTAAGAGGTTTGCCTGCCCTGTCTATTCCAGCTGTGTGGCTATAAAATAACGAGACTATTGCTGTAAAACATTTTATTTTATATTTATACAGATCTAGTTATCTTCTTCAATATAGACCCCTCATTTATCCCTTCAGCGCCTCTTGTGAATTTTCCATCGTTCGAAACGGTGCTGGAAGTCTTCTTCGAGCTCCTTCATGCTCGTACCGCTTTTTCTTCTTTTCTTTTAATGCAGATTTGACCTTGGGGTGAGATAAAAGTCACATGGTTCAAAGTTAGGGGAATAAAGTGGATGATCTACCATTGGGATATTGCACTTGGCTAGAAACATCTCGACAAGACAATGCAGAATGAGCCAGCGAAACCATGAGTTGTTCTTCCACAATTCGGGTAGTTTTTTTTTTCTCATTTCTTCACAGAGTTGAAGAAGAACCTCAAGGTAGTAATGTATATTAATTGTTTGACCTTCAGGAATCCAGTGAGAAAACAATCATCATCGCTCTGACTCTTGATTTGCTCATTCGAGGTTTTTTGCGGCCACCTGATAAAACAGCGCTTTTCAAAAGAAACTTTTCTTATAATATTTATAAAATTTACGATAATACCATTCCTATTTTCTTAAAAAATTTTTAGAAAAAGAATAGAAAATATCTTAATGAATAAATAGAGTGTATTTTGCGTTGCTGTCTTCTCTCTCTTTATTTTATATACATTTTTAAGTTATTCAATTATTTTCTATACTCTGCAAACATTCTGGTTGGGGAAATATTTTTAGCAAAGGGCTGAGCTCTAAACTGTTATTAATTATTTTCAGCTCCTTTTTTTGCAATTGTATAATGGGAATAGTATTAGTGTAAAATATGAAATGTATTTTTTTCTTTGCAAAATAAGAATTATTATTGATATTATTTTCGCGTGCTTCTTTTGTCCGAATGTGAGAACTTATTATTCTACAATCGAAGGCGATGGCAAGACTGATTTGTCAACAGACACGGGAGGCGCCGCATTCGAAAAAGAAGACTTCACGCTACACAACTGTCGGTGGTAGTCCTTTGGTACAAACTTCTTCTGTAGAACCATAGGTGTCGTTTTTTTATAGCCGCACTTCGTACATTGACAATGAATAGTTGAATGTGTACCTCAGCTTGGAAACCAACGTCGCCAAGGTCGTATTTCTTAATTATCAGCATTTTAATGAAAGAAAAATTGAGATTGCATTTCTCAAGATTTTTCCGTATATATTTATATAATTCATTAGACAAATTATAGTAAAAATATGTTGTTCTAATTGATCACGGTCGTTATGCCCCCTAGCGACCGACATATGAACTTGAAAATAATTTCCAGCAATTTTTTAGTACCGCTTTTACTATGAATATTTTTTCCTGAAACTGCGTTTAGCAATGTCTGAGATATTGTCGCCTTTCTCATTTATTTAGCCACCCGGTACATTAAAACGTTCAAGTATCACAAAAACAGTTGAATCATAAAATTGCCCATTCTTTCTAAATTTTGTTACAGTTAAAAGATCGTTTCCCTAAGACGTAGTTTTAATACCGAATTATTTATTTATGATTTTTTAAAATTTTTATGAATATTATCTATCTTAGAAATTTGTGAAATTATTTTTTTGCACCATGTATAAATAATATATTGCGTATTTTCAATATCAACGTTAAAATATTTAAGTTATGAAATTATTTATACTTTTTTAGATATTTTTATCTTTTCAGTGACTGCCTGATTGCGAACTTGACCTCTTCAATTATTAATTTATTTCTTTAATTAAGATGGAAATACACAAATTAATAGATTGAAATTACTATTTGTTTATGATAGAAATTTTGTTATTATATTTTCCTCTGTCAAAGCAGCCACAATCAAAATTTTAAAAAATATCTTCGATAGTGCATCTGCTAACTTAACTGAATTTATTAATTGAAAATAACTAGTTATAAACTACGAGGAATACTAAAAAAATTATCTACCTAGTCATAAAAAAAAACAACCTTTTTCTAATTGTGGGTGAAATTTGATTTATGAAGTGTTTTGCAACTGAAAATGAGTTATGTGAAAATTAAACATTATAGTGTCATCTCTTTTTTAACCAAGGAACGTAGTTGTCCTAAGAATATTTACAAATGAACGATTGCTGTATATGATGACGAAATTGTAACATAATTTGAAGTAAAATATTGTTAAAAACTGTTTGACTAGGACCGTGATTCCACTGAAGATGACCTTAGAAATGGAAGGCATGCAGATGCAACAAATTCTGATGTTTGTAGCAAAGTGGAAACAATAGTTTTGGAAGATCGTCGCTTCAAAGTAGCTACTATTGCTAAAAGTTTAAATATATCTAAACCAAAGGTTTTTACCTAAACTAGGTTTGAGTAAAAGTTCAGCAAAGTGGTTCCAAGATTGTTAACTTTCGAACAAAACGAGTTTAGACAGGAAATTTCTCAAAACCATGTGGAATCTTTGGATGCGGCTCCTGATTTTTCTCTAAGATAGTGACAGGTGATGAGACTTGTGTACATCACTGGGATGCAGAAAGAAAATTAGTGTCCATGTAGTGAATTGATAAGTGTTCTCCACCTCTAAAAAGGGCCTACACAAAATTTTCAGCTCACAAACTCGGAGCCATCGTCTTTTCGGACTAAACAGGACTTTTTCTTGTTAAATATATTAGTTTAGGCAATTATGTCAGTAGGTTATTGGTGCTTGTACATCGGTTCAAAATTCAAACTAATAACAACACCTCCCCATAAGACTGGGTCCCCTATTCTAAAAATTTTATTTAATAATTACAAACCACATAGTCATACTCAAGTTCAAAATGACCATTTTTTTCAATACATTGTTGACATTTTTTCGAAACGACTCTGATGACACAATAAATAGTATTTCGATTGATATTACCAAGAATATTACGAGTTCTCTGTTCAAGAATTCTCATGTTTTAAGGGCAATCAAATTCATATACCTCATTTTTTACACATCTCCACAAATAAAACTCTAAAGGTGTTAGATCCGGCGACCTAGCAGGCCAGCGCACAAGACCACTATTGGAGATTATTTTTTTATTTTTATACCAAAATCCTCCGTTGAAAATGTTTGTACTTCCCTGGAATTATGAGCGAGGCAACAGTCTTGCTGAAAGGGCACATTATCAGACTGATCATTTGGTAGAATTTCTCGAATGGTTGGAATAATTTGATTTTGTAACAGTGCTAACTGGAAAAATTTGTAAGAAACTTTGTCTCTGATATTTTTAAAATGTGTACGATATACAGGATGTCTCGAAAAGGTCTGTACAAAACGCTAACGCAAATTCGTAAAGCTAACATATGAAGATCTAGCCCAATTTATCTTAGTGCAAAGTAGATAGAAATATCGAATTTACTGTTTTGTAAAACTTTTTTGTTAATATTTGTCTTAATAATGGCTTGAGCTTCACTAAATTTGGTACTTCGAGTTTTTTTTAGGATGAAAAATCAAGATCTGACTACAGTTTCAATGTAGATTGCAGAAGGCGCCAATACTTCGTCTACATCTACATTTAAAGTATTTTCAGAAAAGTTTTAAAAAATTATAACTTTAACACCCTGTATTTCGAAAACTATCAACTTTTGGGCTAAGGTGGATTGGGCTAAATCCTTATATTTTAGCCTCACGAATTTGTGCCAACTTTTTGTACAGAGCTTTTAAAGACACCCTGTATGTCGAAAATATTTATTAGGACAATATTTAAACAATTACCTCAAATATGTCTTAACACAAAATTCAAAAATTTTCCATTGCATTTTAATAATCTGAAGATTAATAATTCATTTTAAATTATTGTATTTTTAGGATATTTTTATTTATTTTTAATGTTCAAGTAGCAAATTAAAATGTTCAATAGACAGTCTGCACCCTTAAATTCCTAATGAGTAAACAAAACCATTGGGTACCCTTTGTTACAATTGGAATAAAAATACCCTTGACTTGAAGACTTTTGGAAATTTTCCTCAGAATTAGAACTCACTTTTGTTATGATTACTTTATCTGCTTTATTACTTATTTATTAAATTATTTATTATAAATTGAATAATATATAATATAGATCAGGGGCATCCTGTGACCTAAAAGGAAATAGAAAATATCTAAGGTGATAATAAAAATTATATATCAAGTATTAGGTTCTCAGTTATCTCCCAAATTGATTTTTTTGTAATGCCCCCTAAATCACAAGTTTATACTATAAAATTATTTTTTTTGTTTAAAGCATTCCTTAATGACTTTACTTTTCTATTTATTTAACATATGATTTTGTCATTTTTCGAAAATTATTTTTTTTTCTCAGTTACTAAACAAATGATTGTTAAATTTCGATGTAATTAATCGATTAACGATATTGTAAACACACTTAGTGTATTTGAAATTGCGAAAATTCTTTAGTCAATAATATACTATTGATGAGAAATATTGAAAATCAAATTAATTTTTAATATACTATTAATACTTATCGGGATGTAACAAAAAAGATTATTGTGTCTTCTCATACATTTTGGTACCCATGAAAACAATTGTAATTAAAGAAGCATATAACAAGGAACCCTCGAAAAAAAAATTCATCAAAAAAATGTAATTTTTGAGACAATCACGTGCGCTGTTTTTTCGAAAAACGGCTTCCATTTTGTTTATTTTGAAGATTTTTCGATTTTCAAATTTTTTTCTGAACGTTGTGACTTTAGTCAAAAACTGAAATAAGTCGATTAGTCATAAAAATATACAATTTTGAATAAAAAAATTACTTTCATTTTTCTTCATTGCAAAAGCTCTAAGATCAACTTTAAAATCTTGATAACTTCTATGAACATGATTTTTTCGCAAAACGGCAAAATAAGTGTGTACTTTTTTGAGTTCTAAAATAATATGTTTCACGGAGAAAGCATTCTATTTTTTTGATCATTTTCACTGCATAATTTTGAATGGAATCGGTCTCGTGTTTTCATTTTACTTTTTAGTGCGATTTAAAACATATTAGTTTGTCTTTCTGGAACAAAGTAAAATACTATGAACAATGATAAAAATACAATGTAATTTGCAAGAATAAATAACTAAAATGCGTGGAATACATGAATATCTTACAAAAAGAAGAGGTACGTGGTGGAGTACCAGACTTTATTGTCACGCATACAACTGTATAGTGTTTTCGTAGCAACTCTGGCTCTAAACAGTTGTATGGTTTAGATTAGGCTTGACGACCTCTATTAATGTAAAATCTCTTTGTTGCCAATATTGTTGACTCTGTTTAAATAAAACCATAAAAAAAGGAAATATTGGAGATGCAGAAATTTTAGACTGACCAAATTGAAATGTATGTAAATATGAGAGAAATTATTTAAAAAAAAAAAAAACATTTGCTTCCGACATGTTTCAGTATTCTTTGATACCAGTATTAAAATTTCGTTTTATTACAACACAAAAGTCCATATGACGATAACCTCACCCGCCAACATGAAAAACATTCAAAAATTAATTAATATTTAATCGGTATTAATCTATTACATGAACTATAATAATATTTCTTATTTTTTATTTATATTTTGTGACATTTTATCTGAACGGCCACCTAACATAATAACATACATACATCCATAAAATAAAAACACACCATAAAACGATAACAAAATTCAAAATAAAAAGTATTTTAAAAGGTTTATAATTACGCACGTTATTATACACTACATACAAATACAAAGATACAAATATATATATATATATATATATATATATATATATATATATATATATATATATATATACCGTGTTAGCAGTTATTGGTTTTATTTTTAGAGGTCGGTTCAATTTTTTTATAAAAATTTTATTTTTCGATTTTTGGTTTTGAATCTGTTAATGTTCACAAATTATTTAAACTAACTACTAAGCGAGATTGGTGTACCTCTCAGTGATTCAATGGTCGCAAAAAGTACCCATTTTATCCAAGTTGTAAACCATACTAAAATGATCAACTGAGAATTCTTTATTTCTGAGAATTCTCCAAATACCGATTTTGAATGAAATTGTATCAAAAAATAATTAGTCTGCCGTAGTAAATCCGCTATCTTGAGTTTTAAATTAATTTTGGATTAGTAACTTGAGGCGTACATTTTTAGTCAGACATATTTTATCCTGCATATTGAGTTTGTAGATGCCCAAGAACATCCAATATCGATTTTGGATCGAGAAAATCGAAAAATTAAAAATATTTAGTCCTCCATATTGTATCAATCATATTAAGTTATAAAAAATAACTTCAGATCCGTAACCTATGACCCCGAAAACCCCCTAATACCAAATTTGAAAAATGTGAATAACGTTAAATTTCCAACGTGTTTTATTGCATCCGCCATATTGAATTTCAAAAAATTTATTTTAACTACTTAATCTAATCTAAATCTACACACTCGAAAACCCCCTAATACCAATTTTGACCAAGATTCCGAAAAGCAAAATTTTTAGACCGTCATATTGCATCGGGCATAATAAATTTTTAGACATTATTTTAAATTCGTAATTTACACCCTTAACAATTCCCCTATACTAATTTTAAAGAAAATCAAGATTTGTAAAATTTTTAGAACGCCATATTGGATCGGCCATATTAAATTTTTCAAAAATAATTTTAAATTTGTAATTTACAACCTAAAGAACCCCCCTATACCAACTTAGGACAAAATGGGAAGATGTAAATCTTTAGGACCCCATATTTGATACGCCATATTGAATTTTTCAAAAAAATTTAAATTTGTAATTAATACTCCTAAAAATCACCCTATACCGTTTTGGACAAAGTCGAGAGATGTAAAATTTTTAATCCGCCATATTTAAGTTTTTAAAAATAAATTCCGACTCCTTATTTGCGACACCGAAACTCTCTCATACCAAGTTTGGAGAAAATCGGAGAAAATTAATTTTTTTATCCGCCATATTGAATTTTTTGAAAATAATTTCAGATTTATTATGTGCGATCCCGAAAACTCCCCCAAACCAATTTTGGAGAGAATTGGACAAAATTAATTTTTTTATCCGCCATATTATCAGCGCCATCTTGGATTTTACTGCACCAATTTCATCCCAAATAATATGGGACCACTGCAGCAACATCCTGAATATAACCTAGAAAATTTCATGTAAATAGGTGATGACATTCAGGAGTAATCGAAGTACATACCTTAAAAAAATGCATTGCGGTCGAATTGAGAACCTCCTCTTAGAAATCGGTTCAAAACTAAAAGCGATTGCCTAAGATTTGAAATCACCAAGTATTTTTATTTATTAAAAATAAAACCTTTATGTATCTGATGCATCAGTCAACTTCTCTCTGAAAGCTCATCTATATATACGAACTAACTTAAGACATTTTAGAATCTTCATATCTTTTGCCTCCATTCAACTACTTATCTGAAAATTTTGAAAATTCGCTTCATTAAAATCTGTAAAAATTTTGAAATAATGGGAAAAAATAGTTCCAATGATATTGATATTTGAAACGTGACTTTTTTTTAACAGTTTAATAAGTTTTTAAAAGTTCTACGCTAGTTTTTCATGTTCTACCCGGTTCGGTTTACTTGTTCAAAACTTTGAATTTTCGGTCGAATCGAAAGCAAACCTGCAAACTAGTATTTTTTTATAATAAAAAAGACGTTTATTTGTACCCTGCTAATCCAAAATTTTTAATAAAATAGACAGAGGCACGCTATACTTAGTTGCACACAATAATAGTTTCATTTCAATTTGTGAGTAGTGTCCAACATAATGGAGGGGATAGATATAGTCTGTTATTCCCCCTTTATATAACTTGCAGCGCCTTACTGTGGTCAGTAGATTTATTGACTCGACTATAGACATCAAGTTCCGATAGATAGAGCATCTTTTTATTATTGACCAGCACAACTGTACAGAGTGTTTGTGTTACAAATTGAAAAAAGAAAAGTTGAAAATGGAGCCGGTTAGAAAAGTATACGGTGCAATTTTGAATTCATATGTAAGTTTTCATATTTTTTTATTTTATTTGAAAAAGAAACAGCTAACAAAAAATTTGGGTGAATCATAAAGCTTTGTCATTAACATATTAAAACTTTTAAATGACAAATCTCTTTAGAGAGTTAGTAAAACTTTGTAATCATTTTTAACCAAATTTTTTAAACTTATAATTTTGTATTTCCATCTTACTTTTTTTACTATTATTATATGTATTTGATTTAAGTTCCGTTATACCTATAAGTTGCTCTTGGTAATTAAAAAAATTTAAAACAAATATATTGATTTCCATTCAAAAGTTACTAGTTCAAAAACATCATTTTTAGTATGAAGAACAGAGGCTATTTAACTAAAAAACTTTCCTGGGCAATTAAAATAGATCGTGTCAACCGAAAACGAAATAATTTAAAATGTCTCATTTCTAGTGTAAAATATTCAAGTGTATTATTAACATTTGACGATGATTTCTGATGAAAATTAAGAACATGTGCGTTTATTAGGTTCATGATATTATCAAATAAAAATATAAATAATTATAAAAACAGCAGTGATCGCATTATGCTGAATTGATGACCCAAAGTTATTAAAATCCTTATCGAGAGGTATAGTCGTGGCACAGTTTAGGCTCAGACGAAATGTAAGATGTATCGGTTAAACTTTTAAATTTGTGACATTTCTTTTATCAAGTATTCTATGCAAGCAGTTCATTACTATTTCCAAATTTGTAACGAACAAACTATTTTTAATAAATCATCATGTAAAAGGGAGTCAAATTTTTTTTTGCCAATGCTGGCACCGCAAAAATTAACATATATACACTCTCTCTCTCTCTCTCTCTCTCTCTCTGTAGCTTTACAACCCTTCGTGGGTCCTCGCTGCATCCACGACCTGCCTCCATTTGCTTCGGTCCATCATGTCGTTACTCCAATCTCGTACTCCCAGTACATTTAAATCTTTTGTGATGTTATCCCTCCATCTTAGTCTGGGCCTACCTAAGGGTCTCTTTCCGGTCGGGTTCTCTTCCCATATTCGTTTGATGAGACGTTCGTCATGGGCCCTATGAACATGTCCTGCCCACCTAAGTCTTCGGGCTTTTATTTCGTTAATGATGCCTGGCTGATCATACAAGCTCTTTAATTCTTCATTTGTTCGGATGCGGTATTGTCCCGTTGTTTCATCTACTCTAGGCCCATATATTTTTCTTAAGATCTTGCGTTCGAAACGTCTTAATAACAATTCGTTCTGTTTTGTGATGGTCCAGGTTTCTGAGCCATATGTTATTACCGGTCTAATAACTGTTCTATATATACGGATTTTGGCTGATCTGGACAGCAGCTTTGATTTTAGTATCTCCTGCAATGCATAAAAGCACTTAAAACCTTTTTGTATTCGTGTGCGTATTTCACTGCTCACATCATTGTCGTGTGTTATATTGGCCCCTAGATATTGGAATTCTTTCACACATTCAAAATTGTATGTGTCCATAGTTATATTCTGTCCTATTCTATCCCTACCTGCTCTTCGGTTTACGTGCATGTATTTGGTCTTCTCTTCGTTGATGTTGAGTCCTACTTTTTTTGTTTCCCTTTCCATTCTGATAAACATTTCCTTTGTTTTAGTTGTGCTATTTCCTACGGTATCGATGTCGTCTGCATATGCTAGGATCATTCCGGGGCCTTGGTTTGAGAATACTTCCAGTTTTATGTTAGCCTCTTTGATGGCCATATCTAACACTATGTTGAAGAGTAATGGCGATAAGCCATCGCCTTGTTTTAAACCACTGGCAATAGAGAATATGTCCGTAGTGTGCTTACCGATTCTGACTTTCGCCCTTGCATTCTCTATACATATTTTAGTCAGATTAATAATCTTCTTTGGCACGCCTACCTTTTCCATGGCGATCCATACACTATCTCTTACAATGCTATCATATGCTTGGCGGAAATCAACGAACAGCTGGTGTACATCTTTGTTAAATTCCCAACTCTTTTCCAGAAGCTGCCTAATAGTAAATATTTGGTCAACAGTTGATCTTCTTGGTCGGAAGCCACATTGGTAGTCCCCGAGGTTTTCTTCTGCGTAAGGGGATATTCTGGTTCTTAGTATGTTGGATAGCACCTTGTAGGCAACGTTTAGTAACATAATTCCCCTGTAATTTTTACATACTGATCGGTCTCCTTTTTTATGTATTGGGATAATTATCCCTTCGTTCCATTCTTTTGGAAGTTCTTCAGATTCCCATATCTTCTCCACAAGGGTTTGTATTGCTTCATGTAGCTGATCGCCGCCATATTTTATAAGCTCCGCGGTTATGTTGTCGCTCCCGGGTGCTTTATTGTTCTTCAGTTGGCTAATTGCTTTTTTGATCTCTGGCAGTGATGGAATTTCTACCTGTTCCTCTGCTCCCTGGTATATTGTATTTGTGATGAGAGCTGTGCCTTTTATATTCAGTAAGTTGTCAAAATATTCGTGCCAGGTTTGTAGGATTTCTGTTATATCTGTTATGAGATCTTTATTTTCTTTCTTTAATATGCTGGTCCGTGGCATATACCCTTTCTTTATGTTCTTGATCTCCCTGTAGAATTTCCGGCTGCTCTTTGTATTTGATTCCTTTTCTACATTTGTTATGATTCTATTATAGGCTTCTCTCTTCTTCCTTCTTATAAGTTTTCTTGTGTCCGCTCGCAGTGTGTTAAATCGCTGGATGTTATCGTCATTTGGGCACTGCAGCATTTTTAATCTAGCTTTGTTTTTATTGTCTTGTGCTAGTTGACATTCCTCGTCATACCACTGTTTTCTTTTTATGGTTTTATTTTTGTCTAAAGTTCTCTTCGCTGCATTCTCTATCGATGTCTTAATCTTGCTCCAGCATTCGTCTACTCCTGTTTCCCCTTGTATCTTATTCTGTTCCAGTTGTGATTTTACTTCTGCTTGGTATTTCTGTCTGAGTGTTTCTTCCCGATTCAGTATCTCGGTGTTCCATCCTTTTCGTTCCGATTGTTCTTGCACATATACACGACGTTATATAAATATATATATATATATATATATATATATATATATATATATATATATATATATATATATATATATATATATATAAAATAAATAATATCACAGTTTCGACCACTTAATAGACTCATTAGTAGAGCTGTAACGAACCGAGGACAAAATACACAGAAAACAATAATCTACTGAAAATCCATATTTCGTAAAATATCGGCAGGATATTATTTAACTTAAGCTATCTAATTCATGTCTTAAAGTTAATTATACAAAAATTCAGTATTTTCGAGATGGAATTTGTCTCTCGTATGCCGAAAAAAATTGTGATTTATTTGCTAATATTTCAAAAGTCGATTCGTGATTAAAGCAATCCTTAAAAATACAACCGTTTTAAATTATTTATATAAAATATATAAATTCTAACTAAAACGAAAGAAGACCTGGAATGCATTCCAGAATATGTGCAGGAAATAAATAATCCGATAATAGAATAGGTGCAGTGTCAAATCAACATGGAGACAAATGTCTCCAAGACATTGCTCAAATTAAAGTAACAAAAAGGAAAAAATAAAACGCAGAATGACGGATCCTCGACTATACATAAAATGAAACATCACCCCAAAAAAGACTGACCGATGGTAACTTTCCGTTAAAACCAGATAACATAAGATGCTCATTATCAGGAATGATTTGTTATGAATATTTGCCGCTTGTGGAATTTAATAAACAAAAGATGTGTAACATGTTTGGAAAGAAACTCTTATCACAGACTTGTCGGTGTATTGGTGACTTTATCGGTTGTTATGCTCTGGCGAAAACTAGATTTAAGCATCGCAGTTATGTAGGGGTCAGCGTTAGATCATTTGCTGGAATTAAACCGTAAAAAACAAATGTTTCTTTAGTTTGTACAAAGGAAAAATAAGTATGGTAAATTTTTAACGTGGAAATATGTCACAGTTTTCATGCAAATCAGAAAATAGAAAAATTAACACTGTCATTATCATTACATCATGCCGAACAAATGTTAACAGCGGCAAAAGTTTTATTTAACAATTAAGGTGTGAAAAACAGGTTACTTTGAGTTTTAGAAAAAGCTATTGCTTTTTAGTAAAAAGTTCCAAGTAAAAGTTGTGCGTCTTCAAAATACCTACAAAATGAAAAAGTTATTCATTAGTTATTGAAAAAAAAAGATGCTAAAATGGCGGCTTTTTAAAGTGTTTATAAACAATAGAAAAACATATTGCATATATTTCATACTGCAGCAAAAGAAGCCTTTTTGAAATAAAAATATTCAATAGTTTTTTTGCACAGTGAATTTGTTGATAACTTTTGTGTTTCTATTTAATTGTTTATTCTCAGCGATGAGGAGGTCCTACGGCAGTCTGTGGGTGGGCAAATCAACTTTCGAGGCTTATACTAGTGATATCAAAAAGGAAAAAAATGAGATATTGATTTTAATTTGTTGAAATATATTAACAAAGTTAGCGTTCATTTTTCCGTTATAAACAAATAGAATAACGTTTCGATAAATAACGATACCGAAACTCCGATAACTGCACGTGATAACTGATATTTTTGCGCGAATTTTAAAAAAGGAAAAAAGTCTCTACTTCCAATAGAAACCGAAATAGAATTTTTTTTAAACCACTTTGACGTTGTTTATTAACATTAAGGAATTATTTGCGCAGGAATTCACTAGGCATTGCTTAAACTATTGTATACGGAAGTTTTCGAATCGGTTACTTGAAAATTGATGATGTGACAATAGTCAGTGCGGGTGCGGTGGTGGGGGATGCCGGCAGTACGCGGATGAAAACGAAACTCTGGGCCCCTATTCTCGAAAGTGTGATGTGAAAGGTGATGGGAATGGTGATGGGAATGACGATGTGCACTTTTTGACAGTAAAAGCCGTATTCTTGAAAAGGCAATGTTGCCAGATATGAACGTGCTAAAACCCGAGAATTTCAAAAAATAAAATGGATGACAGATTGAATTGAGCTGTCAGACCGAAAATGTCCGTAGTATGTTTGGTTGCCATTTTAGGCAAAAAGTAGTTTTGGTATATCAAATTAATCGTCAAAAGTAAAAAAATAGTGCTATTGTTATTATTTTTATGAAGTTATTGATTGCCATTACAATATTTGTACTTTGTATGGATTAAATTTATTTTAAATTGATATTCTAGAACTGTTAAACAAAAATGCATACAAAGAGCCAAGTACTTTAAGATTCTAATATATAAAGAAAAAGGGATATTAAGAAAAACAGCAGTCATATATACAGAGTAATATACTAACAGTAATTGCAGTAAGCCAGCACTGATAAACCTTGAGACGGTGGAAATTGCAACTTTACGTAGTATGACTAAAAGCCATCATCTCAATCCACTACGGAAACTATCCAATCCGTTGTTTATTGTATGAATTCACAAAATATCCAGCCTCTTACTGCAAGATGTTCTGCCCTGACAACTAAATTTGAAAGAAAACCTGAAACTTGAACAATGATAGTGAAACCATTTATGACCAGGGACCAAAACCAAAGGCCAGACAGAAGACGTCCATTTAATATTCTGACGGATCTCACATTCAACTTTTGATATATTTTTTTTTATTTTATAAAGATTTGTAGAGGCTTGAAGATCAAATGTACCATAAATAAGGTTTTTATGCTGAATGACCTCATTCGTTGGTCTGTAGGGTTCATATTTATATATCCCGATAAATTATAATCGTAATATTTATTTAATTGTAGTGTCCTATAGTGTTTAACACAGTCTAATTAAGAAGTGCTGCAGTTAACATAATTTAAATATAAAATTTGTTACTTATTTAAATAAAAGTTTCATATGGCTTACAAATTGTGATTTCTCAAATTTATTATACGTTGCATCGTGAAAAGAATTATGTTAGATTTAACTGTGTATCTCAGCTGCTATGGACACAAGTATTTATGTTAAATCCATAAGCAAAACTGGCCCTAGAAAAAGATTTTTAAATAGCACGCCCATACAATTCAGTTATGAACAGAATCTCCTGTAATAATTTTATATGTCTGTAATCTGTAATTTACTTAATATTGGCGAGACAAATTCAACTTTCTAATGATATTTTATTAAAAAAATTGAAAATATTAAAAATATCGGGGTACCACCTAATTAACGTTTCAACTGTTTATTCAAAAAATAAAACGTCTTAAAGAAACGGTTCGTCAACATATTATTTTTTTTATTGACGAGTTATTTTGAAGAACCAAAAATAAAATAAAAATTTTTTATCTTTTATTTTTTGAAATCCCTGCGTTAAATATGTCATTTAGCGGCTGACATTTCATTTGCGCATACTTCACCGTTCGCTTGCCTTCCACCGGGCAAACGAGGATATGAATGATGAACATTTCAAGAATACGCGTTCGCCACCTTTTCACCGTTCACTTCACGTTCCCCAGTTCGAGGATAAGGTCCCATATGCTTCAAAGTTGTTTCGCTGTAAAAATATGGATTATTTCAATGGCGAATATTGGTGGTAGAACCTTCATTTTTTAAATTTGTGCTATCTTGATGAAACATGAATAATGGAATATATATTTACCTGAAAAAATTATTTTTAAGCTTAGCAATAACCAAATTGTATTTTCATATTTTATGCATAATAAGTAATTAATCAATTAACGATATATTTAACACTCTTAGTGTATTTGAAATTACGAAAATTCATTGACATTAACCAATAATACACCACTGATTAGAAATTTTGAAAATCAGATTAATTTTTCATACATCATTAATACTTATCGATATGTAGCATCAAACAAATTTTCCGCCAAATAATTGATTTTTGAAGAAAAACACATGAATACTTTTTTGTATATTTTATTGAGACTATGACTTTAGGAAAGCATGAAAAGATAAGCATGCTGAACTGTGTGATATGTATTTTTAGGATGTACGTAGGTGTTTGTATTTTAATTTTAAAATGTTTTGATATTGTGTGTATATCGAAGATATTATATTAATAATATTTTGGTTAATGTTATGAATTCACATCAATCAAAACCAAACACTTGATATACTATCCAAAATTTAGCAATATTTCTTAAATCGTTAAAATTTAGTGAGTATTTCAAGGACGCGATAAAAATAATAATTCCTTTAAAAAATCATGCTTTATACTTATGCGTAATTTTTTATCAATTTTAGCTTTCATTAATACCCACCGATGTTTTTTTTTCAAACTGTAACAGATATGGAATTATTTATAATAGTAACATCTCGCTTGTTGCCGAAGGACAAACAACCATCTTTATTATCGTTAGTTTTCTGACATTCATTCCTAAACAAAACCTCTTCCATCTTCTTTCATGATACTTGTCTTGCTCTGTATATGTCCAATTTTTCCCGGCCTTTCTCTAAATTTCATTCCGTTATCTCATCTGGTGCAGTCTGATGTTTCTTTTTTTCTTTTAGATCTTACTACATGACACTTTTTGTTCATTTTACATTGTTACGGTCCAGATGGTCTACCCAGCTCCAACTGCTTCTTGTAATGTTCTTGATAATATCTTCTTCCTGATATCTTCGTCTTCGATTTTGTGTCACAAGCTAATTCGTTGCGCAATTTTATTTCTGTAAATGTTGAATTAGCAGCACACAAGGACTAGAAACTTTCGTTTTAAGTTGAAAGGAATTTGTGGATGAATCTCTAAAAATATATTTTCTAAAGCTGCCCATATTATATTAATTTGTCTTTTTATCTACGAAGTTTAATTTTTCTAGCCTGAAATGAGACTGTATCTAAGAGAAATTTACATATCTTGGACATAACAGCAGATATTCAGGATAATACGTTAGCAAAGTTACGTACGGCTACTAATCAAATCAATCTGATTCGTGTTACAAGAATGTCCTTGACGACAATGTGCGAGTTCATAAAGCACTCAAAGTTCAACCCATCCTCCACGTTGTAACTTCTTTTATCTCAATCACCTGCCGTATAGTACAGATTTGACCCAATTTGATTTATTTTATTCAGAAATTTGAAAAAAAACCTTAGAGGAACAGAGTCGTTGCAAAACTATCATGTTTCGTTATTAAGGAAGACACTTTTCTAGTTCCCTTCGCAACTTAAGAGATTTAGAAACCTACAGAAATTTGTAAATGAAAATATTAGTCTTAATAATAAGGACCCTATGGTGTTGGCTCCATATGATATATCACTAATTTTTATGACCAGTCTCGGCTTTGTATATTTTTTATGGATTTAAAACTTTTCTTTTTGCAGGTTATGCTTGTATATAGGAACAATTATTGCCTTTCTTTTACAAGCAATACTAAAGCTACTGATGCTAAAACTAAATAGCAACATAAAAAATTATTCTTCTCCTAGTGCCATCTATTGTCGTTCACTATTTTAGCTTTCATGGCAACTGTTCTCAACAATTCGTCGAAGGAAATTTCACATCATTCTCTCAAATATTTTAGTCAAGATCTCCTTCTTCTGCCTGGTCTCTTCTTTCTTTTATCTTCCCTTCTATGCTTCTTCCTCATCTTGCTTGTTCATGCGTTGGAATTCTTTTACATTCGTGACTTTATCAATCAATAAAATGCTGAGCATACGACGATAGCACCATCTTTCAAACACTTCTGCTTCCTAAATGTCCAAGCCACCACCACAAAGGAACTTTTTTCATTTTAAGAAAAGCCGGCCTCGAAATCTCTATCGGTGATTTAATTTATTTTGTTCGATCTACAGATTTTTTTAACCAGGTTCCTAAATATTTGTATTATTGAACTTTTTCGATAGACGTACTGTCAATTATAAGGCTTGTTTGATGTTCAGCTTTTTTGTAATACTCATGTACTTGATCAGCTTTAAGTACATGTTGAGCCCATAACTTATAGAGCTATCACTTAATCTTAATTTTTGAAGGTCTCTGATGTAGTCAGTTATTAATATAGTGTCGTATGCTGGTGTAAGTTGTAACTACTGACCATTTATATACATTCACAATTCCTGCTTTCTGGAAGATGGCTTTGCTATATACATTAAAAAGAATGCGAGACAGTATGTAATTCTGGCGAAAACTTCCATTGCAAAAAAACAAGAAAAAAACGTTATTTGGTTCTTTGGGGACGAAGACTGTATGTACGGTATAACGGGAAATGCACGTTGTAGGGTGATTCCTAAAGTGCTTAGGAGAAGTGCTCAGTTAACTCTGCCTCTGACAGTTGAAGCAAAAATAATCGGTCTACAATGTATAAATGTCAGTCATAAACGTGATAAATAAATTTTTTGTTATAGTTGGTCACACAGGTGACCAACAACCTTGGTTGGATTATGAAAGTATCCGGGCCCTCTCACATGAGGCATCTTTCTGGTTTTTGTCTTTGAAAACGGTGTCCCAAATTTGGTCAACATGTAAATCTTGTCGCAATTAGCAATGCCCCTGGTGGTAAGGACATGTAGCTAGCGATCTATTTTCGACCACCGTAGTAAATGTATGAATGTTTCGTCCCGATACCGGTGGTGGACTCATCCGTGGGATCCACCGGTATCTTTCCCAGACATCCTTGTACTTTCCACAAACATGGACCTCTATTTAAGTCCAGTTTTGCCGGAAAGCGGTGGTAGGATGTTAAGTTCTACAACAATCTTTCCGACAAGTTTCCAAACAAAGAAGATGTAAGCGCGGGATGAGGAAATGAGAAGCTGGCTAAATTGCCTCAGTCGCAGCGACCATACAAACCAGTAGTTAAAATACAGTACAGATTGGCAATTATCTTTATATTATTTATATTGCGACTATCGATGGTTTTTAAATTTTCAGAAACTTCTGAAATTACCACGAACAGGTGGACATTTTTCCCATAGGTAGTGTCCGCCATCTAGACCGATTTTGAACTCATTGGTTCCCGTCAGTACGGGACAGACATATACATCTCGCCACGAGAAAATTGAGTCATTTAAGCAACTTATATCATACCAAATAAAAAGTTCAATACTAGTTGCGCCATCTCCCGGAATCTCATGCAATGTATATTGAATAATAACGTAAATTCCTTTTGTATTATGGTATATATGAACTAATTTTGATTTACAGAATTTGAAATATCGTTTCAGTTATTTTATTGAAATTTAAGATACCTTTTAATCAAATGTAATGTTCAACGAACTGATATTTGAATGAATTGCTTTAAATTCAAAATAAATGTAAATTATTCACGATTTTTGGTACAAAATCGTTGAATTTAATGTAGAATGTACATTAAATTTGCTTTAAATTTAAGGTTATTTTTAACAGTGTACTTGATTGTTACCAATTTCTATATCATGAATAATTTTAAGATGACTTTTCGTGTCTTTAGGACAATCGTTCTGTATTCAGAACCTTTTTTGTCATTTTGTTTTAGGTAGATTTATAAAAATAGATCACTGTTGGGGTAAAATTCTTCTAGAGTAGATGGAGTTAAAAAGTTTGAAAATAATTCTAATAGTGTTCGTGTCGATTAATTTTATATGTTCTATAGGGATTTCATCGGGACCACATGCCTTTCCCCTCATAGTTTGCTAAACAGCATGTAATACTTCTCCCCTCAGGATCTAAGGACTATTTTCTTTTGCCGTACTCAGCACCAAAAATACCAATTCTAGCCTACTATTACAGAATAAATTGTTGTATATTATGTCCAACAAACCAGTTGTTTTACATCAAAATAATGTTACCATTCGAATCTTTAATTTCTATGGGATCTCTCTGTATCAACTCCTTTATCTTCCTGTGCCAGTTAAAGTTGTCGTATTGTCATTCATATTATTCGATTTGTTCTCACTCCCATCCCACCCAATCTGTTTTAGCGGGCTTTATTTTTATTTTGATCTCTAAGTTTAGTTAAAAATATGTGATAGCAAAACCATTATTATTGTTGATATACAATAGTTTACTTTAAACGGGGTTAATGTTTGATTAAAACTAAAATATTTTAGTATCTTATATAGGAGACAGAAAAGTACTGTTAGGAAACAAATAAAAATCTGTTATATTATTACCTAATTACCCAATTACTGCCATTTTATTTGATCAATAAATCTCCGTGTTTACCATATTAAGTGATAAAGATACTAAATCAATTCTTATGTTTCATAGGATGTTCTTCGTGGAAATATACCATTATTATTGTTAATTTGATAGCTTATCACTTTGAACTAGAAAGCTAATAAAAGGTCTCTTGGGTTAACGGATAAAAATACCTTTATATCTTATACAATGTATAATTAATTACACCATTTGTGTTTGAAGTTTGCAATAAACTCCCTGACTGACGCTAAAATTATCAAGATATGTATACAAAAACATTCAAATCGTATCACCTCTACACTTTCGTATGACAAATTACTCTGATATTTAAAAAAATATCAAATTTAATTCACCTGAAAATTTACACCAATTCATCATTTTTTTCTTCTGGAAATCATAGCTTTTTATGCACTATGGCTTGTTTTTCATTAAACGCATGCACAATCAAATGCGTATAGGTAAATTAAATTACTCACTAATTTTAGGAATCCAAGCAACCATCCGCTCCAAAGCCTTCCAAAATGCCTACGAAAACCAAAAATGAGGAAAAACAGCATCTACTTGAATCGGATTATCAAAGTGATGCTTCAATCGTGGATCTTGAAAATGTGGTCTCCGACGATGATGATCCTTTGTGCAATCGAAACATTGAACATCCGACGAGCAATTTTGATACGATGGTGCATTTGTTGAAAGGAAACATCGGAACAGGAATATTAGCTATGCCGGATGGTTTTAGAAATGCTGGATGGGTAAGTGATATAATGTTATATATGTAGTGTAGCTGTTTATATTTAGGGAACTGGCAACACTGACGCCGCCAAATGCCATCTGACATATCCATTATAAAATTTGACATTTTAGATGGTATACGTACTCAGAACGTTTCGACGTACCGACGCTATTTGTGTTGTTTACAGTCACTTCAAAATTTCTAGTTACCATTTTCGGTCGATTATTTTTCACAACTTTTGACATGGTTTATCTCAACAAACGTACATCGAAGAACTTAATTCTTTATGTGGCAATGAAGCATCCACTAAAAGCACTATACATCCTTGGTTGAGTGGCCGTTATTCGCTCATGGACGAGTCGCATTAAAGTCATCCAAAATTGAAGAGACACAATTTATAAGATTTTAGTTTTTGTGGCGGTTCTTGCTTACTGTGTATTAATAACGAATCCCTATTAAAAAATCTTCTAAAAAAAAAACAAAAAAATATGGCAGAACTCGAGAAGTTATAAAAAAACTGAGATGTTCTTCACACAAACGCGGAGATCCATGTTATTGTGCAAGATACAGGTGTTTTGAAATCTTATTGGAATAGAATCTAAATGATTTATTAAAATATTTTAATTCATTATAAAGTATTGATGAACAGACTCTATACTTATGTGACCTCGTAACTGTGCATAGGGTATAACGTCTCAGAAGAGGAAAGAATGAAGCAGATTCAAATTTTCATGATGCTACATATACATACAAAGTTACAACATGGTCAACCTAAACAAGGATATTCCTGTGTATTCTAAAGCATTTATCTCTATCCACGGTACAACAAAGTTAAAACTTGTTCATGGGAACTTCTAGAGCAGCTCCTAGAGATCAAAGAGGGCAGCATTCATCACACCTTAAACGAATGAATGAAGATATTTTGGCAAAGCTATGTGCCCATGGACACTTGTAGACGTTAAAGTAAAGGATCTAGAAGAGGAAAACAAAGTGAAAGAATTGAAAGAGCTTACTATAATAAATACTGTCCATAAAGAAAAAGCGCAAGTGTTTCATACTAGAAAAAAACTAACACAGAGTAAAATTGAAAAAGTGTTGGCTGCTGTTACTATGGAAAAAAAATGTTTCTTTACCTAATACTACAACTAAGGATGTACACAATTCAGCATATCCGGAAACACGCGGAAAGGAGGGAGCTGATGAAGTTGCATCATTTTTATATGACTTTATTCTCAAACATCTGGACAGGCAATTAAATATTTACATATTTTTTGTGACTCTTATGGGGAGACAAGACAAAAATTTCACAATTTTAAGATTGATCCATTACACTGTCCACATATTGAAACTTCTTGATTCTCTCTAAAATTTCAATGGGAAAAAATTTTTGGCGTGATTAACTAAAACTCCTATAGAATTAATTACCTTATCAATGGCATGAGTTAATAAAAGCTTTCTGAACTCATCCATGTCCATTTCAAGTTATTAAAGTTGCACCAAATGAAATTATTGGGCAGTGAACTACCTTTTTCTCAGAAACAACGTGAAATAGTGGTGAATAAGAAACATCCTTGTTTAGTGTTGCACAGACAAAACTATAATGGGATATAGGGAAAAAACATCTGTACTGAATACAAATCAAAAAGTACTTCGAAGCAAATTGTCGCCGGAAAAACTAGCCATGTCACAGCCGTACCTGTAGTGAATTGTTGAGCTGTCAATTCTAAATGGTACACATCAATTCGCTTGCCGGAAGTTTTAGGTGAAATGAGGAAAACAAACCGGATATGATAAATCTTTCTTCACCATGACATGTGGAATTATTAGGTCATCCACCGTACCATCCAGATTTAGCCCCAATGATTTATTGTTGTTCCCTAAATGAAGAACAAATCTGCGCGGTTAATAATGAATTATTACGCCAGAAGAAACAATTGATATGTTCAAAAATCATGTTTTGGTGATACCGTTGTCACAATGCATGCAAAAATATATTGATCATAGTAAAGAATATTAAAAAAAAAAACATTTTCGACGATAAATACATCTTTTTGTTTATTACTACCGAAATATAAACATACTAAGAACTAAGGACACACAACGCAATGGTGTAGTCTTGCCCTAAAAAAGAGTACAACTTAACTAAAACTAGTTTAGTCAAAAAGGAACAAATTGTCAAAGTTAAATAAATTAGTTATCAAAAACGTGAGAAATTTCTTAGAAGACATTACCCTCTATGACTCAAAATTGGCTATCAAAGGCTTTAAAACACTTTGCATTCTTGGTTTTAGGTTATAGGAGTATTTGGTACCATGGCAATGGGTATAATTTGCACCCACTGTATGCACATGCTGATTGGTTGTTCCCGAGAACTTTGCAGAAGGACTCAAACTCCGTCTTTAAATTTTTCAGAAGTCGTAGAAACTGCATTTAAGACTGGACCTGAGTTTTTACAAAACTATGCCAAATTTGCTAAGTAAGTTTTTACGGAGTTGTAGTTATGGGCTTTTTAAAATCTTTAATATAGATACTAATGAAAATTAAACTAACCATGGGCGATTAGACAAACTGAAACTCGTACGTGAGCCAATATTTAATTTATTTTACTGATTGATTTACAATTATCTATTATTGATTCGATAAGTTGTCTGTCATTTTAACATCAGGACTCTGCGGTGGTTTTTTGACAAATTTTAGTAAAGTATACAGCATCCAGTGTTTAATTTTCTTAGCCTTAAACTTAGGATTATTATCTAGGTAAAATTTAAACATCCTCTCAATTTCATATCCGAATACATATTTTGATAAATAGTGCCGTCTCTAAAATACATCCTCAAACCATCACGGAGGGTCCCCCGTCCTCCACAGTAGCTGGCAACTTCTTATCCTTTAACAATTCTTTTGTACTTCTCCATACTGGATGCTATCCGTCTAAATAATAATGTTGAGTTTACTTTCATCTAAGGGCTTTGCAGAAAACTGTAAATGTTTTAGCTTATTTACCTTGCTGAACCATGCTACTCGACTACATAATTTGTAGTATTTCAAACAGTTTGAGGAGTATCAGTTTAACTTAGATGTTTTACCGCCATTTTGGTTAGTTTAGGTGCTGACATTTTGGGATTTACTTCAACTTCTCATAAAATCCACCTCTCATCATAGTCACTAAACATTTAATTCTTTACAGTTCTGGAATGGCTTCTATTTATTATTTTACCCATTTGGTAATAAATCTTTCCATTCTTAAAATGTCAAACTAGGTCTCTTTCAACGATGCTGGTTTGCCCTTACTCTGTCACAATATTGAGAGGAAATAAATACAGGAACACTCTTCTAACTGTCTAAGTACTCTTGTATGCTGTAAAAGCTTTGTAATAGTAAATAATCTTTGAAGATTTAAAAGGTATTTTTATTTGATGTGTTTGAAATCACCTGACAATTTGTTATATATTTTGGCGCCAATACAATAGATATTGTTTTCAGTCATAGTGCGTGAAATGGCTATGCCAAATCCAAATAACTATGCATATCATAATCATGAAAGGAACGATTTTTGGTGAAATTGTTGGAATTATTTTTCTAATAAAAAGAAGTACTTTAAATATAAATATTGACAGTAACGTAAGGATCCTATATTTCCAAATAGTAGTCTACCTGTAGCCATTGGAGTAGCTTCTTTTGTATTGACTAAAATGTGGTTGTCGGGTTTGCATTGTCTTTATTTTTATTTATTTATACGACGTTTCGATTAGGTTGTATCTCTAATCGTTATCAAGTATAAACTGAATGTTTTGTCTTAAGACTAGGAGCTTATATAGGGAGTGTACCCATTGAAGCGCAAAGTTTCGCTTCACTGTACATACCTCAATGATTTGATGTTACAAAGTAGTGGTTGCCAAAGATTAGGTATCTCAACACTCGGTTTACTGAAGATTCCATTATTGTTTTTAATGTAAGCTGCTTCTATAAATTTTCTTTTTTTCATATTGGGTTCCATATATATTGCCGCAGCCTTAGACCATTTTATATGGTGTTGTTTATCCCAGGCGTGTTCTGTAATACCTGATCTCGACTTTTCCCCTTTTTGTGTATGAGTTTTATGTTCCTTAATTCTAACTTCTAGTGGTCGCTTGGTTTCTCCAATATACATTTCACCAAACTCACATGGAACTTTGTAAACACATTCTTAAATGAGCTCTAAGTATATTTCCTCATTTTAAGGCTGTTTTTACATTAAAACTGCTGTCAATTCGTCTCATTTTCTCCAAGGTTCCCTTAATATATGGAATTGTGAAGAACGAATGTGTTTCTTCCTGTCCAGTGGTCATTGTTCTAAAGTTATTTATAACATCGTCAATTTTAAGGAATAACCATTCTCTGGTAAATCGGATTTAATGTTTGCTACCTCTTTTTCCAATGAATTGGCGTTATTGCATATAGATACAGCGCGGTTATAGAGATTGCGTATAATTCCTCGTTTTGATACAACAGAATGATTAGAAGTATGATAAGTATGTGTGGACTCCAAAAGGTCCATCACCCCGTCCAGTGGTAACGTGGTTTGATCTGATAATATTCTATCATTTGAAAGTCTAGTTTTAATTATGTCTTTTGTACCGTTATTTACCGCTGAGTAGCTGCTATTATCAGCAAATTAATATAAATATCAAAAGCAACCCAGGACGGTTCCATGAGACGTTCCACAGGGGATTTTTAATTTACCCGATTTAGTTTTATCGATTTCAATAATTTGAAAACGATTATGCAAAAACGACAGCATTTGCCCCCCAAATTGCACCCTAGAAAGCTTTTCATTAACGATCCATAGTAAAAAACACTGATCCCAACCACAAAGTTCAAAAAAATTAAAATCAAAGAACTACTAAATTTGTAATAAAATTCATCTTTTGTCAAATTTCAGTCTATACTGAAAGGGTACTAATCTCACTTTGTTATTAAAAATCATCGTATCAATAAATATATTTTGCAGGCAATTTTTTTTCCTATATCTTTACATATATAACAAATGCTAGTATGTGAGCAGCCAAAAAGTTCTGTTTGGATTTCTTCCATGGAGAGTGAAATAGATAAAATAATGATTGACGTACGAATTTCATTTTGATTTTCTGCACGTAATAATTAAAATAAACTCTCATTAAGGTTACTAACTTAAGTTTTTTTATAACTTTTTCAGATTAGTAATTAATATCTTCCTTTTTATAACACAAGTTGGATTTTGCTGTGTGTATTTTGTTTTTGTTGCTGCTAATCTTCAAGAGGTTGTGAAGCATTATTATGTAGACGTACCTGTTCATTGGTAAGTAAAAAATCAAGACTTTTAAATTATGTGCAAAGTTTTAGATGAAATATACTAAAAGAAAATAAAAAGGAAACTAATTGACATAAATTGTTACAGGTACCTAGTAATGCTTCTGATCCCCCTGATACTCCTCAACTGGGTGAAGAGCCTCAAATATCTAACTCCAGCCTCACTTTTTGCCTCAATTGTTATGACTACTGGATTGGTTATAACTTTTTTCTATATGCTACAAGGTCTACCGCCAGTATCAAGTATGAATGCCTTTTCGAGTTGGGGACAGTTACCTCTGTATTTTGGAACTGCCGTGTATGCATTTGAAGGAATTGGTGTCGTAAGTATCTAAAACATATATCTATTCTTCTTAATTTGTATAGAGAAAAATAATTAGTATATATAAATTACGTGAGCATTTTTAAAATTTTTCCTACGGGGAATACTAGAAAAAATATCTACCCAGCCATGAGAAAAACAACTGACTGCGTAACGTTCAATAGTAGCAACCTTTTTCTACTTGTGTGCCAGGTTTTATTTCAGTCCGTTCATTATTTTGTGTTTTATGAAGTGTTATACAATAAAAAATGAGTTTTATAAAATTAGATCATCGCACTGTCTTCAAATTGTTATAAGGAACATAATTGTCTTTAAAATATTCATGGCCGAATGATTGTCGTATATGGGGATGAATTTCCAATATATTTTAAACCATAATAATGATTAAAATAGTTTGGACGAGGTCACGAATCTATTAAAGATGACCCAAGAATTGGCTTCAGTAGCAATCGGTCTTGATATATATAGGAAAGTAGAAATCATGTTACTCGAAGATCATCGCTTAAATATATCGCTTTGAGAATTCCACATGAGAAAGAAGGCATCAGTAAAGTTTCAGCAATTTCAGCAGATTCTAAAGTTGGTGATTCCCGAATAAAAACTGCTTAGGAAGCAAATTTCTCAAAATAAATTTGAATCTTTGAATGCAAACCCTGACATTTTTTCTTAGGTTGTGATGGGCGATGGAATCTGGGTACATCGCCTCTAAGAAAAGCCCACACACAATCTTAAATTATAAGAATTTCTAATAGCTATGTAACTCGAAAAATGGTCAGACCCGCCAATTTACAAGCATTTTCTGTCAGATTTTAACATATTTGATACAGGAAGTTCCATATTAAAAATATTTTATTATTGCAGGTTTTACCATTGGAAAACAACATGAAAAATCCACAAGATTTTGGAGGTTGGAATGGTGTTCTTAATAAAGGAATGGTAATTGTTGCTCTCCTCTACACTGCCGTAGGGTTCTTTGGGTACCTTAAGTATGGAGATAGAGCTATATTAGGGAGTGTAACCCTTTTATTACCTCCAGATGAAGTGTAAGTAAAAATATTCCTCTAATATCAAACCAATACAAACCTTATTGAATGTTTCAATAAATACAATCTTAAAAAACACCCTTACTAATGTCCTGCCACGCTTATACATCTTTATTGCTCCTACTTTCTCCTCTATCAAACTGATAAAATGATATACTGTATACTATTGTAACTTTTTTAAAATCTTGAAATGCTGAAGCATCTTTACAACACAAATTTAAATGCTTGGCATTTTTAAAAGAGCATAGAAAAATTAGGCAATAGTAGACTTACAAAGGGACATTTTCAAGGATCCGCCTCTGAAATGTCGCATTCTGTGATAAATTGAACTATACCAAAAAATATTTAAATATTTTTTTATGTCCTGAATTGCATTTCTAGGAGATAACAAAGTTCATCGCTAAAAACAGTTTACGGGGAAATTGTATGTAACAATCCTCACATTATAATAAAAAAAAGTTTTTAGGTATTTTCATCCCCTAGAACCGCAATTTAGGATGTAAAAAATAGGGTTTTGGATATCGCTTACTAAACTCCAACATATCACAGAACGAGACAAATCGGAAGCAGGAATAGAATAGAATAAGAATGAGCAGTTATGATTATCGGAAATTTTCCATATTTTTAACCGACTTCATAAAAGAAAGACGTACTCAGTTCGACTGCTATGTATTCAGGAAGTTGCTTCTGTAGCCCCATATTATTTTGGTTGAAATAAATTTGGTAGAAAGATGACTCTTATAATATGACAAATAAGAAAAAATCATTATTGTTAGGTTTGCTCTAAAACTGGTGTGAAGGGATTTTCAGATTTGTATACCATTATAACAGATTCTTTTCTACCTCCATTACCATTCCAAAAAACCCAAACATTAGAACCTGTGAAGATCACTTACTGATTAGTCTCATAAGTCATGTATTCAAGGCTATCAAAATAATTTTCAGGAGGACCTCAGTTTGGTTTCAGAAGTGGCCTCAAATTGTATTCGAGAAGCCCTCTACTGTATGCAACTACTAGTACAGCAGTTGCATACAGTACTTAGCAGAGTAAGGATGTATTTGTGCGTCTTACTGATTATCAGAAAGCTTTTGATAACGTAAGACATGATTTATTGCTATGGATCCTAAAAGAAACAGACACATTCATATGCTCTATTGGGATCCAACAGCTCAGACTCTGCAAAATACCATAAACTATCAAAATAGCCAAAATAGTCTGACAAGGTTGCATACTCTCACCGCTGCTGTGTATCAAATATGTTGAGAAAATATTGCAGCTAGCACTAAAAGATCAAGAAAAAGGAATTAAAGTAAATGATATCCCAATCAGTAATCAAGTGACACCGCGATCCTAACTAAAAACATCCAGGACTTACAAACAATAATAGACGGTATTAACATAGTAGAAATCGAATATGGTCTCAATATCAACATTGGCAAGACTAAGCTAATAATTATAAGCAGATGAAGGCACGATTCTACATCATTAATCTTCGTCTTCTTCTTCTTCTTTCTAACACAGTTAACCATGCTAGTAGGCTATTGCCTGTTCATTGCCATCACGTCTTTCCCGGAAGATGAGGTCCAGCATTCTCACCATCGTTTTGGTGGTCTTCCCTGTGATCTTTTTCCTACTGGCTTATTCATTTTTGCGCTTTTAACGAGCCTACCGTCCTCCATTCTCCCTATATGTTTGTTCCAGAATCTTCGCCTTTGTCTAACCCATCTTCCTATGTCCTGTATCCCGCATTGTTGTCTGATATCTTCATTCCGTATTCTGTCGTGTAGAGTTTTGCCTTGTATACTTCTTAATGTTTTCATTTCGACTGTTCTCATCATTTGTAGAGTTCTGCCTGTATCTGGTTTTGTTTCTGGCTCGTATGTTATGATGGGTCTTAGAGCCGTTTTATATATCTTAGTTTTGCTCTCGGTATTAAGCTATTTGTTCTTCCACACAATTTCTTTTAGGCATCCCGAAATTCTAGCCGCTTTCATCGTTTGCTTTCTTACTTCGTTAAAAAGGTTTCCATGGCTCGTTATTTCTGCTCCCAGATATTTGAAGTGATTTACCTGTTCGGCAATTTTGGAGTCGATTTCCAACTTGCACCGTATTGGTTCTTTGGATGTTATTAATCAACAAAATAAAAAAGTTAGTTTAAGTTCTTGGATACTACCCTAATCTATAAGTGGGACAGCGACAACGTGAAGAAGTACTTTTAACTTTACGCTTATGACCAGTAAAGTGCTATATATGGCCCACAGTTTCATATGGAGTAGAAACTTGGTCATTTAAAGTCAAGTCCTTGAATAGAATTGAAGCCTTCGAGATGTGGATCTTGAGAAGAATTTTGAGAATATCTTGGACATAACACATCACACATTAGGCGTTCTACATCATATCTAGAAACTAAATATAACATTCTGAAAACTAAACGAGGGTTTTGCAATATTCAGATGCTGCCACGCTGTTCGGAGGGAAGAGCAGACCTTTTAGAACCACGCTGTGTATTAAATTTTTTTTAAGTCGACGCTCAATTAATACTAAATGAAAGGAAAACTATTAATAGTAAATAGAAACTAATTACAAAGTCAGTTATAAGATCATTACTCAAACTTACGTATGTATGTTTGTACATTGTAGGATTAGGAAGTTGTAGGTAGCTTTTTTCTTAAAATTTTTTTTTACATATTTAAATTTCGTAACGTAATAGTAAATTTTTATTTACAGATTGGCTCAATCAGTCCGCCTCATGATGGCCATTGCAATTCTCCTTTCATACAGCCTGCAATTCTACGTCCCTTTCAATATTATTTGGCCTAAGATCGAAGTGTACATCACCGATGATGAAATGAAACGTTACGCTGAATACATAACACGTACAGCTCTGGTTTTCGTAACATTCATCTTTGCTGTAGCGATTCCCAACTTGGGCGCAGTGATATCACTTGTTGGAGCGTTCAGTAGTAGCGCTCTAGCAATGATCTTTCCTCCGCTTATTGAAATAGTCACTTTTTGGCCTGATAAGTTGGGGAGAAACGATTGGATGCTATGGAAAGATGTTGCTATAATAATAATAGGATTTTTAGGTTTCTTAACAGGTTCTTACGTCAGTATTTTGAACATTTTGTATCCCGAAGCGACTATATAGATATCTATGAGGGGATATTTGTGTAATGATTTTTGGTTAGTTTTGTGATTTTTATTACTTCCAATTCTGAGTTGATCTCAAATTTAATGGAAGATAATTAAATAAATTTGTCAGAACATTACAGAAAAATATGTCGGATTGATTGGAAGTTCACTGGCTTATTTAAGTACTGTTAACGATTAGTGATACAAACCTTTAAAGAAATTCTTGTGATTTGAAATGGGAAAAAAGAGATTAATTTAAAAAACATATTCGTCAGATAAATATATCACTTAAAATATTATAAAGTTTAATGCTACATAATTCTAAAGTCTCAAACATATTAGTAGTTTGAGACAGACAATAAGATAAATTATATCGATGTTAACCAAAAGACCTGAGATGAGAGAGGAAAACATATTATATTACTATACAATTTTTTGTAACTGCTTTTTCTATAAGTTTAAGAATATTCTTGTTATATGTATTAAATTTATAAAACGCAATGCATGGTACTTAAACGATAACAAATATGTCCTAATAAGTTCACACTTTCATTCACCAAGTTATTTGCCCAATTTTAAAATAAAAACAATAATTTTAATTAATAAAAGTTAAAAATATTGTATCATTTTTGTAATTAGAGTCCCATAAAATGAAATAAAATGGCGAATGGAGGGTTATCGTCCAACTTTTAGGCTTTTAGAAATAGATTAAGAGATGTGGAGTTTTCATAACTACACAAAAAATATCTTTTTAATACTTTTTACAAGTAATATTTGTGATTCCTTTACACTTAAAGCCATGTGTTGTCTAGTCAAATGAAAATTAGCTGAATTTTGTAAAAAATAGATTTAGTTAAGTGTTATTTATTTAGAGTTTGTCACAAAGTTTATTTTTGTATAGATATTTTTGTAATTATTTTAAGTATGAAATTGTTCATTAGACTAGTATTTATTTTAATTTATGTTTATAATAATAAATTATTAAATATTAGTATATGCCAGTTTAAAAAATGTGTCATAGCAACTGTATAGCTTTTACTGTATGTACGTAGGTATTTCTTAGCCAAACAGTATTTATTTTTTGTTGCGTTTTTCCTATATTTGTTTTAGTCTATTTTTCGAAGCTAATAAATGTTACAAGAAAAAAATGCTTATATTTTTATTTCATCATTAAGTTTTACACTGTTGCGACTGCTGAACTCTAACAATACGTAAGAGCACACGAGTTGGTTCACTTAAAGGCGATATGTATCAAGACTGTTACTCCTGTGCTATAATCTTTCATTATTTTGTCCCTCATACTACATACGCAATTTTGAATGTTACTGAACCATTTTGGAACAAAATGATATGGGACCACCTTAAAAACTTCCTGAACATAGCGAAAAAAAAATTAATTCAAATCTGTTGAGCCATTCCGGGTAATCTGCGTACTTACACAATATATATATATATATATATATATATATATATATATATATATATATATATATATATATATATATATATATATATATGTTTATGCGGCTTTCACGGATTCCTCCGTGTGAGCTGCAATATCAGTGGATATATCCACATTATACCGTTGTAGTGCTGAAATCACATTCAGCAAACGTACAACTATATGCAACTCCGTGTATAAATGAAGTAAATTGCGAGAAGTCTATGCAAACTTCGTTCCAATCATATCCTTTTCGTGTTACAGGTTGCACATTTTGAATAAATTGCGATAAAGCACAATCCATTCCATTCCACCATCATCGAGATGATGGCCCACCTGTACCACCATACCGAGAAGAAAGTCAAAACTTACCCTCCCCGCCACAGTGATACGGCAGAGGTACATGTTTGATCTCTACTAGACTCATCAGGGTACCGACATGCACCTGTCTGTGCAAAGGACAGATCAGAAGGAAGCATGCAACACTGAACGCGGCTTCGCCGACCTCCCCCCGGATGGCGTATATATGTTTATGCGGCTTTCACGGATTCCTCCGTGTGAGATGCAATAGCAGTGGATATATTCACATTATGCCGTTGTAGTGCTGAAATCACATTCACTAAACGTACAACTATATGCAACTTCGTAGATAAATGAAGTAAATTGCGACAAGTATATGTAAACTTCGTTCCAATCATATCCTTTCCGTGTTGGAGTTTGCACAGTTTGAATAAGTTGCGATAAAGCACAATCCATTCCATTCCACCACCATCGAGATGATGGCCCGCCATACTGAGGAGAAAGTCAAAACTTACCCTCCCCGCCACAGTGATACGGTAGAGGTACATGTTTCATCTCTACTAGACTCATCAGGGTATCGACATGCACCTGTCTGTGCAACCTCTAACACGGAAAGGATATGATTGGAACGAAGTTTGCATATACTTATCGGAATTTACTTCATTTATACACGGAGTTGCATTTAGTTGTACGTTACCTGAATGCGATTTCAGGACTACAACGGCATAATGTGGATATATCCACTGCTCTTGCATCTCATACGGACGAATTCATGAAAGCCCCATAAACATATATACGCCATCCGGCGAGAGGTCAGCGAAGCCGCGTTCAGTGTTAACGGTCGTAAGGAGAATAAAATAACTTTTTCAAATATATAGACCGTGAATTTGTTTATTTTTAATAAATTTCCTACCGCTCCGGGGTATATTCAGATGTTCGTTTGTACTGTTTAAGATAACAGTCCGGCATCAAGTTCTGCAGGTAATATCCTGCCGATACTTTACGATATGGGGATTTTAAGTAGACATTTGTTTTCTGTGCATTTTACTCTCGGTTCGTTACAGCTCCACTGATGAGACCATTAGGTGGTCGAAACTAGTATGGAGAGAGAACCAGAGTGGAATTCGCAGAGAATATACTGTCTGTCCCCTTTCTTAACGGTCGTAAGGAGAATAAAATAACTTTTTCAAATATATAGACCGTGAATTTGTTTATTTTTAATAAATTTCCTACCGCTCCGGGGTATATTCAGATGTTCGTTTGTACTGTTTAAGATAACAGTCCGGCATCAAGTTCTGCAGGTAATATCCTGCCGATACTTTACGATATGGGGATTTTAAGTAGACATTTGTTTTCTGTGCATTTTACTCTCGGTTCGTTACAGCTCCACTGATGAGACCATTAGGTGGTCGAAACTAGTATGGAGAGAGAACCAGAGTGGAATTCGCAGAGAATATACTGTCTGTCCCCTTTCTTAACGGTCGTAAGGAGAATAAAATAACTTTTTCATATATATATATATATATATATATATATATATATATATATATATATATATATATATATATATATATATATATATAAAGAAGTATCGTCCGCATAATTTTAAAATAAAATAGAAAATTCTCGGCTATGCGGACATAGATTGTTGGTGAACATTACCTTTGTATTAAAAAGTATGGAGAATTCTAATACAATGGAGGAGCTCCAGGTCTGCTTCTCGTAGAAAGATTGTTGATGCGTCACTTGTTCATATTGTGAAAGCCCACGTTTAGTATGGTTGACGATGGCGAATGATGCGACCTCTATCCTTTAAGTAGCTTGCTTCGTATATCGAGTTATGATTTATTTCTATTTTTATTTTATCGTCGCGTCATCACAGGTGGTTTTATACACGATTGTTCGTTTATGTTGCTCTTGTGTTATTAAGTGATCTGTCGAGATATCGCTATTCGGGTATTGTCTGCTGTTTTTTGATTTTAAAAATAGTTGATAGGACACAACTGCGAAATGATGGATTGTATCACATGCAATCGACTGATGAGTCCTATATTCTCCATTGTCTTGGAGTTCTTCGCACTTTTTAATACGTTTCCGTACGTAGAAGAGAAAATGCCAATTTTATTTCATTTTCAACATGATAGCGACCCGAAACATGACTACAGGCTGGTCACAAATTTTCTGAGTGAAGAAATGCTTCCTGTCATGAAGTGGCCGTCCCAGTCCCCAAACCTAAATCCTATAGAAAACCTTTGGGAAATAGTAGAACAGAAAGTCTGCAACAAAAACTTCACAAATCAGAACCAGTTGTTCGTGGCTTTGATAGAAACATGGATAAATATGGATTTGTCAGTAAGTGATCGGGTTTTGGAGTCAATGCCACGAAAATGTAAGGAAGTCATCCAAACAAAGGATACTACACCAAATACTAGAACTTACAGTTTTATATATATTTTTTACCAAATTGTTATTCTGTTCGTCCACTTTCGAGAAAGTTAATTGTTCACTTATAATAATGGAAATATGGTTGTATTACTAAGGACCCTCCCATCCTGAGAAAAAAACACTATTATTATTGTTTATCGAACAAAGATTGTTTGTTATTGTGTTCATCCACTGGCCAATACTGTATATATATATATATATATATATATATATATATATATATATATATATATATATATATATATATATATATATATATATATGTATAGGTCTTTGTTTTTCTGTAGTCGGTTAAAAATGTATATTCCAGGAAACTTGCAAATACAACCCTGAAATATTATCCTGCAAGCAAGCGCTCTTGCCAACAAAGGAGGCTTTGAGTAGGATCAATACAAACCCAAACGGTTCTCTGACAACAAACAAATTGAGGTTATTTCAACTCCGTCCGTGTCCGCTTAAAATTTTGCTGTATAATTCTGGGGCCTCTTCCAGCCACTACGCTGCTGTACAAAGTGTACCCCAGTCCTGGCATAGCCCGCAGCGTTTGGGCTTTGCCCCAACAGACTTCCTGCAACATGGTGGCCGATGCGGAACATCCTGCTGCCTCCGAGAACCATGAAAAAGATGGTTCTGATACTGCGGATATTGCCGAACAAAGTCATAGAAATATTTTTGATCTTGTTAAGAGTGGGTAAGAAAAACATTCTGATATTTACAACATAAATTATTGCAAAAGAAACTAAACCGACCTCAAAAAGAATTGCACAAAAAAGTTGAAAATGAATCATATACTGTTTTATATTGCCATTAATTCAATCATTGTGGATATATTATATATTTTTTTGTTAATATTATCGGGTAATATTCTTAATGAATTTTGTAAAGGATAATTTGAAAAATCTAATTATCAATTAATGAATAAGTATTAATTCAAAAAATAGAATTATTAATTACTTCATGAATTGATAATTTTGAAAATAATATTAATTCAATTAATAAAGTAGTTGGTAATTTTATTCCTGTGATTATTAATTATATTAATTAACGAAATAATTGATAACTTTAAAAATAAAATTATCCATTGCCAGAGTTAATGGAAATTTTATTTCTCAGATTATCCATTATAAGAATAATTAATAATTTGTTTTCCAAATTATTGTATTATTAATTGCTAACTTACCAGAATTAAATTTTAAAAAAATTATTGAAATACTCAACTGTTAAAGTAATGATACTTAACAGTAGCAAAATTTGTCAAATGCATCATTTAATTATCGGGAAAAGTTATAATGAAAACGTATTTTACACCGCTGAAACATTTTTTTTTAGACTAAAACAAATAATAAATAATTAAAAATAAAATGACACTGCTTCTGCCCATGATGATACGCTTTAATCTAGTCAATTCAATACAGTCGGAAAAATTAAAATTTACCGGTCCCAGAAAAGTAGCGAAAAAAGGGCGACGAAAATTTTGACTATATGCTTAAGTAAGATTTTTACAATAATTTGATCTCTTTTCACACCTTTTGATTAGAATATTTTGAGACCAATGCATCATCAACGTTCAAGCTAACCTCATTTTGTCCTCAGAGCGATTCATTATATAAGTTTGGTTTTCATACATACTATGTTCTTTACAGAAAGTGAATGATAGTCATAATTGCACAAGCAAGATAAATATAATCATAGTTTTCTTGCTATTTTATATAATGTTGAATTATTTGCAGTCATTAAATTATTTTTTAATTTAATTCAAAAAAATTATCAAGTAAAAATTCAATAATGTGGAAAATTCAATTTTTAATTATTCTTGTAATGGATAATTTGAGAAATGAATTTTTCAATTAGTCTGGTAATGGGTAGTTTTATCCCTAACATGATTAATTACTTCGATAATTGATAATTTTAAAAATGAAATTATGAATTACTTCATTAGTTGATAATTGTAGAAATAAAATTATTAATCACTTTATCAATTGATAATTTTAGGAATAAAATATCTAATGTAACCTAATTAACTTGTAATTTGTTTAGAAAAATCTTCAATTACTTTATTAATTGATAATTTTATTTTGGAAAGTGTTTATTGATTAATTGATAATTTCGATTTGCTGATTAATAATTTTCCAGTAATCAATTAATAGTTATTATATATATATATATATATATATATATATATATATATATATATATATATATATATATATATATATATATATATATATATATATATATATATATATATCATTTTTCTTAATTTTGTATTTTCTTGGGTTTAGGTTCTATAATTAATAAAACACAAAACGATTGACGTTTCACCCCTTATTTAAGGCATTTTCAAAATTTTTTTCCTAAAAAAATATATAATTAAAATACATCAAATAAAAAACATATTTTGCCATTTTGGAAAACAAACAAGACACTTAAAAACAGTAGTCAAAAACTTTAAAACATTTTAAAAATATTTAATTTTACCAGTACATACCTTGACATTTTGCAGTTCTGTTTCTAAATAAACTTTAAATTTTCATCGTTTACTGAGGATACGTGGAATGCGAATATGTTTTATTTTTTTAAAATATTTTTTATATTTTACAATGTATAAAAAAACAAATAAGGTATATGGTTTTATGTTTAAGAGGATATTCTATTTTTGATTCTTATTTGACCGGATCGAATACTTAATAGTTTTGTTTAAATTAGGTTTGCGTAAATGTGGCTCAAATTTCCCATATCTGTTCTGTCGTTAACAGTGTTTTTATCTTTTTTAATTTCAATCATTTCCTTTATCTGTAATTTTTGGTAATTCATATCTTTGTTTTTTATAATGGTAATGTTATAATCAAAAGTGTGTTTTTCGTCCTGTGTGTGTTTGTTTAACGCTGTTGAGGCGTTTTTTGTATATTTATGGCCATTTAATCTGTTCTTCAGTAATTGGCTCGTCATGCCTATATATTTTTTGGGACAATTTGTGCAAGGGATCGAATATATTATATTTGATTTATTCATTAGAGGAGTTTTACTTTTTAAATTTGTGAATAATGTATTTAATTTATTATGTGACCTGTGGCATACGATAATATCATGCTTTTTTAAAATGTATTTTATTTTTTCTGACAGCTCACTAGTGTAAGTACGCAAACCTAATTTAAACAAAACTATTAAGTATTCGATCCGGTCAAATAAGAATCAAAAATAGAATATCCTCTTAAACATAAAACCATATACCGTATTTGTTTTTTTATACATTATAAAATATAAAAAATATTTTAAAAAAATAAAACATATTCGCATTCCACGTATCCTCAGTAAACGATGAAAATTTAAAGTTTATTTAGAAACAGAACTGCAAAATGTCAAGGTATGTACTGGTAAAATTAAATATTTTTAAAATGTTTTAAAGTTTTTGACTACTGTTTTTAAGTGTCTTATTTGTTTTCCAAAATGGTAAAATATGTTTTTTATTTGATGTATTTTAATTATATATTTTTTTAGGAAAAAAATTTTGAAAATGCCTTAAATAAGGGGCGAAACGTCAATCGTTTTGTGTTTTATTAATTATAGAACCTAAACCCAAGAAAATACAAAATTAAGAAAAATGATATAATCTATGGTTCAAGAATCAAGAAAATAAATAAATATATATATATATATATATATATATATATATATATATATATATATATATATATATATATATATATACATGTAATCGAAGGTTTTCGGACATCCCGTGTATGTGCTGAGTCCCTCTCAGGACTGTAAGGCAGCTGACGTTTCGGTGAAATCTCATTCACCATTTTCGAAGCTCACTGTATGACGTCTACGAGCGAACTGACGCCTGCGACTCGGGTGCTGTCGGTCCCGTGTGTACGTTGGACGCGTTAGTTTTCCGAATGGTTCTGGCCAATCAGGTTGCGAGACCTGCTGCGCGTCATCGGCCCTGTTGCCGGTGTTTGGGGTTGCGTTGCCGAATTGTAATCTGTTTCGTTACTATATGGTACTGGTTGATGTTTTATAAGCAGATTTTTCCAAGTATTAGGCACTCGCTGGCTGTCAACCCTGCTATTTAAGTTGTTGGGCCTCTTTGCATTTTCAATGGCTTCTCTTATAACTCGTGTGGACAGGTTTTCACATCTCGATAGCATTTTTGTTCCTGAGAAATTTATCGTATGTCCTGTGTTTAACCAGTGTTGGGCCAGAGTAGAAGTTGTTTTTTGCTTGACAGCGTTTATATGTTCGTCTCTTCTGGCGCTTATTTTACGGTTGGCAACGCAACCCCAAACACCGGCAACAGGGGCGATGACAGTGAGCTTTGAAAGCGGTTAATGAGATTTCACTGAAACGTCAGCTGCCTTACAGTCCTGAGAGGGACTCAGCACAAATACAGAATGCTCGAATAGTTTGGAGCTTTTTCGCGTGATACCGAAATATATAGGGTAACTCAAAAAGATATTGTTTTCAATGTAAACCCCTTTTTTATTTCATAATCAGAAAGGGCAAATTTTTTTACATACTCTAAGGTAAATATCATTATTGGTTACGTCAGGAAATTGTCAAGAAATATTACTGTAAAACTTTAAAATATAAAAAAAAATGTACCATCTAAATTAAATGACAATCTGACAGTAGCCAAGTCGATGAATAAATTCTTTTTGAACATTGTCGATGACATCTAAGTTTATGTTCCGTACTTCTTGGTATATTCGACCTTTTAGAACTTCTAAATTGTCGGGCTGCGTCAAGTATGCTTTAGTTTTTAAATATTCCCACAAGAAATAATCAAGTAGGGTCAAATCTGGTGATCTGGCAGTCCACTCAATTATCACTCTTCTATCTATTTAACGATTTTGGAAAACCTCATCCAAATAAGTACGTACAGTGGCAACGTAGTAGGGCGGCGCTTCAACATTAAAAGTTGAAGCTGTTTTCATGAGTTTCGATTGAGGATTATCTTGAGCTGTCAACAGAATATTATGCTGATCTTCTTCTGTTTTTGAGGGTCACCAAATTTCTTGATATGTCAAACTTGTCCATACAAAATGCTAACTAATGTCAAAACTGACTTTCTGTGGCATTAGAAATAAAAACTTTATAAAAAAATTTAATATCGTTAATGTTATTACAAGCAGACAACAATTTTTTGATGTAACCAATATCAATATTTATCTTGTCGTATGTAAAAAAATGTGTCCATTCTAATCCCGAAATAAAAAGTTCCAATTGAAAAGAAATACCGATGACGTCTTAGAAAATTATGTAAAATTTACAGAACAAGTTCTTTTCCCCAATAGTACCATCAAAATATTTTTAGAGAACTTTCAGAAGTAGAAGAATACGTTGAAAAATATGGTGTAGAAGTACTACGAGATAGGGATGAATGGGGATATACTCCGGCTCATTGGGCGGCGTTGGACGGTAACGTGGATCTTATGAGATTTTTTATAGATCGAGGTGCCCCTATTGATTTGCCATGTTTAGGGACACAGGGACCAAGACCTATACACTGGGCTTGTAGAAAAGGTAAGATTATTCTTATGCATTCATGTGATATTCTTTTGTATTTTACCAAATATAGTACAGTTTATTAAACTTCTCTATTTTTAAAAATTTAATTTCAAAAACACCACACTTACTTTTTTTAGGACACGCGGCTGTCGTTCAAGTTCTCCTGCAAGCAGGGGTTGCAGTGAATGGAGCAGATTTCAAAGGACTTACCCCACTAATGACAGCCTGTATGTTCGGGAGGACTGCAACTGCAGCTTACTTACTGGGAATGGGTAAGTTATAAATATAGCTATAGAGATATTTAGATCTTAACTTCATAACACTCGAAAACATCAATTCCTAAAACCCTGAATTGAGTTCGCAATTTAACATATTACAAAACGCAGAAATATTTATTTTCTATAGCATGTTTTCCAATAAAAAGTGCCTTTGTCTCAGAAAGCCGAAAACACCAACTAAAAGTTCCTTTTTAACTTATTGGTATTTCAGGAGCATTTAATCATTTGGTTGATATAAATGGCGACACTGCAATGCATTGGGCAGCCTACAAGGGTCATCCAGACTTGTTAAAACTTCTGATGTATTCTGGAGCTAATCTACAAAAACCCGATCATTTTGGATCAACACCACTACATCTAGCTTGTCTTTCTGGTAGTTTAAGCTGTGTAAAATTGCTTTGTGAAAAGGTAAGTCGCCGATAAATATATGATGTTACTTATTCTTTCAAAAGAAAAACGTATCATAAATTTTAATAATTCAAATATTTTCTAGAATGATATAAATCTGGAACCAAAAGACAAAAATGACAAGACACCTCTAAACTTAGCCATAGGACACAGACATATGGATATAATTGATGTTCTCCATAACTCAATTAAAAAAAGATCTGGATGGTTTCCCCCGGTTAGCGAAATATGGGGCTTACTTTTTGGGAGAGCTGGAAATTCGAAAGCTCCGTTGGTGTTTTTTATGTCTTCAGTATTACTTTGGGCCTATCCAATGTATGTCATAAGGGTAAGTTTCGTTACATAAGAAGAAAGCCCAAAACAACATATACGATTTTCAAAATTAATGACTTAATATATAGAAACTTTGCAATTATTCTGTGGGGACTTTTTCTCTAAATAATGTTATTTTTGTTCAGGTACTTCCTATAACATGGAATATACTTCGTGGTTCTCATTACTGTTTCATCTACTGGAACATAGTGATGTGGGTATGCTGGATAGTAGCCAACAGGAGAAACCCCGGTTATATCCCTATGAATTCAGAATCTTACTACAGATCCATAAAACAAATCCCTTATTTTGACAAATGGAAGAAACGAAACGCCATGTTGAATAGACTCTGTCATACGTGTAGGACCCTTCGACCAATCAGAGCGAAGCACTGTAGAGTCTGCAATAGATGCGTTTCTTACTTCGATCATCACTGTCCGTTCATCTATAATTGTGTAGGATTGAAGAACAGGACATGGTTCTTTATTTTTGTGATGAGTGTAGCAATAAATTGTTCGTATACGATTTATTTTGCGACATACTGTATAGCGATCGAAGGATTTGGTATTTTATACGTTTTGGGATTGGTTGAGGCATTTGTCTTTTCTGGTCTAGGATGGATTTTGACTTGTACGGCGGTAAGTATCTTAAAGGTCCCCATTTTAAAAGATAGCTTACCCTCATTCCCATACAGGACATGTTAACGATTGGATATATAAGTTTATGGATTATCTGTATTTATCAATAAATTATATATTCATTACAATATACAGGATATATCTAAAAGATCTGTACAAAAAACCAGCACAAATTAGGCTAAAATATGAGGAAATACAGGGTGTCAAATTTATAATTTTTTTAAACTTTTTTAAAAGAATTATAACATTGACACACTGTATTTTGGAAATTCTCAACTTTTAGGAATTTGCACTGGCATCATGTACAGATCTTGTAGAGACAATCCGTATCGTTACTAAATGTGTATATTCTAAAAATATTTTGGACAATACAGGGTGCATCAGTTTAAATTTCTTAATTTTTTTTAGGTTCTCCATGCCTGCATGAATCTCACCACCAACGAAATGATAAACTACAAAAGATACCCCTATCTTCGAGATAAAAGAGGACGATACTACAACCCATTTTCAAGGGGACCTGTTTTGAACCTCATTGAATTCTTTTTCTGCACTCCAGATGACCTGGAAGAGGAGCCAACATATGAGTACATCTGATACAAAGAAGCTCCTGAAAAAAATAATATTATTGCCTTAACTACCGGTGAAGTTAATAAAAGACCTGCAGGGTCAAAGGAAAATAGGAAAGGGGGAGTAACTGGACAAAAAGCGGGAAAGAGATAGCTTTGCCACAGCTTTTTGCCAATATTTATAAGAATTTTGCCAAAATTTTAATGGTTTACAGCAGATAATTTTAATTTATTTGATCAATGATTTCTTATAGGTGCTGAAACAATGTTTGCCAGATTTTAAATATTTTTTGTGATATCATAGTTAATTGTAAAAGATTAACTAAATACGCAACTCTATATATATATATATATATATATATATATATATATATATATATATATATATATATATATATATATATATATACATATATATAGAAGATCGCCATTTTAGTATTCACAAATAGCCCTCTAAAAGACAGAGAGCGCGAAATTTAGGTAACAGAGAACGTAATCATCCAGTAATTCGATAATATGATGTCTTTATTTAGATTTGACATCAATTTTGAATGTATCATGCGTCCTCTGTCTTAAGCAAACTCCCTTTATGCACAGTAATTATTTCCTGATAACTCGATCACAGTACAACTAAAATACCCGTAAGTTAACCCGGCTTGGCATTAGCTTTCCGTGACCTTTAAATAATTCACAAAATATCCCTATGATCTTTTGTGAAATAGTCTAACCTCAATTATAAAATAAAAACAGTTCAATATTGTAGCCATGTACGTAAGAGAAATTAATATTACTTAATATAGATTGCGGATCCTATAGAAGAAAGTTGGCTCACGTTGAGAAAGAGATAGAGCGTAGTACCTCTCTTTCTAATTTTGGTCAGGTCATAGGGATATCCTATGATATTTGGAGTATCATGCTTAGCTCCGCCATAAAAACCGAGGTACTTCTCATCGAAAATGCTCTTTTTTGCCTGAACCAACTTTTTTCTCTAGAATCCGCAGTCTATATTAAGCTTCGAACATACCACTGTAGAATTAACATAACATCAGAACTAGGGCCCTGTTGTTTGAATGCTGAATAACGTAATAATATTTTTATTTATATTTGAAATAAATTGATAAACAATAGATATTTAATTTCTCGGTACACACATACCGATTTTTTGCTATCCTTTTCTAATTGCATTATTTAAACCAGTATCATATGATACTCGGTACGTCAATTCTCAATACATAAAAGTATGAATATACGGTTGCCTAAATTATTATCATTGTTATTTTCAATATGTAAACAATATCTAACAATATTTACCAATAAAAATAAGTTTTTAAATCCTCTTTTTGGTAATATTAATTGTAAACTTTGCATTTATAGTAATTTCTAACACTTAAAAACACCGAAAAAAGTCACGACAATCAATTAAACTGAAAGAAAAGATAGGTAAACATGTTTATGTCTGTCAAACATCAAAAAAGCCTCTCCCCCACTGACCATAAACAGCCTTCAAACAAATCTGTTGTTGTTTAAATCTATAAGGTACGATCGAAGATATTGAGTAATATTAATTTCTCTTATGTCTATGGTTCTAGCGAAAATCGCCGTGATAGGTTGAAAGCATTGACAATCTAACCTCCAAAGCAGGTACATTTTAAAAAGCATATCCCAAGAAACCGCGAAATTTAGTTTTCATTTTTTCTGAAAAAGTAATTCATTTTGGCATTGTAAATAATTAGCGAAACCACTTAATATACAGAGTGTTAGGGAAATACCTTTTGTGAATTTAACCAACAATTCTACACATTGAAAATTATGGTTCTTGGGTTTAGACCATGTCAAATTGGAAATATTATTCGACGTTTCGCCTACGATTGGAAGGCATCTTCAGGGATCTTTACTTCACGAGAACACTGAAAATTTTAATCTCGTGAAGTAAAGATCCCGGAAGATACCTTGTACAATTGTAGGTGAAACGTAAGACAATTTAACACAATCCAAACCCAAGAACCATGATTTACAACTTGACCAAAGCCATGAAAGCTTCCGTTCTTTAATTCTACACATTATTTAAAAAAAAAACCTTGACCCGTAACTAGTTTTCCCAAACACGTTGAGAAAAGCATGGCATATTTCTAATGTGGTGGGTGGCAGCAAAAATATATTGTCGCAAATATTTTATGAATTGTCTATCAAAGGACGAACCACAAATTTGATTTGTTAAAACAACAATTCAGTATCGGCATTTATAAATAAGTTGCTTTTAGACAAGGAAGTTAGCGGGGTTATAGAAAACGACAGAAACAGGCTAAATGCCAAAAAAATTATCCTGATATGCAAAATATGAGATCCAGAAAACTAGACCAGAATTTGCGGAATTGGCGATCGGCGTATTCTCATCATCTCTCTCATCGTCCTCGACACTTAAAATTATCTTGATTTTTTTGTTGTCCGTGCAAAGACATTAGGTAAATTTCGGAATTTATATTTGTGTATGTTATCAAGACATTTGTGCATACTTTTTATTTATAACAATGCATCAATGTATGGTATTGTTTTAAAAATTCCGTTAATTCATTAAATACCTTTTTTATATTTTGATAATTACTTACATTATGGTAAATCTAGGAAAATAACGTTTTTTGGGAAAATTTCAATACTTACCCCCTATTTCGAGTTCGTAGAATACGATTTTAGCATTGATTTTTCACTATTTTTCCTCAGTTTCCCGGAAAACTCAAAAAACGCCAAGCGTTACTTCACCAAGCACTTTTAATTCTGAAGGAAACACCGAACTTACATATTTCTTTTCAATGGTAGTAGTTAAAATATCATGTATGTAATATGTTTCAACTATTTTTGCAAAAATATTAGTGAATAAATTTAGAAAAACTTGTTTTTCAACGAAAAACCAAAAATACGTTCCGAAGAGGCTATCGACCATCAGATTCGCGAAAATTACTAATATTCGTTTGAGACGTTGCCAGATGTAAAATACTTTCGTGGTATAAACTATAAAATTTGTCCATCTCAGTCAACAATATAATTTAATTTTTGTAATGTTTTATACAGTCTCAAGGAAAAATTAATCTTAACCACCTAAAATTTTTGGTTGGTTCAGGTTTAGTTTGATTTTGGTTAATTTGTAAAACTGAAACTAACCTGAAGTAACCTAAATTGACCTAGATTTCTAGTTTCGTAATATAAACTATAAAATTTATATATTACTGTTAGCAAAATAGTAACATAATATAACATAGTAATTTTTGTAATGTATAAAAAAGGATTAATCTTAATCACCCAAAATTTTTGATCAGTTTTGGTTAGTTCAGGTTTAGCTTAGTTTTGTTTAGTTTGATAAACTAAACTGACTTGAACTAACCTAGATTTATTAAATAAAAATATTATTGTCCAGCAGAGACCACGAAAAGGCGGGACAATATGTGAATTTTACAGAAATCATGTTGACAATCTGGCAACACCGCTAATTTTTTGGGTTTTAGGAACAAATCACACCAATATTTAATGGCTGAAGCCATTTTGTTTTGATTGGTTTTTTAATAATTTTCTTGATATGTTCGATAAAAATGTGCAAGTTTATGAATTTTTATTTAATACAGAGGCTTCTATCAGTGTGGAATTTGTGGTTGTAACAAAATTTTAACGATTTAGTACAAAAAATTGAACCTAAAGTGAAAAGTGTTTTTCGCAAAACTGATGAAAAATTATGGAAAACGGAGGTTAGAATCATGTTCTACGACCTCGAAATTGGGGGAAGTACCGAAATTATTTCAAAAAAACATCGTTTTCCTAGATTTCTCATAATGCAAATTTTTACCCAGAGAATTATATTTAAATCTACTTTGCGTCAGTATTTATTTTATTAATAATTTAATATTAAACTCTAAATTGTAATTTTTCCAATATAATATCGTAATAAAAGGTTGCTCAAGTCCAGTCCTGTCCTCTGACCTACTGCGCCGGTACAGTAAAGCTCTTTTAAGGGGAATAAAGCTTTACAAGCTGGACCAAATTTATTTTAGGGTATTCCCCTTGTTTTACCCCCTCCAACTTCCGTGCTTTTAGATTATATTTGATTTATTACTTTTTTATAATGCAATATTTCTGGTAGTACTATATTAACAACTCTCGCGACGTTGCCACATCCTTTTTGGTTGATGTAAGGATCTTTTAAACTTAAAAAAATAAGTTTTTAACAATGTTATATTGTTTATTTGTAGTTTATTCGTTATATAACGACTAATTAATATTTGCGAAATAGTTTTTTGATTATTTATTTAATATTTTTGTATTTTTTTGCGTGAACCTTTGGATTTATGACACTTGTTGTGTTTAAAATGATGTGCAGCTCATTGGTTCAATTTATGAAAGTTATTTCTCCAACATTCTGTATACCGTATAAAATAAATAAAAACAGTCATATAATTACAGAAATATTATTCAATAAGGCCTAAAAATGAAACATGTGATGATGTAATAGTAATTCTTGCTAAAATTCATTCATCGCAGCACCGAACGAGCTCACAGAAAGCTTAGCGACTTTATGAATGCACTTTTATGGAAAAAGCTTACTCGCTATTTTAGTTATACACTGACTATATGTTTACTCTGACCATAGTTAATATATGAAGCCCTGAATTTATTTGAAGATTGTTATTTATCTGTTTAAGGGGCCATGATAGGATAAAATACTTAATTTTAGGCTTTAATGAAACTTTTACAGGGTGTTGACAAGTTTTTAAATACTGTTATTAGTTCTCCAAATATTTGTCGTAGTAGATAGTAAATGTTGCTTAACTGAAAGTCGATAGTGTCAAATTGAATTATGTAAAATATGCGGAGAGCCAGTTAAAGTAGGGCTATAAATAAATGTTCAGAATAGATATTTTTAATATCAAACAAAATTGTTTTTTAATAATGTATCTTGAAATACACCATTAAGAATATATAAGGCCAAAAATTAAAAAGAATAAGCTTCACTGTTCTACATTTTAAAACAATTTCCATCTTCTCGGAATTACTTTAGTACTATCAGGTACCCACATAAGACGAAATGTTTCAGACACGTTTCAGAAACGTTTCAGAAAGGTTGTATTTAAACGTTTCAGAAACGACGATATGACACATAAATAAATGTTTCTGAAAGGATTCCAAAAAAGTTCCGACAATATAGCATGAAAACTTAACGAAATATTATAATAAACGTTTCCTGAAATATTTATAGAAGATTTAAGAAATATTTTAACTAACTTTAATGCGAGCTACTTAATACTTCTGGAAAAGTTGACGCAAGTTTTTAGAAATGTTTCCAGAAACGTTTCACGAAATGTTTTAAAAGTTTTTAAAAAGTCTTTGGGTTATTTATTCATTTGCTTACTGAACACTTCGTGAAATATTTCATAAATGTTTCGTCACTTTCAAAAGAAAGGTTTCTCGAAATATTTTTGAAATATTCTATATATTTAGTTTATATTTAGAAGAACCCAACAGTAAAAGCTTTATAAGGACAGGCGTGCTTTGTTCTAGTTAGGAATCAAAAGCACTACTTCATATTGCAAGAAACTACCAAAAAAAGGTGGAAACTTTTCCCATTGGTAGTGTACCACCATCTGTAAACCCGTTTCGACCTTATAGATTTTTGTCAGTACAAAGCAGCCGAGTACACTGCACCATAAGAAGGGTGAATATTATCGGATCAGGGAACGCCTACTTGAATTAGTACCTCTCATTTGTTCACTACTTCGTTCTGTCGATTTTTCTGGATTTCGCCTTTCAGAATTTTGATAACAAAATTGTGTAGGCACTTGAATTGAATCGATCGAAGTTGAATCCAAGTATGTCGCAAATGAGTAAGTGGGATGTGCTAGATGTCTCTCTGTATGCGCAAACGGTTTGTTTCTTTGACCCAAAGGTCGTAAATCAGGGAATTGGCTTGAATATGAAAAATTAATTCACCGGTGAAATCGTTGGTGTAACGTCGTAAAATGACTCGCTTTCAAAATCGATATTTACGCGTCTGCCGAGTCTATCGGTATTTGTGACAGGGTTATCCAAGTCTATGAGATTCCGCTGAATATTGATATTTTCATTGTGGTATTGTGGTTGTTGTTGAAAGGAAGGGCACCCAGCAGGGGGTGCCGGAGAGGACCCACCGTAACCTCCCAACCCAGGGAAAACCCAAGCCTCCTCACCTTTCTTGCTGTTATTATGTGGCATTATGTTTTGTTGTCATTTATGCTCTTAAATTTGGAAGAATTTGAAGTGTTGTTGTTGTTTGAGCCAAAAGTCAAAAATGGGGACTTTATTTAAAACAAGACGCGTAGTGGAAGTGAGCCGAAGTGCTCTACGGATGTTGTGCAATGAGATATGGGGAGTCTAATTATTGGAAAATTAGAACTATTTGTTGCAACTTGTTGTGTGTGATTTTTTTTTGGTGTTTGTTTGTAACGAGAAAGTCAATCTAAATTTGGTAAATTGTTTGTCTTTTTTGTCGGAAAAGAATTTCGCAAATTTAAATTTTATTTCACGTTGGGTATCCGAAATCCGGTTGCCTTCTCCGAAATTTCACGATATTTATTTGCACGATAGCTTGTGTGTTAATTTTTTCGCGCTCGAATTTTGTTGTGCCAAAATTTCTAAGTATTTACAAATTTGGAAAAATTCTTGCGGGACCAGCCTTAGAAAAGTGCTTTTCTAAGTATTTTTGGTAGCTTTTTATTATATGGGGGGATGGTTCAAGGCTTATAAAAAACCTTTAATGTCTATGGAGGGTGAGTTATATGGAACACTCTTTATTTGATGTTTTCGCGAACTTTATGACGGTGATCCGTAATTGCAACACCAGTTCGCGTATGCAATTACGAATAACACCCGTCTTTCGAACTATAGTATATCGGGCTCTGAGGTTTAGAAACCTATCTTACCTTTAAACCTGAAAATTAAATCAGAGGAACCCCGATATACCCTATTTAATCCGATTTGAACAAAAACAAAAAATTTAATGATTTTTAATATCTTCAGGCGCCCCAACCTTTGGCAATTTCCCGGGAAAAAGCTACTAGTTCGTCCAGGGGCCTCGGAGGTACTTTGTTTTAGCTTAAAATTAACAATATCCTTCAGCCACGCAGCCGTCTGATAAGATCGTCGATGTTGTTTATTTTCTGGGCTGTTCAGCCTTCCTGAAGAAATATCTTCTTGAATTTGTCAAATATTTTCCCTCCAAAATACGAATTTCTTTTGAAAAAATACAATATTTGACAAATTCGGACGTTTTTCTTCAAAACTGTTGATTTCGTGAATTTCTTTATCTTTCTAGAGCATAAATAATTGGCAGTGACGTTTTGGCTGACGATTGCCCATAAAGTGGGGTTTATATAGTTTCCGAGAGCTTTCTTTACTCTCTTGTGTGTAACCAATCGAAACAAAGCAAACTTATGATTGGACACTTTTTCTGCTACGCTGGAACTATATAAGAAAATTGTATTGTGCGATTGCCGTCATTTTATCCGTCGGATCGAAACGAATCTTTCGGCATTCGATTGGATTTTTCATTATGCAACTTTTCATTCTATTTTAAATTTGTTTATTCGTGAGAGATATTTACAATAATATTTTAAACAACTTATATAAAACTAAACAAAAAGCTGAAGACAAGCTGCACCATCTCTCGGAATTTCGCGCAATCTGAACAAAAAAATCTCTTGCGAGATCTATTTAAATAGCAAATGAAGATTAGGAATATTTGTGAAAAGGTTTATGATACGTTTCATGAAACTTTTCTCGAAATGTTTAGGGAATGATTTGGAAATCTTTAATAATAAGCTTTATTGTTGTAAAGAAATCAATCTTGTTAACAAAGCACTATGCAGAACAAAAAGTTAAAAATAAATATAAACAAAAACATATGCAACACAAGAAATTGTGACAACAAAAAACTAAAAAAAAAAACTCAGATCAGTGATAACAATAAACACGTGATTAAAGTCAGTAATCAAAATAAACAGTGTAAATAAACAAAAGTCCATAATTAACAAAAGAGGTACCTAAAATAAAATGAAATAAATGTCTACTAAATTAATTTAAAAGTTTACAGTCAAATAAAATAAAGTAAAACAAGACAAAAATAGCCATAAAATTACACGATTACATCCATTCTGAAAGCACAAACACACCTTGTTAAAAATGATCAGCAAAATATTCTTCCAGTGAATAATACGGTCGTGTCACAAGAAAGCCCTTAAGTTTTTTCCTAAGCAATTTATCGTCCATAATATTTCTATACTTTAGAGTAATTTTGTTATATATTTTAATTCCCTCAAAAATAAGAGACTGTTTAGTGAGAGTAGTCCTGGGAATGGGCAATGATAGGCCAATGTTACGTGTATTATATGGGTTTGGAGTTGAATAATTTTTATATTTTTTACGAATCAGTCCCACTATTTCTCAAATGAAAATGCCTATCACTGTTAATATTTTGCCCTGAATAAATAAAGGCCTACAATGCTCCTTCATTTTTACATTAAATAAATAACGCACTGCTCGCTTTTGTAAAACAAGAATCGAATTTAATAACTGCCGACTACAGAATTCCCAAAATGCAATTCCGTATCTCAAATGAGATTCAATCAACACACTGTTCTAGCCACATTTGAATCTAATTCCCTTGACACTGTTCGTACCGCATAACACTCGACAGCCAACTTCTTATTTAATGCCATTATGTGGTCAGTAAATTTCAACTTATCGTCAATAAATATACCTAAAAATCTAGTCTCTAGTTTATTCCCTATAAAATGATTATTCAAAGTTAAACTATCACAGGTAAATTTGAAACTTAACACGTTGGTTTTAGTTAAATTAAAACTTAAACAATTTGCAGCACACTATTCATTCACTCTAATCAAGTCACACTCGATAATATGTTTCAAATCACAGCCATTCTTTCCACGCCATAAAATTGTTGCGTCATCTGCAAATAATGTAAATGTTCCTCGGATATCAATTTTGATCAGGTCATTTATATATAAAAGAAAGAGCAGGGGCCCAAGAACAGAACCTTGTGGGACGCCACAACTCAGAGAAGAGACACTAGAAAATTCTCCATCGTACTTAACCATTTGCTGCCTATTCGAAAGATAGGAAGCAAACCAATTTAATGCCACTCCTCTAATACCATACAATTCGAGCTTACTCAAAAGTACTTCGTGATTCATACAATCGAACGCCTTTGAGAAGTCACAAAAGACCGCAGCCGCGACATCGCCCTCATTCAAATTGATGTAGAGTTTCTCTAAAAAAGAAAAAACTGCGTCCGTAGTGTTCTTGGAAGTCTGAAAACCAAACTGACATTCAGACAGATTGTTATGTTGGCTAAGAAAATTTGTTATTCTTCCTTTAACCGGTTTTTCAATTATTTTAGAAAGATTGGGCAGGAGAGATATTGGGCGATTCGCTGTCTATATGAAAACAATTCATGGAATAAATATATCTTGATTCGTTTTTAAATCATCATGAAAGTTTTAATTAAATATTTCGCAAAGGTCTCAAAAACGTTTCTCTAAACATTTTGTGTTTTATTTTTGAGCGATTTCATGAAATCTTCATTAAAATGTTGTCCCAATGTTTCAATGATATTTCATAAAACACTATATTTTACTGTTTTGGGTTTGTTTCATGAAATGTTATAGAAAGTTTTAGTAAAGATTTCACTGAAATTTTTCATGAAAATGTTTTTTATCCACATTATTGAAATGTTTACGAAATATTTCTGAAAATGTTCATAAAAACATTTCAGTGAAATCTTTCTAGAAACATTTAGTCTCATGTGGGGTATTTTCTACCGTTAAATCAAAATTTGGTTTCGACCAATTTGTAAGTGGGCGGAGGTATATGGATATTAGAAAATAATATGAAATTAAATTTCTAATCTTTATAAAAATTAAAAAATGTTCAAGGGATGTTTTGTCCTTTTAAGTAAATTAAACTAGAACCTTTATATTGTGGTCTTTCTCCTTTTAGTGTGTACACCCAGAAGTTTTCGTGGCTGACCTTGCATCAACTCAATTTGTTTCTTATTATTCAAAAATCATTTTCGATGACATATTCTGTTGGGGTAAGCTTTTACCTTTAAAATGAGCCAAAATACAATGAAAACTTTTAGTTATAAGCTTAGTTATACCCGATTTTATTGGAGTACTGCGCACTTAGACCTTTTTTTACGAATTTTGCACTAATAATGCAACATTTCGGCTTCAAATTAAGTTTTTTCAATTTTGAAAATCCTGTCGTCTTTGTCATTAAATTTGAAACACAACGGCATTGCTTCAAAATAGATTCCTCATTTATTGATAATTTTACGACGTTATAAAAAAATATTGAAAATTCGAATTTAGCAACTGAAAATTCATAAGAATCAACCATAATACTTCATACATAATCGGTTACAAAAACCCTTGGGCACTCACACTAAAAGAAGAAATGTAACAAGATTAAAATAATAATAAATTTCTTAAATTCGGTAGCAATTTCTCATATAAGAATCCAGCAGATCATTTCTTTGTATTTCCCACAAAATTATCACCAAAGTTATATTTCAAAGTTGATGTTTTTAAGAAAAATTTATTTTCAAGGCTTTACTAAAAATCTTATTTTGTGCAGTGCTGCCATATCCCCAAAAATTTCTTGATATAAGGAAGAGCAAGTAATTTCGCATTATGGGATTGATTAATACTCATGTGTCATACATTCATTTCAAATTTAGTTTTGAACTAACTAAGGCCAAAATTACCGAAATACCCTTTGATTTCGGAAGAAGGACTTTGGTGCAGAACTATTGGTGAAATATACAGGATGATCTGTACACTAGTGGACGAAAGATATTTTTATATTCTGCTAATTAAAGATTTTAAGGTTTATTGCAGCTTAAATTAGTAAAACTTCGTGTTTATTTAAGACTAGAAATATCTTCCGTTCATCCACCGAGAAAAAACCCTGTATAAGCAATTATTAACATTAAATTTATTGTCTTCAACTTAAGTTGTTTTTTGATATGTTGTCTAAGCACAAAAACTTATAAATGTATAAAAAATTTAAATAACCAAAAAAATTGTATTGATTGAGTAGGTATGTTAAATCTTCATATTACAGGGAAAATACCTAAATGTTCAGACATGGTCAAAACAATCGTTCTTCTCGATCACATTCTAAGATTAAAACCATATCAGAAATCAATTAAGATGCTGCGACCCTGTGATCGCTCGGTACAATATATTTGGCCATGGATCTAGTTAATTGTCTATTAATGTACTTTTTGCAATGCAAAAAAGTATTTAGTCTATTAAGGATACTCATAACCCCAGATATTTTTTATTTAATTAAATAAAACATTGCCTAATATTAGTGTATGATTATTTCTTCAGTTTTTTTAGAAATAACTAGATGGCAGGACGAGTAACAGATGTTCGGATTCGAACTGACCACGTGTGTGTCGGACAAGTATTACGATAGGGTTCGGTAGCAATTCTTTTTCCTTTTTTTTTGTTATTTTTACTATATTACGTTTTTGTTTTATTGAAAATATTTGTTTACACATGTATTCTTTATTTTTTTTTTATCGAAAAGTACACTGTAATATCAGAGAATGGATTCTCACAAAACAAAAGTTTCCAACAGGTGGATCGCGATACAAAAACCAAAATTAGGTGATAAAATTTTAATAATTTATTTATGCTTCGCAACATTCTAAATATGCGACTTAATTAGTGAACGGTCAGCGCAAGTACTAGGGCAAGCTAGTCGGGTAGTTCGCCACGATAGCGATATTCTGTTACATATCCAAAAAACTTATAAGAGAGGGAAGTTTCCACACGAACAGCTTGACGCCGAGCTGAGGATAATCAGGAAAGTACTTTTTAAACAATCAAAATTTCAGTAAGACATAAAGAAATCTTTCTGCCGTATTTAAATAGTTTGTTATATATGTAATTCTCCTTTCAGGCAGATAATATGAAAAATATGTGTACAAACAGTTTTATTTCCTGCAAATATCGCTCTGGTCCTTTCTCCATACGCGTTTCGATCACCTCATGATCTCGTCAGTGGAGCTGTATCGGACCGAGAGCAACATTAGCAGGAAATAACTGATATATGAACCATAAATTTCAAGGTATGTCGGCAGGATATTACACCTACCATCTACCAACTTCGATGTCAGACTGAAAAATATCGCCAGTTGAACGACATCTATGAATCAACGGAGTAACATGAAATTTAAAAAAAAAAAATCAAAATTTCAGTAAGAAATAAAGAAATCTTTCTGCCGTATTTAAGTAGTTTGTTATATATGTAATTTTCCTTTCAGGCAGAGAATATGAAAAATATTTGTACAAACAGTTTTATTTCCTGCAAATATCGCTCTGGTCCTCTCTCCATACGCGTTTCGATCACCTCATGATCTCGTCAGTGGAGCTGTATCGGACCGAGAGCAACATTAGCAGGAAATAACTGATATATGAACCATAAATTTCAAGGTACGTCGGCAGGATATTACCTGCCATCTACCAACTTCAATGTCAGACTGAAAAATAAAACTACATATATTTTTCATATTTTCTGCCTGAAAGGAGAATTACATATATAACAAACCATTTAAATACGGCAGAAAGATTTCTTTATTTCTTACTGAAATTTTGATTGTTTAAAAATTTCACGTTACTCCGTTGATTCATAGATGTCGTTCGACTGGCGATATTTTTCAGTCTGACATCGAAGTTGGTAGACGGCAGGTGTAATATCCTGTCGACATACCTTGAAATTTATGGTTCATATATCAGTTATTTCCTGCTAATGTTGCTCTCTGACGAGATCACGAGGTGATCGAAACGCGTATGGAGAGAGGACCAGAGACTTTAATCGATTACAAAAACCCTTGGGCATCGGCCGAAAAATCGAGCTGGTCGATTCCAAATATGAATCTAGTCCTGATCTGTCATATCTTCACTTTGTCCCGTAGAATTGCGCCATTAGTTTCTCCCATCAGGATGATTTCTGACGTTTGAAGTATTGGGATAGCTCAAGAGAACTTGGTCGAAACGTATCAAGTCTCGATTCAAACTATGATCTTAATCTTGTTGGTATATTTGAAATGTCAGTTTCAAGATTTATTTAAAGCATCGACATATTCATATTTTAAAATCTGACATTTCCCCCATTTAATCGCTTCCTACGATTGGTTGAGGGATACCTTATTTAAATTATTGTGATTATTATTATTTAGTACCGTAAAAGCAGAGACGAAGTTCCTCAAAAACCTCCCGATCAGACTGGAATCTCCGACCGCCGCATCTATTGGATCACACCGGGGTTAAGGGTTTGCGCCATGCTCTTAAATTTTGGAATTAATGTTTTAAAGTTTAAAAATATATGGTAATTTTTTCACTGTCTGTGTCTGGAAAGTGAGCTATGCTCTTAAATTTGGAAAATTTGTTTTAAATATTAAAATGGGGATTTTTCCATCTGTATACGAAGACTAAAGTATAGTAGTACTACGTATACTAGTTTATTACTTTAACTGTAAAACTTGGAAAATTAAGAAACTCTTCTACGTGACTTTCCTTACTTTGTAATTATAATAGAATATTAAAGAACACTCATTATTATTTAATTAAAGACAAATTCATCGCTCATATTATTTAAGACATACATTATACCATCCACAAAAACATATCCAAAAAACTTGACTTGAAAAAGTTTGTGAAATTCTTCGAGAAGTTGTTTTTCTATTCGAAGGCCAAAATCAGCATTGAACTATCTGTCTGTATGGGTTTGTTTTCGATAAACTATATGTTGCAGCTGTCCATTCATTGCCTTGGTCTCAAAGACGTCTAGGATCGAAAGCTGAATGTTTTTCTCAAGTTCCAGAGTGAACTGTATCTTCGGATGGTTCTGAAATAGGTCATGAATAGATTTACAACAACTTGAAACAGCTATGACCCCATCGCAGCGCCATCTATCTGTCTATATATCTAGCCGTCAAACAAGAAATAAAAGTTCTTAAGGCAATGTCTGGTTAGATCATTAACGCTAGTTGAGAAATCCCCTTTTTAAACAATCTGGTTCACTACTTCATCCATCGATATGCTCGAAGACAGGGATTAAGAGAATTATTCCGAGTTCATTAAGAAAGATGCTACTTTCGCCACACGTGATTGGACGAAGCCAGCAAGATATTTTTCCAGCGTTTGACTGGGGGACTTGTAAGCGCTGATGATAGGTCTTAGACAGGCATTTTGCTTACAAATCTTTGGAAGTCCGTAGAGTCTTGGGCACCGGCTGGATTTTTCCTGTGGTATCACCTGTCGCTTGAAATCTGGTTCGATTGGTCAGTCTATGATTTTAATCTTCGTTATTTTTACAAGGTATGTGGCGGGATCCATTAAGACAGGCTCGTAAACAAAATCTTTTACGATATCTTTCACTTTTATAGTGTAGTCTTCGGTATCCAAGATAACCGTTGCATTGCCTTTATCGGCTGGTTTTACAAAGCTGCAAGTTCTGCTCTATTGAGGTTCTGCTTCGGAGGATTCGATGTTTAGCTCAGCCTTGTGGTTGTCTTTAAAAGAAAGAGTTAACTCGATAAGTGCAATATTTCTTTCGGAGGAATCTTTTTTGGAGCTATTGCGTAACCTTTAAAAAGGTTTTTTTCGAATTCAAATAATTGATGGTTAAATACGTTATAAATTGTTTTGCAGTTGGTTGTTGCTTGTTTGTTCTCTTGTTTGTGGTTTTCAAATTTCTTCAAATTCTGTTTTTGTGGTTTTTGAGGTTTCAGTTCGCCAATAGCAGAAAGTTTCTATGGGGTTCTGTAGAATAGGATGCATTAGGTTACTCAGAGACAGATGATGTTGGTAGTGTACATGTGCGGTTGTTCTTAGTTGTATCCTTTTCTATAGTATTTCTTCTCTAAGAAGAGCACTGGAAGATTTGTCCAATATTGAAAGAGTTCTCCTTGTTAAGGTGTGGTAAGTTATCCTTGTTATCCTCACTGCACATTGTTGTCTTTGCATCTTATTAAGAAGGCAAGGGCGCATAAGAAGATACAGACTTTCTCTCTCAGTTTTCGAGTTGATATTCAACTAGCAATCACAGAAGATGCCAAATAAGATTTTAGTGAAATTATAAGGGTTCCTAGTAGTTATAACATCCTAAAAATAGTTCTTAAAAGTAAATACATCAACATTTTTTTTAAAAGTTACCTTCTTTAAAATTATCTAGCAAATATTTTCATTTTACAATGTTCTCAAAGAGAAAATAGGCGGTATCGCATTACACAAAAACAATTGTAGTGATTCCTTCTGACGATACCGAATTCATGTCATTTAATCGATTCCAAAAAGCCATTTTTTAATTTTAGCCGTTCTTTTAACCCATACCAAAAGTTCAATGCTTCAGAAACAAACCAGTTTGGTTGGAATTCAATTAAACCCTAACGAAAAAGTAGCCGACAACTTCTAACGGTCTATAGATAGATTAAAATACTACCGTACAACTGACCTAGGGCAACGAAAAAATAATTCGATAGGTTATGGTTCTACTATTGTGGCCGTAGTAATAATTAATTATTTCAAAAATATTTATATGATAAAGGGGCAAAGTTTTTTGCTATTCTATCTTGCTTTGGTAACTAAAGAATTGAGATCTAGATAGTGCCAAGTTCTGTTTTACAAGAAACAAATTGTTTGCTATAAAACAAAATTCATTTTATTAGGATAATATAGTATCTACGTAGACTGTAGACAATAAATGCTGTGTTATCAAAAACTTACTTTTCATTCAATTACAATTACAAATATGTTAGATAAAATGCACACCTGGGATTAAATTCAACTTTCTCCAGATATTGAATAGCATAGCATAGCTGCTTTCTAAAGGGTGTTTTTTTTATAGAGGTATAGAACTTTAAGTTGGCAACACTTTTTTAACTGGCGGCCATTTTGTCAGCTGTCAAGTGATTTATGTTTAGTTTGGTTTGGCATTTCAACATGAATAGACTGACGCCTGAACAACGCTTCCAAATTGTGCAAATTTATTTTGAAAATCATGGTTCTGTTCGAAATACGTATCGCGCACTACGTCTATTTTATGGCCAACATAATCGTCCATCAGAGCAATTAATTCGATTAACTATGGAACGTTTTCGCACCACGTTTACTCTAAATGATAATACGCATCCACAGCGACGTCGTACAGTGCGTACAGAAGAAGTCATTGCTGCTGTAAGGCGTAGCGTAGAGGAAGATCCGAATCAGTCTATCCGCCATCGTGCACAGAAATTGGATATGTGTCCAAGGCGTAGATTTTGTGAATGGGCCCAAAACAAGATTGCTGTTGATCCCGATTTTCATAAGCGAATTTTGTTTAGCGATGAAGCTCACTTTTGTTTGAATGGATACGTCAATAAACAAAACTGCCGTATATAATCTCAAGTGTATGTTGAGACACCGTTACATTCAGAAAAACTGACTGTTTGGTGTGCTTTATGGGCTGGTGGAATAATTGGTCCGTACTTCTTTAAAAACGATGCTGGTCAGAACTTTACGGTCAATGGTGGCCGCTATAGAGCCATGATTATTGACTTTTTCGTTCATCAATTGAACAACCATGATGTGCAGGAGCTGTGGTTTCAACAAGACGGCGCAACATGTCACACAGCTCGTGCCACAATTGATTTATTGAAGGAAACGTTTGGTATCCGCATAGTTTCACGTTTCGGACCCGTGAATTGGCCTCCAAGATCGTGCGACTTAACGCCTCTAGACTATTTTCTGTGGGGATATGTGAAGTCGCTAGTCTACGCCGATAAGTCTGAAACGATTGATCACTTGGAGGACAACATTCGCTGCGTTATTGCCGATATACGGCCACAAATGTTGGAAAAAGTCATCGAAAATTGGACCTCCAGATTAGACTACGTCCGAGCCAGCCGTGGCGGTCATATGCCAAAAGTCATATTTAAATGATAATGCCAGAAGGTTATCTTTCGAATAAAGTAAATTTCATGTGAATTTAAAAAATTCATCTTTGTTTTATTCCATTTAAAAGTTCTATACCTCTATAAAAAACACCCTTTATTTCTTCCAAATAATCTTCTTCATCTTCACTGTCACATAACATAATTCTTTTTTCGACTCACCGAGTTCCTGTAATCTTTTATTTTACTGCTCCTTGCAGAAGTTCATTTTAAGATTTTTAAGAGATGGAAAAATATATATGTTCCGATTTCTTCCAAAATTGGGACTATGAAGTTTACAGACGTAGAAAACGGATCTAAAATACATTTCTCAAAATTGTTCATGATTGGTATTGGAATATTGTTAGGGGCCTAGATTAAGAATTTGAAATTAGATTCTTTAAATTCAAAATAGCAGATTTGCTAGGCAAACTAAATTTTTGTTTGGTTGAATTTCATTCAAATTTGGCAAAAACCCCAGAACCAAAAAATTTTTTCTTGCCTAATTTTGTGTGATTTAGAATCACTTTGGCTAAAATGAGCGTTTTCTTCAATCTTGGAAAAATTTCAAAGTATTGTACACATCTCGCTTAGTACCCAATTTAAATAATTTACTGATATTGTGACAAGTTCGAAAAAAAAATTAAAAAATAAGAAAGTGAAAAGTAACACTGTAAATTTTAATATGGAATTGAAATTTTAAAAGTTTTTCTGAAATGTATTAAAAAATATATTTTTGCTGGAATGTTTCTAATTAGTCACTGTAAATACTTTAAACAAACAGATCGTGCTTGAAAGCATAAGAATTAAATGTAAGTTATTTAACTATTTCATAGATAGCACAGCTAATTCTCAAATGTGCGTGTAGGAACAAAAATGCGTTTTGTCATTTTATCTCATTATATTATTTTGGAAAGGTCTCCCGTAAAATAAAATATATAAACTAACGTAAAAACTTCTGGAGAAAATAGCGAATTTAGATTTTTATTAATAAAATAATCTTGTTTCCGAAACTATGAATAAAATGAGCTAAAATAATCTTAAAAAAATAATTAGAATTGATAGTTTAGATGCTATTAAATAAAGTGCAAGGTGTGTTTAACAATTCCAGGTTTTTGGTTTCTTTATATACCAAAATATTTAAGTAAATTTTTTCGAAGGATTAAACAATTTCTTCACTTTTAGGAACACTTAAAAATTTAAATAAAATTCGCAGAACGGAAGAAAACAAGAAAGTCAAGACCACTTGGAAAAAATAAAGTAAAATTTGTCTGTTGCTCCGAAAACCTGACCCATGACAAGCTTTTTTTGGTGCCGAAAATGCTTGGTCCTTTTTCAATATGGGGTGTATGACCCATCAAACAAGATCGGAAATTTGGAGGTAGAGAATATGGAGGGAACTTATCGAATTTAAATAAATTTATGGATACTGTAAAAGCACAATGTCTAATATACGTTGTCGCCTGTATGAGGACTGGAAAAGAGAAAAGGGCATTAGTACCATGGAATTAAATACTTCTTCGTTTGATGTAAATCCTAATGAAACTGTATGAGGTTTTTTGAAGGTTCAACTCCAAGGTTCAAAGCTCTTATACAGTCTAAAGAAATAGGTAGAATATAGAAAAATTATGCATTGAATTATGAAGGAAAGTTAGTTAACAGCCGATATGAGTCAATTATAAATAACAGTGGCTACAGGACCCTATATTGAGGTGATCGCATCTTAGACTTTTTTATTTTAACTTTTTTATTTTAACTTTTTAGGTAGTTATATTTTGTCAACACGTTTTTGTGGAACTAAGTATATATACACTCTTCATCGTATTTATATATCTCCCTAATATCCATATATTTTTTTGAAACTTATTCTATGGTCAATATTTCAGTCGAAAGCTTTCTTAAGGTCGATAAAAACTATCCAAATTGAGAGGTTGTATTTGTTGTATTTTTCAATAAGGGTGTGTGAATTAAAATTCAGAAAAGTGAAATGAACTATTTGTTTTGATATTAAGCCGACTTAAAAAATTGCGCTGGAAAGTACAAACTAGGATTTAATAATTCCTTTATATTATATTAATTAATTAAATAATTGCAGATTTATTTACGATTTAAAATTCATTGAGAATACTACACAAAGACTCTTAAATAACGCAAAAAAAAAATGGAAATCAAATCAAAAGCCACATAAAGAAAATAAAAATATGGAACGATTCTTTCAACTACTTTGGTTCCGATTTTAAAAAGTGCTGACTAAATAAATTAATTGCAGCATAAAGAGAATAATATCAATAGCAGCACATTATCACAATTTTAAAGTGGTAAACAAATATTCCAAGAAGTACGACGGATATGGAAACAGGAAAAAGTTACCATCATACCTTTTATAATCTCCGCTACAGGAATAACACCAAATACATTCACGAAAGGCCTACAAACACTGGACCTACCTTTATACATTCACTCACAGATACAGAAAGCGGTGATGCTGAGCACAACTACAATAGTACGAAAATTTATACAATACGGATATGAACTTGGCAAAGCCCGTTCTTATTATTTAAACAAAACCAAGAAGCCTGTGTAACTGTAAATGATAATATTAATAATAAAGCGAGGCAGACGATTCAACGCCGCTACAATTGAGGGAACAAGATATTACTTCTCACCACCAAACAGACCAAGAGAAGTTATAAACCTGGCTACAGAAGCCACTTCATGGACAGCATCCAAATGAGGTCATTCAGGACAATGTCGATAACTCAGCGTCGAACTACTGGTTGATTTCAGGACAGATGTTTCCGGAAACGGAGGGATTCTTGTTAGCTCTCCAAGACCAGGTTAGTCCGATGAAGAACTATCGGAAGTTCATCATTAGAAATCCCTCAATACCAAATGACCAATGCAGATATGGCTGTCGAACATCAGGGGCAATCCAGCACATAACTAGAGGACGCCAAGCGTTTGCCGCAACCGAGTATAAGGAAAGACACGACTCAGCCGCTAAGATACTCCACCCAGAGTTAGCAGAAAATTAAACCTATTACAGGTAGGAAAAGTGCCTTATTACAAATACAATCCGGAGTCTTTTCTTGAGAACAACTAGTTCAAGTTATATTGGGACCGAACGGTTCTGGCGGAGCAGACCGTTGCTCATAATAGACCAGACATTATACTAACAGATAAAATTTCTATGCGAACTACTCTAACCGACATTGCTGTACCTAACAACAACAATCTAAGGCCAAAATACAATGAGAAGATCGCCAAATCTGGAGGTGCAAATCCAAAGACAATGGGCAATGAACAGCGTCCAAACGATTCCCATAATACTGTCAACAACTGGAGTGATACCAAAGAACCTCCTGCAGAACATCAAGGGGCTGGGCCTTAGTGAGCATCTGTATAAGCCGATACAAAAAGCAATTCTCCTAGCAACCGCGCGAACCGTCCGAAAGTTCGTAGGAAGTATAGCAGACCACGTCACCTAGGACCCGATAACATGGAAAGGGTTCCCACAGAGCTTCATACTTTTGGTATCTTTGTGTACCTGGTATGAGTCAATAATCCCTGGAGTGAGTGCGAAGCCGTTTGGCTTGTAAATCATAAATAATAAAAAATAATACAACCTGGAGCTTATACTGGTAAAGAACGAGTTCAAGCTGTACTGGGATTGAACTGTTGCACATAACAGACCATACCTCATTTTATTGGATAAAACATCCAAAAGAACAGCACTAATAGCAACAATCTAAGGAATAAGCATAATGAGAAGATCGCGAAATACAGAGATCTGGAGGTATAAATATGCAGACAGTGGGGAATGAAAAGCATCCGGACGATCCCATAATTCTATCAACAACCAACGTCTTCTTCTACTTAATATAAAATAATTGGGCCCTAGCGAATACCTGTATAAAGCCATGCAAAAAGCAGAGCTGCTTGGGACCGCTCGAACTGTTCGGAACTTTATGGGAAATGTAGAGGACTATAACATCATCTAGGGCCCGGCAACATGCAAAGGACCTTCCACAAAGCTCCATCCTTGTGATATATTCACTGAAGAGAGAGCAAAAGCAATTCGACTAAGTCTATGGGAATAATAATAATAATAATATCCTTTATTTGTCAACAAAATTATCATTATATAACAGAACAACGTCAGAAAAAGAAATGTTTACCAGTAAACATATATAACTATTAACAATCATAATATTAAAAATTATATGTTGATCTAATTACAGATAAGATAAAACAAATCAGTGAATAAATAGATTTAAAATAATTTGAAAAGGATTAGTAATAACAATAAAAACGTTTTACAGTTTATAAAATAAAATATTACAATTTACAATTTAAAAAAAGAATAAAATTTTACACAAAAAATATAATAAGGACAAATTAACCCGCCACGTCAGGATTTTGAAATATTTGCTTTGTAATTATGTATAGAATGCTCAAACATTTTTTGGTCTTTTTTTTAGTTGCATCATTTAATACTACATTTACCCTTCGAAATAAGCTACTGAGCGGTACTTTCTTGCAAAGTTACTATCATTTTGAGTTATGAACTATATTCTAAAAACGTCATGGGCATTCACATTAACCCTTTGAGGCAATTCTGGACTCAGGACTGACCTGGAATGATCATATTGAGGTTTGTATGGGTGTACATGGGGACTGACACCTAAAGTGTTATTTTGAATATACACTATAGTGATCCGCCCCATGATAACGTACGCCGATATTGCATGGTGTCGTATTACAACAAAGCTCAAACACATTCTTTAACTTGACAAAGTTCAGAGAATCGCTTGTGTGGGAATATTGAGTGCGATGACGACCGCTCCCACCAGGGTCCTGGTAAATCTGCCTCCTATTCGCTTATGCACAGAAAACGAGGCCCTGAGGACTGTTTATCGTCTCAGTTGCCTGGGATAACTTGGAATTAGAACGGGCGGCTACTCAGATGTCTGGGAAAGCGCGGTGGAGAGGTGTCCATTACTCCCCAAGCGGACAGATTACATGACGCCGTTTTTAAAACCCAACCTCTCCCTGGAGATATTTCTGCCGAGTAGAGAAGATTGGGAGGGAGAACAAAATCGTCCGAAAAATGGATCCTGGTAGTATACTGATGGATCTCGACAAAATGAAAGAGCTGGGGCCGGAGTATTCGGCAGGAGCACAGGAGTCAGAGAGTACTACCTTCTCCGACAATGTAAGGCTGCGATATTGGCACTAAAGTCTAGTGTCGTAACTTTGCGACTGGTGTCTGAGTGCAAGGATTTACTAAATGGTATGACAAGGAAAGGTTGCACAGTCAGACTCGTATGGGTTTATTGAATCGTGGAGGGGAGCTCCTGGAATGAGGCGTGTTAAGGAACGTATTACTGGGCCTAGTGTACGGCGTGCTAAGGAGCTTCTTTCCTTGGGAAGGAAAGAGCTGCGAATTGTCGACAGGACAGTGTCACCTCAGGGGTCATCTTCATAGAATCGGTGTCAAAGACGACCCGACGTGCAGGTGGTGTTTAGAGGAGGATGAAACTGTTGATCGTGTTCTCAGAGAGTGCCCAGCACTCAACGGACTGCGACAGAGATATTTCGGAGATACAATTTTGTTACCGGAAGTAGTTAGACAAGTTCAACTAACGAGGCTGCTTGGATTCGCAAAGGCGATCGGTTTCGAATAACCTGCAGATATGGTGGGATGTAAAGGGCCCAATGAAGGCCTAGGTATCGATGATCTAGTATCACCACCCCTTTTTCATTCATTCAACTGTATAAATTTATCTCGAAAATTTATACTTTTGAGGTTTTTCCAAGATGGCGTATCAAAAAAGCGCATCAAAATTTACCAAAAATGATATTGGTATTTAAAAAATTTCACTTCTGGGTTTTTAGAGTTGCTGATTACGAATATTAGGTCAGAAAATAGAAATTTTTATTTTTAAGGTAGTAGAGTTAAAATGGTGGATCGATAATTGCAAAAAACAACGATATGCATTTCTAAAAATCTACTAACCCGTAACTTTTGACAATATTCTAAAGGCTTTAATCGCCTTATAATACAGTCCTCTTCCATAGAAGATATGAAAAGACACTCTTAAGTCAGTCGCATCTCTGGTAGTCACGACCACATTTTCGTCATAAAGTTGTCTATTTAGTGGGAATAATTCAGTATTTTTTCTGATAAGCATACTTACAGATCTACAGTATAATGAAGGGAGTACCGCAAATGCGTTTTTGAATTTTAAATATATTATCCTTTCTTGACGATCCCCAAAAACAAATACCGAATTTGGTGTTTGACTTTACTAAAATGCAGTTTATGAGTTGTTAAGGACAAATATAGGCATTGTAAACTGCACCGCTAGTATTTTGAGCATATTGAGGAGATTAGTGAACGAATAAGTGAATGAACGAATGTATATATGTGAATAAAAGTGGCGATACTATCAAATTCATGATATTTCTGAAATTGTTCGATACAATAATTACTTAGAGTATTATTTCTACGAACTTAATATTTTCAAAATTAATTTCATACTTTATTAAAAATTGGTACTGATACGTATAGCTTGATATATTTTTAAGCATCCTCTCCTCCTTCAATCTTATTGAAAAATTTCAGCTTTCTTCTTTACCAAATTGTAGGTCCTTAAACTTTTATATGTTGTACTGGTCAGTTTATTATCAAAAATTGTGTGCGTAAAAACCAAAAAACTCTCTCAATATTTTTTACGCTTTCTAAAAAAAAATTGTTACATTTGTTAAACCTGGTCAGTATGAAAACTAAAATGTTGTAATCGATGTTTACCAACTATTGTTATTGTTAAGAAGGAAAAAAAAGACTTATTTTTAACTGAAATTTATTTTTAAAAATGAATGAATAATTCATGAAAACCCGCAAGAAAAAATTTGTAGTGCAGTGACGTACGGATGTAGGGGTGAAAGGTGAACATTTTTAAATAACAATACGAGCATATTTTTTCTTTATTGCTATTTTTAACAAATTGTTGTTAGGGATTCCGATTTGCGGAAAATGGAAATCAGTGGTCCTCAAATGTTTTTACTATAATAACTTATAAGAGTAGCGGGTATTGTAGATGGCTTTAGAGCATGTGCTTTCTCTCCCTTTCATTCAGCATCTTTTGGCACCTAACCCTTGCCAGTTAATCAAAAAAAAAAAATTAAGAGCTCATTTTCCTGCTTTCATTCCTAAATGTCATCTCGCGTCAGTATTAAAACAATAAATATTGTTAATTCTCTTTGTTAATATAAATTAATAGAAAGGAATTAAAAAATCATTGACCCCTCTCAATATTAAATATATTTTTTTTAATCGAATTAAAAATTAATAAACAAATTTTCAAATATGAAACTTTTTAATACATAATTTATACGTACTTCTTAATAACTACTTGTAAAATAATTCTTAAAAAATTTTTATTGCCGGGCTAGAAGAATAGCCGGAAGAGCTTAAAAAAATACGAGTTCTACCAAATTGTAAATCAAATAAGCCCATTTTATTTAAAATAATCTCTCTGTAAACTTTAAAGAATGTATATCTAATTAATTCAAAAATATTTCAAGAATTTCCTCTTATCTTTCAACGAACGTATCAGCATTTTGAGATCCACTGAATCAGAGAGATGAACCGAAACTTATATAAAAGTTCGGTCATTGAAAAAACTCTTGTAGTTGACACTCTTAAGAACTCACCTTCAAATCATATTTTTTTGTTTTTCATCTACATTCAGCTCTTTTTTTTCCAATTCAATAACCGAACTGAAGTTATGAATCAAGCAAAATTATATTCACAGAACAATAATTTACAAACAAAAGATAACATTTACGTAATAGAAAAATATTTAAGGCTAATTCACTGGAAAAACCGTTCAGGTGAAAGCGACAAAATTCTAGATATAGGATGTGGTGAAGGGTACACCACCCTCGAAGTTCTCTTACCAAAACTACCAAAAAATTTGCCGAGATTGATAGGTTGTGACTTAAGCGACAATATGGTGCAGTTTGCGAAAAATAAGTGTAAAAATCCGCAAGTAGATTTTTACCAATTCGATGTGAACAGTGAGAAAATCCGTGCGGAATGGAAGGAAGAATTCGATCATATTTTCTCGTTTTATTGTTTTCACTGGGTTCCAGATCAAAAGTAAGTTTTATAGTTGTTTACAAGAATTGTTTTAAAAGTGTCCTATAATAAAATTTTTATAAAAAAATTGAACAATGCGCTAAAAAGCGAAAAACAACAATACAATTTTTTATATGAAATTCAAATTTCATACCTTACAAAATGTGATTCGCAAAAAAAAATATTAAAAAATACTTTATTTGTAATTGCTTTCTTACTGTAGTTTGTATATATTTCGTTTTAGTAGTTATTTCTTTAATTTAGAAATAATTTGGCGCCGACTTAAAAATTTTTAATGTCATTGTTATTTTTCGCTTTTTAGCGCATTTTAAGAAGTCGGTTTTTTTTATAAATTTTTGGGTCTCAATTCGTTACGATATCCATACATTATTTGAATTAAGTACTAATTTTGTAACCATTTTATCCAAAGTTGTAAGCCAAACTCATATGAACAACTAAAAATTCTTTGATTCTGAGAATTCTCTAAATATCAGTTTTGAATGAAATTGTATCACACAAATATTTAGTCTATCATAGTATATCCGCTATCTTAGTAATATAGGCCTCTAAAAACTCCCAACACGGGTAGTTAAAGAATTTAAGACATCAATTTTTGCATATTGAGTTTGTATGCGCTCCAAGAACCTCCAACATCAATTTTTAACAAAATAGGAAAAATATAAAATTTTTACTCGTCCATATTGTATCTGCAATATTAAGTTGTAAAAAAATAACTTTAGGTTCGTAACCCACGACCCCAAAAACACCCTAACACCAATTTTGAAAAAATGTGAATAACATAAAATCTTTAACCCACCACCATATTGCATCCGCCATATTGAATTTCAAAAAAATAAGTTTAACCTCTTAATCAAATCGAAATCTACACTCTCGAAAACCCTGCAGTAACAATTTTTGACAAAATCCGGAAATGTAAAATTTTTTGACCGTCATATTGCATCTGACATTACATTTTTTAAAATAATTTTAAATTCGGTATTTATACCCTCAGAAACGACTCGGTACCAATTTTAAACAAAATCAAAAAATGTAAAATTTTTAATTCGCCATAATGAATATTTTAAATTCGTAATTTACTCCTCCAAAATACCAATTCTGGAGAAAATCAAGAGATGTAAAACTTTTAGGACGCCATATTGGATCCGCCGTATTGAATTATTCAAAAATAATTTTAAATTCGTAATTAGCAGTCCCAAAAATCCCTGAATACCGATTTTGGAAAAAATCCAGAGCCGTAAAATTTTGATTTCGCCATATTGGATCCGCAATTTTCAATCATTATGTTCGCCTTCGAAAACTCTCCCATACCAATTTTGGAGAAAATTGAAAAAAATTAACTGTTTCGGTCAGCCATATTACATCCGCCATATCGAATTTTTTAAAAATAATTCGGGTTCGTTATATGAGACCCCGAAAACTTCCCCATACCAATTTTAGAAAAAATCGGACAATTTTTTTTTATTCGCCATATTATCAGCGCCATCTTGGATTTTACTGCTCGAATTTCATCCAAAATTATATGGGACTACCTCAACGACTTCCTGAACATAACATCGAAAATTTCATTCAAATCGATGCCGTCGTTCCGGAGTAAACGCTGTACATACTAAAAAATATACAAAGCGGTTGAATTGAGAACCTCCTTCTTTTAGAAGTCGGTTGAAAATGTGAATAACGTAAAATTTTCAGCCAACCATATTGGACCCGCCATATTGAATTTAAAAAAAATAATTATAATCTTTTAATCTAATTTAAATATACACCCTCGAAAACCTTTTGGTCCGGAAATTAAAATATTTAGACCATCTAAACAGATTAAATTTTAAATTCGCTATTTACACCCTCAAAAACGACCCGGAACCAATCTTGAACAAAATCGAAAAATGTAAGATCTTGAGTCCGCCATATTGGATTCGCCATATTGCATCTTTTAAAGTAATTTTAAATTTGTGATTTACACCCTCAAGATCTCCCCTAGATCAACTTAGGACAAAATCGAAAGACGTTAAACTTTTTGGGGCCCCATATTAGATACGCCATATTGAATTGTGCTAAAAAAATTAAATAAAAGATTTTTAATCCGATATATTGCATTTTTTAAAAATAATATATGTATCGTTTTATGTGACATCAAAAACTCTTCCATACCAATTTTGGAGAAAATCGGATAAAAAAATAATATGGGACTACTGCAGGAATTTCCTGAACATAACCTAAAAAAAACTCAAATCGGTACCGCCATTCCAGAGGAATCGATGATCGTACGTAAATAAATAAACAGCGGTCGAATTGAGAAGCAAAATCATTTGTATCAAAATGGACTAAAATTTTATAATTTTGAATATTGTAGAAAATTAACATAATTGATTTTCCTGTATAATCTTGTTTTTTATTTAGACGAGCCTTCGAAAACGTCTATAAACTTCTTAAACCTGGAGGCGATATCCTATTCAGCTTCCTAGCAACCATGCCTATTTTCGAAGTCTACGAAAATTTATCAAAAAACATAGAGTGGGCTCCGTACTTTAGTAGAGAAATGGTATCACCGTACCACAAATGTGCCAATCCTGAAGAGGCTGTCAAGAAGATTTTAGTAGAGACTGGATTTCAAGATTGCAAGTGCATGGTTGAAAGCAGAAAATTTGTTTTTGAAAGTTGGGATGTGTTAAAAAGTAAGGACCTGCATCGTTTCATTAAAAAGATCTGTTATAGAAATACTTGAAATAAAGAAAAACAATATTTTATTTTTTCTTTCTCTCTTAAACAAGAAATTGCGAAATTTGCAGAAATGGTTGCACCAGACACAATGAACCAAATAAAGACACATTTTTTTAAGTAAAATGATTTTGTTTAAACCACCTCTCATTTTTACTCTAAACGGTACTACATTAGATATTTAAATAGCCAGCCCTCCAAAGATCCATGTGGAGTATCACTATAGACATATAAAGAATAGTACATGGGTCCCAGTGTACCTATCTGCGCTTGGTGTGAGAGAGATGCAAACATTTAAAGGCATAGTCTTTCTCTCTCTAAAGGGGCGGGGCTAAGCGTTGCGCAAATATGCCGAAGACCCCTCGCGTGAACAACCAGTCGATACACAGTATTAACAAATATCTAGGTTTTTATTTTATCTTATTGTCAGTGGGAAACTATATATTTTAGTATTTCTTTTTATATTTAATCATTACTTCTAGAATAATCGCGATATTTTTTCTAATTTTATAATTTTTCCCAGTGTAATTTCTAATATTTGCCCATGACTAATCTCTTTCTAAGATCAAGTTTACTAATTTTTTTTGCTATTTTTACAGAATCAGTAGTAGCAGTCAACCCAATCATTCCAAACTTGTCCCCCAGTGAAAGAAACAAATATATGGAAGATTTTACCGAAGAAGTCAGAAAGATATACGGATACAACTTGAAACTTGCTGATAATAATAATGACGAAAAGATTCCTATTAACTATCAGTTGATTATTGTTTATGCCAGAAAACCAAAAACTGGTTAAAAAAATATATTTTTTCAAGTACAGATGTTCAGGGATATAACTAAAAAATATATTTTATAGAAAAATGGATTGTTAAATATAGAAATTAAATCGATCTTATGAAATAATTAATTCTTTGATTTGAGAATGCTTGACCCTATAACAAAAACGCAGTTGTTTATATATATTATCCTTTCAGGCAGAGAAAAGGAAAGAATATATACAAAGAGTTTGTTTCCTGCAAATACAACTCTGGTCCTCTCTCCATATGCGTTTCGACCACCTTATGGTCTCGTCAGTGGAGCTGTATCGAACTGAGAGTAACATTCTGGTGATATTTTTTAGTCTGGCATCGAAGTCGGCAGGTTTTTTAATATTCCACCGATATATTTTGGAATTTATATTTTATATAGCAGTTATTTCCTGCGAATGTCGCTCTCGGTTCGATACAGCTCCACTGACGAGACCATAAGGTGGTTGAAACGCGCATGGAGAAAGGACCACAATTATATTTGTAGAAAACTAACTGTATATATATATATATATATATATATATATATATATATATATATATATATATATATATATATATATCATCATTTTCAGCTATTATCTACCATTTCTAAATTATGGTGCAGCCTCCCTTATTAAGTTGTTATTATGATGTTCCTTTTATAGTTATTATTATTTTTCTTGTTTTGTTGTTATTACTATTACGTGTTCTTATAATCATTACTCATTTGTGCCCAACTCTTTCTATCGATGGTTAATCGGGACCAAGTTATTCCTGCCACTTTCCTGATGTCATAGTCCCATCTAATGTTAGGGCGTCTCTGTGGCCTCTTCGCGTTTCTGGGATACCACATAGTTGTTCTTGTGGTCCATCTGTTGTCAGTTCTTCTTGCTACATGACCTGCCCATTGCCATTTAAGGGATTTTATTCTTTGGACGACATCTGTCACCTGGATCATTCGTCGTATCCAATCTATTCGTTTGCGATCCCTTTTTGTTATCCCTAGCATACATCTTTCCATGGATCTTTGAGCTACTTGGAGTTTCGTAATTATTTCGCTCTTCAATGTCCAAGTTTCGCAACCATATGTCATGATCGGTAATATGCATTGATCAAACGCTCTTTTCTTAAGGTAAAGTGGCATTCTGGATTTGAAGATGATGGAGTTTCGTCCGAATGCTGACCACGCCAGTTTGATTCTTCTGTTAATTTCTGGAAGTAGTGAACCCGACTTGTGTATAAGTTGACCCAGGTATACATATTCATCTACTACTTCCAGCGTGGTTTCGTTTATCCTTATTTCAATGTCTCTTATTAGATCGTTGCACATTACTTTTGTTTTTGCTAGGTTCATCTTTAAGCCAACTCTATTACTGGCAATGTTCAGATCATTAATTTGTTCCTGCAGTTCTTCAGGATTTTTAGCAATCAGAACGATGTCATCAGCGAATCTTAAGTGGTTTAGATATTCACCGTCTATACATAGACCTTTACTTTCCCAGTCTATTTTTCGGAAGATACTTTCTAGAGTTGCTGTAAATAGCTTGGGGGATATTGCGTCACCCTGTCGGGCTCCTTTCTGAGTTGGAAATTCTGGGGTATCTTTGTATACATTTACTCTAGCTGTGGCCTCTCTATATATGTTGGCTAGCATTTCTACGTAAGGCTTATCCACTCCCTGGTCGACTAGAGCTTCTATAACTGCTCTTGGGTATATTGAGTCGAATGCCTTTTCGAAGTCTACGAAAGCTAATGTCAGTGGCAGATCATATTCTTTTGTTCGACTCATATATATATATATATATATATATATATATATATATATATATATATATATATATATATATATATATATATCTTTCTTTTCCTTTGCTTGAAAGGATAATACATATAAACAACTATTTCAATACGACAGATAGATTTCTTTATTTCTTACCGAAATATTAATATGTTAAAAAAACGCAGTTCTTATTCTTTAACGGAGTTGAGCAAGAACTTCCAGGCAATGTTGCCAACTGTACCATTTTAACGGTAGATCTACCGTTTTTCACTGAGATCTACCATTCTACTGGTTTTCATAAGTGATCTACTGTTGTTTTACTAACCGTTTGTGTTTCATGCTTAAAGGCAGACAAATTTTCTTCAATTCAGTAGGTGGCTACGGCTCACATATAAGTCGGTTGTTATTCTATCCTTGTTTACCAGTGCCACAATAAAAAAAGAACAGATACAAATCTGACTTTTCACATATTGGATAGATTTTATATATAGAAAGATTGGTAGAAACTGCGCAATTAATATTTTCAATTGTCCTTTTTCGTTCAAAAACAAAAAAAAAACAAGAGTAATGATGGTAAGTCGACAAGTTAATTAAAAATTAATAACACCGATTTTTATTCATATTGATTTTCTTAATTAAGGTAATCTAATGTCTAATTTATAACAAAAACGTTATGATTTTTCTTATTTTCTTACATACATGTTGTAATTGTTGTTAATTTAATCGTAAAATTAAATTTTATAGCCAATGTAAAGTTCTATTTAGAAGATCTACCGGTTTTTTCCGAAATATACCGTTTTTTCCTAACGGATCTACCGTCTTTCGTACGAGATAGATTGGCAACATTGCATCCAGGTAGTAATGTTAATTAATTATTTGACAAATTACAGACTTTCTCTATATTTTCATCTGGTTTAACGTGCAAGGGCAATCCGAATAACAATCATCTTCAACGTCTTCTCAGCCATATTGGAAATGCTTAAACCACTCAAAGACTAGCGCGCGTGAAAAACATTCATTGCCATACACTTATTTTAATAAAAGAAAAATTTCAGTGTCGGTTTCTCCAAGTTTTATGTGACGTTTCATGACAAGTTGTTGCTCTATTATTGGACTTATCATTTTTTTGGTAAAACAAAAAACAGCTCTTATATAGTCGAAGGTCAGGGTGAGACTGATTTGTCTACAGACACGGGAAGCGCCACGTTCGAAAGAGAAGGCTTCATACAGCTGTGGATCGTTCAATTTGGCACATGCGTATTTCTTGTCTGGCTATTTTATAGCCATATCTCGTATTACTCTTCAGCAAGTTTTAAATTTTAAAAATACAAGGATAAAAAAATTATTTTCTTTTATTACTAAATCGATAAAAATGGAAAATTTTGTTCATTTTACGGAGGCAACTATTCATTTTACCGATTTCAAGGCTTTATCTCTAGATTTTTATCCTTAATAACCCAATATAGTCGTTTATTTGTTGACGTGTAACATAAATTATATTATCATAAGCAAAACGAAATTGGCCAACTCCAAGATCTAACTTCCATAGCAACTAGATCGGGTCTAAGTCTTAAACCTTCTTAGTGAAACTGGCTGTAAATATGTCTGAAATCACGAGTTTTAAAGTCTTGGGCTTTTCCTTTTTAGTGCGTCCAAAAGACTTTAAGAGCTTTAAATGCTTATAACATTGCAAATTCTGACGAGTTTAACACTTTTTTAAAAAGGAATTTAGCGTCTTAAAAAATTGCGTTTCTAAACAGTTAAGCTTAAAAAAAGATTTTTTGTGACTATTAATACATGTAGAAGCGAGTATTCTGAAACTCAAGATTTCAGTATAATTTCTCTCAATTCTACAACTTTTTCCTTTTCGAGTTCCTCATGGCTCATCTCTGTAGCTCTTTTCTTTTAAGAGGTGAATGATTTTGTTCGAAAATGTATCAAATTAGTTCACTGAGCGGCGTGCTCCTGTCCATTTCTTTCGGAACTTTCACACATAAACATTTAGTTAAAGGCAAATAGAAAAACTAATTTATTCTCCAGGACAGTACTGTAATGGCACAGTTTTGAATTAATCTGAAAAGTAGGCTTAAATTAGAACAACAAAACATTATATCAGTATATTCGTACTAAATCAACTGCAAAAATCATACGTTTTTTTTTCATTACTATAATAAAATAAAACACACAAGTTCATCTTCGTTTAATTTATTCTCACTAGTCACATTTAACAAATATAAAGGCTGGTAGAAATATATAGTAAGTATATAAATAAATTAATTAATACAAACCCTGTGCAGAAAACCTACTAGGCCGACTTCAGGCCTGCTTACAAAAAAGTGTATTATTACTAAAGTGTGACGGAAATATTATATCTCTAAGATATTAGTGGAAGAATTTTTGAGAAAAAAAATTTAAATCAACTTAAAAAGAAATATAACTTGTTAAGAAGTGTTTAATTATTGAAAGGATCGGACGCAAAGGAATGCAAATGAAAAAATCCTTTTAGAAAAAACAATGTACAAAATGCAAAGATTTTTCAATTTGTATCACTCACACTTCTTCAATCTTAAACTCATTTATTATTATTATTACAGATAAACAAAAATATGTGCATGTGATGCCGAATTAACTAAAACTGTATGTATTAAGTTCTTTAAAAATTTGTACTTCATAAAACTTCCTGCGTATTGCTAAATTTGTTTTGGTACTATCGAATTTCAAATGAAAAATAATGAAATTGAATGTTTCAAACATAGAAAATATTAACAAATATTTATATTTTCAAAATAGAATATCTTCAAATGTGTTTCTATCAATATATATTTCAATTTTTATATATATTTTAAAGATTAGGATTAAATACAGTTAGAATGTCTCATACCGAGATTTAAATGATTTTTTACGTCAGAAATATAATATATTAACTGTTTGTTCTCTATAAATACATAGAGTGGAAACTTTAACTTGAAAAAAATTCAAAAACGCGTTACTTTGGCTTTATATTTGGTAGACACACTTTTAAGTGTTTTTCTATACCACCGTCAGTGAAAAGGATGGCTTGTTTAGGGATCACGAGTGCACTGGAAGTCCTAATGAACCTTAATCATAAAGAATGAGGTATTACAGGTTTTTATCTCAGATACCTAGAGTATTGGTGGTTATTTGTGTAGCTGGGAGACAGTGGTGGAGACATACCCATCATTCACCATGCAAACAAAATAAATTTTAAAACCTAACCACTATCTTGAAGTACTTTTGCTAAACAAAAAGCACTTGAAGGAAGTACAAACTCTTCTGAGAAGTGGATCCTGCAGCTTTATAGATTGATCTAGATAGCGTGGAAGAGCTGGATCTAAAATATTTGGTAAAAGCACTAGGGTTAGAAAATCTTTTTCTCTCAAACCCAATGACCTGTAGTAAGGTAGTGCCACAGTACCATGACTCTACTTATTTTTTCTAAAAGCTTTTTTACAATTTTTACTTAAAACTTTTCCGAATACTTTTCCTTCTCCATTTTAATAATTTGGATCTCTGGTAAGAGAGCAACATCTTAAAACGAGAGGATTTTATATAATCGACAACATAGGATTGTGCTATTTATCCATTCGACAAGCAAGGCTGAAGGAAAACCCTAGTATGCTAGAGGATGAAACAGTTGATATTGTTCTCAGAGAGTCTCTAGCACTCGACAGTCCGAATAAAAGACTTTACGGGGATACAATATTATAACTCGAAGCAGTCAGTTGAAATGAGGTATCACAAGATATAGTGATCCATTAAAAAAAAAGTTTGGATTAATTTTTGCTTATTAAAGAGGTTTGATATTCACCATAAACCTGTTTAAAGTTTCCACCCTGCACAAATAATTGTCAGGAATCTAACATTATTATCGATGCTAATTGGCATAAAGATATTTTTGATAACTAGCTACGATGTTATTCCAATATATTGCATGCGAGGTATTGAATTATAGACTAACGACAACAAAAAGAAACAAAATCACAAAAAATTCCTACCCTAAGCAATTCAATACCTCGCGTAACATGGTTAACTAAGTAAGTGATCAAATATATCTACAGAATCATATGCATATCTAATTAGATAGTATCTTTGTCTATTACCTATAACACATTTATAGATTTTAAAATACATTTTATATATTTAGTTTTTTTATTATTTATTTGTCATCAGTCATAATTCTAGTTCTAAAAAGTTATATAAGTATTGCGTAATGTCTGGTTGTACTATCCATGGAGAAAGGATAAAGGAATTGAACGATATAATTAAAACAACGAACACAAAATACATAGATTTAAGCAGGTATATATAGGCGAAATCCGAAACAAATCTACAGGAAAAACTGCACAAATGGGAACAGGAACTAAAGATGAGAGAAATGAAAATAAGTATAAAAAATATGATATTTGAATAGGAAGAGAAACATGAGAAAAGAAATTAATGAACGGATACAGAAAACTATCAACTTATACCATATTCTCTGTAATACAGTAATTGGAAAAAAAGAGAAAAGTAGGAGGACAAAAATGACAATACACTGGATAATTTATAGACCCGTATGGAAGTGAAAGCTTGATCCTAAAAAACGTAATCAAGAGTAAAATACAGGCCATAGACGAGAAATTTCTGATTAAAGTAAAGGAAATAACTAAGAGATACATAATAAGAAACTAAAACATCAGAGAGGACCTGGAAGTTACAGAAATAGGGGAACAAATAGAGAGGAATCAACCAAGATGATTCAGGGACTTGCAAAGAATGAAGGACACTAGAATGGCAAAAAAGTATTGCCAGAAGAAGAGGAAAACCGAGGAAAACGTGAAACGAAGAGATTGCACAAATACTAAAGAACAAAGGAAAAACTTGGGAACGGCGAGTAAGATGGCAAAAAAAAGAAAGAATAAGCAAAGTTCATATACATGTAAACACATATGATGTAAATACTAACATCTTACATATATATATATATATATATATATATATATATATATATATATATATATATATATATATATATATATATATATATATATATATATATGAAATTATATAAACAGCTCTGGTGCGGATGCAAGATTTAGCTGAGGGAGGAGAGGGCAATTTATTACTGCTTGACGTTACCTATCTTCCAGAAAATTTGTTCTAAACATCATAAAGTACTTGACTTAAGGGGCGGGAAAAGCAATTGTCCCTCCTCCCTGTATTCGCATCTGTAAAAGTTTCATGTTAACTTTATAATTAAGTACTAAAATTTACATGGTACTACATAACTAATGTCACGAGCAGCCACTGTCAACAAATCCAAACAAAAGTTCACAAGTCTTTTTAGTAGATTAAATGGATAGTACAAGCGACTAGGTATAATACAGACATGGCACAGAAGTAAATAGAAAATTAAAAAAATTGTAAAAATAGTAATCTAGCAAAACTGTTTGTGGACATTTGACATTTTACAACAGATTTTTCGAGAATTATTTTAATAGAAAAAAACACACGAATTTCCATCTTTGCTTCATAAAAAAAAAAACATATAATTAGCAACCTTAATATTTTTACGATTTGGTCATCAAAAATTTTCTTTTTTATTAAAAATATTCTCAAAAAATTCTACTGAAAATACCCAATTTCGGTAATATGGGTTAAACAGTTGAATGTTTTACTAAAAAATAAATAAAATCATAAATTGATATATTACATTATAAAAAAAAATGTAAAGTCACAAGTAGTATCACATGATAATAGGTATAATTAAAATATATTTTCTGTGTAAAATGTAATATCACTTTTCAGTTGACTTTTCCTACTTTGTCCGTCGTTTTTTCCAACGTCAAATTAATTGGATCTTGTTCTATATTTAATTCTGATTTTGTGAAGCATATTTCTTTGGCTTGTCTACAAAAAAATCCTATATTAATATATATACGGTGACAACACGCTGTCATAAGAGACGTTTTGGGGTAAGTCAATATTGAGTGTCCACTTTACATACAATTAGTTCCATAAAAACGTGTTGCTGTATATTTGAATACCATACTTGTTTGTTTGAGCATGTCTTGGTACGTCCAATACTCGAGACTCTAAATTACTTAGCGGTGTGCACTGACAGTCAACTGCTTGACATACATGAAGTCTATCAGACATATTCATAATGAGAGAGAAAATTGATCAAAGATTTAAAACAGTTTTTCTGTATAAACACAAAAAGACCCAAAAATGACTTATGCGGCAGCTGCAAAGTATAAAAAAAAGTCTGCATCTTTCACACAGAAGTAGGCGAAAAGGTATGACCGAGAAAAAATGCCGGTGGTCTTCCATATTGTGATTTAATACGTATGGCAACAAAAAATCAAGATAAGGTAATTACGTTAGTTAAGTGTTAAAAAAAATTCATATCTTAATTAGCGACAAGGACAAAGTATTTTAGCTCAAAAGAGAATATTGGCCTAAATACTATTCAATGACAACTTGATGAAAAAGTATAGAACGGGGTAAAGATCATTACTGTGTAAAAAGCACACCCTAAAACGTATAGTCTGGCCATAAAACAACATCAATAGAGATTGGCAAATGTAATTATTACTGATGAATCTTCATTATAGTCCCTAAAATTCTTCAGAGAACAGTTAAACACCCTGTTAAATTGCATGTCTGAGAATAGTTCTCTCGCCATGGATTTGAATCATCGATTCTTTATACGGAAAACCTGAACGCAACTAGAATGAAAAAAATTATGAAAAGGCTGCATAACGCTAGTTTACACCTGATTACGACTCATGGACACTATAAGCCAATGATCGGAAACCTCGTAGTTGCCTTTATCAGGACTGGAAAAGAGAAAAAAGCAATACTACCTTGGAATGGTCTGCATCTTCACCTGGTGTAAAATGAAATGTATGGAGTTTAATGAAGATTCAACTTCGTGTAAAAAGTATATGCACTCTGCAGCAACTAAGCGTAGAAATACGTAAATACGGAAAAATTCATTAGTTAATTATGCGGACAAGTGAGTTCGCAGCATGTCTTGGCGATGCAAATCAATTACAGGATGGTTGAAAAGTTTTGAAAGCGAAAATGAAAGAATGTGTATTTTTTAATGAAATTAGTTTTTTTATTCAACATAATCTCCCTCAATTTCAACACACTTATTCCAACGATTCTCCAATAATTTTATACCATCTTTGTGATGATTTTCCGGAAGCTCTGCAAAATAATGTCTCACGGCTGCAATAGCTTCTTCATTCGACGAAAAACGCTTTCCACGAAAAAATTGTTTCATGTTCCTGAAGAGATAGTAGTCGGAGGGGGCCAAACCTGGTGAATACGTTGGGTCTTCAAGCAATTCATACTTTAATTCTTTCAATTTAGCCATCGTCAAACCACTTGTGTGAGGAAGTGTATTGTCTTGATGAAAAATAATTTTTTTTCTTCTGTAAGCCGGGTTTTTTTTCACGAACCTTTTTATCCAACTGGTCCAAAAGGTTGCAATAATACTCAAAATTAATTGTTTTATCTTTTTCAAGATAATCAATCAAGAAAATCCCTTATTCATTGTATAAAAATTCACTGACACATCAACTTCAAATGGTTGTACACAAAGAATAGAAATAAACTTTTGTGTGTTCATATAGAAGATGAAATATTAAAATGGCGTATAAATTTTGATTCCTGTACTCGTTAATAGGTGTCGCTTTCAAAACTTTTCAACCAACCTGTATAAATAACACTGGTGATGAGACCCTACACCGAGATTATCGTGACAGAAAACTAATGTATCCAGAAAGGTCACACATTTTTACTTTAACTTATTAGACAATTACACTTTCTCAACACGTTTTTGAAGAACTAACTGTAAATTAAAGAACCTCCAACATTCAAATATCATACTGGGTGTCAACGAAATCACTAATCGACTGCCATTTTTTGTTTTTCAATTTGGATATATTATAAGAAAACTGTTAATTTTAATCCAAAATTTTATTTTTAACTGAGACATTATTCTACTTATGACGATAATATTTTTTAAAAGGTTTGTCCAAATTTAGTTTTTTGATTTACACTGCTGCGACCTACCTAAAATAATCACAAAACTGGTTGATAATTACTAAGGAAAAATAGGTTGATTTGACGTATTTACTTTATTTTTATAAGAGATCCCAAAGTTATTAGTTTCTTCCAAAAATTGTACACCCTTCTTTCGTAGCGCAAGTAAATGTACCTTTTGATACCAAAGATAATACGTCATATAAATCAGTGAAAAAGACATCAAATAATTTACTTTTACTTCCAAAGGTGCCGCTGTGAAAGATCAATTTTTCAGAGGAATTGTGGCAACGCACAAAAAAACCGTAGACTCAAAATTTGACAGGTGTCAGTATTCAGAGCTGAAACTCGATTTTTTTTAGTTACTGTGTATTGTAAAAAATTAATTTCAGTTGTAAACTAGGACCCCAAAAAGCCTCCAATGCCATTGGAAAAAAAATGTGAATAACGTAAAATATTCAATCCACCGTATTGGCAACTGAAGTATTCCTCAGAGACCTCTGGTGGTCAAGGTGAAAAACTTTTCGAGACATGTGAATTTAAAAAAGGACATGGGTAATGACATCAACATAACTTAATATAATATTTGTTAACAAGTTAGCTTATATTTATCAACTGGAAATATAAATTGGTAACCTATCAAGATTTGTGCAATTTTAAAATTATTAAAAAGTTTTCTAGGTTTTTTACTTTTAAACCAATTCTAAAGTTACATTGAAATTTTTATAGCAGTTGTTTCCTGCGAATGTTGCTCTCGGTTCAATACACCTGCACTGATGAGATCATAAGGTGGTCGAAACGCTTATGGTGAGAGGACCAGAGTTTTATTTAACTTTAATATGAAGGACATTTTACTTATAGTTTTGCCTGTGGATGAGGCTATTCATTAGGCTTAGCTTTTATGTCAAATATCAATTTTGTCAATCGAAGAATAAATTAAATATGAATTAAAAACACAATAAAATATTGAACTTTATGTACCGGTAACACCATTGAGATTTTAAGATTTTATAAATTGAGTATTTCTTTTATTTTATTATACAAAATCGCCTTCCTAAGTTTCCCAATGTTGTGTTAAACATACATACCTAAAACTCTTCTCTGGCAAATGCAGAGCGGTGTAATACAACACAGCGGCTAATACAAGGGACCAAGTTCTCAAAGGACCCAAAATAAAGGCCAACGTACCATAAGCCAACCAAAAGAGGTAGGCCATTATTACTTGAATGGTAAACACTATACAAAAAGGAAGATGGTTACATATTTTTTGTTTAACGGAAGACTTTTTGCCCGTTTTCAGAGTAAGCTGAGTGAACCTAAAATAAAAACAGATTATAGGCACATTTTAGACTGAGAAAAATATAACAGGAGGTAAAAAATAATCGATTTTAGTAATGTATAACAACTAATTTTCGAGATGGTCTTTATAGGATATATAACTCTCTACACATGTTATCTAATAGCTTTTTACCTGCGATGAACAGTGCTGATCATAATAAATGTCAGTGGTATCTGGAACGTTATAATCTAAAACAACAATATTTAAATTATTTTGAGCTAACACTGAAAACAGTACAAAAACCTAAAGAACTCTTCTAAAGGGAGTGAAGTATCCGCCACATCCTCCATTATCTACAAGAGTACATGGAATTCTAACACTTGAAACTTGTGTATATAAATTACTAAACTCGTTGCCGTCATGTGTAAGACAACAAACATGGTACACACTATACTAATACTGATACCAGGCAACATTATATTGATAGTGATATCAGATATGAAACAAAACGCAGCGCCACCAATCAAGCAGGTTATGTTCCTTAATGCCCTAAAAAACTTTAATATATATTGCTGGCCATAACATAAGTCAGTTTTTTTCTCATGTCTGCACAACAAAATCGACACTGTGGATTAAAGCTGGAAGGTTTCCTTTTCAGTAAAACAATCAATTCATTTTCCAGTTTCTATACCTATTCTAACAGAATCTGTTAATATTCTAAAAAAATTTTCGATAACATTTACCAGGAAAACGCGATTTGTTTATAATTTTATTAATGTTTAATATCTTAACAGCTTTTTAAATAAAATATTAAAAGTAAAATATAAGACAACTAACGTCCTGCTTGGATACTAAACATTAGTTCCACTGTGACAATGCCATGATTGATACTCGAGTCGTCAAATCTCTGCACTCGTTCTTAAATTGGTAAATTAGATCAGTTTAAAACAAAATTTAACAGTGTGACTCTTTGAATCGCATAAGTAACGTACGAGAATAGCCATTTATATTTCGGGAACTGGCAACACTGCCGTTGCTAGGTGCCATCTGACATATTCATTGTAAAGTTTAATAAAAACTACTGTATATCGCTGGTTTACTGAATTCAATTGTGGCCGTCGTTCGCTCACGGACGAGTCGCATGAAGATCGTCTAAAATCGGTTGCAGTGTAAGAAAACATCGATGCTGTAAGTGAACTGATAATACAAGATTGTCATGTAGTTGTCTATATTTTCCATTTTCCAGAATATTCCCGATTTTTTGATCGTATATTACCCTGGCTACGATTACCGTTGTATTTTCCTTGTCCACTGGAAGAATATTGATGTATTCATTCCTACAAAGTTCTTTTAATGCTAATGATTCTGTCTTCTTTTATGGAAAATTGTCTCATGGTTTCCTGATAGAGTTTTGGCTTTGATTTCTCCGTAGCGCTGTGTTGCTTTGTCCAGAAGAAGGACTTTTTGCCATCGGTGATAACTTTTTGTGATCGTAATAATGCTTTGCTAGCGTTGTCCAGAATATGGCATGTTCTATTAGCTGCTATGGATATATATATATATATATATATATATATATATATATATATATATATATATATATATATGGAATGGTTCAAAACTCATGTCACAGAAATAGCAACAGTGAAACCAAAAATCTGCTTGAAATATGTAGATAATCGTATGTAAAGGTCAAGGAAATAAATGATCAATTGACGCATCTAAACTCTTGTTTGACCAACAATTAAGTTCACCATGGAAAAAGAAGTAAATGAGCAGTTATCTTCCTGTATGCCATGGTCAACCGATCAAACGAAACTAACACATACTGGACAATGTCTTAAACAGAGATAGCAAATATTAAATTATTTCGTCACAATTCCATATATTAAGGGAACCAATGAGAAAATAAGAACTGTCAATTACAACATAAAAACAGCATTCAAATCCAAAAACAAAATCGAAAACTAACGATAAGAAAGAATCTGTTTACAAAGTTCCATGTGATTATACAATGGAGAAAACAACTAGAACTTAGGATTAAGGAACATAAAACACAAAAAGGAAAAGTAGAAATGCGCCTGGGATAAACACCATATAAAACTGTCTTTAAGCTGCGGCAATATATATGGAATCCAACATGAGAAAGAGACATTTGATAGAAGTAGTTTGCGTTAAAAATGATAATGGAATCTTCAGTAAACTCAGTATTCAGATACCTAATCTTTGGCAACCACTACTTTGTAACATCAAGTCATTGAAATTTGTACAGTCCTTATCTAAACTCATAGCCTTAAGACAAAGCATTCACTTTATACTTAATAGTTATTAAAGATAACCTAATCGAAATGTTGTACGAACCAACAAAAATAAAGATAATGAAAGTCCAATAAGCACATTTTAGTCAACATTGTCTACAACCTTGAAACAAACAACAAAAGTTGCTTGCACACAAAGCACTTCAAAGCAAATAGTCGTCCATTTTTTAGGAAAAACTGGTCATGTCGCAACCATGTATTTAGAGAATCGTGAAACGGTCAATTCTGAATGGTACACAATCATTTGTTTGCCGGAAGTCTTCGGTGAATTGAAGAAAACAAACCGGATACGACGGATCATTCTCCACCATGACAATGTGAGCTCTCATACATAGGCTCAAACAAATGATTTTTTATTACTCAAACCATTAAACTGATCAGTCGTCCTCTATACAGCCTTGTTTTGGAACCATCTTCACAGTGGCAAAAATGCTTTTGGGATTGGTTCAAACGCATGCGAAAGTGTTTTGATCGTTTTTGAAAAACAATTAAACCACTTTAAATAATAAATATTTATTTTTGTTCGTTATTCCCGAACTATAAACGGCTACTCTCGTATCATCTGTGAAGTGGTGAATCAAATCATAAGATAATCGATTCATTATAGATCCGAAAACGAATTCTTCCAATTCATTTAACGGATTCATTCATTATGTACGAATCGTTCGCGAACGATACATCGCTACCATAGATGTATACTTACTTGTATGAATCCATAGGCATAAGTGAACGATCCAGGCAAAAACGCACCATCAACGAAAATACCCCACGAAAAAATAACTCCAATGTAATCTTCGACGATGTATCCGACAGACCACGGTCCAAAAACCAGGTATAGCGGGTAAAGTATTATGGGCCAAAATATACGATCAACGGTTGTCAAAATCCAAATTTTTCTGATCCACGTCTTGAGGATGTTACCCCGCAGTTTTGGTTGAGGTATATAACCAGCTAAAAAATACTTTAGTAAACTAAATCTGGAAAAAAAGACGGTCAAGTACGTGTCGGACACCTTTACGTTTTTTGTTTCCAACAAGAAACCGAAAAACATTAAACTTAAAAATATGATTAAATGGAATTTTAAAGTAAGGCATAATATTATAAAAGACCATACATTTTAAATAGCAACGAATCTTAAGAAACCATAAACTTTACCATCATATTACAATAGACATATTGTAACGAAGAACTAGGAGAATTTTTTGATGCGTCTTCGTAGAAATATTATCTAGCAGCATTCTTGTAGAAATATTATATCGATGAAACATCGTTATTATAATGTAAGGAAAGACATATATCGATGAATCATCACTGTTTCTTGTAATTTCTAGATTTGTAGTCTTATATATTTTACTATATTCTGTAGCTATATAAACAGGGATAGGGTATGAGTGTAGCTTTTAGTTTGTATTTGAATGTAATAGTGTTAAGAAGTAGTTATTAAAAAGTTGTTATTTATTAGTGAAAAATGTTGTGTCTTATTTAAATCCAGTGAGAAAAATAAGAGAAATAAAATCGTAACAATATTTTACCTGAATATAGTAAAAAATTAATAGACTAAATTGATGGTACAGAACATTTATCACACGTTAACACATGGCACTTGCCCAACAAGTAGGGACTTACCAATTATAGCCTTATGAAAGTATTTCATCATCATCAGTGGTAGCAAATATACGAGTACAGCGGCAATAAATAACGACCAAAACTATAAAAAAAGGTAAGCATTAGTAAACATTTTTATAATCTCTGATAAATAACACTTACTATACAACTTATATTCGACATCAAAGCTATTCTTGGAAGCACACCAAAAGAAAGTTTCGTGCCATCAAGGGAAAATTGGATTAGTTCAGTCTTTTCTCTCCCGTCAATATCTTTTGCGTACACCTAAAACAGTTATTTAGCATTTAGGAGGATTATAAAATCTCACAAGAGCTAAAAAGAGGATTTAGGATCAATACAGTAGTGGCAAAAAGTAGCTACATATAAATATTTTTTTTGATGGTCGATTTTTATTTCAAAGATAGTTACTTTTGAGAACTTAGTAAATGTGTCATTGTTTAATAGATATAAAAATGAAAATGTTAAATTCTGGATGGCAAAAATAGAGTAACTCTTTTATTTGCCGTAGTGAATATTTATGTACAGTACATTACAGATCCAAAAATCCAAATAGTACACATGTTGTGCAGAGCTAGTTAAAGATTAAAATTAAAATACAATAATAAATTGGAAATTTAAACTAATTTAACAAGAATGCAATAACAATACAAAAAAAATGTACTCAATCACAAACACACAACACGACGACACGGGAAAAATTAGAGTCGCAATCATAAAGGTGAATGTCAGACATCGTCAGACATGAATAAATTGAGTTTTTTACTATCACTATATCGTTGAATTCAGTATTAAAGGGAACATAAATGTTAAAATAATGCGTAATTCAATTCATAACACTGTATCTGGCAACATTTGTTCGGCTTCTGTTAACTGAAAATCCCTCGGTGAGATGAGTGCTTCGTGAAGGAACCCGATAATTGATAAGCGCCAAGAATCCAGAGCAGTCTACTATATTTGTAATTATCTTAAACCCAAAAAATATACTCAAGAAAATTCTGCGCTTTTCTAGGCTGGTCATGCTCAGAACTCACAATCGCTGCTGGTATGATAAAAAACTCTTATCAATTCTTAGTTTATAAAGGGTGTTTTTTATAGAGGTATAAAACTTTAAGTTGGCAACACTTTTTTAACTGGCGACCATTTTGTCAGCTGTCAAGTGATTTATGTTTGGTTTGGCATTTCAAAATGAATAGACTGACGCCTGAACAACGCTTCCAAATTGTGCAAATTTATTTTGAAAATCATGGTTCTGTTCGAAATACATATCACGCACTACGTCCATTTTATGGTCAACATAATCGTCCATCAGAGCAATTAATTCGATTAACTATGGAACGTTTTCGCACCACGTTTACTCTAAATGATAATACGCATCCACAGAGACGTCGTACAGTGCGTACAGAAGAAGTCATTGCTGCTGTAGAGTGTAGCGTAGCGGAAGACCCGAATCAGTCTATACGCCATCGTGCACAGGAAATGGATATGTGTCCATTCACTTTATGGAAGATTTTGCGGAAAGATCTTGGTTTGCGTGCTTACAAAATCCAACTCGTGCAAGAATTGAAGCCACACGATCACCTAGCAAGGCGTAGATTCAGTGAATGGGCCCAAAACAATATTGCCGTTGATCCCGATTTTCATATGCGAATTTTGTTTAGCGATGAAGCTCACTTTTGTTTGAATGGATACGTCAATAAACAAAACTGCCGTATTTGGAGTGATGATAGTCCTCAAGTGTATGTTGAGACACCGTTACATCCAGAAAAACTGACTGTTTAGTGTGCTTTATGGGCTAGTGGAATCATTGGTCACTTCTTTAAAAACGATGCTGGTCAGAACGTTACGATCAATGGTGACCGCTATAGAGCCATGATAACTGACTTTTTCGTTCATCAATTGAACAACCACGATGTGCAGGAGCTGTGGTTTTAACAAGACGGCGCAACATGTCACACAGCTCGTGCCACAATTGATTTATTGAAGGAAACGTTTGGTAACCGCATAGTTTCACGTTTCGAACCCGTGAATTGGCCTCCAAGATCGTGCGACTTAACGCCGCTAGACTATTTTCTGTGGGGATATGTGAAGTCGCTAGTCTACGCCGATAAGCCTGAAACGATTGATCACTTGGAGGACAACATTCGCCGCGTTGTTGCCGATATACGGCCACAAATGTTGGAAAAAGTCATCGAAAATTGGACCTCCAGATTAGACCACGTCCGAGCCAGCCGTGGCGGTCATATGCCAGAAGTCATATTTAAATTATAATGCCAGAAGGTTATCTTTCGAATAAAGTAAATTTCATGTCAATTTAAAAAATTCATCTTTGTTTTATTCCATTTAAAAGTTCTATACCTCTATAAAAAACACCCTTTACAATAAGTAGTTTGCAAATTTCGACTGAACCCGCTCCAAGCGCTTTATGAAAGTTCTTTGATATGGTGACCAGACTACACAGCAATATTCCCAATGATTTCAAACGAGAGAATAATATAGGGATTTTAGGACTTAGGTGTTGGAAAACTCCTAGCAGCGTCGCATTATGAATTCAGCCATTTTAAAAGGTTTTGATAAAACATAATTGATGTGGTCTTTAAATCTCAATTCTGAATCAAAAATTTCACCTAAGTCCTTAATTAACTGTACTCGAGGGACTGAAGTGTCTGAAATAAAGTAAGTATGTGATATTGGCACTTTCTTCCTTGAGAACGAAATAATTTTGCATTTAGAAATGTTTAAATCCATCCGGTTTTCATTACACCAGTCAATTATTTTACGAAGTTCAGATTGCAAAATTAAGCAGTCATTAATATTATATTGGCAACCCTCAAGCACATTCGTGAGGTCGTTCATGAAAACAAGGAACAGAATCGGACCCAGGTGTGAACCTTGAGGCACTCCCGAAGTTACCCTGATTTCATTGGAGAGAACATTGTTTATTTTAACTACTTGTGTACGGTTATTAAGGTAACTCAATAACCATGCGAATAAAAGACCTCCCACACCGTATGATTTTAGTTTACCGATGAGAATACTGTGGCCGACTCGGATGAAGGCTTTTTTAAAATCGAGGCATACGCAGTCGACTTGAGCACCCAAACCGATAGTGATTGGGAATAGATGCATAAATTTGTTTGACAGGAGTGATGAGGCAAAAATCCATGTTGACGGTCAGAGAGAATAAGTTTGTCGACGACTATAGATTCAAGGACTTTTGCCATACAGTCTAGACCAGATATCGGACGGTAATTGCTTACACCAGCTCTATCTCCACTTTTGTGAATCACGCTGACATAAGCTGATTTCCATATGTTAGGAAATAGACCTTGATTTAGGGAACGTTGATAGATATAACTAAGTGGAAAAGTCAAAGTTGGACTTCAGTTTTTTATGAAGATGGGTTGAATATCGTCTGGTCCAGCATCCTTAGTTTCATCAAGTTGAATATGAATTAGTCGCCGTATCTGAGCAGGATGAGGGAGTGCGTTGAATGTCTGGTAGTATCCGCTGCTCTTAAATCATTAATATTGGCATTCTATTACAAGTTTTAATTACCTGGTGTCTTATTTTCTATGCGAGTTCGAGGCAACGCCAACAGTCGTTAATTAGTACCTGTGTTCAATAATTTGTTGAACTCTTGCTTTTATAAAATATATAATAAAAAAACAAAAAAATAGATAAATAAAAATTGAATACCAAGTGAAGTCTATAGTGAGTCTCCGGTACTTAATTCTTGCAGTAAACTTCTTATACACCATTAGATGTAAATAACAATAAATTTATTAGGTCCGCTAAGTTTAATGTCAAAAATGACAAATTTACGATGTTAAAACGTAAACCTACTACAGTAACTTTGGTCCCGAGCATTATATTATGTTCAGCTGACCACTGACAGGACCAAATTTCGAAAATCTATTTGCCTTTATTTTGGCAAGAAGGAAGCATATAATTTGTGGATCTCGTTATACTAAACAAAACACACTAAACACAAATAAACAAGTTACTTTTCCCGGAAAATACTGAAAATCACATTTCATTTTACGCTTAATTTTCTGTACTCAATCGTTTAAAATTTGTTGCATCCACAAATTTCACGCTTATAGAAGCTTCTATATTACATAAAATTTTACAAATTTGACCTTACTTTTCTTTCTATTCTTACCTCAATATTATGTAATCCTTTTAAATATTGTGCAGGATCCCATGTAGCAACATATAAAGGTCCTTTAATATGTTTAAGATCAGTCCACGGCTCCCCATTGATACGTATTCTAACAGTTTTTATCCTAGACAAACTAAAAGCCAAAACCCTAAAAAAGTACCACCTTATGAAAATTAATTGGTGCATACGTCCATAATGTCAATTGCTAAGATACTGTTTGATCATACAACAAAAAACATATTGAACCAAATATTAGATCTTTACGTACAGTAGCCTATCATAAAAAAAACAGCCAAATGTCATGCATTACGTTAGTGTTCCATAGCAGTTGTATTTTCAATTATTTTCTATTTTTCCTGTATTATTTTATTTTTTAACTATACATATAAATAAAACTTAAGTATCTGTCTGTCAGTTTTTTGATGGAACTTTACAGACATGAAGAAAAAGTTGTCAGGAGTGATATAGCTGTTCTTTTTGTCTGTCTGTCTGTCTGTCTGTCCGGACTAATCTTCTAAATGGCTAACCCATTTTGATGAAACAGATATGAATAGGAGGTTGTATCGTTATCAAGTATAAACCATAAAAAACGAAAAAACAAATACCGAGCTGATTTTATAAGTGATTCAGTTATAGAACGCGATACTTAAAACTAGTTTTTGTCATGAATTATGTTAATGTTTCATATTTTCAGCCATCAGAGGTAGTTTTTAGTTTTAAGATCCATTACTATTACCTTATATGTGTCGATTTTCTAATATTCTCCAAATTTTCTTTTAATGGGTTCATAAACAGTGCATCTTTAGGATTTGTTAGAAGAACTACAGGCCAATCTCTGTGACGAATGTCGATAAATGAAAACATACCATGATCTATTGCCATCAAGCGATACCTAAGAGAAAGAAAATAATTTATAAAAAAATAAAAAATTAAATTTTAACAACCAATAGTTTAATTTGCAATCTGTGCTTTTACTTTAATAATATAATATTTAAGAAAATAAATTTAATCAAAACTTACATTCTGTTATCTTTCCAATCACCAAGTTCCAGCTCCAAGTATCCGCCTTTTTGCATGGTATACATTTTCGGTATAGCGCCTCCTAAAGTATGAAGATGACCACATACATAAACAAAACCGTTTCTATCTTTTCTCATAAGATTCCTTATATTCTCTGTACCAGTGGAAAGAATGCAAGAAGTTGGAAAGTGGCCAAACCAAATAGTATAATTACTGCCTAAGTAAAAAAAATACAAACAGTTATTAAAAATATAAAAATTACCCTATCTCTCATCATATGTTGTGTATACATAAAGTCAACGAAGGGGAATGGATGAGTACTATCACACTCTTATTGGCCTTTGAGGATACTACATACACACCAAGCCAACGAGTGTCAGTAATGAGGTTTCATAGATATTCGTTGGTCTGCTATGTACGATATGATGAAGGCCAGTAGATATTCGTTGTTCTTCGCTCATGACCCACCAAATGATATTAATATCAAAAGAAATAACGTTCGAGCGAATGAGAAAAGCACGCTACATTGGAATAATTCAATGATCATAAAATTACAATATGTTGAATGTTAAATATCCAAACAAACACCCTATTTAGAATCAGTTATTTTAGATTAAAAAGTCATGTTTTAATCAGTTACAGAAAAAAAAAATTAACCAGACATAAACCCGATAAAAATTCATTCATCTTAGCTAGAAAGTTGGATTTATTATAATAAACAAAAAACAATTCTTATCTTTAATCTTCCAGATCAAAATTATATATTAATCAGTTGTAATATACAGGTTTTACTTTAGACTTAATAATAACAAAAAAGAATTTTTAGGTTCGGTCACACAGCGTGGTCAACCTAACTAATAACAACGGAGGAACGTAATGCTACGCCAAGACGCCACCGCATCCGCAATGCCTATTCTTACCGTGTTGCCAACTTCACGCAACTTTAATAACAAATTTACTATGAAACGTCTTTGTATGCTGAATACCCCTTTATGTCATTTTCTGACATTTTTTTTCTGCGTGTGGGATAATTTTATAGTGACGTATTAATTAGCATGTTTTGCTAGTTTAAATAAGGTAATTAGAAAAGGATAGCATAGAAACTGTGTGGGTAACAGAAAATAAAAAACCTTGCACTACTTATCAACACTTTTCCAAATATGAATAAAAACTGTATCACATTATTCAGCGACCACATAAGGACCCGAATTTCCACTCCATAGCATTTTTTTGCAATAACCTTTCACATCTCTCACTAGATTAATTAGAAGCATGCGCCTACAAAGTTTCATCGCAAAAGCTGGAAAGCATCTTGAAAGATCGAAGATTAAATTTTTTGTATCCTGTAAATAGGGAATGTAATACAATTGTTTCCATTTTTGTTGAAATTATTTGCTAAATGCTACTATATTGAATTTTGTTAGGTTTTTAAAGTTTAACATTAGAAAATTAGAGATGCAAACAATTTTAAAGGTTCATAATCCATAATGATGCAATGATACACATGCGTTTTTCTTGCCATTTCACCTCGTATCTTTTGTTGGGTTAACAGAAAGCATATACCTGCAAAGAACTTTTACAAACGATGGAAAAATGACGATGCTATGACATGCAGAGGGATGGATGTAAAGAAATCTTAACAGTTCCTGATTTGGCACTGAAAATATTTCGTTTTTATTTCTTTAAAGCTTATTTTACTAAAACTATGCTTCCTCAAGTAACTAGCTAGCTGTTCTTTGATAATATCAATGTTGATTTTGTTAGAAATAGGTATACGCGGCATTGTACGGGACTCGATTGTCTCTTTTCGTACAAATCGTAAAATATTTAGACATGTTAATAATTGTGCCTCTGAAGAGTAGAATATTGATGTTGCGGTTCTGCAGATGTCGAGTCTGGTTCTTTTAATTGTTATTCTTTTTATAGATTATTAGCATGTATCGACTCTTGACAAGTTCCAGGATATTATAGTATAGGTATGTCAGAAATTTGGGATGTAGTGTACAAAAAAATGGCTTAATTTTAAACAAAATACCACTTTCACAATTATTGAAATACTATTTAGTAGTAATATTGCCTATAAAATGGACATAAGAGAAAGAATTCACTCATTTGATTGCCTCTTATTTATGAATAAGGAGCTCTTGTTTCAGTAGTTTATTTTTTTCTGTAAGACTCTTGGTTATATCTTAATTGATCACAGTTGGTTCACTTGCAAGATTCAATCTTTTTGTATAATTTCTTTGGAACCTCTACAAAATAATTTGCTGGTTCTTCAAACATTTATGTATTTGTTCTTATAAATCAAATTTAAAACTAATATATTAAAATAATTTTCTTACCTGTATCCTCAGTCTTATGGACTAGTCGATTTATTTCCTCTACTTCTGGCTGATCAAGTACACCCACAAAATTAAATGGTCTTCTTGGTCCTTGAAAAATAGTTTTGATTAAAAATCAATAATTAATTATACATAAAAAGCACTGAATAATTTTCACATTTAAAAACATGTTAAAAATTAAAATAAAGGAAAGGTAATATGAAAAAACTACAATGAATTAAGACATAAATTTATTGAATTATATTCTGATCGAATTTGAAAAAGTTATTTCCAAAAGTTCTAATTTTTATTAGCTAGTGCATTTAATTAATTTTGGACATTCCCTAAATTTATTTTTGTAACGACCTTTTAAAGGAGTAGTTTTTCAATAAATTCAGATTTTTTTAGATTGAAAAACAATATTCTAGTAATATCATTTTGTTGAAAATCATGGAAAAAAAGAAATATTAAAAATCAAAAAATGTATTTATGTTGTAAACTAATTTCTGTAAAGCATGAAAATAATTATTATTCTTGAATGTTACCTGGTTCTAAGCACGCATCTACTCCTAAAAATGAATAAATAGCATTTCCTTTTTTCACTTGCACCATATAAGACCTTGGATGGTCTTTTCCCTGTATTGAGTAATTTGTAAAATAGTTTTCTTTAGACTTTACGCTAATAACGTTAAAATTATCTAAAACAATCATAAATCATTATTTATTATACTAATTCATCAATTTTTTTTAACTGATTTATTATCTTAAAAAACAGATTATAAGATTACATTTTAATAGAGATATTCACAATATTATATTAAATTCACTACATAAGTAAAAAGAGTGTTTCCTAGTATCTCAATTATTTTATGAAAATGTTCCTAACAAAAGAATAATGCTTAAGATAGTAATTTTGTAGACATACCATGATTTCCTCTAATATCAAGCCAAAAAGTCTTATTTCCAATATCATATTCTCGTAAAATATCTCTATAATGTCTCCATTCAGACTCATATTGCTGAGATCCAATTGCATCTTTGGTTTTCGCATCAGTTAAATCACCTGTAGCCAGGACTACTTTTGGTTTAATTCTGTCTATAGTGTAGTGACAAAATTCTTTGAATTCTGTTATCCGTGATGGATCTCTAAATATGCTTATATGGATATCTGAGATCTTAAAACAAGATATAGAAATATAATTGTTAGATTATAAGAAGCGATACTTGATCTTTCCATAAGTTTGGTTACAAGTTATATTTAGTATTATTTGAAAATGGTATTACAAAAAGTATAAAGTTATTCATCAACAATATAGAGATTTATGTCAACTTTATAATGTCTACACTAATTGAAATTATTGTTATTGATAGACTCATTTTGTAAAAAAATTCTCTATTGCGTAATATGTGAAAAAATTAATAAGAACACTTATACAAACCTGTAGGAACCATATTAGGTTATCGAACCTGTCCGAGATCTTGAAAAATCTTTCTTTAAGATGATCATTTGGATGTACCGAATGGGTACTTATCAGACTAAAAACATTGGCTAAAAAAATTGCCAGAAATATCATTGAAAGGAAAGCTCCGACAGCGGTTTTAGAAATCTTCATTCTCTAATGGATTCTCCCTTTTATATTAACCATAATGACAGGGGGAAATATTTAAAACGTGACTAGCACTACTAATTAATACTAATAAGCTACAGACGTGATTTACATTTGATTATCTGACGGTAACCGACTACTGGAATTTTCTTTGTATTACAATTTTGGTTTGTTTACTTTTTTCTTTATTGACCACCAAATTCGACGTTAGCGGCCACTGTCATTCAAACAGCTGATGTTTTTGTCGACGAAATTGATTCTCACAATTAAGGATTTCGATACAATAGGATTATTAAAAATTAGAATTAGGATGCTATAAGAAAGATCCTTAAATTTTATGACATGAATATTGGAAATAATGGGTAGGTTTCTAATGTAAGTTAAAGTATGCAGCAAAATTGAAAGAAAACAACAGTTACATATTTTAAAAAATGATTTATTGTTATTGAAGTGCATATGATGTGCAGTGCCCGTCTTTTATAAATATTACCCGTATTTTGTACGAAAATGTACAGAGATTGTTCTGTAATAAAAGTATGCAAGAATTTATTAAAAGACCACCACTGCATTTTATGCCAATGAAATTTTTTTTAACAATCGTAAACATCGATAGATACTACAAAAGCGTAGTTCTGAAAAAAATTTAGTAAACTAATAAAATCTAAAATTTGCCAAGGCATCACATCATGAAATAGTGGAAACACCGAATTTTTCTTCAATTTTTTACATAACCCCAATTTTTGAGTCGTAAACACGAATCCAAAGTTTTTTTTGGCGGTTTCTTATGGTTTTTCCAAATAAATCACTTTCACACATAAAACTCGTATTTTCCGATCTTTACCATTACATTTTTCCACTTCTAGTAAAATTCGCAAAAACACCACAATGTTTAATCACTTTTTTTAAACAAAATTTACACAAATAACCGCAGAAAAATGGGAATCCTCCAAAGTTAAATTGCAATTAAGTGTCGTCAGTCTAGTACTGTGGCATAAAATGTGGGTAAACGTGCATAATCGAGACACCAAACATAAACAAATCGTGCAATGTAAAAACCAAGATCAAGTCCGAACTGACCTAAATTAACCAAAACTGACCTGAACTAAATTAAACTAGACTTTACAAAAAACTATGAATTATATGTTCCCTTCTTGTACACAACTTTAAAGCCTCTAACGGTGATTTATATACGTTTGGTATCCCGATTCTGGTAGACTAACATTAAAACTAACTACATTTTGTCCAACATAGTCCACAACACTTTCTAATATTTTTTTCATGCTCATTAAAAATATATTGCTGTCCAGTATACAGCAGAACATCCTCTGCCAGAATGGGAAAGGAAAGGTTCTACAAGATATTCTAAGGGATTTTCACGGTTAATTCTGGTTAGTTTTTTTTTACTTTTGTGTTTATTCCATAAAGCCCAAAGAACAACCGACAAAATTATTGTTTATTCAACCCATTTCTTTTTCAAAGAATTCAACCCATTTTTTTTCAAAGAATCTAAATTTAACAGCTGACGCATTAATGCAACACTATCCCAAATGCTACAAACTACAGAACTTTAAAAAATGGTTAATTTTATGGAGGAAAATTATTTTATGCCTATTCAGTAATTTACAAGTTCAGCCTGATGTGACATCACAGATATTTTGTCTATTTAAGAAAGGATTTTTGAGCAAAAAGTGTAGGAAATGTCTAAATGCAGAATCAGTGTAATTTTATAGGAAAACATGCAACAAGTTTGTTGGCTTTTATTTTCCAGGCTCGCTGTTTGGTGTTTTGAACTATATTTTAATAAAATGTTGTGTAAAACTTTAATAAAAATATGTTATACTTCAGAATGTTCATATGTGTTTTAGTGAAAGTGGCAAACTGTACGAAATCTGTCAGAAAATACACAAAAGAGACAGGTGAAAATTAATTAATTTTTATCGGAAAAACTATTTGCAACCGCCTAAAAAAAAATTGAGAATACTATTCTACGACCCCAAAATAAAGAGTATGCTAAAAATCAGCGAAAAAATGGTGTTTCCACTATTTCGAACAATTACCTAAAATAAAAATAACCAAAAAAATTCAAATTTTATTTATATACATAAAACCAAAAAAAAAAATAAGTACCTACCCTGTAAGAAATACCTAAATATTGAGTAAAACACTAATTTCAAAAAGTGCATTCCTATATCACAATATCTTATTGTAAAATAACTTCCTTAAAAAGGAAATCCAAACTGTTCAATAAATTTCATTAATTTTGATCAGAACATACCTGTGTCGGGGGTAAGTAAATTAAAGGAGTATGGTAGATTAGTAATAATTTTGAGAATATTATTCGCTTACAAAACACTATCTCAAAATTCTTGAAAAAATGATGAATGTGAAAAGTCCTATCAGATGATTATATTGTCATTTATCACTTTTCAAAGACTATAAACTAATAATACTCTCACAAGGAATTTAATTAAGAAGTGATTCTGCTACTCTTGCCTAAATAAAAAAAAAACGGAATACAAAATAAATAAATAAATTAACATAAAAACTATTTCGTTACAGACAGTAGAATTGTAGCCAATCACCAGGGTCAGCAGAGTCACTATTAACTATTATATATTCCTAAATACAGGATAGTAAAGCCACACAGAGCAAAAATGTAAGGTAACTATACAACCTCGCATTATTCAACCAAGTTTATAAAAATATTAACTATATGTATATTACTACTATTCCTGTTATTATTATTGTATAAAGCTTCAAATACACGGGGACTCAAGTATTACAAATATTGCTCTATTTGCTTATCCAAATTCACTAAAAGGATTATTTTTGGACCATAATATAATTTCATTAGTTACGCGATAATGACGATACTTCACAAACTAAATTGGTTTCAACTCGAGATTTGAAGTCTAGCTCCAAGTTTAAAGCCATCCAATCTTCAATTGTTGCGAATTTTATGTATTGAAGCAGTTTTATCCTAACATATTTTAAAACCTTAAAACTATCAAGCTCACTTAAAGCTTTAATTTAAGCCAACTAGATAAAACGTCGACATAAATATAACACAGGCACAAAAAAGTATTTTGTCAGATAGATAGACCGCCTTAACCCCAGAGAATTTTCAGGCTCAGAAAGGCTCTCGTTGGCGCCCAAGGACCCGCTCAAGTCTCTCATTACTGAGATCGGTGTATGGGTATGTGATGATTCGTTACCAGAAAAGTAACCTGAAGAATGACAATGCTTTTCTGCTGTACTGTTTAGTATTGAACAAATATTAAAATCAGGTGAACAATTACTTAAATCTTCTAATTCGCGACGTTTTTTAGTTACCGAGCTGCCTAGCCCTTAATCCTCTGTATTTGCCAAAAAATTCCTTAGGAAGATAAGAGAAGCTATCACACTTTTGACAAAAGATAAAACCACACGAGTTCACTTCTTGACACTGAACAAATGGTTTTTCAACGACCGAAGGCTTTCCACATTTGGGACACTGTCAGAGATTGGTTTTAGTTTGAACTACTTCCCATTTCTATAAATTCCACGAAATTTCGACTGATTGGACTCACAGAAATTTCTCGGAAAGACTCCGACTTTCTGAGCTGCTTGACGGGGTAATTTTGCAGTTTTTTTGTTCTTTTTATGACTTTCCTTACACATTTGATTTCTTTGACGTTTGTATTCCTATACAGAGCCTCCCTAAATCCCTTTGAAACCATAGAAACCCTAACAGATCGAGAGATATTCGAAAACTTTTCCCATAACATCATTATTAAGTATCCTACTAAATAATCTATTATCTCTTGATACAAACTGAGATCTTTTAAAAGGCATCTAGTTTTGTCCGATCTTGTCCAATTTCTCCCTCAATTTTTGAGGCGTCAGAGGCTTCCTCAAAGGATCCAGAGGCCCTAAACTAGGATACAAGATGTCATTTTGCTCTCTTAGAGGCGAAGAGTAGCATTTCTAAAAACTTGCCGTTTTCTTTGGTGTACAATCAAATGTTTTCAAGTAAGATTCGAGTGTTAAAGGGGGAGCTACAATTTTGTCCCAACCATTGCTTTTTAAAAATTTTGGTGATGGTTCATCGTAATCCTCAATACTATAGTAATTCGGTTGAATTTTGATATTTTCAAACTCTCTGTTCAGACTTTTATTTCATGAATTCGAAGCCTGAGGTGTAGGGGGATAAGAATGTAAGAGATCATTTATTTTTCTACCTTTTATATCACAATATTGGGCCTTTCGTTTCTTGGAATTATTGTTAAAGAAATGGGTTGAGTCAGTCTCAATTTTGGAAGCGCTTTCAAAAACCCTCCAGGACACATCAGTAGGGGATGAAACGTGTCCTGAATCCCCGTAAAAGGACAAGAAAAGAGTTTATTAAAGTTAATTTTGAATGTGCTTTGGCTCTATAAAAAAAACACAATTAAATTGAGGTCTGTTATTTTCAACTTGTAAACTCAATATGAGATGAATTTGAAAGTTTTAATGAAAAAGTTGCTAAAATGTTTCACATCGGTATCATGTTTTTCAAATGAAAAATGGTACGTCATGGCTGAAGAGGCGGAGATTGGGTTAGAAAATGCCTTGAGCACTTACAAGTCAAACATGGGGAGACTAATCCTAAAATAACAGTCTAAATCTAATCAAAATGTGAACAAAATCCGTTCAAATGTTATTAAGCTTTATAGACAACGTGAGCAAGTAGTCACTTTTAATGATGCATATAGTTTCTTCGTCAAATGTAAGATGATTAAAACGCCCTTGCCAAATAGCAAAAAGGTTCTCAAGTAAAATAACATAAAAAAGCATTAACTTATACAACAGTTAAAACAGGATCTAAATTATAAACTTTTTAGTGGATCTGGGAAAGTTTACATTAAATATTACTAAAATTATGCTATACATTCGAAAAATTATTTAATGTACCAGGTGGCTAAATAAGAGAGGAAGACGGTTATTTTTCAAAAACCGTTAATTGTACAGCTTAAATATTTATAGAAAAAAGGAATTATATATAAGTATATTATTTTAAGTTTCTGAGATGGTCGTTAGGAGAGTAACAGCTAGGGTCAATTAAGATAAGGATTTTTTGCTAAATGAAGTTGCATTGAAAATATTTGCGTCTTAATCTTGAGGAAATTTAAAACTTAGGCTCGTTAAAAAGGGCTCTCCTTGCTTTATCTTACCCTATTTTAAATTCTGTTTATGCGTGTTTAACAGAAGCCGATAGGGGGGCGTTGTTTCTCAGCCCACGGTTAAATAAACGGCAGTAAATTCTCAAGATCGAGGACAAACAGCGACTTCATGTTCTTTTCTTAACCGGAAGTATTAACACAACAAATATAATTATGAAATTATAAGCCCTTAATGCCGTTGGTTTTCAGATTGAAGTTCAAATTCTACTCTTGGTTGTGAATGTATTATCGCCCTCTTTTATTTGACCACCGGTACAGCTTCCTAATAAAGCGACTTTTACAAAGACAACATAAAATAATACTGGAATGAGTAAGTTTTAAAGCACACAAAATTATTCACATTTGTTTAAACTTCTTCACTTTTTGTCTCTTTTATTCTCATTATTATTACGCTTTTTCTTAAATACTTTATTATTTTTAAATAAGTTATCTTCTACTTATTAGGATAAAAGTCAAGAAAAGCATAAAATAATAAAAAATAACATTTCTGCAAAATGTTACCTTTTTTGATAAAAAAAAGCTTGGCATATTTGAAGAACAAACTATCTGTTGTCAAAGACTGCAAAAGTAAAGATGAACCATTAAATGCTTAAATTGTAGGACGGAGACACTTGCTTTTAGGGTTACAGATATGAAGAAAAATTTTAGAATACTTCCTTGTAAGACGAAATTGGGATGAAAATTTGTTTACCTTTATACCACCGAATAGAGTATCGTTGAATACGTCGTAAAAAAAGCAATACATCATGTAACATTTTTTATTGAGTCGCGTCATTTACAAATTATAAGCCTCCTGCATATTTCATAGATTATTCTGAGGCATTTGATAGTGTGAAACATATCAGACAAGGTAAAAGTGAACTTGGGCCAAGACGTGTAGCTAAGTCTCCGAATTTTAAGTATCTAATGGCATATCGGTATATTCTATGTAAGACCAGCAAAAAAAATATGTATATTTCATAATCAGTGATGAATGGATAAATACTGTCAGTACATTTTGCAAAAAAACTCTTCACAGAATAAAATATGTCCTGCATATTCATCGTGGTCATTTTTATTTTATACTATTCTTTCTCTATAGGCGTAAGCGGCGATTTAGGTGGAGAGGTAGATATATTGGATGATCTCCTCTTCAATAGCTTCTCACACTCACTTTCGTCTCCCTGTTTTAAGCTTATTGATCGAGCAAGATTTTGCCTAAACCTATGGAATAAAAAAATAATCAGCTATAAGTCATAAATAATAACTAAGATCAAAGTGGAATAAAAATGTTTTCTTTTGAGATTTTTACTAAAAATAAAGGTTTTCATATATTCAATTAATTCCATTATCTATACTAAAATAATAAAAAGTTAAAATATATTTGCTCCAAGTAATCTTACGAACTAAGAGCTTATTTTAAAAATCCTTTCAATGTTGGAAAAATAACAGTCTCTGTTTAAACACAGGCTACATTTCATTCGGTTTAATAAAAATAGGGCGACGCTTAAGGTGCGGAAAATGAAGGACTCGTGACTTGGAAAAAAGGGCTCGTGTTTTCAAGTTCCCATTGATGTTTTTCAGAGTACGCGAGTACCAAGTTAAAATTTCAAACTATCAATCTTGGAGGTGATTTTGGAGTTATATAATTAACATTTCTTGATTCGTCTGGGGTATCAAATGAACGCTTATAAAATGCATAATCTAGTAAAAATAGCCTAATTTTTGACAACTGCGAAATAATTTTATGATATACGTTTCAGGCAACAAAGTAGCGAGTGAAGGTAACAAACAGAGACAAATAGCGCGGCATGCGAAGGTAATAGGCAGTAATGTAAGTGAAGGGAACAGACAGAAAGCGTCAAAAAATTAGCAACATAATTTTTATATCTCACACAGCTAAAATTAGAGGATTGAAAATGAATTTCAGCATTTTTTGAAGTTTTACCACAGGAGGTGTAAAAAGGAGTGTAACAAAGAAGATTTATATATGCTAAAAAGACCGGTTCAGTTTGAAATTACATGCGTATAACCTACTCAAATAAAAATTGTCGACTGTTACAGGTGTAGTGCGTAAGTGATTTTTGGGAATTCAGTGTCTAAAGAGGAAACATTTTTATTCAACTTCAATAAGCAGATTTAGCTTAGCTGCGACAAGCGGACATTGAAAAATATATTAAAGGAACATTCGTATGTTACCGTTACCCTTTCAGAAAATTGTTTCTTTCATCATCTAAATATATAAAGTAAAAGAATATTTTGGAATTAAATAATTTTTTAAGAAGTAAAAATTTGTATTTTAAACTTCCCCTATTTTATTTACCATTCTTGCTTTTAGTAATAATCTATGATCAGTGTTGGTGTAAAATTAACAAATTTTTTAGTTTTTTTTTTACTTCAGACCACTACAGACGCATTGACGAGGCGTTTTATATCTATAAATACTGAATAAATAGAATTCATATTTGTTTTGCTTGTTGAATGTTTTTTTTAATGAAGAATTGTTAACAATTAGCGTTTTCTCATTTAAAACGAATGTCTCCTTTAAAAAAATCTACATATTATTTAATTTTAATTATTAATATTACTATTGTATCTGTTATGAAAAATGTGTTACTAAATGATGTGGTTTCTTTCAAGTGCTTAGATACATAATTATTTATATACTTTAAGATCACAAATGCTACAAAATGGGGTTTAAGGGAATGGAAGTCATTAGTTAGTTACAATAAAACAATAAAAAACATGAAAAGCATGTTATTAAGCAAAAGCAGTTTAAATGAAGCAATTTTCAATCAGCAGGAAATTTATTAGTATTAAGTGTATCACAGCATGAGAAATATACGTAAACTGTCCTCACAGAGGAATTTCTATGGCAATCATCAATATTAAAAAAAAGGTTGCATTTATACAAATAATGTCATACCAACTTGGACAAATTTTAATTGTATTAATTTGTGTCTATAACTTCATTTAAATCGACGTTTTTCAAGCTAGATTCAAACCGAACCTGCTTTAAATTTTATTTGAAAACTTGCACATGACTTTCCTTTGGCTTCAAGCCAGGGTTAAGTCATTTTCGCAAAACTTTATGCGCAGGTGCCTTTTCTGTACCTAACCTAAAAGTAACGCTGTGTTTTGATATTTTCCATTTAAAAATCAATTGTTGACTATTATGAGGGGTAGATTGTTTTATTCTGTATTTATCCTTAGACTTGAGTGTTTTTAAAAATTAAGAACAAGTCGAAATAATATACAAACGTACATATGACGCATGACACAATCGTTCTGCAGTCATACTCGAAGCGCGTTTGGGTCAAGTCAACCCTAAATCGTTTTTGGCTTAACTTGACAAACCCCCATCAAGCGAGAGATACGCGTTCATTTTTCAATTTTCGTACGTTACTTTATCATTTTATGAGAATAAGGGTGGGGGTAATTTCGACTTCTTCTTTGCTCTCGTGGTATCGCCCTCCCCTCCAAAAATAAAGACTGGATACGCCACTGCATCGGTGGAGATTGATGAATTGGATTTTATTGATGGTGTCATGGACAAAAAAATATATTTAATTATTCCAGGAATTAGAAAAAATATTGATAAGTTATTAAATATATTTAAATTTTATCAAGAAAGTGACCCTAAATATATTGCAGGTGTGGTTCGTGAATGGTTATTATACAATTATCCCAAAATCATTGAAACTCCTCCTCAATCACCCCTCCTTAACGTACTAGAAAATGTAGAAAATTATTTGGAAGATAAAGTTAGAAAACACGAAATAAGAAATGTTACAACATATATTGCAAGAGGAATGGAAATGGAAGAAAATTGACCCTAATTATATGAAAAAATTGGTAACATCTATGCCAAGGCATTTCAAAGAGTTTTTAGGCTTATTTTATATGTTATCAATTTTATCTTATATAATGTACATTTATTTTCCTATGTCCAAAAATTCTTGCGATTATGAAATTTGCAATTGGTTATGTTTCCCGTTATTGTTGGTAAATACTCATTGAATTAAATAATTACTCAAAGCATATGTTAATTTTTTCAATTAAAGTTTTTTTTTTTAATTCAAAGTTTTTGTGTTTTAATACATAAACTCAAATAAATATTTGTCCGAATGTTTTTGAGACACTGTACGCGTAGAATCGGGAACTTGAACTTCCGTTTGCTAACCTGAACTAACCTGTTGCGATAAGTTTCAGAAGTTCAAGTTGGGTTTGCTACAGTTCACATTTGTAGCATCTGAAAAATCTGATAAATTATATACCATTAATTATTTCTTTTGCCGTGATAAACTCACCTAAGATAAAAAATATACTGAGTAACACGGAAAGCAAAAATGATATTGAAGTTTTGTTTAATTTAAAAAATAGGAAGGAAACGATCCTTTGGATTCAGTATTGGAACTTATAGTGTGCAAATTAATCAATTAGTTTGGCTACTTATAACTAGATTACGAAATAAAATCAACTTTGATTGTGTAAATAATTAAATAGTCTTCTATTAAAAATATATAAACTCGGTGCATTTTTTACAGCATCAGGCAACTCACTAAAAAAGCAGAGCCCCTCACAAAACAACTTCTTTTGCATTCCTGAAATTCATACGATGCCAAAATGATAATTGAATTCCATTTTTAGTTCACAGAAATTGTATCACTGAAATTATTAAGAGGTTCAAAAGGAGGATATTGCGTACATCTATAGAAACAAACAATACTCCTTCAAGGGTTGAAATCTATTTGTGAATTTTCAATATTAAAACTAAATTTTCCCACGTACTCAGTATACCTAAATCTCCTGATATTTATTCTAGTAAGATCAAAGCATTTTTTTTTATTTATTAATACAAACGTTAATTTTGCAATTACCCACGAATGTCATCCTTCATCACACGGTTTTGTGTTAGGTATAAGAAGTAGATTTAGTCTTAAAAATAAAATCAGTCGTTAGAAATTAGTAAAATAGTAAAACTAAAATAACCAGTAAGTTCACTCGCTTCGCGCTAGCCTAAGTTTTCCGTGAGCTTGAAAAAGTTAACCTCAATTCTGCAGAATAACATAGACGTAAAAGAAATTAATATTACTTAATATACACTGCGGATCGTATAGAAGAAAGTTGGTCCTCGCTTAAAAAGAGACGAAGCGTTTTTGATGACTAGTACCTCTCTTTCTAATGGCGAAGCTAAGCGTGATACTCCAAACATCATTGGATATCCCCGTCCCCTGACCGGAATTAGGAAGGAAATACTACTGATCAAAAATGCTGTATCTCTTTTTAAGCGTGAGTCAAATTTCTTCTATAGGATCCGCAGTCTATATTAAGTAATATTAATTTATCTTACATCTATGGCGAATAGTCACCCATAACCCCCCAAAATCAGTTCACGATACAATATCGTATTTAATAAACACTTATTAGGCTTTGGCAATTCTCTGAAAGGTCTATTTTTATATACAAGACATTTTCATGTGTATTTTTCAGGATTCTGGGTTTCAAACCTCTAATCTCAAAATCTATTAATGGGGCGCATCCATTTACTACAGAAAACATTTTCAAGAAAATTGTTACTCAGTAATTTACGGTAGCTAAATACAAATCTGACTTGATGGGATCATAGAGATATAAGATATACACCTGGGGTCCCATAGAAGCGCACTGGCTCTTGCTTAGAAAGAGACAGAGCAAAATAGGTCAGCAGTACCTCTCTTTCTATGGGCGGAGCTCAGAGCCGCATCTATGTGAAATCCCCTCTCGCCTGACAGCCACCATCAACCAGAAAAAGATATTTCTTAATGAATTAAGTGAGAATATAGAAAGAGAGGTACTACTGACCTATTTTGCTCTGTCTCTTTCTAAGCAAGAGCCAGTGCGCTTCTATGGGACCCCAGGTGTATATCTTATATCTCTATGATCCCATCAAGTCAGATTTGTATTTAGCTACCGTAAATTACTGAGTAACAGTTCTCTTGAAAATGTTTTCTGTAGTAAATGGATGCGTCCCATTAATAGATTTTGAGATTAGAGGTTCTGGTTGATGGTGGCTGTCAGGCGAGAGGGAATTTCAGATAGATGCGGCTCTGAGCTCCGCCCATAGAAAGAGACGTACTGCTGACCTATTTTGCTCGGCCTCTTTCTAAGCAAGAGCGAACGTGCTTCTATGGAACACAAGGTCTATATCTTTGAATGTCTATGGGTTATTATAATTCGAAAATTTTGGAAGAGTTAGTCCAGAATTCTAAAAATATACACCGAAAAATCAAAAGCGATCGGTTTCGAATGACTAGCAGGCATAGTAGGAGGTAAAGGGTCCAATGAGGTTTAAGTATTAAAGATCTAGTATCAACATCTTTTTCAGCATACCAATGTCTAACTTATTATTAATTACTAATAAAAAATAAAACATTGATAACCTGACATCTACAGTAAGTACATTTTAAAAACCAAACGTCTTCGCGAAATTGTTTCTATTTTCGCAACATACGCTTCAGAATACATTTATTCTCAAAAATGGTTAACTGTGGCGTGCTATAATATAACTAAATAGTTACTAAAACTACTAAGTAGTTATTGTGTTTGAAATATGCAATTCTGTTAATATTTTCTAACAAGGCCTAACAATGAACACACGCCTATGGTGCAAAAGTGAATCGCTTCATCACAACGCCGATCACGGCCACAGAAAACGTAGCGACATTAAGAATGAATTTTTGTAGTGATATCTTACTCGTTATTTTGGTTATACTCCGCTAGAACGTCCATTTTAGTCTTAATGTTACACAATCTTATTTCTCTCACCTGCTAAGTCTTTCTTCATCCCTCTTCTTCTTCAAAGATTCAAACTGATCCTCTTCTTCGTCATCAGTTACTGATCCAATACTCACATTGTCAGTAATTGTAACGTCACCTTCATCTCCCCCTGGAGCGGAATGAGCGTGGGGAAAAGGATCGTATACCGTTCGATTCGAATGACTACATATCAAAGAATGTTTTAATTAAAATAATGAAATAACACACTTCTTTATACTTACTCGTTAGAAAAACTGCTGGACTGAGGCACATCAATAGGTTTCGAAGGGGGAGGAGGACCGAACACTTGCATCACAGTCGGTCGAGATTCTCTTTGGGACATTTGAGAGGTTATAGTCGTATTTTCATCCAACTAAAGGGTGTAAAAAAATAACGTTAAATAATAGAAAAAAGGATGAATGTATGTATTGTCACTTTTATAAAGATACCAAAATTCTATGCAATTTGTTTTGTTATTTTATTGAAAATCACATCAAAAATTTTAGTGTGACTAGGGGATCAAGTTCCGGTTCGTTCCCATTAATGGTTTAGTGATATATTATTACTTTCTACAAAGTTTTATTCACATTTTTAGTATTCTGATTCTGTTTTTATACAGTGGCAGATCCAGTCTCTCTCTTTGGGGGGGAGGGGGTATATTACAAAAATCTAGTATGGTTAGTGAAAGCAAGTTATCGGCGGATGGGGGACGCCAGCAATTCTAAATTTGAAGCTTTTAGGGGAGGGGCGATGGCAAACACAAGCGGGTTGTCGACGGGGGGGAAGAGAGATGCCAGCAACATTCACATTCCTAGGTAAGAAGCAGGGTCAGGTCTATTTTTCTGAATTCAAAGCTCTTGTGGGCGGAGGGTGATGGCAAACCAATGCAAGTTGTCTAGATTGGGCTGTCAACAGCATTCACATTTCTAGTGTAAAAGGCAGAGTGGGGAGACACCAGCAGTTCTGAATTTGAAGCTCTTCGGAGAGAATCGCCCCCCTCCTTAGATCCGCCACTGTTTGTATATCTCACCGATTGTCATACTTCCATTTTAGCTATGCCAAGATTGCAACATTCTACATTCACAAATCACTAAACATCAGCTGACTAATATTTAGTTGCCATCAGTTCATTTTCAGTATTCAATAACTAATTTTCTCGTTTTAGAAATATTCATATACATGTACACAGTGGATATCGGAAAGGGAAAGTATGGAAGGACATGTCTATACCAGAGTAGAGGAAGTCTGCATCCTCAGACGTGCCTTGATAAATTACATTCATTCGTTTGTGGTAGTGTCGGTCAAACATAGGACCAAGAAGATTATTCTACGAAAAGATCTCTCAAACTACACAAACGTGGAAAACCCTCCAAGAGTTGCCAAGTAAGAGGTATAAGCGAAGGTCGAGGGGTAGTTTGGAAAAAAGCATTCAATGTGAAGCCCAGGGATGGAATAGCCTGAATCAAAAGAAGCAAGCAAGATTTAACTGCTCTGTTTAGATTTTCAATTTTCCGTATTTTTTACCCGTTTATTGTTGGCGAAATTTTTTGTTAGTATGGTATACATATAACTAAATTTGGTTACTCTTTTTGGTGTAGCTTACTTTTTAAATCTACTATTACACTGTGTTTAACTTTTACCGGGGCAGTTCAATTTTAGGTTAAGTAAGTTTGTTTGTGATAAAATTGGTCAAAATCTGTGCAAAAAAATATTTTTTATATCAACTTCGGATGATAACATCTTACTTTTGGTTACAGACATAAGGTAGATAGACTATGCGTCTCAATTGTCGACAATTCCCGCAGTGCTAGAGAAAAAGAAGATTGACAGCAGTATTCTCTACTTTTTCTAATGGATGGAACAAAAAAACACCGTGACTCCCAAGCGCTGATTGAAATCATGCCCATTAAAGAGGAAAATACTGCTTTCAATCTCCTTTCTCTCTCGTATTGCGGAAACGCCCGGCAGTCGGGACGCGCAGGCTGTGTATCTTATTTATATGCTTTCAATTCTTCATATAATAAAAATAATAATTATTAATTTTTAGATTTTTCCCAGCAGTTTCCAATGAACATAGATGACAAGGTATTCATGGAGTTTTTAGTACCTAAATTGTAAAAACAATATTTACTGTTTTAGACATCTACTGTCATAACACGGCAGAAGCAAAAAAAGAAAGCAAAATAACTGACTCAATAGAAGTAGAAACAGAAATGAGACAAAATGACCCTCTAATTCCGTTACAGTTTAACCTAGTCTTGAATGAAATTATCAAGGAAAACTAAATAATGGATTGGCAACAAATACTTGAAAATTCTCTATTATACTGTGAGTGGAGTCACGAACTTAACGATAAGGTCAAACTGTTCAATATGTAAACATCATCAGAAGAAAGAAAATGCATGGTTATTTTCCTCGAACCAATAAGATACAGCCAAAGTATTCAATAAACTTAAAAATTACATGACATAAGGGGCAAACTTGAGTGGTTCTGGCTTATATAACTTTGTACAGTTGGTATCAACAATCGCGTTTCGGAGCAAGAGAGATAGCGTGACATTCTTATTCGCCCTCTCTCTCTCTCTCTCTCTCTTCCCCGTGTACCGCGCGCGGACCATTGCATGCTGCCTGCAGTACTGTATGCTCGAAGACTACCTATGTAACAGAAACTAGAACAAAAACCATGCATATGAAAAAAATTAAAGCAAAACACTCAGAGATAGGGTCAGAGGTACAGATATAAGATCCACATGTAAAGTGGAAAGTATCAATGAATGGACACAGGAAAGAAGAAAAGAATAAAATAACGATATTAGTAGAGACAGGATAGTAAAGATAACCAGGTGTTGTAGGTAGTAGACTAGAGAATATGTCTCATCGAATACAACCTGAAGAACAGGCAAAATATTGCCTATATTATTGTGACCCAGATACAAATAGTAGGTTAAAATTGAAAACTTTATAAGTTAAATATTTCCTAAATTGGAAAATTAGTTTTCATATATATTTTTTTCGAAGTGCCAGTAAAACAAATGGTTCCCGAACTTCGCTAGTACACTACCACGTGTCTAGATACTATAAACACCTTGAAAACAGTAAGCTTTTCAAACAACTCACCTCCTCAATAACATCGTCGGCTATCCTCTTAATACTAGTACCATGCTTCTTGTCTTTATCTTCCAATGATCCGAGATTATTCATTTCATAATTCGCCTCCACAGTCGCTTCACCTCTTGTATCATTTTTAGATTCATCCCTACTAAAGAATCTTTTTAGCATACTTGTCACAGATGCAACTCTTGACATAGAATCTGGAAAATAATATATTTTATCCTCGAAAATTCTTATACTCGGCCTGTACTTAAATTTTAACATATTGACAAGTTTTTCTTACCTGGAACTGATGACCCCATAGCTAGACTATTTGCAGAATTTTTCCTACTCTTAAAACTAGATTGCTTGCTTGCTGAAAAAGTAATTGGCCCCCCGTCTTGCAAATTTGAGTCGATTTTGAGTGAGGACGGTGTTACAATTTCTAGAATTATGAAAATATACGGTGAGCAATAAAAGTGGGGAATACTGAAAAAACCTTCATATAAAAATGTCGTAAAAATGCTTCAATAATTTATTCAACAAAAAACAAGACATGTTTAAGTGGTGGTCAACAATATGAAGACATAAATAAAACTCATAACGAGAAGACGTTTAATTTAAAAAATAACTTGTTTGCAATATTTATTGCTCTAAAACAATTCCATGATTTTTTATATAAATTGATCGACTGATTTGTTGTCGAGGTATTTTTTATTTATCAAAACATGTCTTACACGAACGGAATTTCTACATTCGTTAAAAATGTTTCCGAATCCCTTCAAAATGGAATCTACTTTTGAAGACTTTTACTTTCATGTGGTAATGAGAACAAATCAAAAAGTTGATGAATAACTCTTAATCCTTTACTGTGAAAATTGGGGTACTTCTGTTAATAAATCAATAAAGCTAGAGCGCCGCCCATCGATATTACAGGTTCCTAACGTACAAGGAAAGTGCCCGAACCGACCGATATAGATTTTAATAAAACTTTAATATGTTGAAAAGAACACAGAAATAGGAAACATGTTTTTTTTTTGGGCGACCCATTTTAAGGGGATACAAACTGCCCCTAAAAACATTTTTTTAAATATATTACGATTTAATTAAGACATCTTTACAAAGCAAAGTGAAAATTACTTGTTATTTGAAACAAAGTAAAACTATACTGGTTTCACATCTACACATATGATCCTTTATTTTTTATACGGGTGAAACTGTACTTTAATCACGTATTTTAATTCCAAAAATAATGCTGCTCTGTTTATAACAATTATGAAACGAATGCAGTATCTTTGAATAATTAAAGACTTATATTATCTATCGACAACTTTTGATTTTCAAAAAAGCTATTCCTTGTTATTAAAAACTACGCGACAACCAGCGCGGGACACGATGGTCGGGGTAACAGCGACAAAACTGACCATCAGCAAATAAGAGAGAGATAATTGGCATAATCGAAACTCGTTTTTCTGAATATGTTCCTCATCAAAATCACCGTTGTGAAACACGAACCAAGTTCTCCAACAAAAAAAAGTTAAAATATTGCAACCGCAAAAAAAAATGTAGAGAACACCATTTTATTTCCTTTTCTGATCTGTTTAAACCCTGAAGGAAACAATACTTACCAAGAAAAATAATTTCGCTAGATGATATAAAAAACGAAGTTGGGAACATGCCTTGTAGAATATCGCACTTTTAAATATTAGAATGGAATTAATAAAAAACACTATCAAACGTCGTAGTTAGTAATCTAATCACACAAAAGGGTGTAAGTAATTGTTTAAATGAAAAACTGTTTTAGAAGAGATAGTTAAAAAGACATTAAAAATATATTAAAATCAACATCAATTTTACCTATTTCATTTTTAGTTCTTGTAGGGCTATTTTTAGGAAGTTTTTTTGCTTTTCCACCGTCAACTAAAATATTTATTTAATAATTCACAATCTGTTTAACATGACACACTACTTAGACAATGTTTAAAGATAATTAATCATTTTATTAGAGATGTCCATAAATCAACTGACAAAGTGGAAATTAAACCATGGAATAGTTTAGAAGTTTTGAAAAGTCTACTAAATAGCAATAATTGCCTCGTTTTATTAAAATATTAAGGTTGAATAATTTAAGCAAAATCATGTACATATACCACGCCCAAATTCACAATTTTTTCATGATACGTGTATTTTTTAAAGCAGATTACGAAAATAAAAACAAAATTTTGCAAAAATGGTAAGATTCTATATAAAATTCCTTTGAGAAATATTAGGACTTCTTAAGTCATCCTCACTAGATTCAAAACACCAATGAAACTGTTTTAACTAATATTTTAATTTAAAACTGATGGAGCCTCGTTCCCAGCAATCATGCATGAGTGAATATTATTAAAACAATCACGTTTCTTTGTTAAAAATCTGATAACCCTGCGATGTTCCAATTTTACAAAATTCATTGTTTGTCGCAAAACAAACACAAAAGAATGAACGGAATTATATAAAATTTAACACATAAGTAGGAAAAGGTCACTACTGAATCTTGCTAGGCAACGCGTAGTCATTTGTGTCTATTATGGGGAGGTAAATATTTTCTTGAACTTCCGCCAGGATTGGCTAATACTTAGATGGGTGACCCCTTGGAAGACAGAATGACAGTGGTTTGAAACCCACTTTAAACTGTAGGATCAGTTCCTAAATGGTCTCTGTTACAGATGCGACTTTAATTCAAATTATTTATTTATTTATTTTTTGTGGTAACTCTAGTAAAAATAAAAATTATAGCTTTTCCACATTTTCGTAATCTACGTACCAAAATAGGCGTATTCTCAAAATGCTCACTTCGGCACAGTGAAAAGTAAGCATATTAGAAAAAGTTATCTTAATCTTAAAGTTAAATTATTACTCTTTGCAAATTGGACAACTTTGGACGATGAAGGTCAATGAAATATATTTTTATATTAAAATATACCATTTGAAAGTTGATTTTATCCGTTAATCTGATTTATCAACCTAATTTTAAGATAAATTAGTTTTTTTAGTTTTTTGACATGAAATGCATTGTCAAACTCAGAATGCATTGTCAAACTCAGTGTTGACAACACAGTAATTTAAATAAAAAATTGTGCTTAATTTATGAGAGTTTTAAGACAATTAATTACCATAAATAAAAACAGAGTAATATTTCTACAGAACACTATCTTACCTTGCTCTTCAGGTTTAACAGCAATATTAGCTGTAGATGGTAAAGGATGAGTGTTTCTCATGGACTCCGCTGCAGCTGCGGCCGCCGTGTAAGGCAATTCCTGAGGGAACACTTCATCCCAGTATTGATCTCTAACCAATTCTGGATGATCATGGTGCATTTCATCGACAATTAGATAAGAAACCTAAAAAATTGGTCAAATGTGAAATAAAACTGGGCAACTGCCAGCACGATTCGTGTACCGAGGGTTCCATACCTTTCAACATTATGTTACACCGAAATATTAGACAATATTAGAAACATGTTTTTTTTTCTAAAATAAATCGTTGCATTTTTTTGGCCATAAACTTCGTGTGTGGGGCTGTTTTTTTCAGTCCACGTTTTTTTTTCTTCTCAACCATTGGTAATTACGATTAACACACACCAACAGAAAGTCATAAATACGAATTTCGAAATTCCTTAATTGATTAATCGCACAACGAAAACAAATCACAAAAGTTAAGAAATTCGAAAACACAACAAACTGTACGCAATGCTACGTCACTGAAGAAACTACTCTGGTTTTGTTCTTGCCGTATTGCCAACCTTCATAAAAAATTTATTACTAGTCAATTTACAATATTTATTTTCTGTATGTTATGGTACTTTGTTACGCCATTAGCCTTACAACTATAGCTTTTAACTTTCACGATAAAAACAGAAGTTGTTTTTCTTTCCTTTTTTATTTTTTTTTATAGAATTTTTGGTTTTATCCAAAATATTAGTCTACACACGATTTTTTTTATCAGACGGCATTGTGAACTATCGAATTTGAACCATTTTTTTTGTATCTCATAAATTAATGACCTTAACTTAATGATATTAATTTTCGTTAGAACACTAAATATTCCACCCCAATCTTCCAAATATATTTTCTACGATTTTACTTCATTCTATATTTGGTTTAATTCAAAGCATAAGACAGTAAAGTTTCGACTGTGACATACAGATGGATGGATGGACATAAAGAAATTATAAGGGTTCTTAGAGACTAAAAAACCCTAAGAAAATCCCTATTATCACTAATGAGCTAAACATGTTAAAAAATACCTCTGGATTTGGCTATCAACCTCGATCTTTTTGTAGGTTAAAATAAGCTTTTTCACACTCATCATTTGTCACAAATGAACAAAAATATTTATACATTTTGTACATTATTATTACCAATTTAAATAATAAAGGATTTCCAGAGAAAAATGTTCGATTCAAAAGTTTTTTTCAAATAGGAATAAGAAATTTTTTATTGCAGCGATGGAAAGTACTGAAAAATTTCACGTTCAAATATTTTCTACTGGTTTCCGAGTACCCAAAAAAAATTTGAAAATACCCTTCTTTGTTTTCTTTTTTTCATAAAGAATTGGACTTATGTCACTGTCTAACAAACAACCTTGACGTCACCATGAGAAGCCACAGGTAAATTCCTACAACTTTTGTATTCACGCAAAGTCATTGGCTGATTTTACACTAATTCATAGAAAAAAGGACATTTGACCTTCTTGACATAAGACCCCATGGTATTTATATTTCTACAATAAAATTAGTTTTCGATATATTTAGGTGTGGAAAATAAAGGGTATTTTTTATAGAGGTATAGAACTTTTAAATGGAATAAAACAAAAATGAATTTTTTAAATTGACATGACATTTACTTTATTCGAAAGATAACCTTCTGGCATTATAATTTAAATATGACTTCTGGCATATGACCGCCACGGCTGGCTCGGACGTAGTCTAATCTGGAGGTCCAATTTTCGATGACTTTTTCCAACATTTGTGGCCGTATATCGGCAATAACGCGGCGAATGTTGTCCTCCAAGTGATCAATCGTTTCGGGCTTATCGGCGTAGACTAGCGACTTCACATATCCCCACAGAAAATAGTCTAGCGGCGTTAAGTCGCACGATCTTGGAGGCCAATTCACGGATCCGAAACGTGGAACTATGCGGTTACCAAACGTTTCCTTCAATAAATCAATTGTGGCACGAGCTGTGTGACATGTTGCGCCGTCTTGTTGAAACCACAGCTCCTGTACATAATGGTTGTTCAATTGATGAACGAAAGTCAGTAATCATGGCTCTATAGCGGTCACCATTGACTGTAACGTTCTGACCAGCATCGTTTTTAAAGAAGTACGGACCAATGATTCCACCAGCCCATAAAGCACACCAAACAGTCAGTTTTTCTAGATGTAACGGTGTCTCAACATACACTTGAGGATTATCATCACTCCAAATACGGCAGTTTTGTTTATTGACGTATCCATTCAAACAAAAGTGAGCTTCATCGCTAAACAAAATTCGCTTATGAAAATCGGGATCAACGGCAATATTGTTTTGGGCCCATTCACCGAATCTACGCCTTGCTAGGTGATCGTGTGGCTTCAATTCTTGCACGAGTTGGATTTTGTAAGCACGCAAACCAAGATCTTTCCGCAAAATCTTCCATAAAGTAAATGGACACATATCCAATTCCTGTGCACGATGGCGGATAGACTTATTCGGGTCTTCCTCTACGCTACGCTCTACAGCAGCAATGACTTCTTCTGTACGCACTGTACGACGTCTCTGTGGATGCGTATTATCATTTAGAGTAAACGTGGTGCGAAAACGTTCCATAGTTAATCGAATTAATTGCTCTGATGGACGATTATGTTGACCGTAAAATGGACGTAGTGCGCGATACGTATTTCGAACAGAACCATGATTTTCAAAATAAATTTGCACAATTTGGAAGCGTTGTTCAGGCGTCAGTCTATTCATGTTGAAATGCCAAACCAAACTAAACATAAATCAATTGACAGCTGACAAAATGGCCGCCATTAAAAAAGTGTTGCCAACTTAAAGTTCTATACCTCTATAAAAAAACACCCTTTATATCTAGAGATATTTTCAAAATCCTTCCTGCATACTCAGTCGCGAGTAAATATATGGTGAAATTTCCCGTACTTTTCATTTCCGCGATAAAAAATGGGGTTCTTATTTGAAAAAACTTAACCTGGAAATGATTTTGAATGGGCCTCAAGTTCAAGGTCAAAGTCACTGTTTTGAACATTTTCTCACGAACTTGGGAAAATATTTGGGCAGGTTTTTAAAATGGGACACCCTTTCTAAAAACTAACATTAATTTAGAAAATAATCCCAAACATATCTTAAAATGTTTTCTTACCTACCTGTAGGTTTCGATCAACCATCCAATTCACCTCAAAATCGTCATCATCATCACCAAAAGGGTTGATCAAACTCTCGGCCACTTTGAGCCATCCGACATAGAAAAAAAACTGCAGAGTAGTAAACATAGGAAAATATAAATCGAAATTGTAGGTACTATTTTCTATCCATTGGTGGCCCATAAGGGTTGTTATGAAATAGCTGTATACTGCCAGAGTCACTACCTAACAAATAACAGAAAAAACTTTTAGGTTTTTATTTAATTTTATTATTAATTTTTAAAAGTTATTTCGCAAAACAAGAAAGACGTATTCAGACCGAAACAATAATACACATAAAGGAAAAACTTTAACCTGCTAATTCACTGATATGGTTTAATTTTAAAACTGGAAGTTGACAAAAAGTACAGCAATAAGATTCGTTTCTTTTATTACCAAAAAATCATGCAACAATGCAAAATTGTCTTTATTTCCGGGAGACTATTCCTTTCGCCGATTTTAAGGTCTTATTTCTATGTTTTTATTCATAATTTTAGTATTGGGTCGGCCAAAAAGTATTTTTGTTTGTGACACATAGAGAGCGTTGAAATTGTTTTGAAGATCTGTCAGTGTTATGGTATTTTTCCACTGACAATTTGGTATCATTTACATTTGTTTGTAGCTGTAAGTTTAAGGTCAATTTTAATTTAACATGGAATGCAGAAACGAACATTTTCGGCAAATTTTACTTTTTTAGTTCCGTAAAGGAAAGAGAGCTGCTAAAGCTCACAAAGAGCTTTATATGTGGGTTCATTGAAAAAGATTCACTTAACGCGAGTGAATATTTTTCATAATCATTTCACATGCAATGAAACCCACCTTTTCTTGAAAAAAAAAGACAGCGGCGCGACTTTGATCAATAGGAAGTAAATCATACTACACAACGACAACGTCAGCTCACATGCTGCTTTGGCGACGCGCCAAAAAATCGTAGAGCTAGACTGAGAAAATTCTATCACATCCATAGCATTCACCAGACCTAGCACCATCCGATTACCACCTGTTCTTGTCCTGTGTAAATGGAAAAAAAATTCAAAAATAAAGAAAGTGCTAGCCAAACATTAAGAGATTTTCGCCTCCAAAAGGGAGTTCTTTTACAGAAAATGAATCCACAAGCTACCATCACCCTCGGATTAGATCATAAGCAACGATGAAATTATACTGTTCCATAAATACTAATTCAAATTCAAATTCTTTATTGGAATTATATACACCCAAAATGGTGTTCACACAAGTCAAAGAAGCTCTTTAAACAAACATTTTAAAAGATGATATAAAATTACTTAGGTGCTAATTAAAATTACATAAAATCTCGAATAAGTCTTCACATAAACAATTACACTCAACATTTACACAGGTACCAGTTATAATGGACAAATGGCTAAAGCATTGTTCTACATCAAATTTTTTAAAGCTTTATTACTATCTATTATGTAAAACACATATTATTTTATTGTCATTCCAACTGAGAGTGGAATCGTAGTACTCCTGAAGGTAGCAGAAGGCGCTATAAATTAGAAAGTTTTAAATTTTTCTTTTAAACATAGATTTGCTTAGGTCGATTACCTCTTCAGGTAGCTTGTTGTAAAGTTTTACAGCATGATATCCCGGACCATTCTGGCATCTTTGTAATCTATGGTAGATAGCTCTGAAATTGTTTGTATTCCTTGTATTGTGATTGTACACATCAACAAAGCAGGTATATCGATCACTGTGTTCTTTAACATACATAAGATTTTGTAGTATGTACTCTAAGGGTAATGTTAAAATACAGTTAGTGATAAAGGCTTGTTTACAGTCATCTCGATAGTTTAGGCCCGCAACTATTCTGACTGCCCTTCTTTGCATTGAAAAGACCTGAGAAGCACCACCTGCATGTCCCCAAAGCAGTAGAGCATAACTCAAATGGGAGTGAAATAGGAAAAAGTAAGCTTGTTTTACCACTTTTGGTGAGACACACAAGGTCGAATTTCTTAAAAGAAAAAGTTCTTTAAAAAAAAGTAATCTCTGTATGAGCATCCCATAAGAGTCTCTGGTCAAGTGTAACACCCAAAAACTGAACACTGCCCTCCATAGGATCAATCCTTCTTGAAGAAAAAACATATTTCTGGGTTTTAGACTCATTAAAAAAAGTTTATTTGATGAAAACCATTACTTAGCTCTCAAATGTGCCTGACCCGACATTTCCAGAGCTGTCTGCAGTTCTGCGTCTTGTACTTGTTCTGTTGTATCGTCCGCAAAGCTAATATACTGTTCCAATTCAGCAATTTTTGGTAGGTCATTGAAGTAAATTAAGAAAAGAATTGGTCCAAGAACCTAACCCTGAGGGACCCCAATATTAACTTCTAGCTTACTTGATGTTGTGATGTACTACTTGTGTTTTTGTAAGATATGATTTAATTAGAGATATATTGCTAGGTGAATAATTAAAATATGATAATTTGTCCAGAAGAATGTAGTGCAAGACACAGTCGAAAGCTTTGCTCAGGTCACAAAATATTGATACTGTTTGTTTCAAGTTCTCAAAACCCTCCATAATGCCCTCAACAAGCCCCAAGATTGTCAAAGATGTGTTTTTACCCCCTTTCTAAATCCAAATTGACCAGGACTGAGAAGGTCATTCTCTCTCATAATAAAAGTATTAAAAAATATAATTTTCATTCATTTAATAAAAAATGGACAGATCTTTTCAACAGACCTATATAAAACTTTTTAGTCCATCTGCCTTTAGTCAGTTTTCTTCCAGAAGGTATTAATATACACTAAAAAAACTTAGAACGTAAAAACTAACCTGCGTGTACACTAGAGGTACACTAATTGTGTCAAAACTTATAAGCAGCCCACACTGTCCTCTAAATTTATTTAATTCATCTATCAATGTTTTGACAGCAAAATCGTCCCGTATCCGTCCTTCTTTTCTTGCTCTAGTTATAATACTGGATGCCCATACAATTGGCAACCTGAAATACTGAACTGATATAGTAATGGCAACTTTTTAAGACCCTAAAAAACTAGTATATATATATATATATATATATATATATATATATATATATATATATATATATTATATATATATATATATATATATATATATATATATATATATATATATATATATATGCAGTACTCAAAAATATATTTTGGTTTTGCTAGTATTTTTATTTTAAATACAAGTATCCAGTGTTTCTCAAATTTGTGATTGGACACTACGGGAGATACTAGCAAAAATATCTAACCTTAACTAACCTGACTGCGTTGCCCACATAGAAGTAGAAGAAATGAAATAAAATTACATTTTATTTAATCAATAATTACTTTCTTCTGCGTCTATGGTTGCCCATAACGTTCAATAGTGCCAAACCTTTTCTATTTGTGTCAAATTTGATTTCAATTAGTTCATTATTTAAGTAACAAAAATTAGTTCTGTGTAATAAAATTTTTAACAAAGGTATACAGTTGTCTTAAAAATAATCGCGAACGAAAGACTGCCCTATATGGGGACAACGCTCTATTACATTTTAAAGATATCAGCCAAAATAGTGTCGATGGTGTCCTGAATCCATTGAAGAAGAATCAGTTGGAAGATTCTCAACGATTGTCGTTTGAGAGTATCCATTATTACAACAGGATTGGATTGACATCGATCAAATCATTTAAATCACGATTTGAATCACTTGATTTTTTTTCAATAAAAATCATGATTTAAATAAAAAAAAAATATTTATTATTCAGATCAAATAATTTAGTTTTTCAAATATTTAAAACTTAGACCAGCTAAAAAATATAAATATAAAAGACTAATTGAAATCATAAACTTATAACTCATCATTTGCATTTACACTGTAAAATTTAAATAGAAATATCAATTTTCCACCTTTTTCAATCCTCAATCTATTTCTTAAAGCGGAATGCACAAAACCAAATGTACCAAACACACGTTCCACCAACGCTGAAGAAGCAACTGGACACAAGAACTGCTTTGCAATTTCAGGTTTAAAATTATGAATTAATTTTGTACAAAACTTTATCACTTAGCTAAGTATTTATACTTCTTATCTGCTGCTTAGTATAAAACTCGTGATGTGTTTTAAGCCTTTGGACTAATCTTTGAATTCCTTTTTTGCAGCTTCTACAGACTGCTCAACAACCAAATTTTTTGGATTTATATTCTTAACATAAAATTGTCATACGTAGTGTTCTTTCCTTTCAGTCATTTCACCGAAAATAATTATTTGAATAAAAACTAAACCATTTCACTGAACCAGGACACAAATATAACAAAATGAGCACGAATTATTACCCACTAACAATTTATAGACAAACAAGTGAGCGAGTTCTGAGAAGAATTCTGACAAAGCAAAAAAAGGAAAATATATCTGAATTTTTTATTGGGCGAATAAAAAGATGACAAGTAATAGAAAACCTGTTTACAATACGCAGTTTACAATACGGTTATTTATGCTAAACAATAAATAAGTAAAAAGTGGTCTAGGTTTTTAATTACAAAAATATTTTATACCTATCTATTGGGTACTGGTAATTACTGATAATAATAAATTAAATTTTTGCTGAAAAAAACATACAGAGGAACATACGCATATACCTGCTTGTAAAATAAATAAATAAATATATATATATATATATATAAATATATATATATATATATATATATATATATATATATATATATACAGGGTGTCCAAGATAAGGATCCTAAGCATGGGGATCTCGGAAACAGTTGGAGATACGAGGTCGGTTAAATTAGAGAAAAGTTGCGCAATTTAGTGCTAAATTAAACGCAGTTAAAAAAATTTAAAAATTTCAAACAGTTCCGGAGATTTCCGGAAAAAAACGAAATTTGGCAAAATCGTTTTTAATTTTTGCAGGCTTTATTTAAAGAGATATCAGAAAATAAAAGGTAGATTCTCATTGCCACTTTCTATTTTTTATAATTTGGTCTAAACAAAATTTAAATCCGACGTTTCATTTCTGAGATACCATCATGAACTTTCATTTTTTATATGGAACAAAAAAAAGTATTCCATGTATTTGATAGCATTTTTTATTACAAATTCAACGGTGTATCACCCTTGCATATCGAATACGTAGTTCAAGTACTTTCCATAAGAGCTCCGTGAGAGCGAGAGAGAAAGGTATATCAGTTTTATAAAAGCCAATGAACTACACACTTGATATGCAAGTGTGATACACCGTTGAATTTGTAATAAAAAATGCTATCAAATACATGGGATACTTTTTTTTGTTCCATATAAAAAATGAAAGTTCATGATGGTATCTCAGAAACGAAACGTCGGATTTAAATTTTGTTTAGACCAAATTATAAAAAATAAAAAGTGGCAATGAGAATCTACCTTTTATTTTCTGATATCTCTTTAAATAAAGCCTGCAAAAATTAAAAACGATTTTGCCAAATTTCGTTTTTTTCCGGAAATCTCCGGAAGTGTTTGAAATTTTAAAATTTTTTTAACTGCGTTTAATTTAGCACTAAATTGCGCAACTTTTCTCTAATTTAACCGACCTCGTATCTCCAACTGTTTCCGAGATCCCCATGCTTAGGATCCTTATCTTGGACACCCTGTATATATATATATATATATATATATATATATATATATATATATATATATATATATTCGATAATAAAATGCATTTTATCAATATGAGTTTTTATGTACAAATCATGATTTTTTAAAATTAAATTAATAATTTTTTATTAAAAAAATCTAAATCAACCCAACCTAATTTCTGGACAGATGGCAAACCTTTCAATTCAATATAAAATTTGAGGTTTTGGCATCTTTTTTAAGCCGTTCTAAACAATTAATTTAATGTATTGTTCATTTTATGATATCCGAGGACAAAGAGGTTTTAAAATAAGAATTTGTTTGTTTGGAAAATATTGTGTTATGTTAAAATACTTCATTCCACATTTTGCTGTCTATATCCATTAATAAAAATAGGTTATACAAAAGAGTTCATTGATTTATGAAAAAACTTAGTATTCCAATTTCCTTGTGTTCCAGTTTTATGCTGCAATGTTGCCAAATTTATAAATATATTTTTTTTTGTTTTTTGTCTTAAATTATATTTTTGACAAAGTGTGATACATCGTTAGACAGGTAAAAAAAGGCTTTTGCAAAGCAGCAAAGACAGATGTAAGAAAAAAATAAGTTAACGACGGTTCGAGAACACTTAAATTAAAATTTGACCAAAGAAACCCAATAAGCTGCTCTAACAATGCTTTTATCGGTTTAACAAATTTTCAAAACAAGGATACATCGTTAGACAGGTAAAAAAAGGCTTTTGCAAAGCAGCAAAGGCAGATGTAAGAAAAAAATAAGTTAACGACGGTTCGAGAACACTTAAATTAAAATTTGACCAAAGCAACCCAAAAGCTGCTCTAACAATGCTTTTATCGGTTTAACAAATTTTCAAAACAAGGAAAGTTTTATCCGAATTTAAAACATTTTTTCAAAATAACTCAAAAACTCAAACAGTCACAAGCGCTTAGTAAGCTAACAAACAAAATTGTCTAAAACTCTCAATATTTATACTTTTCATAATTTTTTATCTTAATATACTTCACCAATTTGAGACATACTGTACATGTATTGATTCGTTTAAAATAACGAAAAAATAATGAATTAAATCAACGCACCTATTTCTTTAGTGATATAATGTTGAGTTAAGAAAAATTAATCTTCATTAGATGAATTTTGAAAAAACAGTAATTTTAATATTACTTTTTTGATCTAATCAAACAAAGTAATGGCCTTTATTTTTTCTGATCTAATAAAAATTGCTCGTAGTTTTAATGCGAACAGGTAATTCCCATTAAATTACCCTCAATTCCTATTTTTACTTTTCGACAAAACTAATCAATAAACATAAATGCTAACAACAAAATTAAAAAGTTAGAATTTGTCGCCCGAACTGGGTTATACTTATTTATAATAAGTAACCTATGCCATACAAAATGCCAAATGATTTACATAACAGTAAAAAAAAATATTTCTAATACATTATTCTTATTTATTTAAGACCCATTTCTGATTTTTAAGTCAAGTAAACGACTTATAACTTCCATTCAATAAATAAAAGGGTTAATCCAATGGATTTAATAAAATAAATTCAAATTAAATTAGTATAAACAGATGGCTGCTATGATACCGCTGGACTTACCCAAGGCGTTTGACACTATAAACAATGAATCATTGCTGGAAAAATTGGCAATGTTGGGGTCGCAGAGTGGTTTTTAAATTATCTGTTAAACAGAAAACGCTGTGTATTATTCGGAAAAAATATTAATAGTGCAGGAAAATAATAATATGTGGTTGTAACCCAAGGACCCAATTTTTTTTTTTAATTCATGTTAACTCTATTGACAGTTTAGATTTAAAAGGTATCATAAAACCTTATTCTGATGATATTGTATTGATTTATTTCTGGGGTAGGAGCATATGAAATGAAGGTTAATATGTTACATTATTTGAACTTGGTTCCTTCTGGGCTTACTGGCCACAAACTATCACTAAATATAAAGAAATCTTTATATTATACAGTGCGTTCCAAAGTAAACAGGGCTTTTAAAAAATACCGCGTTCTAGTGGCGCCACGTATTGATGGCTGCCTAAGTTGACAACTATATCCTCCACTAACATTGTTTCAAATTTTCATGACCAATGGACGATTGGAAACCGAGTTATTGCTTTGTCAGTGTGTTTGTTGCACCAATGCAAAAATTACTAACATAAAGTTCTGTTTTAAACTTGGTAAAATTTTAACGAAACGCTGTAGTAGAGTCCACGAGAGGTATACGCGCTTTAAAGATGGCCGTGAAGATCTAAATGATGACCAACATGTTGACTAGTCGAAATAGGCTATTGATTATGTCATAAAAAACAGGGCAATAAGGAATAAATACATTCAAGGGTTTTTATTGCATAAATTGTTCAATTTTGTAAAAAAACTCGAAAACGAAGCAAAATTCGGATATAATTAATAGGAAACTTTTTGTAGAGAATCAAATTTCCCACTGAAATGACCTATTAGACACAAACTACGTTTTCAAAAATAGTTATTTCATGAAGTTACCTTATACAGGGTGGAAAAAAATTAAATTTGACAGATAATGCTATAATGTGACTAGTTTCTGAATACTACACCGATCAAGTGGCTACCTTTATTGGCCAAAGCAAAATGTGACCTTTTTGATGCGTTTTCCATTACCTTTTCGAGCATCTCGGGTAGTATAGCGGTGATTTCGGCACGAATGTTTGCCTTGAGCTCTTCAATGGTCTGAGGCTTGCTGGCGTACACTTTGCTTTTTAAATAACCCCACAAAAAGAAGTCCGAAGCAGTCAAATCTAGAGATCTGGGTGGCTAGTCAACGTCGCCTCTTTTTAACATCAGTCGTCCAGGGAATTTCCGTTGCAGAAACTGGATTGTTTGATTTGCAGTGTGGCATGGCGCACCGTCTTTTTGAAACCAGTAATCATCAAGATCTTTTTCGGGCATTTGTGGGCAGACATAATGAGCCAACATCCACCGATATCGATTTCAATCGACTGTTTCGTTTTTTTTTTTTAAAAGGCGGTTTTGGCGCAAACGCCGGCCCAAACAGTCACTTTTCGGTCATGCAATGGCGTTTCGTGGATCTGGTGTGGATTCTCCGTCCCCCAAAAGCGGCAATTTTGCTTATTAACGCTGCCAGGGAGTGTTAAATGGGCCTCGTCGGTCATCAAAATTTGCTTGCAAAAATCAAGTTGTGTAAACCAATGAGCGACTGTTTGGCCGTATTTCAAGCGACGTGGACGATCTGTTGGCAATATTCTTTGTATTAACTGCACTTTATACAGAAACAAATGCAAATCATCTTTCAAAATACGCCGCAAAGTGGTTCCACTGACGCCAAAATGCTGAGCGCGGTGACGATACGACACTTTTGGATTCTGGGCAACGATCTCTCTGCCAGCTTCAACCAGTTCATTGGAACGTCTTGGTCGTTGATGAACGGCATGTTGACGATCTCCCACTACCCCGTACTCAACAAAATTCGAAACCAAACGACGATTAGTGTGCCTGTTGGCCACGATATTTTCGACGATATGCACGTTGAGTTAACACAACTGAACGACTATTTTCAGTGTACATTGTCACTATTTCGGCGCGTTGTTCGGTGTAAAGCGATTCATAGTTAAAATTGTATTGAATTGACGTTTCAAAAACACGTATAACCAAATCAATCGGTTGGTAAATGTCAAAGTTATTCAATGTTTACATACCGACATAAAAGATGGCGCACCCTGTATGTGTTCAAGTGACTTAAAATTTTGATTTTTTATTTAGGGATATGGAGTTGGGTTGCAGTATTATTGTGGCACTTTTTTGCAATATTACCAAAAATAAAGTAGACGGGGACAAAAAAAAGTTTGTCATTTGACTAAAACATATTTTTAGGATTCTGTCTCTCTGTCTATATATTAGTCGTTTAACTTCGGCAGTTTTCCTTCTTTTCTGGATGAAATTTTAAGCATGTGCTTTCAATTAACCCAACGACAGACATGAAACGAAATTTTAATATTAGGATCATTTTTTAACCAGTACTAAACGGGAAAATAAATAAAGACCGGATACACCGTTATCATATGTTGATATACGATGACGCATTTACATTTTATTAATATTGATAAATAGCAAAATATTGACTTTAACAAGGTTCTCCCATACTTCCGTTAGAGACCAACGACGGTATCAAAGGACAACTTTTACAAGACACCATTATATTGACTTTACATTTATGTTTTAAATCAATATAAATATCCATTGTTTCGGATTTGTCCGTTTGTATGAATTTTTTGTATACATAATACATTTTTACTTTTAAATGATTTTAAAACATATTCAGCGACAAAAAAAAAGTAGATTGTCAATTCGATACCCAAGAAAACTTCGCATCAAATTGGGTCGTTTTTAATTATTAGGTCCCACATAGCATGAAATATTGCAGTAGGCTTTCAGAAAGCTTTCATGAAAGTTTTGAAACCTTACAAAAAGCTTTTGTAGAATCCTGCGGTAATAACCAAATGTTCGCAACAAATACTAACGTAAAAATTACGTCTAAGCTTACTATAACCTTTCAAGAAAGCATAACGCAAGATATTTTGTAAGCTTACTTTAAGATCCACGTCAGTTTCTGAAATTTTCTGCTTGGTATATATAACCTTACACGAAAGCTTCCTATAATCTTCTAACCAATATTTCTGGAAACTTTTGTGGAACCTTCCAGTAATTATCTAATGTCCGTGACAAATACTAATGAAAAGATTACGCCTAAACTTACGATACTCTTTCAGAAAAACATAACGTAAGACTCTTTGTAAGCGTAAGGCAAGACTCATATCAGGTTCTAAAAGTTTCTACTTAGTATTTACTACATTACACGAAAGTATTCTGGACCAGTGAGATCCACTTTCCCAGTGTAGCAGGCAGGCACGTCTATTTTTTAGAATTCTAAGCTCTCCGCCATTCTTCCCGCTAGATCTCAAGAATTTTTAACTGTATAAAATACTGTTCAGGACTAAATTTGTAGAGAATGTTATGCTCTGCAACTTTTATAATAACTCCAAATATTAATTAGAACAAAGGAAACAAGATATTTACAAAAAAAGAGGTTTTTGCGACCTTTGACCTTGAATATCTTTGACTCGCTTACACGAAATTTTATGAGACTTTTGAGTCAACTTATAAAATGTCAAAATGAAAATTTTTACGGCCTTCGAGCTTATTATCTTTCATTCAGAGGCTGAATCTCTGACTGGATAATTTTTATTTTGATTCAAAAATGGAAATTGCAATGTTCATTTCATCAATATATTTCGAAAGTAAAAAAACAGATTTGTAAGAATATATTAGAATTCAGTTAAATTTCATTATTTGTGTTAACATATTTTGGGATCTGATTTATACATTTTTAATCATAAATATACCGTCAAACGAATTTCTTGAAATTAAACAAAAACATTTCTTTCACTCATTCTAATAATTTCTTTTTACACAACTATTAAAAATAGAAAAAGATGTATTTTTTGCAAAATCGATGAAAGAAAATAAACTTGGCATCGAACAGCTACACACTGTAATCAATCAATGTTCGTTTTTGAAGCAAAATAAAAAATAAAAAAAATAAGATGTTAAACGAAGTAAAAACGAACGATTTGACTTCTATGCATAGGTAAAAAAAATTTTAAAATGTAAAAGATTGTCAAAATATTTTAGATTATTTCAAAAAAAAATGCTAAGTAAATCTACAATTATTAATTAAATTGCAATATAAAGTGTTAATATAAATTTTTCTTAGTATAATTTTTTAACGTTAACAAATTATTATTTATTCAGTAAAAATATATACACTACTGACGTTTTCCCTTTTTAAAGTCATTTTTGTAAAACATGTTAAATGGTTTTCAAAATGTACCTCTTAGTGTTTCCTCGATTTGGAGTCCATTTAAGAGATAAATCCATTTATGTTAAAGAATGTAAAAATGAAAAGGTGAATTGTTTCAGTACATCGCAAAAAAATATCTTTATCGTTAATGTTAATTATAATTACAGGAAATGATGCTCGAATACAAGCATTGATCTTCTTTTAAGGGCTCCACTTACTCTCTGAGAACGTCTTTCATCTTGCCTAATAATATCAAAAGCATCGGATATACGCCACGTAGACAATTCCTTTCAACATATCTCCATACGTTAATTAAAAAAAATAACACTCTAACAGAGGAAATCCCTCTATCCATAGGAATAAGACAGGGTGATAGCCTAAGTCCAACACTTTTCAATGTAATCATGGACGAAATCATTGATGAGGTAAAAAGCACAAATATTGGGTACCCAATGGGACACAACACCGTTCAGATTATATGCTTTGCAGACGATGTTGCCTTGACAGCAGATAGCGAGGACAACCTACAAAGAATGCTTTTCCAACTCAATCGAACAGCCAAACAGTATAATATGAAGATATCTGTGGAGAAAACCAAAGTAATGGTAATAGCAAAAGAACCGGTAAGATGCAAACTAATGGTTGATGACAAACATATCGAACAGGTTGGGAAGTTTAAATACCTAGGAGCACATATAACAAGTAACAGGGCAGTAACGGAAGAAGTACGCACACAGGCCAACAAAGCGGCCATGATATCAGGTCAACTATGAGACATAATCTGGAACAATAAACATATGACGGTTGAGAGCAAAGCAAGAATTTACAAGGTCTGTGTAAGACTGATACTGACCTACGGCGCAGAAACAAGAAATGAAACCACAAAAACAAAACAAATTATGAGAACCACAGAAATGAAAACGCTGAGAATGATCACGGGAACAAGTTTAAGAGATAGAATAAGAAACGCAAAAATATGCGAGGACAGTGGAGTGGGGGATGTTGTGAAGTGGGTTCGAAATCGTCGTAGGCAGTAGAGAGACCACGTGGAACGAATGGACGATGACAGACTAGCAAAAACCGTGATGAGAGAGAAACCAAACACCAAACGGCCGCCTGGACGGCCCCCCAAAAGATGGAATGACAGCTGGATTTCAACCTCAAACGAGGATCGATGAGGCATTGTATAGATAACAGAACTTGGTTCTACCTAGAAGAAGAAGAAGAAGAAGATATCTCCGTAAGTAAAAATCCAATAGTGTTATGTAGGGCGATCGTGGCGGTCATTGAGTGAGCCCTCCTCGACTAATCCAGTGAGTTCCGCAAGTTTAATTTAGAAAGTTTCTAACACACCCGACAAAATGCGAGAGCACTATCGTGTTGAAACCTCAACCAGTAGTTTCTGACATTGAATGGCAACAGCTTAGTTAAGTAATTTTGGAAAAAATGTAAATAAGATTCTTTATTTATTGTATTTGGTAAAATCACAAAACCAATTCTATAAACGAACAGCTTCTCTTGAATTTTCCTGTTATTCTCCATACACCAATAACATGCCAGTTAACTCTCTGAATGAATAGTCTACATAAAGCATTGCAGCTCTTACGCAGATATTTTCACACTGACAATTTGTGCCGTTTCAACTGTCTAGTTCCAGAAATGGCTACCTGATTTAGTTTTCTTTTTAATTTTCGCAAAATATCTTGCCTCAAGTGATAATCTGATAACATTACAAGATAATATTGCTGGTATGTGATCAGTGATTTTTTTTTATGATAATTTAGATGAAAAAGCCATAGGATTGATGATTAGACCAAGTTAAGAGTAAATTTTTATTAAGATTATTCATTATCATTATGCATGGACTGGCATAATTGGATTTATCTCCTAAATGGAGTCAAAATCGAAAAAAAGCTAACAAGGAAAGTACCTGAAGTGACCGGCCCCAATTTTAATGAAACTTCAATATGTTGTGGAGGGTACAAAAATAAGAGGGACATATTTTTTTTCTGCGGAAATTCATTTTAACGGGGTGAAAACGGCCCTTAAAGTTCACCTCAAAAAACAGTTTTTTAAAATATCTCAGGTTATAAGTGAGATATCTTCACAAAACAAATTGAAAATTACTTGATGTTCGAAATGATGTTAAACTATGGTTTTTTCACCCCCAAGGATATCATCGCTTATTTCTTATAAGGGTAAACCATGTATATTGACGGATGTCGGGATTTCTAAAAATAACTAGTAAAAGGAGGTGAGTAACCCCTAAATACTTTTTTTTCTTAAATCTCAAGTTCTAATTGAGATATCTTTACAAAACAAGATGGAAATTACTTGTTATTTGAAATGATGTTGAACCAAGGTATTTTCATCCCCAAGAATAACATCCCTTATTTTTTATAAGGGTAAACCATCTATTCGCGCGTGTAATTTAATTCTAAAAATTACAAAATTTAATAAAATTGTTTGAAAATATTTCTTTCACGAATGCTATAGTAACTTAAATTGACGGGTTTCCAGGTTTCTAAAAATAACTAGTAAAATGGGGTGAGCCATCCCCCAATACTTTTTTTACATCTCAAGTTCTAATTGAGATATCTTTACAAAACAAAATGGAAATTACTTGTTATTTCAAATGATGTTGAACTAAGGTATTTTCATCCTCAAGAATAACATCCCTTATTTTTTATAAGGGTAAACCATCTATTCGCGCATGTAATGTAATTCTAAAAATTACAAAATTTAATAAAATTGTTTGAAAATATTTTTTCCACGAATACCATAATCAACTCAAGTTGATATATTTCGGGATTTCCAAAAATAAACTAATAAAAAAGGGTAAGCCACCCCTAAATTATTTTTTTCTTAAATCTCAAGTTCTAATTTCTACTAGTTTATTTTTAGAAACCCCGAAACACGTCAACTTGTTACTTATGGTGTTCGTGAAAAAAATATTTTCAAACAATTCCATTAAATTTCATAATTTTTAGAATTAAATTACGTGGTTGGTGGTGGCTGTTTACCCTAATAAAGAATAAGGGATGATATCCTTGGGGGTGGAACTATCCTAGTTTAACATTATTTCGAATAACATTTTGTTCTGTAAACATATCTGACTTAAAACCTGAGATATTAACAAAAATGCTCTTTTTAGAGATGAACTTTAGGAGCGGTTTTCACCCCGTTCTAATGAATCTCCGCAGATTAAAAAATATGTGTCCATTATGTTTGTATTCTCTACAATATATTGAAGTTTCATTAAAATCAGAGTCGAACACTTCAGGTACCTTCCTTATAAGAGGTAATTTTGAAAGACATTTAACAATATTTTTATTGAATAAATAATAATTTATTAACCTTTAGGTACGTCCTTAATGTAGTTATAATTTAATATTTACACCCGAAATATCCATCTTCATAAATGTATTATGCACACCAATTATTTTTTACATCGCCTCAACCTTTTTTAAGTTATTAAGAAAAACGACAATAATTTAAAATCTTTAACACCCTCTATCTTGATATTGAAGCGTCAGCGGTTCATATAAACCTTTGGTTCTATTTTTAGGTGAAGCATCTCCATGCAAGCGTTGGCCCCTGTTTTTTGAAAAACAAATTATAAAACCTTAAAAAAAAGTAACGCAAAAATTATCAAAAAAACAACTTTATATACACGAATACGCTGGAAGTTTATTAAAACATAAAACAATATAATATACGGCTTTCTGCAACCTCCATAAATAACTAGAATTTTATGAACAGAATTGCACAAACCGTTAAAATATTTTCTATGAACTGTAATTATTTGAATGCCATTTTACGTTTATTACTTATTTTGCTTATTTAAGCCATTACTTAGCACTGGAACGCAAAATACAAACTAACAATTATATGCAATTTAAAGACTAGTCTAGTTAGTTTATCTACTCGTTTAACAAAATATAATAAATAATTAAGTACACATTGCTGTGTATACAAAAACACTAGGAATTTGATAATAAACGATGAATTATTTATAACAAATTAGCAGTTATCTACGAGTTCGCGAGCTAAATTTGATTTTGAGGCCATTTATTTATTTGGCCTCCTGTTTTATCCTAATACGCCTATGCCTTGCAACGAGACAATTCTATTTAATCTAAAAAATTTTAAAAGCCCAACACTAACAAATTCAAAACAGTTGACACACTGATGATAAAAAAACAGGAGACCCAGATAAAGCAAAATAAAAATGTCAGACTGCAAAACCTCAATGCAAAACGGATGACGATAAAGGGCAGAAAAAGGCTATTAAAAAAGCAGATTCAGATGATAACAAATCCAAGAGGAAAAATACATGAGAAGACAAGGTTGATCGCGATTATGATGAAGGTCGTCGTATCTGGACACGATCAGGTATGTGTGATTCTGTTCTGATAAAAAGTTGAATTTCTGGTGGTGTCTGCCTGCTTTTAAATGGTGAATATTGACCACCTGGTGTTTTATTTTCCTTCGAAGTTCGAGGAAACGTTAAGAATAGTTAATTTGTGATTTTGTTCACTGATCTGTTGAACCATACTTGCCATTTCGGCTTAATGAAAAATAAAATAAAAAAATGTAACGAAAAGAACTGCGCCTTCGGTACTAAATCCAGTCGCCCCACGGTAAACGTAGTAAATATTGTCCAGTTCATCTAGTGAAATCGGCGATTTTGCCATGTTTTACTCAAAATGCAAGATTGAGTTGAACCAAAAAGAGATTAAGTATAGGAACATCTATAATTTCTGTAATGCTACACATTGCATTTCATGCTCCAAGTTCACAACTTCTGAGGGGCAGGTGGAACCGCTGTTAGAGATGTTCGTTCTAGACCCCCTCTCAGAATTCTCTGCAAATATTCTTCCAAAACATAGGTGGCCTAGAAACTGAACTAGAGAACCTTTTTGTGCTGCTCTGTAGCATGTGTTTATGGTCTGTTCGTTACTATGCTAATTATTGGTGATTACAAACTTTACATGGTCTATCTATGACGACTACCCTGGTTTTTTACCTACGAATGTTAATTGTGCAACTGAAAGTTTGCTGTGTTACGGGATCTAGTTTTCAGGCGTATCTCTGTATAATTCTGTAATAAACAGCTATAATACTGTCCTTGATTTTTGTTTTGCCAGTTTTGAATGTTATTCAATAGATAAGTGTGATGGTTCGGTAGACTGTGATCCATACTACCTGAACTGGAATTATCAGTCAGCTTTCACAAAACTTAATACCTAGGTCATCACGAATAATTACTTGTTATCGCATAATCGACTGACAGTTCTGAAAGGCGAACTGGATACCATGATTCATGACTTCTGCAATGTAGTTTCTGTAAAGAGTTGTTTCTCTGATCAAAGATTACCTTCTTGGGTTTGAAAGAATTAAAATAAGTAATAATCAATTTTTACACTGTATACTGTAAAGGTTGATACGTAAATAAATAAATATCTGCCCAGTAGAAAAAGAAAAAAAAAAACTGATTTTAAAGACAAAGACAAGTCTATCTGGTTTTGACAAAGGGTTAGAAGCAGACAGAGAGAAGAAACCATCGGAGCCTCAGACAATTAATATTCTTAGCTTTTTTTACATTAATGAGCATATATAATGGTAGGGAATTTTCGGAATTATTTTTGAAAAAGACTGTGTGAACCATTTTACCATTCCGAAATCAACTGAGCAAAGAATTTACATTAAATTTTGTGTTTTTAACAAAATTAATTTTACGCTAACGTTGAAAATATTAAATATTCTTTATCCAGAGGATGATGTCGTGTACAACCGATTTTGAGTACTGTAAGACTAACACTGAGGCTCGTGAAGATGCTAAAGATAATCAACCGATGATCAAGTCGCTTAGGCAAAGTCTATGGTCCTCGAAAACCGTCGTATGTCGGTTGGAGCTAGCACGTAAATTGTGAATCTCAAAAACTCAATCCTTTGGTCAAACGCCCCACTTCGTGCATAGTTCCAAAAACAACGTATTTTCTCTAAAAATGGCATCGCTTTTGAAATAAATTCGAAGGCAGCCAGTAACCCAAACTTCTTCAAACACATCTTTACTGGCGAAGAGACAGTGGATGAGTTTGACATGAAAACATTACAACAATTATTGGTATGAAAACTGAAAAGAGCACGTCAAAGTAAGTCACGCCTGCTATGGTCCAATCTCAAGTTACCAGTGCGGGGACATTGTGTTGAAACCAATGACGACATAAAAAAGAAATTCTCTGCGTGAACTTAGGGCAGGAGTTCTAGGACTGAAAAAAGTGTTGGAATGTGTGTATCGCCTCGAATGGGAGATATATTTCGATTTTTAAAAACCAGAATAAAAATATTATTATTATCACAGAGGTGACATACAAAAAAAAATTATAATGGTTATAAATATTGGCGCGAAATACTCCTGAACTCTTCAACTTGTAAAAATAATATTCAGTTATCAAAAACATACAGCTTCTCTAGGTTTTATTTTATTAGATATTTTCCAAGGAAAAAAATCGCGATTAATTAAAACAATAAACTTTAAATTAAAACAGACACGTATTATAACTATTAAAACATATATATTTACTTGTCAAGGAAAAATATTATATTTAAATACCTAATTAACCTGGAGGAGTATTTCAAGGTTTAAAAGATAAAATCTGCTGTCGTAGAGGAAAATGCGATTTTTATTGGCATTAATAAGTTCTCATGCAAAAATGTTCTATGAACTTGAAAATCACATGCCATTAACACATAAGATAAGAGATTATAAACGTATTTTTAGGTAAATACAAGAAAAACAAAATTTTAGTACAAATACTTAAATAAATCAAATTAATACGTTCAGATATGAAAATGTTAAAATGATTGATTGTTGCTATTATTTGCTGGCGTTTTACATATCAAAACCCCAGAAAAATATTATACAAAGTGATCATTTGAATTTCACTTTGAACTTGAGTTTTTTACTTGGTAATGATTAAACATTTTAAAATCCTATGTACCTAGAAGAACGTTAAAGTAATTTTTCCTCAAATGAAGGGAGGGTTTTTTACCAATAACTCCTCTAATTAAGGATTATGTACCGAAACGAAATTTCTCAGTGATGTCACGGCCCGGCGGCCTTAGCCAATAACTCCTTGTATTCTAAGCGTTGTTCTTTAACCTAAATAAGAGGATAAGATGAAAAGTTTTCAGATTCACAGCTCGTAGCGTTATTTTCGACTAAACCACCTTAAAAAATCGTAATTTTTCGGTATTTCCTGATTGTTCAAGAGATCTGCGTAATTTTTATTCTGCAATTGTATAGTTTTAAAATTTTGTTATTTTCTAATTATGGAAAAAACCGAAGTGCGAACCATGTTAAAAAATTGTATTAAAGGTTTACCCTCTACAGAAGGAGTTAGATGCTATATTGTGGTCTACAGCTTCATTTAAAATTCTAAAAACGCGAATTACGGACTTTAAAGGTAGTCGTATGAACACTCAAGATGCAGAGCGTTCTGGAACACGTCACAACTGAAGAAGTCGTCCAAAAAGTTCACATTATGAATGATCAAATGGCGGAAAATAAGATTGCTGGCATGTCAAAAAAAAGGCATATCATATCGTAACCGATATCTTGAGGATGAGGAAATTCCAGACCAAAAACTTCAACACATAATCATATCGGAAAAGTATTTGGCTGTCTATGAGTCCAACCCAACAAACTTCTTGCGGTAATTTGTCCTGTATCCGCCACTATGTGCCCTGGAATAAACAACAATTAAAATAGTGGAGAGGCAAGGAAAAACCAACACTGAAAAAAGTGAACCCCATCAACCATAGTCACTGTTTTTTGGGATGCTAAAAAAATCTTGTTGTTAGACTATCCTTCTGAACTAGTTGAAGCAAAAAAATCATTAAAAAAAGATCTAATCTGGCGAAAGTTGTCATGGTGACAGCTAAAATTCATAAAATTTACCCTATTCACCTGATTTCACTCCTTCAAATTTCAACCTCTACCCGTATTACTGAAAATTCCTTGCAAATCACTATTCTACAGACTTGGATGAAAGTGCCTTTAATGAACAGATCCAATCACTGAAGAATCAGTGGCGCATGTATATATCATTAATAGGAGATTACGTAGAAAAAATGGTCAATTTTTGTCAGCTCTGGTAAGACCTCTTTGAAAGCAGAAACTCTAGTGAGTGCTCTTGTTTTTGACCCATTTCAGTGATCATCTTGACTTGGTTTGAGTCCTTACTTTTAACATCAGAAAACCAATCTCATGACATAGTTTTTATTGCCTCTAAGTTAGAATTTGACACATATTGTTATGCTGACAAAAAAATTGGCCTCTGCTTGCTATGCCAACAGATTAGTCTGCAATGAGTACAGAATAAAAATGGCAAGAAGTTGTATACTTTGCCCTGGTGGAGTCTCATTTGGGATATGGGATTAAGTTTTTGGGCTTTGCTTGTTTGCATCTTAGAGTCTGTTTTTGTCCTACAAAAACGGGTTGTGAGGTATTTAAATGGTGCTGGTTCCAGGGAATTCTCACATTAATTGTATTTTTATCCTCAAGACAGTGGAGTTGGTCCGTAAAAGATACAAATAATCAAATGACTCTGAACCAAATGCTTATGTGACAAGGTATAATAGTGTAAATTTAAATTTGTGCATTCCTAAGAGTACCCATACAAAGTATTCAATTATATATGAGGGTATAAAAATGATCAATCACTTGCCTCTAGAATGCAAGAACATAGAAAAAAGCAATTTAGCCAATATGTAAAAAAATATTATTAAATAAGGCATATTATAGTCTAGATGAGTTTAACAAGGATGTAATAAATATTTATTTCACAAATTTTATTTTGTTTTTGGAGTGTTTTGTATTAGAAAAAGTGAGACAGAAAAAGAAAAAAAATGCCTAATGGTATTTTAATTATTGTTGCTGTCCAAAATTGAATTTTTTCATGTTTTTGTTTTATTTAATTTTTAACCAGTTTATATATTAATTATTGTTGATTTTTCCATTCACTATTTTGTTACACGGGCTGACTATGTATGACTTATTACTGTTTTGTTATCAGCTTTGTAAATGAAGGCATTTGTGCTTTTTATACCATAAAGCATTTTTTGATCTGATTTGTCTTAGTTTTGGTACTTTCCTTGTTAGGCAGGACATCCTATTTTAGTATTATTTATCCACTAAACATGAAAAATTACAAAATTTTTATAAAAATTTGATTTATCACTAAAAATGTATTCCACTAGCATGCATTATTTTAGCATAGGCAGAATAATTAAAAGTACTTAAAGGTTAAGTGACATTGACATCAATATTTTTTTTTAATTTTTATGGGAAATTGTTTACAAAAAGCATGATTGTGAATAACAGAATATTATTTTCTGAATTAATTACTAAATGATTGTCGAGCTGAGAACTCTTTTCAATGAAATGTCAAAGTTTACCCAATAATTTTAGGTAATTTAAAAAAAGTCTTAAGGTTTCAAATTAAATATACCTCCCCCAATCCTTCTAAATATAATTTTTCCTATAAAGTATAACTTACCAATGTTTAGAATACTTAGGGAACTTTTTATTCAGATCTGCCATAATTTCTTTCTCACTTTCCTGTAGCAACCCAGCCTCCACAAGATGTTCTAATGTTGGAAATCTTTTTTTAACTCTAGGTGAGATCATTGTAAAAGTCATTGTGACACACAGACAAACATAGCGCATGATAGTTCTGCGCATAACTCTACCTCTTTCATCCTGAAATAATATTTTTAACTTTTCATTACAATATTACATCCAAAAATAATTTTAATGGTTTGATATTTGTCAGAGATATGGTGAATAAAGTTTTACAATCTAATTTTATATGATATGTATTAAGATTTTAAATAATATTTGTCTGTTTTAGTCAAAAAGTCATTAGGTTGATAATATCATTCAATGCTGCTTTAAAGAAAAATATTATTAGCTTTATTTTAGTATATATAATCACAACTATTATTTGGGTAATGTTGTTTATTATCATGAAGTCATAAAAAGGTAATGTAACTAAAATAGTTAATATTTTACCTGTCCATGGACAGTAGCACTAACAAAAACTGCCAAAGGGTCAGGAAAAGGTATAGTAATATACTGGTTCCACCATCTTGTCATTACCACAGATACATAGAAACCAAGAACGAAGGACAGAGGTATAAGACTGCCATAATCATAGCAGTACTTGGCTACCATTTCAAATATTCTAAAAAAATTAGGACAGTTAGCCAATAAAAAGACTACTTTTTACTTAAAAAAGACCAGAATTTTTGTGGCAAATAAAGTAAAATTACAAATGCTTAATGAATATTTAAAGATATACAGAAGATTTATAATAAGACTAATTTATATATACCTACATTAATGAGAGGTAACAAGAAAACTTACGATTTTCCACGTTCATCCAACAAAAATCTGTATGTAACATTGAGACTGTAGTAAATAAACAAAAATACTAGTAGATCCATCCATACTAATTTATAAATACTACCTTTCCACCTAAGAAATAAAAGTAATTAAAATTAACTTTTAAGATTTTAAAATGGGGCTACAATACAATTAAAAACTGGCAAAAAAAATCCAAAACAATCATACAAAACTCTTGCTAAATTATTTTTCTTACCTTGCTAACAATTTTAAAAAACACCCTAAACCTCGGACGGTTGCAACTTCACCAGTGTATGTAACTGTCATTTTGCTATACAATTTCCAACTTTTGTTAATACTATCAATTTGTCACTTAATAAATATAACTATAAACTATAAATTAATGCATTATATATCACAAAACAGGTACGAATTTAATTAATGGTAAATAACGAGCACTACCAGCGAGTATTTTCGGCTGCCGTCTCGCTTTGTTAAGCGCAAATATCGCTTGCCAAATACATGAAGTATCCGTTTCCAAAGAACAATGATTCATAGCTCTATATTTAATGCTTTTAGAGGTAATTCTTTGGTGACATAACCGGTAATTATCATGTAGTAATTATGTTAACAACAAAGAAGCCTGTGAAATTAGAGAAAAACTAATTAAGTAATTAACGCATTATGTTGCCAATTGAGCTAATGACTTTTTAATACTATATTTTATCACAATTTTCTCTGAAACAAGAATATTTCGTAATTTTGCCTTAACACCCACTAACGGAAGAAATCACTGTAAAAGCAAACAAAAAGTTTTTTAAAAGCGTTTTGGTTAGGGGAATTCGATGACAACTGTCAAGTTGAATTATGGTCACGCACATATTGGCTGTATTCTTTTAAGTAAATTATCACTGATCAAAGTGAACAAAGTTAAAATGATAACTTCATGTTCTTTTGAATATGCATTTACTTGTCATTGGGTCGAAGTGATCATGATTACTTCAATTGATGACAATATTTTTTTACTTTTGATGATAAATTTTATGTGCCAAAACTACTTTTTCCCTAAAATGGCGAGGAGTATACTATGGACATTTTTGGTCTGATAGCTCAATTTCAATTTGTCATCCATTTTATTTTTCGAAATCTATGACATTTTTCAGTGATGCCGCTATTTACAGTACTGGTTGCTACATACTAACCTTAACGAATTCCTCGTCTAAGGTACTACCCGAGAGTAAAGCAGCGCGCCCACTGGTTCCGCTCGGTTCAGACCGCTCGGCTCCGCGCAATCGGCCCCTTTTGGTTTACATGTAAATAAATAAGAGACGCCGATGCTGAAAGCGCGGAAGCGTTCTGAGTACCTATTCTCGTTCTTGAGAGAACGATCATCTTGATGGAAAGTGGGCGTGGTTCTCACAAAAAAGTACGAAAACGTATTCAGAATACGGTTTCTTACTTTTTCGTGAGAACCACGGCCACTTTCTATCAAGATGATCTTTCTCTCGAGAACGAGAAAAGCTACCCAGAATACGGTTTCATACTTTTTCGTGAGAACCACGCCGACTTTCCAACAAGTGATCGTTCTCTCAAGAACGAGAATAGGTACCCTGGCCAGTCGGAACCAGTGAGCGGGCTCTCATTTATTTACGTGTAAACCAAAATGGGCCGATTGTGCGGAGCCGAGCGGTCTGAACCGAACCGAACCAGTGGGCGCGCTGCTTAAGCAAGTTAGTGCGGTACTTCAAGCACATACTACTAGAGATAGCATGCAGTGCTTCGTGTAGAAAGAGAGAAAAGGCATATATTACTACATGATATTCCTCTCGCTCCGAACACAATTTGCCGGCGCGCGAAGAATGCGCTTCGAAAATGCGGACTTAGTTGATTAATTGAATAATGTAGTAGGCTAGAGTTGAGAAGCTCTTACAATCCAAGCCAATAAAAGCATCTCTAGGCTTCCATCCACAATTATAATATACTAGTACGTGCACGAATTTAGTTTTATATGTCAAATTCATGAGTATATGTTTGTTTAAACCGTTGAAACACACCCTAGAGTTCAAGAAATATTTTAATCTTCGACATCTATTAAGAAACCGATTACCTTTTTACGTCATAATCCATAGGTCTATCTCTCGAAAAGAAAAATAAAGTTCCGAAAAATGCAAAAATATGTATGTATGTCTAGGCTCAACAACTACTGCAAACTGGAGTGATAAGAAAAGCCATTGTGAAATATACGAAATCTAAGTAAAAAAATTACGGGACAAAATAGAAAATACTCACAATAAATAAATGACAAGTTCGAGTGATTTTATTTCTAAAACTTCTTAGAATGAATACAAATTGTTCATATATTACATTTCACTGAAGTGGCAATGCCGGATCGAACTGTTGTGAATAAAATGGCTATTTAGGCTGTATTCTTTTGAGTAACTTATCACTGATCAAAGTGAAACTGATAACTTCATGTTCTTTTGATCATGATCACTTTAAGTGACAGAACTGAAAGTAATAATTACTCAAAAGAATATACCTAATTATTATTACTTTCAGTTCTACCACTCGAAGTAATCATCATGATCAATTCGATCTAGATACAAGTAAATGCACATTTAAAAGAATATGAAGTTGTTAGTTTCACTTTTATCACTGGTAATTTACTTTAAAGAATACAACCAAAGTCTAAAAAAAAATTTATAATGAAAAATATTCAATTTTATTTTTTACAGTAAGCTATAATAGTTATACCGCATTTCAAAGAATAATTTTAATAGAAGTACAAGAATTATTTTCTTATTTGGAGACTTATAATCTTTTAAACTTTCTAATATAATCTAACATATTTTTAAACATCCCGCCTTGGAAAAGATTCACTCGCGCCATTTTTCCAACGATGGTGGCGCCGTCATATAGCTTCTCGTTTTTAGAAGCGGCTTGCTTGTATCAAATCATTAGCCAAAAACCTCAAATTTTTGTCATTTTTGACAAGTGTATTTCTGCAAAAACACCATAAAAAATAATCCCACAATTTCTGCGGATAGCAATTTAGGTTTTAATATCTTAAATGTGAGAATTTCATAGGCAGTGACACGTTAAAAAGTGAACGACACATCGTGAATTAGGTTGCCGCGAGAAATGCGTTGCTTCAATCTACATTTGCCGTAATTTTTGTGTTATTCTTGAAGATATTGTTAATAAAATGGAAGATAAAGATACAACAAGTAAAACAGAACAATCTGAAGTTGTTGAAAGTCTTGAGAAATCAAATGAACCTGAAGAAACAAAGGAAGTAGTTGAGGAAGAATCTAACAAGCCTGACGCCACAGAACCCAGCGAAAATAAGCCAACACAAAATGGTGAAACCGAGACAGATACATCAGAAAAAACGGAAGATAGTGAAAAAATAACAAAGCCTGTAGAGGAAAATAACTCTGAGACTATCGATAAGCCAGGAAGGACCACACGAGGTACAAAACGAAAAGCAGCAGATATTGAGAAAAATGAGACTACGAGTGAGAAAGCAGAGACTGAGACAGTGGAGCAGAAAGAGAATGTTGATTCCAAAAATGACGACAATGTACAGAAAGAGGGTCAATTGAAAGGTAATAATAACCTACTTCTTGGTTAAATATTACATTTTTGTTGTAATTCATTTGTTCTTCTTGCCCTTTAAATAAAGCATTTAGTAGATTCTAAGCACATTACAGTCTGTACTATGTAGTGAATTACAAGGAAATGGTTTACTATTTTAAAACTTCCCAAGTGAAAAATTGCGATTTTATCGTTTCTACAAGTTGATCTATTTCATATGATTATTTTTTAAGAATGTTTTTTAAAATCATTTTTAAAATTTTCAAGCAAACCCCCTATTGACCAATAGTAAAGGTTCATAACCTATCTTTTTTGTTACTCAAATTATTGAAAAGAAAAAATATAGACATGGCGTTTACTACGTTATGGGTTACGGGTTTGACAGAGAATGGTAACGTTTTTAATGGTCCGCATAACGGTCTGGTGACCAAACACAAAAACGCATTTTTGTAATTTAATAACCTTAAAGTAGCCTTATATTTGCGTTCGAAATTACATATATTTTTGGATGATTTTTGGTGGTGCTTTTTGTTTCTTATTTTAAATACCACTAAAAATTCAAGAAAGCGATAGTGATATTGTAGGAATATTTTTTCACAAAGTAACAAGTGAATAATGAACAGATAACACTACTTGTTTACTGTCTTTGGATATAGATCTTTTTACACTTGCTGGAAGAAGTTCTTCAGAAAACATGACAAAAGAAAGAAAATTCCCTCTTTAAAATAAAAGAATACATAAACAATAAACTTTAAGGTTATAATTATTCTTAACCTCGATCATGACAAAAGTCTGGAACTGGGTAACGATATTCGTAATCTGATAAGCCAAAGCGATGTTGCCGTTTTTCCTTACAGCATCACAAGAATTGCGCTAAAACGTGGTTAGTAGTGAATTCCGTAACCAATCTATTACCTCGTAAACGCCAAAAAAGTCTATTGATTTGTTTTAGCGAATTATTTTGATTAAGTAAAATCTTGGAAAATTACTTTTTTTTTTTTTAATTCTTTACATATCTTCTATTTTGAGATTGTAGAATAGTATTCTGGCCTTGGTTTTCCCTAACTTTTCTTCAGTTTCCTGGAGAAAAACCGAAAATCACATTTCACTTTAGGTACAATTTTTTGCACTAAATCGATAAAATTGTTACATCAACAAATTTCATGCTTATAGACCCTTCTCTAAATTTGCACTTTTTTAATCAAAAAAAGTCTAGAAAGACAACCAGAAAAATCCAAAAAAATATTACCAGTTACCTCTGTCAACATTACTCATCCTGAAAGAGAAATAATTTGTGCTGTTACCATAACATACTTTACTTTATACTTTATTCACCTTTAAGATCAATTTACATTGACATTTAGGTACACCACATATCCAAATATATTTACAGTAAGGTTCATCACATATCCAAAATATACAGTAAAATAACACTAGCAAGAGGAGGTCAAAGAATTAAAAACTAGTTACAAGAATAAATAATAAAAATGACATACAACGTCAGCAACACACCTTCAATTTTGAAAACTTTAAAAAATTTATCCTTAAAGTTATTGTCACTATTAGCAAACAAAGTCAAACATTTATTCACCTTTAACATCAATTAAGGTTGATGTGGAGGACGTCATGTGGTCAGATAAACATCAAAATTATACAATATGCATGAAACACTAGCTATATTTCTTAAAAATTAAAAGCTAGTTACCTATAATAAAACAAAAAACAAAACGGAACAGATAATTTAAGTCAACCATCGTATCACTTCAAGAATCCTCAAAATATTCCGCGGGTGAGTAGAAGCTCTTCCCAATTAAATATTTTCTTAATTTATCCTTAAAGCTATTGTAGTTATTGGCTGATTTGATATTGTGAGGAAGTTTGTTGTATATACGAAAAGGGTGATAATTGACAGATCTTTCAAAGTGAGTCGTATTGTGCGAGATGTAAAGTGGAACATTTACATTCCGGGTGTTATACTGGTTGTAAGTTGAACTCGTTTCAAAACGTTTAATGTTGCTTTTAACGTAAAGACAACACTCAAAAACATATACAAATACAAAAGTTAGTATTTTATGATTCTTAAAAATAACCCTACATGTTTCTCTTCTTTTTAAATTAAATATAAGTCTAATAATTTTCTTCTGTATTAGAAATACTCTATCTGTATTTGATGCAGCTCCCCAGAGAATCACATGGTAAGACTTCGCCGAGTATACCAAAGCATAGTATACCTACAGCAATGTAGTACGTGGTAAGTCACGTCGTAAAGTTAAAAGAGCAAAATATGCCCTATTGAGTTTATTGGCAACCTTTCCGATATGCAATTTCCACGTAGTACCGCTATCCACTGTCAGACCCAAAAACTTGCTATAGGGGCACAGGAAATTCCTGGAATTGCTAAATTATTCTTGTTAAAATATACACATTTAGTTTTGTCTACATTAAATATGAGTCTATTTCTTTTACACCACCTAGACATGTCACTGACAACCTGTTTAATGGATGCTCCAAGTTCTTCAGGAGTTGCTTCTGATACAGCTATTGAGGTATCATCCGCATAGTTTACCACCAGACCCGTAGTTATATAGGAAGGCAAATCATTTATAAATAGAGTAAAAATTAGTGGCCCCCAGTACAGAACCCTGAGCGTCACCCATATCAACATCATACTCACTGGACTTACAGTCATTTAAAAGAACAAACAGTTTTCGATCAGACAAAAACCTAACAATCCAATCAAGCACACTTATCCTTATACCTAAGTTGGAAAGCTTATATCTAATAAAATTGATATTGAGGCTATCAAAAGCCTTTGAGAGATCAAAGAAAACAGCAGCGACATGAATGATAGATATATTTCTGTGAAATATGCATATATTCTTTTCTTTCTTTTGAAGTTGTAAAGAAAAAGACCTGAAAAGCTTACTTGTTTGGCGCAAAGAACACTTGCACATTTATTTAGTGGGCCATTTTTTTTTCTGGATAAACTATTCTTGCCACAGAATATGTATCATAATTTTTTTAAATATGTGACCAGGTTTATCCCCCCCTATGCTAAGAAGAATGAGGAAGAACGTTAATAATTTACTTTTATTGGATATTTCTTTATGCGATTTCTTCTATTATTTTGGTGTCAAACAGTACCCTTTATCTATCAAATTTATTCAAAATAAGCTTTATTGAAGAAACCAATTCTTCTTAACAAAGCACAGTTCATACAAAAGACCAATTGAGGTAAATTATATAAAAACCCAATATTCTAGATCAGATTATCAGCATAATACTCCTCTTACATCCTCATTTACCTTATCCAAAAGTCATTTAAGGATCTATCCGAAGAAATGGTCTTAAAACTACAAACGCGTGTTTATAGTTTTAACCAGGGTTGGAATATGCCTATTCTATCTGGAATCCTTATTATTTGAAAGACATTGATGATTGAGAGAATACCAAATGAACTGCAAGACCTACCTTATGAGAGCCGACTATATCAATTAAACCTCACCACACTTAAAGACAGAAGATCACTGGGAGATCTTATAGAAATGTATAAAATACTAAATGGTTATTATGCAAGTAATATAAACTTCTTCCATTCTACTAACAATACCAACACTAGAGAGCATAACCAGAAACTTAGCAAAGAAAGATGTAACAAGCTACTACGGAGAAATTTCTTAACAGACTAGATATCGGTGGAAGAGACCTAAAAGTAAAACAATCAATGCAACATCAATAAACAAATTAAAAGATCTCCTAGATCAGGAAATGAAGGACTAGTGGAGTATGGATGTATTTATGCATTACACCACATAACTGTGATGGGGTGACTGTGATTGATGCTCAAACTCTCCGATGTTGTGATACTACTTAACTGTGAACTATGAAACAACTCATTGGTTCTATAGGATTCTTAATCCGCCTATTACTGAATATAATAATAATAACTATGGTCAGAATCATATTGTACAACTTTAAAGCAGGGAAAATGCAATGAGAGACTTTAGATTTCACTTAATCGAAATATTTACCATGTTCTAATTTACTGATGTAACAAGTAGTTGTTAAAATTTTTTTTGTTTGTTTTCTAGAAGATACATCAATTAAATCTCTCCCAGAGTCCCACTCCCATATAATGGGTAAAGGTAAAAGAGCCCGTATTCCCAACAAGAGATATAGTGACATTCTATTATCACCCAATAGAAAATCATCGGGACACCCAAAACCACCAAGCTCTTCAGAATCTGAAGACATTACCATAAAAGAAGAACCAGTGGATTCACCAGTTAGTGGTGTTAGTAGCCCGAGTTTACCAACAAAGAAACAGCGTTCATCACTTCCAAAAGAAAATTTACAGGTTAGTTTTGAAATAGTTTTTTAACAAGACATCTTAAATAATACGAAAAATTAAAAAGTTTGGCTCTGTTAAATTAAAACAAATTCTGCATGTATAGGTGACTTTTTTTCAAACGTAACCTAAACAACTTCATTGTATTGTTATGTTTTTTTCTCCTTATATTCAGTCATTGAGTTTGAATAAAAACATGACTCTCAACTAATTACTTTCAACTCTTTAATAACCACTGGTTTACACTTTCACCATTCAGATATAACTATATATTGAATCCTATTCTATCTACAATATACTTGATTAATAAAAGTCTAGAATTCCACTAGAAACATGACTAACAATGATGATTAATCTATATAATATTTCTATTAGGACACGTCTGAACTCGGACAGTTCTGCATTACAGTATTTTTATAAGGACATGTCTGAGTTCAGTTATTCCTTTTGAAGACTAATAGGTCCAATTATATTATCTATTTCATCTGTTTTGCACCTTTGTGTTGTAAGTTACAGAAAGTAAATATAAACATTAGCAAGTCTTTTATGCAATTATTTTTAGTTATGATTTATGTTATAGGACCCTAAATATCTAAAACCCTTCAAATATGGTTGGAAACGCGAACTTGTTTGGCGATCAACGAGTACAGCAAGCAAACCAGTGGGAGATATATACTATTATACTCCAGCTGGCAAAAAAGCTCGATCATTTAGGGAGGTAGCTGACTACCTTACTGGTAAAAACTTAGCTATAGAAAATTTTTGTTTTACCAAAGAACCACTAGGAATAGATGACCCAGAAAAAGAAATCATAAGAGATGCAAAAATAAAGTCATCTGAGAGTTTCTCAGAACCTCCTGCTTCTAAGAAGGTGGAAATCAAGAAACCAAAGAAAGTTCTGAGTCCAAAGAGTAGCAGTTCTGAGAGTCCGAAGGTTGATGTTACTCCAGCTAAGAGGAAAGTTGAACCCCCTGCGCCTAAAGAAACGCCACCCAGTGCAAGTAAAAAGGTAAGTTGAAAAAATAACAAAGTACATATAAAGTGTTTTTATATGGTTTTATTTGTAATTATATTGTATTCCTCAAAGTTTCTCTGTATAATTGGTATTAAATCTGACTTCTTAAATCCTACTTGTAATACCTGCTGATACCAGTTTTTATTACTATATTGTTTGACATCGGACCAGCTTTTGACGAGTCTTCATGTCAGAACCTTGGATCATTATTTTCTAAAAAATAATTCCTTTCAGATTGTAAAAATGTCCCTGAGAAAAAGCAAAACCCCCCTAGCTAAGAAACCAAAATTGGCAGCAAAAATTGAGGAACCCCCAGTGGAGGTTGAGACGCCGCCTCCACCTCCACCTCAAACAAGGTCGAGTCCAAATAAAAACACAAGGTATGAATTTAAGACTATAGTTTTATTTTTTTTATAGATTTGAGGCAAAATGACATAAACAATTTGTTTATATACATAAATATTATGTATGTTGGAGTATAAAGTTTCACAGATGGAAATATGTGATATTGTATTAATCAGGAAGTACATTTTGTCATTTGTTTAGTTTCTTGTGGAAGTTTGCAGGTGTTTCACCAAAATTTTTTTTGGTATGTTTTGTGGTTGTCTTGCAGCGTATTTTTATATGCAGTCTTAGTGCATATCTACTGGTTGAGAGGTACTGGTAGCGTCAGTTTGAGCTCAAGCATCGTATAGGTACAGCAATAAATATGCACCAGGGCCAAGTATTAAAACATTCTTCAGGCAAAATTTCTACAATTGTACCTTCAACAGAAAATTTTCATAAAAATTTTCCTCTCGAAAGTGCAGCGCTCAAAAATAAATTACAAGCAAGTTTATTGACAAACAAACAAAGCTCGGCTATACTAGCTTGGGGCAGGAGCCAGCGGGAAAAATCAGCAGAAGCGGCTATTGTAAAACATTATTTGTTGGAAGTGAGCAAATCACTGTTTGAAGAAAAGAAAAACATTGCTGCTGCTATTCGGGCACCAGAAAATAAAAGCAACTTGCTCGAACTTTTTAAAATGCATCCAGCTATGCCCTTGCACATTGCTGATTCTGAAATAAATGTCCATTTTCGTGCGAATCTTCGAAATTCCAAATAAACTATTTATACAAGAGTTGCTCGTAATATTAACTTTTTAACGCAAGACGCTTGGAGGACGTGTTCCAGGCTTCTAATGATTTCATAATACAGTCAAATATTAGTTATGATAAAATGTTGTCTCTTTCGACTGTCAGTGCGCCAACGATGGCAGTCGAGGAAAAGGGGCTAGTAAAGAGAATCGGGGGAAAAAAAGCTGGTTTACTGTCTTATCATTGCATAATTCATCAGATAACCCTTTACAGCAAACTTAGTACTACAACGAAGAATGCAATAGACAATTTGGTCAAGTTAATCAATTTTACGAGGTTTCGCTCAACTCTACAGCACAGACGGATTAAAGAGTTTGTCTCGATGTGACTTGCTGCAATACAACAATGTAGGTTGGCTAAGTAAGGATCAGGTAATCGAACGTTTTTGGCTAATAAAAGAAGTGACTGCATTTTAGAAAACTTAAATACTGAGGAAGCAAGAAAGAATTTAGATTTCCTTGCAAATAAGAGCAACATGTGGTTTTTCTAAAATACATTTTTAATATTTAAATGCCCTTAACACTGAGTTACAGGGAAAAGGAAAGTTAATATGTAATATGATACAAAGTGTAACTACTTTTCACCAAAAGATTGACTGACTGTTATAGACACTAAAGTATTTGCAAGTTTTATATCGGGTCTTGAGTGTCATTTTTCCCATTAATTTTAATAAGTATGAAAATAATTGTTATTTTTAGTTTTTATTGACCGCGTTCCTATTTTGGCTTACTGCTTGACTTGCTGTCAATTTCCATAAGAAAAAAAATAGATGTACTACTGAATTATATATGTAACATATCATTGCAAATGGATGATAGCTTTAGTTAATATTTTTCCGTTTAGTATCAAAAGTTCTAATATATATAAATGTTAAAAAGCTAAATTTCATAAAATACTTTAAAAACATAAAAAAAAACATAAAAAAAAACCTTGTTAATCTCATTCATTTAATCTATCATAACAGTTGTTTTTTCCCTTTATACGGAAAAGTATAGTTTTTCTCAATTTTAACTTGGTAAATGGCGTTTTTGTCATTTTGTCTTGAACCGGTTACTGGAACTTTTCCTTTATTTTTTGTACCTTTTTTATGTAGTTAGCAGGTAGTGGGTTTAATTGACATCCAAACACTGTTTTTATACTTTCAATATTTGTTACTCAATTGAAACAATATAGTCTCTAGAATTAGAATCTTCAATTTTTGATTTACAATTAAGAGGCCTAATCCAAAATTATATAATAAAATTTATTCATTTATTTTGATTTTGATTTAGTTTTAAAAAAGTTGTTCTAAAAGTGTGTTTCATTAGTCTTTCCATTTTTTTTTGTAATAAAAATATAGTTTTAAAAATAATGGGTAATTATCTAATCGAAATTTCTGTGGAACCAGGTTAAATCCTCAATGGTTTGCAGTGGGTGTTTGTGTGTTCAGATAATAAGTAGTGTTCGCCTAATTATACTTTTAAATTAGTTATTTTTATGACTACAACGCCAGTTTGTAGGGCGGGGAGAGAGGGAGAATCATAAGCTAAAATTAGTACGTTTTCAGCTTTTAATTTATTTTTAAAAAAAGTACTTTTTTCATTCCTATAAATTTTCTCCCGATTTACCTGGAGATATACAATTTTACTTCTTACTAAGATTCATGTCTACAATCATACAAAAAATTGATTATTAAAAAAATGTTAAATTGAACACATTATATTTTTAAAGATCGATAGGATTGATTTTAGATGTATTTTATATAATATGCTTTGTACCTAAATTAAATGAGTTGGTAGATATTGACAAAGCAGCATTTTTTACACTTTGACAGTCTGAAGTATTCCAAAGATGTATCTTTGAGCACAATGGTTTTCATTCTTTCATCGTGCCTAGTTTTTCATGTTCTATCTAAATATTGCACCATCTAGTTCTATACAATTAAAAAATTTTAGACTTTTTTATCACATACCAATATCTTGAAATTTATATAATTAGGCATTAGGTATGTTGTGCAAAATATGTATGGAGTCAATCTTAGATTTTAATGACAATGACTGAGAGGAATCTGATAACAGCCATGGTCGCATTGATAGATTTGAAAACTTGTTTGTTTGATTAGGCCTCTTAAATGACAGCAATTGCTTTTTTACGTTTTCACTATGATACTATTGAAATGTTAGCAATTTTAATGTTTAATGTAACTAACAAGTACCAAAGATGACATTAACATCGCTGATTGTAACTACAAATAATATTCCGACTTTTCTAGAGCTGATGTTTAGATTTTGCTTATTTTGGAATTAAATTAATTTTAGTATTGGATAAAAGATTACGCAGTACATATTGTCCCTATTAATTCCTTCTTTTTCTGATTATTTTTGAAATGTTTTGAGTTAATCCACACCTGTTTATTCCCTTTTGACAACTTATCTATCCTTTAATACAATTTTATAGAATGGTAACGTTTTAAAACAAAAAAAGGTATCGAAAAGATATTAAAAAGCATGCAACATATCCAGTTTTTCTTCTGCAAGATGTAGCTATAAAATAACGAGACTATTGCTGTAAACAATTTTATTTTAAATTTATACATGCTTAGTTATTATCGTCTTAAATATATGCTCATCCTGTATGCCTACAACGCTCCATGCGAATTTTCCGTTGTTCAAAACAGCGCTAAAAGTCGTCTTCTGTGAGCTCCTTCATGTCGCGTGCTGCTTTTTCTTTCACAGTTTCACCAGACTGAAATCTTGTTCCTTATAATGCAGATTTAACTTTGGGGAACAGATAAAAGTCACATGTTGTAAGATCAGGCGGATATGGCGGATAATCTTAACACTGGATATTATACGTAGCTAGAAACGTCTTGTAAGAATTTAGAATGAGCGGGCGCGTTTTTTCATGGAGAACCCATGACTTGTCCTTCCACAATTTGAGTCGCTTTTTCCTTCTTCTTTCATGGAGTTGAACGAGGACCTCGCGGTACTAATGTTGATTAATTGTTTGACCTTCAGTAACCCAGTAAAGGTAGACTGTCCCATCAGGGTGGAAAAACAATCATCCCTTTGATTCTTGATTTATTCATTCGAACTTTTTTGCGTTTCGGTGAAATTGGGCCCCTCCAATGCATAGATTGGCATTTAGTTCAGGATTATAAGTGAAAAACCAAAATTCGCCACATGTTGTCATTCTTTCCAACAAATTCGAGTCATTTTCAGTGGCATTCAAAGTGCCAGTACAAACATTTTGGCGAGCTTCATTTTGTTCGAATGTAAGAATTTTAAGCACCATTTTCACACACATTTTTTACATGTTAAAATTGTTATGTAAAATTTGCGTTACGCATTCTTTGTCAATTTCTACAGTTTCAACAATCGCACGAATAATTAACCAACCGTCAGATTACCGACTTTTTTAATATTTTCATCCATTTTTAATGCGGAAGGGTGATCCGAGCGTGAATCATCCACAGTGTCTCTTCGCCATTTTGGAAAAACTTAAACTACTCAAAAATTCGCGCACGTGATAAACATTCATTGCCATTTACTTCTTTTAATAAACGATAAGTTTTAGTAGCGATTTTTCCCGGTTTCATATGAATTTCGCCACAGTTAGTTGCTCTATTTTCCATATTTCCACATCATTCTTTCGTCAAAGCAGAAAAAAACAGGTCGTATACAATCAGAAGCCACGACCAGACTGACTTGTTTACAGACACGAGAAGCGCCGCATTTGAAAGGGAAGGCTTCGCGCCACACACTGTGACGGTCGTCCGCCTTTGTCTCATGTGTACTTCTGTAGAAGCACCAGCCTCATTATTTTAAAGCCACACCTCGTACTTAGGTCTTCGTCAAAGTCGAAAAGGATTCTCCAAGTTTTTATCGATGGGCCTCGTATTAAAGAATGCGTTTAAATTAGACCATTTAATTTAAAAAATTGATTACTAATAAAAATGTGTAATACTTTTAATCCTTGTTTTTAAACGTGTTTGTTATCCTTTTGATCCCTATTATTTTCCCACGTGAGAAACATCCCTTTACCCAAAGAAAATTACCTTTCAACAAAAAAAAATTACAGCAAGCCCTGTCAGCCGTGTTCTATAAGCTGCGATGGACTGCATGGAGTAGTGCCGACACTACAGTGTCGACTGTGCCTATGTCTTTACCATCACGAATGTGTAGGACTAAGTCCCAATTTAAGCTTCCCATATGTTTGTAAGGTAAGTAAAACATTTCATAATATCTTTAAATTTTTAGTTCCGTAAATGTTTCTTGTTAAGAATAAGAACGACCTAAGAATGTTATGCGTATCATCTTGAACATTGAAAAACAATTTTATATTTCCTAAATGATCAAATAATGATTTAAATATAATGTTAATCATATTAGAGCTGACAACGTTATAAAATACATTTTTCTATTCATCCATAGAACTGTCATGAACAAGGTCAAACAACAAACCCATCGTCAACAACAATAGTCGCCCCGCCTCCTCTAACCCCAATCAATACTCTAAAATCAGTTTCAACTCCACACTCTACCACTTTACCAAAACTTCAACGCATTCCTCGACCCGATTCGTCTGACCCCGTGCCGGTGTTACAATCTCTTCAAGGTTTGCCTCCTTTGGTCGAAGTATCTAAAGTTAATACTGTCCAGGAGCCTAGCGCTCCTACTAGGACTGAGATGCCTAAATTGACCCCAAAGCCTGTCCAATTACAGGAAGAAGCTCCCAAGTCTCTTGTTGGGTCGGTGACATCGTGGTTACCCCACAACGTTAAAATTGTGAATAGTGAGGAGCCCACTGAGGTACCTAGACCTCAGTATGTAGAGTATCTCGGTGGAAGAAAATTTTTAGTAATACCTAAGCACAATTTTATGTCGGTCTCTTCAAGTAATCCAACTACACGATCCGAAGAATCCATTATGACCCCCACTGCGCTTCAGCCAACCGAAGTTCCTCTGGCTTCCGCCAGTTTAGGTCCTGATAATTCTAATGCTTCATCAAACGTTCAAAATGTCTCCAAAGAACCCGAAAAGCCTCCGGTCGAAACCCCTGAATCTATTCCCGATATAAAGAAAGAACCCCTTTCCCCCACCAAACCCGAAGACAAGCAGCCTTCTGAGCCTATGGAAGTCGATGTAGTTTCGAAACAAAATGACGGTACTGAAAGCTCGATGCATATCAAAGAAGACGATTTGTCGAAAGAAGCGGAAAATAAGTGAGTGTTGCGTTATTCTTATAAAAAAACGTTACTTTTAATCTTAACACTTTACTCTTAGAATTGGCAAAAACATTTGTTTACTTTTGTGGTTAAAGCACCAACACTGCCGAAGATTCTTTAAAGCGTTTTTGAGAGATGGATGTACGAACATATATTTATTCTAAATACAACCAGAAGAAGAAATTATATTTATTTCATTTACATTATTTAATCGTGTTTTGTCCAAATTTCAGGGTTGAGTGTTTAAGACTTAAAAAAAAACTTTGTTGAAAAGAATACATAAAAATAATATAATTTTGTTTTCATTTTCAGGCGTTCATTACCAAATTCCTTAATCCCCAAAAATATCCTTACTTGCGTAATCTAATCCGAGATCCAATACGATTATATTTTGTAGATTATGTTTTAGTTTTTTACAGGTATATTTTTCGATATACGTTTAATAATAAACCCTTTTCATGGTATATTATTAAGAAACAACTAACTTGATTTGTATTAGGCAACTTTGTGTAGAAATATTTTTAATTAATCTTTATGTTAGTTTTTTTTTTGGGATTACTTGGTTCCTACTAGATTTTTCTGTTACTTTTAAAATTGTGCTACTTGAATGTTTATTATTTAAAATAAATTTGGCATACAAATTTTTCCCGGAAAATGTTTTTTTTTCACATGCACGAAAAATCGTACAAAAACTTAGTAAAAGTTTTATTTCTTATAAACTCTAATATAATCTAACTTCTGTTTTGTGCATAAGTGCCTCTCCCAACTTTCCTTCTATCCCCAATTTTTTTGAAGGTGTACTTTACATATCAAAATTATCTAAATAATAACTCTCACTTTGTATGCCAGAATTTTTAGAAGATTCCGTATTTCTTTTTATTTTTACAAGTGTTTTGTAATTTTAAAATTATTTTTTAAGTTACCACGGTCTAACTTTAAATTTTTTTTATTGGTAAGCCTGAAAGTAAAACAAAGTTATATTGTTGTTAATCTAGTAGGAGCCATTTTGTGCATGCCTTAGCAATATTAGCTTTGAACCTATATAGGGTTTATTGTGTAGTGTTAAAACTGTGTTTTATTTCTACCAACTTAGTGTTTTCTTTAGGGCAAACCAAAATTCCGTAAGCAAAGTCAAAAAACGCAACCTGAAGCTCAGAAGTATAACGAACACAAATTCTACCACTCCCGACGAGAAAAATGAAGCCAAGTTCATGGAAAATTATCTTCAAAATCTTTCATTCGGATACAACACGCTGCTTTATGTTTTTCAGTATTTGAAAGTGCAAGATCTTCTAAGGGCAGGTTAGAAATCTTTGCTTACAAAAAAGTATTCTATAATAGTTTGAACAATGTTGCTTAAGACCTAATAAATAGGAATGAGATGAAGCGAACACTTTTTTTTTTATAAAAAATAATTTTAGGTTGTGTTTGTACAATGTGGAGAGATATTGCGAGCCATCCTATTTTGTGGCGAACCGTTAGAATGAAGAATTCGCAAGTACACAGTTTCGAAGGCCTCGCAAATACCCTAAAAAAACATGGGACGGTACATTTAGACTTGAGGAAAATGTTGTTGCCTAGTAGCGGAGACGAAATCTGGCCGGAGTTTTCCGAAGCTATTGCGCGAGTTGATACTTTAAGGAAAATTGAACTGTGCAGGTAAGAAAATTGTTTTTGATTCAGTAGCGCACCAAAAAACAATAGAAAAACTGTCAAATGCAAGCGTATCGCACATGCATTACTTTAAGGTTCTGTAGCAGTTGGTGTTTCTTTTTCTAATTTTATTTTATTGTTTTGTTTAAAATAATAATTTACATTGTCAGTCAGCTTTCATAAAACTCAACACCTAAAACCTGCTAACACTTTTTATTATGTAACTATTTGACATTTGCGTGGCGATTTAGATAAATACTTAAAATTAATAACGTTTATAATGTAGTCCTCTAGTACTCTGATATGTTTGTTTTCTTAAAACGTTGTCACTCTGATAAAAGATTCCCTTCTTGGGTCTTGTAAGAATTGAAAAATCAAGTATTACAGGAGAAAATAGCACACAAGAATAACACTGCTAATTAGAACACATTTTCTCTATTCCATAGGCCTATATAAGCACTCTGTTTTATGAGATTCAGTCGTTTGAAGACCATAATTCCAGCTCGATAACAATATGCTTACTGTAGTAATTGTGAGTATATTTTGATCCAAAGTTGACATTTTCGATCTTCCCCTGCATAACTTAACCATACCAATTTTCATAGGAAATATTTACTGTTGTTTGTTTTTAAAATCTGCTATTCGAGCACACTGTAGGCAACTTTGGAAGCTTATATTTTACCAATCAAAAGATAAAAAAATTTATGTTTCATATTTAATTACATTTTTGAAAACTTATTTAATGATATCCCCTGGATGGGTAAATAGAAAAACTTTCCACTTACTAGAAGGTACCTAATTGAAATTGGCCCCTTTTTTTTTATAAACCTTATGCTTTAACTTCTTAAATCTGTTATTACTATATACACCTGTGACATACGCTGTGAAACACAGTTGTCTACACATAGGTATGTACATTAGTTGGATAAAAAAATTCTCGGTCCGCATGGGGGAGGTTAGGCCTACTATGTGTAAACAGGCCGTTTATAATACACAGTTGGTATGTTATTATTTACGTAAACCTGTTGTTACATTCAGTTTATTTTTTTTACATTGGTTAATGATTATTCGCCGTCCTTTAAATTGACCGCCTACCGTCTTGTCCTCGAACGGGCCCTAGAGGTACCGTAAATTTTTATTGTAATTTTGTTTCACTTCTGTCTAGGTTTATTAACTGATGACTTAAATTACAAGGCTGTAACATATAGACGAATGGGCGAACATGTAGAAATTATGGGTATCAATGATGATAACTAATTATTGATCTTTTTGACTTTCAAAGAATTTTTTACCTTTTACTGCATCTCTGTTTTAGGTGTCCTGCCAGTGTCGTTGAACAACTTGCCACTTCAAATCCTACGCTAGAAATTATAAACGCCGTAACGATAAAATGCGAGAGTATAAACTTAGATCCCCTAAAATCTTTAACAAAAATTAAAGAATTACGACTAAAGTCCACGTCAGGATTAAATATAAATTCGATAGACTCGCTAAAAGAGTTAAAAACCTTAAAAATTTTATCCCTTACGTCGGTTAATGATTTGCATAAGTTAAACCTGTCTGTGATAGCTGAATTGACCAATTTGGAATCTCTCGATTTGGGAGAATGCACGGATTTCCCAAAAAATTTCGGTCAAGATATTTTGAGCAAGCTCGAAAAATTGGAGAAATTAAGGCTCGAAAAGGGGCAAGGAAGCTGTCATACATTCGAAATGTTGGAGGCGGTGAAGGACATGAAGAGGCTCGAACAGTTGGAATTGGTAAATTTTGATGTGAAAGCGGGTTTTGATAAAGCCCTGGGATCGTGTACGAATATTAAGAAACTGATGATTATACCGACGTATATATCGCAAAGCGCTACTACGAATAATATGGTTTTGGCTGGAGTTTTGAGGCTACAAGGTAAGTTGAAAATAGATATAAAATGATCTACTATTCCCAGTCAATAATAATAAATTTTTTATTAAGGTAGTTCATCGGGTGAAAACGTTGCTTGTATCACATGAGTCCGATAGATAATAAGTAAAACCCTCTAAGGTTATTTTATTTTTGCTTAACTCTTACTGTTGACATCTTTCCATTCGAGTTCCAGGCGACGACCTCTCGAAATATTAATAATAAGCTTTATTGTTGTAAAGAAATCACTCTTGTTAACAAAGCACTATGCAGAACAAAAACTTAAAAATAAATATAAACAAAAACATATGCAATACAAGAAATTGTGACAACAAAAAACTAAAAAAAAAAAAGTCAGATCAATGATAACAATAAACACGTGATTAAAGTCAGTAATCAAAATAAACAGTGTAAATAAACAAAAGTCCATAATTAACAAAACAGATACCTAAAATAAAATAAAATAAATGTCTACTAAATTAATTTAAAAGTTTACAGTCAAATAAAATAAAGTAAAACAAGATAAAAATAGCCATAAAATTACACCATCACACCCATTTTGAAAGCACAAACACATTTTTTTAAAAATGATCAGCAAAATATTCTTTCAGTGAATAATACGGTCGTGTCACAAGAAATCCCTTAAGTTTTTTCCTAAGCAATTTATCGTCCATAATATCTCTATACTTTAGAGGAATTTTGTTATATATTTTAATTCCCTCAAAAATAAGAGACTGTTTAGTGAGAGTAGTCCTGGGAATGGGCAATGGCAGGCCATTACCTGTATTATATGGGTTTGGAGTTGAATAATTTTTATATTTTTTATGAATCAGTCCCACTATTTCTAGAATGAAAATGCCTATCGCTGTTAATATTTTGCCCTGAATAAATAAAGGCCTACAATGCTCCTTCATTTTTACATTAAATAAATAACGCACTGCTCGCTTTTATAAAACAAGAATCGAATTTAATAACTGCCGACTACAGAATCCCCAAAATGCAATTCCGTATCTCAAATGAGATTCAATCAACGAAAAATACACTGTTCTAGCCACATTTGAATCTACTTCCCTTGACACTGTTCGTACCGCATAACACCCGGCAGCCAACTTCTTATTTAATGCCATTATGTGGTCAGTAAATTTCAACTTATCGTCAATAAGTATACCTAAAAATCTAGTCACTAGCTTATTCCCTATAAAATGATTATTTAAAGTTAAACTATCACAGGTAAATTTGAAACTTAACACGTTGGTTTTAGTAAAACTAAAACTTAAACAATTTGCAGCACACCATTCATTCACTCTAATCAAGTCACACTCGATAATATGTTTCAAATCACAGTCATTCTTTCCACGCCATAAAATTGTTGCGTCATCTGCAAACAATGTAAATGTTCCTCGGATATCAATTTTGGTCAGGTCATTTATATATAAAAGAAATTAGATAACGAAGTTTAGAACTGAATTAACGGATTGGCTGGGGGTCCACAACTTTCACTGCATCATGCCCTATCATATATCTGTTTTTTAGAAAAATATATAGAGAAGTTTTTTAAGTTGTATGATTATGTCTCACTAACTTTGGCTCTATCAATTGGCCCATGTTAAATCTTGCATTTTTTATATTGATTGTCCCGACTGTGAGATGGACAAGGTCTCTGAAATTTCACAGTCCTACAAAAAATTTTATCAACAATGAATACCTGGAATTTCAAGAAAAAATATAGAAACTTTTACCCGATGAACTACCTTAAGGTAGTTCACTTGTGACAGTCGTAGACAAAAGTATAGCCTTTAAGTAAGTACCAAAAATTAAAGATTCTCAGTCTTAAAGAATTTTGTTTTTGTACGAGACTGTATCCAACACACTTTAACTTTCAATATACAGACACATTCTTTAAATATAATAAATCTGGCAGCGCTGCAAATGTCTATATTGAATGGTCTGTAGAGTAAATGTGTGTATGGTAACGTTCATATAGTGTGAGTCTCATACCTATACGGTTTGTTATGTTAACATCCCAACACATTGAGAAAATAAATTAAAATATCGAGAAATATGTTTAAAGAAATGTCACATTCTGAAGAACTAACCTAACGAACTTAGGTTTGAATTATCGCGCGTTGCCAAGTTGTGATTACTGTATCTCACTACGCGTCAGATGTTTTCAAATTATTTTTATTTAAAGAAAAATCTGTATTTTCTAAACAAAACGATCAAGAAATTCCGTTTTGTTCTTTCTAAAAATTCATAATTTTTGGATCTACGTTGCATTAGTTTTTAAGAAATATGATAAAAACCTTTTTTGAGATATTCCAAAATGTTTTGGCATTTTGTTATAAGTAGTGACCTCCAACATGTTAATTATGCATATTTTTATTGTTAATATCTCGTCTCACAGACGATTAAAAAATTGCGTTTTTTTTTTAAAAATAAATAAAAGACACTTTCGTAAACTATATATTCAAATTAGATCACATTCCTAAGAAAAGACGTTTCACGAGTGAACTACCTTAATAATAAAGACTTACTTTTTTGGTAATTTTATTTTTCGATATAATCTCCCTGCAACACACTTGTGTCAACTGTCTTGATTAAATTTTATTCCATCGGGAAAAAATGATCCTATTACCCTCCTTTTTCCAGCTTCTGAGGTGCTTTTTCAAATTTCTTAATAAAGTCTAAAGGTGCCACACCTGGTCTATAAATAAAGAGGGTGGTCCTGTTCAAATAAGGTACACTTGCGGAGTTTGGGTTGATCTTGTGCATTGTCGTGTTGAAGATGACATTTTTGTTACACAAACCAGAACGTTTCTGATCAATAGTTGTAGGTAGTTTTACCAGCGTATTACAGTAGGTAACTCCTGCTTTGTTCCAAGAGATTTTGACCATGAGCATCCAACCTGATGGCTGTGTACGGGCCTTTTTAAGAGGCGAGCACTCTTATGGATTCCAAGTGATTTTAAGAAATTTGCTGCCTAAGCAATTTTTGTTCGAATGCCAATAACCTTGGAACCCCCCTTGCTGAAACTTTCCCCATGGCTCTTAGTTTATTGTGTAGATTTGTCAGAAAGCTTGGTTTAAATATATTTAATTAATACTTGAGCAATAATTACATTTTTAAGACCACGATCTTTGTATAACCATCAGGATTCGTCGCATTTGAAAGCCTCCCACTTCTTAGATCAGTTCAATAGATTCACGACCCTTCGAAACTATTTTGTACTTTAAAATATGATGACGTTTTTCCCCATATATGGCAGTCATTTGTTCATGAACATTTTTAGGACAGATACGTTTTTTATTAAAAATTTAACAACACAGATGTTCCATTTTCATAAAAGTCATTTTTTTTGCTGCAAAACACTTCATAAATTACAAACTAATGAACGAATTGAAATCAAATTTGACGCAAGGGAAAAGATTGTCTAGGCAACGCACATTAAGTTGTTTCTATCATTTTTAGGTAAATACTTTTTCAATATCCCTCATATAATATAGATATTGCAACTTTTGTGATGTCATAATATAATTAGTTGTTCATTATGTTTAGTATACAAGTCTTTATCATCTTTAGAGCCGATTAAAAAAAATCTTTTATTTCTTTAATACCTTTCAAAGGTACTGGAACCATTGATGATCCAAATTACCAAAATAAATTTAACAACATACAGTTTTCTACAATAAATAATAAAGAAGTTTTATGGCGTGCTTTTTAGTCATGCTGTGGTTTTTTTCTTTTTTCTCCCATTGAGTCCTGTATGTGATATCCAAGAATTACCATTTCAGGAAGTTTAACCCACTTCGTTTGGGGCGTCACTTTGGAGCTCCTCCGAGTAACGGAGCTTTTCGTCGATCAGTGCGAAGATTCCAACAAAAAGGAAAAGAAACCTACTGGAAACGGCGACAGCATCCCAGTGCTGAAACCCGTACCCGACTTGTCACACGGCGGGGATATACAAGCAGCTAGTAATCCCCCGCAGGTGGAGATTTTGCCACTACCGAACCTACAAAAATTGTTACTAAATAGTTTGCCGACGACAAGGGTGAAAATTTTGAAAATACCATTTCACGCAACGTGGAGGCAGACGCTAACAGATTCCGTGTAGAAACCGTTATTAAATTATTTTAAAAGGGTTTTTTTATATGTATAAATTGGCTCGAACCAGAGTACTAACTGTTATCTGTTTTAGTACATATACATTTTTGCATTATATTGAAATATTAGTTGTATATGCCAAAAATCGACTAAAGTGGAATTACTTAATATTATTTTTTTAAGTTGAAAATTTCTAGTTTTACAATTTGTTAACTGGTAAACCGTAATATGACTTTTGAAGAAAAATTGTACAGTGAAAAATGAATTAATTTTTGAGAAATTGATATTACTATTTAGTGATTTGAGCAGGATACTTTATTTTTTTAGCAGTCTAATTTTTCTTGGAAATGATTATTCCCGTGTTTGAATAAATTAAAATTATTAAATTTCCGCAAAGAAAATAAAATCACATATATATGATTTTAGTAGGTAAGGCATTTAAGATGGGACTAAAGGTGAGAGTAAAATGAGTTTTTTTTTAAATTGAAGGTAAAATCAGTATGACAAGGAATTTTAACAAGGTTGTATTTGCAGACCTAACCTTTACTTTTCAAATGTCTTTAACCATATGATAGGTATTGAAAACACACCTTAAAGGATTTTACATCTATGTGGACCCGCGTATTCATAAGCCTTCTTGGTGATAAATATTTGACTGGATGGCTTTATTGAATATGTTTAATTACTCACAAAATAAAAATTTTTGTGCAGTTTCGTTATAAATTAGTTGAGTTATATCCAGCTGAATGGGGAGTCTTATTTTTTGGATGCGTCCACCACATAATAAATAAAAGCAGCAATAGTTGACGTAGAACGTAAGTCCACTAGATTTCATTCATTCATTCATATCAGCCCGTTTTCATCCACTCCTGAATGTAGGCCTCTTCCATATTTTTCCATTTCTGTCGGTCCGTAGCGATCCCCATCCAGTTTTTTCCGGCAATTTTCTGGATGTCGTCACGCCATCTCTTTTGGGGCCTGCCAACACTTCTTTTGTTCTCTCTTGGCCGCCATGTTGTTATCTTGTATGTCCATCTGTCTGTGTCATGTCTTGCGATATGTCCAGCCCATCTCCACTAGATTATTGTTATATATTAAAACCTAGATGAAGGCGCACGCTTTTGCAAAGATATTAATTTTTGCTCAAATTACAGTGTCGTCATTCTCTTTTTAAGAATAAAAAATCATTAATTTGTTTTTAACGGTACAAATTAACGAACTTGTTACAGCAATTTCAAAAACGTACTTTTTACCAACGAATATAGATTTCATATAAAAGTACAGTTCTTGGCTAGAATGAGTCCCCGGTCGCGAGTACCAAGATTAGTTTTGATACCCACAAAGCAGAATGCGTAGATATATTTCTTCAAGTCTCTTCCAGATGAGCTAATGTGAGAAATGAATGAATATATATAGAGTAGAACGTTCTGTTTTTATTGGTTTATAACCCGGAAACGATGTGTTTTTCTATGAAATCCTTGTGGGACATTGTTTCCAAGACTAATAATCATTTAAGGTTACAAAAAAAGACATTTTTCTATAGTTTTAACCCCTTAAAAATGTTCAATGGGAATACATTAATGTCTGGAAACCTATGAAACTTCAAAATATTATTTGGTATGTCGAAAACAACCTTGAATTTTTTAAATATTTTTTTTATCGAAAGTTTTTGCCAAAAAAAACAACTCTAATAACATTGCTCTTCCGGAAACTTCAATAATCGGTTGCTTAAAACTGATTTTTTTAATATACCCCATGTTCAGAAATATAAATATAGGTACTGATATGATAGAATAGGTTTTCAAGAGTGATATGCTATGTTTTTTACTTACCTTATCGCACATTTTCGAAAGAAACATTAGTCTCAATACTCGTTTTAAACTCTGTTATAACGGAATGAGAAATTGTGCAACATCGCTTTAAAAAGAGGCATCAAAACAAAATTTCTCTGCGTATTGCGCCAATAGCAGGCCCTTCCATCAATTTATTATTATTAGAGTGAATCTAACTAACCTTATTGTTCACATTCCGCCGTTTTGTGCCACTTTTATGTTTTGTGTGCGAAATTATGCTATATTCATTATTTCTCGAACATTTTTTCACAAATTTGCTTTTCCATCGGACCGTGGATAAAATACCGATAAGCAAAACGGTGACATATGTCGCCTAAAAGGGTTAAAACTTTAGCAGGAGTTCGCAAGCAACAAGGTGACAATATATGTTGTATAAGCTGTTGTCAGCCCTCATTCAATATTTCTGAACTAAATATTATTAATAATCGCATAATATAACTTAAAAAACGTTCTATATGCTTATAATGCAACTCAAAATAACATTTTCTTGAGCTATTTTATGTTCGTTTATTCATTCGAGAGACGTTGAAGACGACATTTTATTATCTAAGGTTTGCAGCAGTATGACCTTTCTATGCTTTCACCTCATGCCTCTTCTGTCCCCATGCCTCCCTCACGGCCTGATCGAACGTCCTTAATACGTTGTTTAAGTGTTTCCGCAGGGGTATATGTTTTCATCAGCAATATATGCAAATATACTAGAAAACTGAGAACCTCTGCTGAATGGTAGATATTCTTCATTCTTTAGTTTGTTTATGCACGACTTTCATTTTTTTTCTTAAATTTAAAATGATATATTATTTTCTTATAGCAGCATCAAAAATTTTCATAATTTTCTAACATGATTGTCTTCTGACTTTTAAATTTAATATCGTGGTCAAAAAGGTAAAATTATAAATAAATACAGCGAACATTGTTTTTTGGCACGAATGGGAATATTCTTAAAAATAACATATGGTAGAAAAATTCTGGAGTCATATTATGTAGGATTTTTGTAAAAGGAACAGTCTTCATTCGGTGGTAATCTGGAAATTGGCAAATATCTTCGTTAAGTCGGAGATTTTAAATAATCTGAAAATTGTATAGATATAACTACAAATATACCGATTAAAGTGTACCTTCATATTTAATTTGCGCATATTAGGGACGTATTTTAGTTAGCCAAACACGTGCCGTTAGAGAAACAAATTTTAACCGTTTAGTTTCTCTTTCTCTCTTTTTTGAAATACAAGCGGTTTCGCGCGTATCTGCATGTTGGCTCCAGATAAGTATAAGCTCGATTACCTTATTGCAGTACGGTTAATGTTTTTGATCACTGTGCGATTAAAATAAAAAAGTTCATAAATATCAGTTCTGCATGGAAGCTTTATCGTGAAAAAGTGCTTTTTGTCGATTTTTGGCAAATTAACCACTGTAATATTAGCCCAGATAATTCTTCTTATTTTATAATAGGTCTATTGGTTCTTTGAATACCGGTGTTTATGGAATCGCCGATAGACGCAGCAAAAGACAGTTTATGTTAACGAGAGATTGGAATAATGATTTGAAAGTGCTTAATACGCTATATATGATTATTTTCCTCTAAAGCTTTAGTAGAATTTTTTTTTTATTTCATAAGGTCAATACGGAAACATTTTGTATTTATTTATCCTCTTGATCTCTCAGAATTTGGAATTTTAAACTCGATATGGATTATGAGCGTTATTTGGTTTAAGGGGACATTCGCGAGTGAAAGAAACAAACAAAACAGAATTTAGTTTTAACAATTTTTGATCAATAAATATTTAATAGAATTGACTGTTCGTCTTTTCACATATAAAATGGAATGCTAAGCGTCGCTGCCAAGTATTTCGTCGATGACCTGGTAAAACGGTGGAGCATCTAAATTCGCTTGAACTTGTCTGAAACAAAAGATCGAAAAGATTTATTAATATAACAACAAAATGTGTCACTGAATCTAAAATCTTATAAATAAAACTGCATTAAATAAAAGAAAAATTAGAAAAAAAGCGATTTTTTCGACAATAGAAATTACTTGTTTTAAGATACTTATAACTATGTTAGGCTAGTCGGTTAGTCCACGGCAGTAAAATAAGAATTCTTTCAGCTCGTCACTCAATCTCAACTTCTTCTATCTCCGCTGAGAAACTAATCTTTTTTTTTTTGGCATTGAGCACAGCTCATTTAGCCAAAACTTGACATATTAATATAAGTACAAAACTTAAAATTTTGGAATGCATTGTTGGAATGTTTACTGATCGATTTTCGTAAAAAAAAAACACGCTAATCTCCCCTTTGACTTTTGAATTAACGAAAAAGAAATCGCAATAAGGATGGTTTAAAAATACAGGACAAACATCAGAGTGGAATTCTGGCGGAATAAGATATCAAATTTCAAGTATTGTGACTTGAATTTAACAAAAGATTTCGTCTTTCTCTCCTTAACGTTTTATTTGAATCCAACCAAACACGAGACTTTAAATTTCAACTATATCTGACTTCGCCTCACAGTTCCTTCGTCGGGACCAAGGAAGTTATTGGAAATCCCCTCCAACTTGCTTGGTCGAACGTCTAGAACAAGCCCTAAAAATTGACGATTTAAGTGTAAACTTGTGCTCGAAGTAAACAGTGGAAAAGAATTGCTTTAAGAGGTTTTTAGTCTTTTTGATAGATTACAAATGTTTTGCTAATAAAAATCAACAATACTGTTTCGCCATATGAAATTGTACATGTCCAGAATTATTTTCTTTTAATAAGGACCGTTCTCAGTCTAGAGTGCAATAAAAAGGTTTTTTTAAACATTTTTTTTTTAAATAGAGGATAAAGTAAAGGTGTTTGAGGATTTGTACATTTATTGAATATTATTTAAATACGCAATTTGTACATATAAGTTATAAATATAATTAACATCCATCATGACATGCAGAGGATTACAAAAGCTGATTTCTTTCGCCTACCTCCAACTTTTCTGCAAACTGAGGTGCAACGTAATGGCGACTATTTTTTTTTAATTCATATGGTATCCTTTATTTTATGTTACTTTCATTATAGAAAAAAATATGAAATAATATAATTATAAACACCCTCGTGGTTCATGCAGTAGAGACAATAAAAAGAAAGGTGTGTGGCCAATTTCTGATAATATATTGCAGAATTACCCACAAACGTATGGGGTAAAGAACAGCATTTCGGAAAAAATGCGTTTAAAATTTGAAGATATTTTTTCTATTAATAATTGAATATTTTCTCTACTAAATATATTTTTTGCCGTTCTGCGAGCGGTTCTGTAATGTGGCAAGCGCCTATTTTATATAAACAGGTTTAGTCCTCTGGGAATCTAACTTGATTAATTTTGCAAATATTCACTGTTGTGCAATACTGAATCAATACTTAGTAATATTACTTATTCTAAGGGAGTAAAACTTGTATTGGAAAATGAAAATCATATTAAAAACTAATCATTATATAGTATTTATCGTCAAGTATTTACACACAACAAATTATGAATTACAATCACGAAAATATGAAAAATAGTTGAATCACTTTTGCACCAGGCTAAATATCTTAATTGTTTCACTTTCTAATATTTTATATATAAGCTTTTCAATTTTTTAATGGCAGTAGTCAGGTGAAATGTTTTCCCTGTCTTAGACTCTATCTCATAATATGTTTAACGAAGACGGAGGTGAATTATAGTTATTTAGTAGAGCATGTTTTGTGACCACCACTTTTCTTGTGCCAACTTCTGTAATACCTGAAAGTCCTGATGAAAAAGCCAGTTCTTTACTATTTTGACTCTGTGTTTTGGATTATTGTCCATTTGGAAGGTAAATAATAGCCACAGTTCCAATCAAGTTGTGTTTTAACTTATCTAAATACATTTCTTTATTCAGATTTTCTACTATTAATAGAACCCAGGATGTGTGACAGTTTATGGGATGAGTACTATTCACAGAAAAGTTGAAAATGTGAATAAAGAAATTTATCTAGATATTTTAAAACATAATTTGATTGCAACTGTGGATAATATGAATCATTTGATGAATGAAATTACCATCCAGCCAAAATAGTGAAGAACTGGCTGGTCACAACAAAACATGCGCTGTTAAATAATTATAATTCTCCGGCTTCTTCGTTAAACGTATTATGAGTTCGAGTCCAATAAGAATGGGAAAAAATTTTACCAGACTATTGTGAAAATCTTATAAAAAGTATAAGACGATTACAAGCCGTTATGAAAGTTAAAGGCTTATCGATAAATTATTAGAAAATCTAACAAATAAGATATTTTGTCTGGTGTAGAAGTTATTCAACAATTTTTCATATTTTCGTATTTGTAAAAGTATTACTTTCTTAGAATAAGTACTATTATTGGTTAAGTATTGCACCATAGTGTATGTATAACGAAAATAACTTTATTTATTCGATCCACTTGTAAAACTTTGGTTTCATAAAAAGATAAAGTGATTTTTTCAATTTCCTACATTGAGAAGGGCCCTTAAAGCGATAAACAAAATGTTTAAGGTAAAAGAAACAAACTTCTACCTTATTATGGTCTTAATGTGACAGTTGTAAATTATTGTCAAGTTTTGACTATTTAATAATAAAACTGTTAAAAACAATGTTTTAGTTTTATATTAAAGTTGGGTCTGAAATTCCCAGAAGTATATTAAAATTTCGATTTTCAGATATACTGTATAATGCTAAGAAATTGCTCTTAACAATTTTAAAAGAGTTAACAAATAACCTTTAATTGTAAAAAGGGTTATTGTATCCCGATTGCACATGACTTGAAAGTTGCAATATTAAAAAGTCGCTTTATGTACGCTATTCTTTAAATATTAAAAATATTTAAAGCATTTTTTAGGTTATTACCATCACGAATTGATGTCTGTAGAAAGTAGAATATATTATCTATTTAACAAGTATGATGCGCGGTATAATTGTAAATTTTACATTTTTTAAATTGTATATAATTATATAGTAGTTAAGGTTTCCTTTTTTTCATTTTTTCTGGAAAACAGTTTACAATATTTTATGTTTTTCTTTGTAAAACATGTTTTTGAATGAAAATATTCAATAAATATTTTATAAGATTTAAAAAGTGTTTATTTGTTCTATCCTGTATCACTTTACAAAATGTATCTGATAGAAAGATGAAAAACTTCCAAATTGTTATAAATTGAACATAGTAAATATAAAGAGCACGATCCAGGGGCGGATCCAGTCTCTCTCGTTGGGAGGGGGGGGGGCGGTGATATCACAAAGTACAGTATGGCAAGCGAAAATAAGTTGTCGACGGAGGGGGGGGGGTATAAAAGGCAAAGTCGAGTCTATTTTTCTGAATTTGAAGCTCTTGGAGAGGGGGGCGATCACATGAAAAAACAAGTTGCCGACATATTGGGGGGGGGGGGGATGCCAGCAACATACACATTCCTAGTATAAGAAGCAGAATCGGGTTTATATTCACGAACTCGAAGCTCTTGGAGGGAGGGCTATCGCAAGAAAAACAAGTTTTCAACGGGGGTGGGGGAGTGCCAGCAGCATACACATTCCTAATATAAAAGGCAGAATCGGTTGTATGTTCCTGAACTCAAAGCTCTTGGGAGGGGGGGGGGGGGCGATCGCAAGCATACACGTTCCTATACTCTATTCAAGAACTAGAGAGAGTAATAAAACTGTTACCGAAACCTCCAACGTACCTGTTCCAGTGCCACAGGTAACTGAGGACTGCCTTAAAACTAATAATATTTAATTATATTTAAATATTACTGCAACAATAAAATTTCTGATAGTTCAATTTAATTTCTATCAGTGAGCAAAGTATACCTTACAGCGTGTCCTTAGTGATTTATCTTGTTTGCGCTTGTTTTTATATATTATTTGAGATACCCAAAAGATATGGCTTCCACCTCTATATTTCCAAAATCGGTAAACCGGGGCATTTTTTCCTCAACGAAAAACTTATTACGATGAATGTTTATGATGCCTTAAGATATCAATATCTAGATAATAATGTTAAAAACTCTGTTAAGATGTATTCTCACATGACAGGAGTTGGAAAATCTACTATGTACCGAATACTCGAGGAGAAAAAAATGACTGGAATTGTTAGTACTCCCAAGCCACAATCGATCACAGGCAGATGAAAAACCTCGTTGGAAGAAGAGATGAAAACTGCAATAAAAGGATTTGTACATACATTTTATTATGAGAAGCAGATCAAAACCGTCGACAAAATTCTAACTAAAATCAATGAAGATGACGATTTACCTGAAATTACAAGAATTGAACTCTGGAAATTGCTTAGAGAACTTAATTTTTGCTGGGAAAAACCAGATAGAAAATCGGTTTTTATAGATCGTCCAGAAACTGTCCGTTGGAAAAGGAAACATCTCTCTCAAGTAAAAGGTAGAGTTGCTAGAAATAACAACTTACAAAATTAGTAATTTAACTGAACTTTTAAAAGATTTTCTTGAATAAAATTACTGCGGAAAATTGGTAAAAATACATATAATAAAAGAATAAAACAAAATGTGGAAACTCGATCTCATGATCGATGAGATAGAGGAACCAATTATAATTAATTTGAGTGAAGGTAGCTTCACTGACTTTGATAGAATAAGCATAACGTCAGAACTAGGGTCCTGTTGTTTGAACGCTGAATAACGTAATAATATTTTTATTTATAATTCAAAAAGTGTTGATAAACAGTAGATATTTAATTTCTTGGTACAGACATACCGATTTTATGCTGTCCTTTTCTAACTGCATTATTTAAACAAGTATCATCGGTACATCAATTCTGAAAACAAAGTATGAATATATGGTTGCCTAAATTATTATTATTGTTATTTTCAATATGTAAACAATATCTAACAATGTTTACCGATAAAAATAAGTTTTTAAATCCTCTTTGTGTTTATATTAATTGCAAACTTCGCATTTATAGTAATTTTTAACACTTAAAAACACCGAAAAAAGTCACGACAAGCGATTAAACTGAAAGACAAGATAAGTAAATATGTTTATGTCTGTCAAACATCAAAAAAGGGTCTCCCCTACCGACCATAGACAGCGTTCAAACAAATCTATTGTTGTTTAAATCTAGGGTTTGATCGAAGAATTAACATGTTTATTTTATTTTTTTGGAGCTATCGGATTTCCATGTAATAAAGTAAATTAAATTAAGATATCAGTACAATAGAAATAAAAATAAGTAGGTCCATTTTTAACTGTAATATATACAAACTAATTACATTTGAATCCCTTTAATTGTAATTCTGCAGATGGCTTAAGAAATAAATAAACTGAAACGTCAATGTCCTAAAAATGTTTTTAATTAATAATAAAATGACCGATAGCTCGAAAATATTTTAATATTATATGGACGAATTTACTTTTTTATATATGTTTAACTTTTTGTATTTTTGACAACGGGTATTTTGTAAGTATTTAAATTTGAACTTAGAATTTTTTGAGAGAGTAAAGCTACATTTTAGTCTGAATGTGCCTAAAACGGTTTCTATGACAAAATTAAAAATAATAAAAATAAAATACAGTTGTGATTTATGTTAAATATGTCAAAATTATCTACATGTTGTAATGTATGTGAATTATTAAGAAATCAAAAGAAATAAAATAATATTATAAAAACTTTTTATTTTAAGTTTATTACCGAAATAATATTCTATGCCATAAATACTTAGTGATAAAACAAACCTCCTTCCGACGCCTATGACAAGGATTAAAATCCTTTTTAACACTTTACACATCCAAATATCTATTGTTATCCAACCCAAATAGTTCACTATTATAGACCGGTATTTTTGATTATAAAATTTCTAACCCATTCCTATGAAACATATATTTGTCTAACAGATTTTGTCAGACACCGGACTAAGAAACACAGGTAGTTTGTGAAGAAAATATGATTTATTACTCTCTCTAGTTCTTGAATAAACTATAGTATAAGAGGCGAAATCGGGTCTATTTTCTTGCACTCAAAGCTCTTGGGGGGGGGCGATCGCCCCCACCGCCCCCCTCTGGATCCGCGCCTGGCACGATCTACATAGCAACCTTTATTAGAACCAATTCTGCTTACTACAGTGGAGGTAACTAAAACAATCAAAAAATAAATTGTAAATGATATGGATTAAAGTCGCATCGGTAACAAACACAATTTAGCTACTGCATCTATGGTTTAAAGTTGGTTCCGAAGCACTGTCACTAGATCTCTCAAGCGGTAACCCATCCAGGTACTAACCGAGCCCCGCGGCCTTTATTTTCGGTGATTAGACGTGGAATGGGTAATCAAAAGAACTTGAAAAATTAGACTTAAGCTCAAAATTCACTCTCTTCCGGTTCGTAACTTAATTAAATGTAAAATTTCGCTAGTTTCACACCCACTCACTGATCATCTATTTAAGGTATTTCCAATAACTATTGGAATGTGACATGAGGTTTGGAGATAACTGCACAAAGAAGGGAAAAGTTTTATAAGTATATTCATTCTTAACCAATCTATACTTAAAAAGACATTGTCCTGACTGACATGTCAACACACAGCTCAAACTATTAAAGATAGAATCTTGAAATTTTGTGGTAAGTTTGACAACACCATTAAGAAAAAATTTTTCAAAATTCGCACTCAGTAAGGGTGAAAATGGATAAAAATATCCTTCGAACATACCCCTGTAGAATTAACATAACTTCAGAACTAGAGTCCGGTTGTTTAAACGCTGAATAATGTAATAATATTTTTATTTATATTTGAAAATGTGTTGATAAACAGTAAATAATTCATTTCTTGGTACACATACCGATTTTATGCTATCCTTTTCTAATTGCATTGTTTAAACGAGTATCATACGATAATCGGTACGTCAATTCTAAAATATATAAAAGTATGAATTTATGGTTGCCTAAATTATTACCGTTATTTTCAATATTTTAACAATACCTAACAATATTTACCAATAAAAATGAGTTTTTAAATCCTCTTTTTGTTAACATTATTTGCAAACTTGGCATTTATAGTAATTTCTAACACTTAAAAACACTGAAAAGAGTCACGACAAGCGATTAAATTGAAAGAAAACATAAGTAAACATGTTTATGTCTGTCAAACATCCAAAAAGCCTCTCCCCCACCGACCATAAATAGCCTTCAAACAAATCTATTGTTTAAATCTGTAGGATGTGATCGAAGAATATATCGATATATCTTGGTCAAATAGAGATATGTACTCAATTTTAGTTTTAAAATGTAGCTGATGCCTCGAAAACTTTATCCTTCCATTTTTACTAATAAAGGAGCTAACCCATAAAACCATCGAAAATTGAACACTCTGTACAAATAGCGTCCGTATGTTAAAACATTCTAAGTACATATGCCATTTAAAATGTCAAACTTTGAATGTATATGTCGGATGGCACTAAGGAAGTTGGAGCCCCTCTAACTTCCTTGGATGGCACCTACCAATGCCTGTGTTGCCGGTTCCTGAAATTTAAACGGTTACCCTCGTATAAGGTTCAGATTAATTATTTACGTTGAACATGAAATAAAATATAATATATGAACACATACACTATATTTTAAACATACCATTGATTTTATTCCGTTCTGTATAATGTGTCGCAGAAATTAATTTATAAAGATAAAAACAACTAAAAATTTTATTTGACGAGTATAAATAAAACTTAAAATATCATCGTTGCATAATTGTACGTGTGATTTTTATCCTTTGGACTTTTAAACAACAAAGTGAAAATCATCTGTAAAAAATTTAAATCATCGAAGTTGTATAATTGCTCTTGTGTGCCAAAAATTTAATGAACCAAATGAAAAAGGACAATTAAATATTTTTTTTAAAGACCACACTTCATTTCTTATCAAGATCATCGATCGAATTACCTAATGGTATGGACTAATGTTTTTAGCCTTGGGATTCACCGTTTAACGTCACGTGTTTCCCTCAGGCTGTGCAGTATGCCAGGTAGAGTTTCTAATTCCGGGGACAAATTGTTTGTGAGACTTTGCGACTAGCCGTAAATCCTTCGATCATGCTAGTAGATTTAAACAGGTTTGTTTGGCGGTTGTTTATGCTCGGTGGTTGTCACAAATATTATTCATTTTTGTTTCAGTTTGTTTGCTTGTCTCTCTCTTCAGTATTTTTAGGTGTTAAAAACTTCTACAAATGCGAAGTTTATAATTAATTTCAACAAAAGTGGATTTAAAAACTTATTTTTATCGATACATATAATTCTTTACATATTAAAAATAACATCATAATTTAGGCAACCAGAAACACATGTTTTTACTTTATTGCCCGGTTAGTTTGCTCTTCAGTTGACGTACCGATTAGCATGTTATACTAGTTTAAATAATGCAACTAGAATAGGATAGCATATAATTGGTGTATAAAATAACGAACCAAAGGCGAACGAACGACAACTGTGTGACGTTATACTAGTTTAAATAATGCAATTAGAATAGGATAGCATATAATTGGTGTATAAAATAATGAGCCAAAGGCGAACGAACGGCAACTGTGTGACGTGAGCCTTTTCTGTCGAATGCGACGCCTCTCGTGTCTGTGGACAAATCAATCGCATTGTTGGAACATTTTATTGATTTATTATTGATTCATGGATAAATTCTGTAAGTTCACATTCTAATTAATATACTTTCATTGTATATAGATATTGTGTGGTGTAAAGAAAGTTTATATTAGAGTTTATATTTGGTGTATATATTTGCGGTGAAAATATTTGGAAAAATATGGGAGTTTCGGGAAAAAGAAAAAATTATATTACACTGATGAAACATGGCTGAATGAAGGACACACGGTTGGGAAGGTATAGCAAGATCTGAACATTAAAAGTTCGAAACAGGCATTTTTGGAAGTATTTTCGCAAGGACTACCCATTCCTAGTGGAAAAGGTCGTCGTCTTATAATAAGTCATATTGGAAGTGTGTTTGGTTTCTTAGATGGCGACTTTAACATTTTCGAAAAACAGGGAACTGTTCAACTGTGGCTTGGTAATCAACTAGATCCAAAAGATTGGGGTTGGAAGTTGATTGACAATACATTGGAACCAATTCAGACTTTACTCCTACCTGCACCAGAAAAACTCTTCAACACACTTTTTTACAATTGTAAAAAGGGATGTAATGCTAAATGCGGCTGCAAAAAAGTTCGGTTATTTTGTTCATTAGCATGTACAAATTGCCAAGGCCACTCGTGTTCCAATGTTGAATCTCTATTAGAAGACGGTTCATATCATATCAACGAAGAGACGTCTGATATATCGCTTTTGGAGGGATTTATTTGCACTCAGCAGGAAGAAGAAGAAGAAGAACGAGAAGACGAAGAACAAGAAGAAGCAGAAGTATTAAACGATAATGAATCTGACGAATAATTGACCTAAATTCAATAGAATCCAGACAGCTTCGATTATTTTTAACTATTTCTTCTTCTTTTTTAATCATTACTAGTACAGTATGGTTCGTGGAATAGGCCTACTGGGGAAACCACGTTAAAAAAAACGCGTCAAGTACACTACCTCACAGGTGACGTGGAAACGTGTGCATATTTTGGAGAACGCAGCTTTCTCAACTTTTTGAGCGATGATATTTCGAAAACGGTGACTCTTAGGAAAAAAAGTAACAACAATTTTTATAGGTAATTTTATGATCCACAATTTTGGTCTGAACCATTGTGATGATAAAACTTACCGTTTGGTTGAAAAACGCGAAAAACACATTTTTCCCACTTTGACCTTGAATAATTTTTTTCCAGGCATGGGATCGTTGGGGACTTTTGACAACTTATTTGTAACGATGTTCCGAACATTTGTACAAATGTTCAGCTCTATGCGAATTTTGGTAACCTTGATTGCCTACTTTGACCGGACTACTTTACTTGGTACATTTTGATTTAGCATATTTTTATAGGTTATTATGAAATATGTATTTTTATAGGTTATAAAAACAGTTCATAAGTATCCACCATTGACACGACATAGTACGACAGGTATTAAATGCAATATTCGAAGAGATATAATAAAATAAAGCATTTTATTAAATGCAATTCTTGAGTTCAGTTCTTCTTATGGTTCTTCGTTGGTTTTCTTCTGGGTTAATTTTTAAAAACTTGTTTTCAGAACAGCGCCGTTTCCATTTATTACCGATATAAAATACAATTTTCGAGGAATTTTTTACCTACTTTATTTGCATGGTTTTCAGCGAGTGCGTTTTTAAATTCTATGACAAACCTAATTTTTATTTTACAGAAATTTATTTTCAACCACAAACTGACATAAAAATAGTAAATCAAATGCACCAACACGGGCTCTAGAAACAGGGCCGTAGTCAGGTTTTTTCTATTATCAGGGCCTTGCCTCTCTGAGCAAAGGCAGATTTGGTTATATTAAGGGGTTTCGTCTATTTTTATGAGGAGAACTTCTACGAAGAATCAGGTTTCATTGTGATCAAATAAAGAATAATGCTGAATTAATGTGGCGGGTACAGCGGTCCTCAATTCATCATACTCGCTAATGTATCAGACTTCAGTGTAAATAAAACGACGTTTTTTCGAAAATGGTTAGGATGAAGAGTACTTAATTTTTAGTCAGTAATTAAAGGTATGTAAAAAATGTTGTCCAAAGTTTTTATCATACAGGGCGTAAAAAAACTGGGGTCAGAGTGTCACAGCTAGTCCGTCCCTGCAGCTGTGAACTTCCTTGGAGAGTAATTTGTAGGGTTTTACCTGGTATACATCATATTTAAAAAAATTGAAATATGGTTGGTTCAATAATTATGTGTAAAAAACTTGATTTCATTGCTGCTCTTTGGGATCCCATATCTCCGAAGAGGAGGCCTATACGAAGAAAAGTTTATATGAACTTGTAGTATTCTTTTCATGTGTTTTTTTTTTCATATCAGGGAGTTTTCCCACATTTTCCCAGACACCCTGTATACTTCGATTCGTTGCCCTTGTTTATCTTGTTTAATTTCAAAGGATGTATATATGGACGACTGTTCTGAACATTTGACAGCCTACGTCATAGATATATAAGATAGTAAATAATTTAAGAAGTTAAAACATAAATAGTGCAGCTAAAGATCTAAGACCGGCCCTGTACCTGGATCGATAGAGATATAAAAAATTGTATATTTTATTGTTTAATTATTCGACAAAAGTAATAAAACTTCTCTTTTTGTGAAGTCGCATAGATAAACTTTCCCCTTAACACTAATAATGCGCATTTCCTTCTACGCTTTACTTTTGCACCCTAAGTGTGCCCTAATTTTATGATTTATAAACCCTTCACCCTTTTCAATTCTAGAAAGGAACACGCAAATCTTAAGGCTTGGCAAAGGGGGAAAATCAATTTATGACAATTATTATTTGTATCAGTATCAAAAAAAAAATCTTTACAGAATATTTTATACAAAATTTTCTGACTTAAATTATTTTAAAACATGTTTACGTACCAAATTTGGCGTTTTAAAAAATATATTGGTTTGTCCCTGCAAATACATTTTACCTGGTAAAAAAGTTGTGAGCTGTCAAATGTGATATATGAAAAAAACCGCATGTTAATGCAAAGAAATTCGGATCAAAATCGACTTTGTCGTGGAGGAAAATGTATGTACAGGGTTTTTTATACAGGGTTATTCACCCTATATGGCACGGAATATAGCGGCCAAAATACGTGACTTTCAAAAAGTTTTACTTTAGGTATATATGGGGGTGTAATATAGTCACTTTTTAAATTATTTTATATTATACAGGGTGTCTCACAAGCTCTGAAAGTATCAAAGTTGTGTGTGTGTGTTTTTTTTTAAATAGAACCCCCTGTATATTATTGCATTTTTGGATTCTCCGATCAAAAAAAGTGCCTATTTTAATAAGGTTTATATTTCCTAAACCTTAAGGGTTTTTATATAATTTGAATATTGACAAAATCTAACCTAATTTTCATCTTTCAAATACTTAAGAAGTATTTCAGTTATGTACTCGAAATTTACCGTGAAGTGTAACAATAATTATATTTTATATCCCAATTATAATAAACTTGCTGTATTATACTGGAAGTCCAAAAATTAAAACTCATCAAATAAAAAGTTTAAGTGGCTATAACTTGATTAATTTAAATAGAACGCTATACTTTTTACCTTACCAAAAAATGTACCTTTTAAATACCTATCGAATGGTATAAGGGTGTTCTATAGCTAAGTCTTCGTGTTTTCACAGAATACGCCAAATAATCGTTTTCTACACCATTTTGTGTTTTTTGAATAGATGTTCTAATATATCTAGTTGCCTATGGCATTTGGAAATGACAGGTAATTTACAACTATAAGAATAATAATCAGGAATCTCTCTACAAATGTTCAGAAACTCGGACGCGATTTATAGTCGTCCAACAGGTTATAATAGCAATAATGGTAATAACTTATTGATAATAGCACAAAACAGAAGCAAAATATTTATAGTAGATGTTCGAAATGTTGACCATCCATTTCCAAACACTTACATATTCTTTTTTGAAACCACTGCTAACTCTGGACAACATTTGCGGGGTTACAATTTGAAAAGCGTCACTTATGCTTATTTTCATACCTTGTGGTGTTGTCGGGGGCGCATTCTAGACAATTCCTTTTATGTATCCCCATAAAAAGATATCTGGGCTGCTATTCTATAAAAGTTAAGGGAAAGAGAATGTCATAATAAGAATCTTCCATCTTTGTTCAGCCTGTAGTAACACATAAGTATGTCACTGTCCTAAAAGAGATAAGGAAAGGGAATGTCAAAAATTATACTTACAGAATCGGGGCTCTCTGATGCCGTTAAGTCCGGAGATCTCGGGGACCAATTTTGAAATCCGTCTCTCTCAATCCATCTGTTTCGAAAGTTGACATTTAAAAATTGCTAAACCTCGCGATGATAATGAGGCGGAACTCCATCCAGTTAAAGCCACATAGTTGTTCTAATATTTAAAAGGGCATCTTCTAATAACACTGGAAGTTGGTGTAAAAGAAAATCGCGGAACATTAAACCATTTAAAGGTCCTTCAAAAAAGTAGGGTCCAATTAAGTATGGACCCAGTATTCCTCCCCGCACATTAACTGACCACCTATTCTGGTTTCTCAGAACTCTGTATTCATGCGGATTTGAATCAGAATAGTAATGAAAGTTGTGTCTAGTCACGAAACCATTATTATGAAAAGTACAGTCATCACGAAACAACACATTATCAAAAAAGTGTTCATTTACTGCCACTTTATCTAACACCCACAAGCAGAATCATTTCCGTGAAGCTCTTGACAAAGCTGGATTTTATAAGGATAAAATCTGTATTTGTTAAGAATCCTTGAAACACTTGCTTGGCTAATGTTAGTATTTTCGGACATATGATTCTGACTAATATTGGGATTTCCGATCACTGAACCAAGTACAGTAAAAACATTTCCTTTATCAACAGTGACAGGTTTTCTTATAACAGGTTTTTTTTATAACTGACACTTCCACTTTCCCGAAACTGGTTTAATAGTCTCACAAAAACGGCTGGTTTAGGATGGTTTCTTTCAGGAAACCTTTGAGCATAGACTACAAAAAATTATACCGCTATTATAGCAGCAAGCTTTGCAAACTAAACTGACAGATGAAATGAATTATCTGGCGTTTCTAAATGCCATAGGCAACTCGATACATTCGAACATCAACATCTATTCAAAAAACACAAAATGGTGCAGAAAATGATTATTAGGCGTATTCTGTGAAAACGCGAAGACAGCTATGGAACACTATTTAATTTAATCAAGTTATAGCCACTTAAACTTCTTATTTTATTAGTTTTAATTTTTGGACACCCTGTATAATATGGTAAGTTTATTATAATTGGGATATAAAATATGATTTATTGTTACACTTCACTGTAAATTTCGAGTACATAACAAGTACATAACTGAAATATATATAAAATAAACAAAATTCTCCATTTTTGCCGGTTCAGTAATAAAACAAAATGATTTTTTATGCTTCAATTTTTAGGGTTTAAAACTTGCTTGACTTATTGTTGCTCTTGTTAGTTTAAGTCTTCTGCTGTCAATTATGGATGGTTTTAAATTAAACCATGTTAGTGAATTCGCCTGTTAAATTTAAGTTATTAATAAACTGATATAAAAAAAACTAGGAGGCCTGGAAAACAAATGCTAATAAACGTCTTGACATGGGCAGTTAGCAAGGAGAAAAACATAAGATAATTTGTCTTCTTTATTTGAATAATAAAAATATATTCAGGACACAACATAAATACTGTAATATATATTTTGGTCTCCGAGTACTATCGACTAGTACAATAAGATACATTGTCAAAAAATGTAATGAAATGTAAAGTTTTAGGCGGAAAATCAGAATAGTAGCTTGAAATGAAGGAGGTTTAACTTTAAAAACCGGTTTATATTGACAGTAGAGAATTTAAATTGCCAAGGGTAACAATACGTCCAGCAAGTTTTGAACCTTTACAATATAATTAAAACAAAATCACAAGGAAAACAAATCTGGTCATCTAGAAAATCTAATTTCCAAGGCAATTGGATCGGGTCTAAGTCTTAAACATTCTTAGTGAATCCGGCTATTTAAATTTATATTAAAATTTATTTTTAACTTTAAAACCGGTTTATATTGACAGTAGAGAATTTAAATTGACAAGGGTAACAATACGTCAAGCAAGTTTTGAACCCTTACAATACAATTAAAATAATATCATAAGAAAAACAAAACTGGTCATCTAGAAAATCTAATTTCCAATGCAATTGGATCGGGTCTAAGTCTTAAACATTCTTAGTAATCCGGCTATTTAAATTTATATTAAAATTTATTTTTAACTTTAAAACCGGTTTATATTGACAGTAGAGAATTTAAATTGACAAGGGTAACAATACGTCCAGCAAGTTTTGAACCTTTACAATACAATTAAAACAATATCATAAGAAAAACAAAACTGGTCATCTAGAAAATCTAATTTCCAAGGCAATTAGATCGGGTCTAAGTCTTAAACATTCTTAGTGAATTTGGCTATTCAAATTTATATTAAAATTTATTTTTAACTTTAAAACCGGTTTATATTGCCAGTAGAGAATTTAAACTGACAAGGGTAACAATACGTCAAGCAAGTTTTGAACCTTTACAATACAATTAAAATAATATCATAAGAAAAACAAAACTGGTCATCTAGAAAATCTAATTTCCAAGGCAATTAGATCGGGTCTAAGTCTTAAACATTCTTAGTAAATCTGACTCTTCAATTTTATATTAAAATTTATTTTTAACTTTAAAACCGGTTTATATTGACAGTAGAGAATTTAAATTGACAAGGGTAACAATACGTCAAGCAAGTTTTGAACCTTTACAATACAATTAAAATAATATCATAAGAAAAACAAAACTGGTCATCTAGAAAATCTAATTTCCAAGGCAATTAGATCGGGTCTAAGTCTTAAACATTCTTAGTAAATCTGACTCTTCAATTTTATATTAAAATTTATTTTTAACTTTAAAACCGGTTTATATTGACAGTAGAGAATTTAAATTGACAAGGGTAACAATACGTCAAGCAAGTTTTGAACCTTTACAATACAATTAAAACAATATCATAAGAAAAACAAAACTGGTCATCTAGAAAATCTAATTTCCAAGGCAATTAGATCGGGTCTAAGTCTTAAACCTTCTTAGTAAATCTGACTCTTCAATTTTATATTAAAATTTATTTTTAACTCTAAAACCGGTTTATATTGACAGTAGAGAATTTAAATTGACAAGGGTAACAATACGTCCAGCAAGTTTTGAACCTTTACAATACAATTAAAACAATATCATAAGAAAAACAAAACTGGTCATCTAGAAAATCTAATTTCCAAGGCAATTAGATCGGGTCTAAGTCTTAAACCTTCATAGTGAATCTTTCTATTCAATTTTATATGAAAATTTATATTGTTATTCTGTGCTTTTTTGCGCTTCTTTTAGGCGTAGATTCGATTTTTTTATAACAATTTAATTTGTGTCATTTTTTCATCTTATTGTTTTATTCAAAATAATAATTTTCACACATTTTTTTATTATTATGGACTAATAGTTGAACCAAATTCACAAACTCTATAAAGCGAAAACACAAATTTTACTGTATTTTTCTCATTCTGGTTTTTGCTAGTGTAAAACGGCCTTCAAGACGGAGGCTGCGAACATAAATTAAAGTTTTTTCTTATGATTTCCTAATCTAGAAAAATTATATTTTTGATATAATTGACTTATCTATAGTTTTAACTTATTTCGACTTTAAATTTCCTCTTAAAAAATCAACTAATGAAGTTATCTGATTTTTACAGATATCGTTGAATCTGAAAATAACAAATTAAGTTTAATTATTTGAAGCAAAGCGTCTTCCTTCAAATATCTTGATTTGTTTACTCGCACCTACAACTGTCAAGGTAAAATACCCCCGAAAAAAATCAACATCCTATTGTATAAATTTAAATCAATATGAAAACCAGTAGAATTAGTATTATTATTATTCCTCATCTATAAGCGCGATATTCGCAGTTTTCAGGCAGTCACGACTCTCTTGGAGCCCGTTGCGTCTCACCAACCAATCAAATGCTCTATTGTGTCACGGTTGACCAATTACAACGCTTCTCCGTGACATAATATCTAAAAATAGCTCGCGATTTATAAACTAAACCGCATATGTTTTCATTTGTTGTTTGTTTGAGTTGCTTGAGCCGTGCGGTCGCTGTGCTCCGAAAACTTACGCGGGATCCTCGTAAATGAAATGAATAAAGTCGGTAAAGAAATTGAGATAAATAAAGATAATAAATCGGGAGAACTTTGTTTTAGAAAAGGACATAAGTGCCGCCGATTGTCGCAAAGTGGGAGATTCAAAATTGGAAGTGGTTATAGGAAGAGTCACAGGTGGTTTGCCAAAAGGTAAATTTTAATGTTTACCATTTTTTTACTATAACTGCTTCCGAATTCCGCATAGTTTTCAGCGACTTTTCTATCAATATATAGAAAAAACATACTTTTACCAAAAAACCTGCGGTATACTGTGTCCATAATAAATCGAAAAAATATTCATTTGTCAAACCCGCACCAGGCACTCAATTCATTGTATTTAATAATACCACAATAAGAACGATAGATTAATTAGATAAAAATTTTGGATAAAATTTAAAAATATATATTTCTATATGTTTTATGCCCGAAAGTTGCCCAGTTTCATGCGGGTTTTACTTTTCACAAAAGCTTGCTTTAATTTACTATCTAGAATAAATCAAGTTTAAAAAAAAAAATCAAAATAGAAAGCCATCAAAAATAAAAACAAAATTGTATAAAATATGTATGTAGCTAAGGCCAGTTTTTGTTTCTGAAAAAAAAAACTTAAGATTTTCCAAAAATATTAAAATAAAACGGATATATCAAAGTAGAGTTATTCTCGTACCTATCTAAAATACCTAGGTACAGAACATTCCAAATTTGCTATTCCCTTAAACTCTCAATTGGTAAACTTATACCGAATTTTAGGCGATTTTCGTTTTGCCTGTTGTCTACTCTTTTGACAGATAAACAATGTATTAAGCGCCAGTTGTCAACCGAGCAATCATATTTGGTTGACAACTGAAATTTAAAGAGTTGTTTAGCTGTCAATCATGACCAAAATCGCTTGGAAATTATATTGTGGTGGAGCTTCTTCAACGCCTTACCATAGAGCTTTTCGGCTGGTTTAATGGCTACTCATCAAATCAGTGTAAGAACTTTATACTCTTGTTTCAGTGGAAGTTATTAGGTCACACCCTATTAATTTTTATTAAGGTATTTTTCGGAGATGAGGAATTATACATATTTGAAAACCGAGCGTCCTTTCCCATTTATACTACTAACCACTCATAGTTCTTAGAATTTTCTTTGTTGTTTCGAATTTGGATGGACTACAGTATACTTTACTATATTTAGGGTTCCCATTTAATATTCTTTGATATCCACTAATCTATAATCAATGGCACAAGACTCATCTGCATGCCCCTTGAAATTTAATATCGCCAAATTCATATTCAAATGGAAAAAAAAACTTCGAATTTGTTAAACGCATTTAATTAATAACATAGATACATATTTTTGATAAACTAACTGAAAACATCACATGTACATTGTTTATTAGGCCATGAAAATTCTTTGCTAAAGAAAATGAGTCCAAGTAGCAAATATTTTTAGGAAAAATCGTAGCATTAAGTCATAAATCACGCTGAGAGTATATAAAGTGGAGACTGAATATCTTATTTTAAAACAGATCAAATTACGCAGTGTTTAATTACAGTAAAACTGTGGTACTTTCATTTCTAATCAATCTACCTACCAAGGCTAATTATTTGTTTTAATCAAACAATTTGCTCAATTCACAGAAAACCGTTGTTTTGTCTCTTTGACTTTTTGATTTCGAGCTCCTCGACCGGTCCCCCTCCCCTCCGCTTTGCAGGGGTACAGTTACATTATTCTCTGTGATATAGGAGTATTGTATGGTATTTAGAGAAAAGCTTTCAGTACGAAAAATTGTTGATTGATAAAGTTGTATGTATATTTTATGTGTGTGAAAATATTCGATACAAAGGTTAATTCTTGACACATCATCAAATCTCTAAGTAAAACTTTGGGTGACTCAAAAGTAAAATCACTGTGGGAGCACAGCATAATAGACTATGAGATAGTAACAGGTGATGTTCACCCATTTTATACTGCCTGCCTTTTTAAGGGTTGATAATTAACCCTAAAACGAGGAAGACAGAAGGGGTTTTGACCGTTGCGCCCTTTCCGGTTTTAATGAAAATTGGCTTCTCATTTTTGAAAAACTTTAGTGTTTTTTCATCGGCATGCAATTTCAAAACATGGAAATTTCCTTTTTTTTTTCATTTTTATGTGAGCCTTTCAGCCCTTTGGGCTATTTGGACATGCATACCTTTCATTACTAGACCTTATATTTATTTGAACTACCTTATATTACAAAGGTATGCAATAAAATATCACGGAAAAACACAAAAGTTTTTCAAAAATTGAAAGATAAATTGCATTATGACCGGAAAGCGCCCTTTCTATCTTCCTTGTTTGAGGGTTAATTATCAACCTGTAAAAAGGCATGCGGTATAAAATGGGAGAACGTCACCTGTCACCATCTCCCGGTCTATAAGAAGGGATGTTGAACATGTTTTGTGGTGTTACCTTAAAGCCAAACGACATGCCTTTTTTTGTCGCCCAGGCTCTCGATAAGGTATTGTCTCTCGATATAAATCTTTATTTTTCGCTCAATGTATAATTTTCTAGTGAAACTTTTAGGTTTTAATTGACGAGTAATAATAAAAACTTATATAATAATGGTGGACACTACTTATATATAATAAAAAAGCAATAAAAGTCGGTACTAATAGGCAACTAATACAAAGGTAAAAGTAATAAATTAAAAAAGGAAAGGTTGAGACGTAGGTAAATTACCTATGTTAATTATTATAATGAAAAAATAAAAGTTTATATCTTGCTGGAAGTCTTGACAGTGGCAATCTTTTTGCAAAAAAAAAATTAATTATTTTTTACGTTCTATTGATGATATCTAACCTATTGTATATATACCTGAAAGGAGAGGCAGATTTATGTTTTATTTGTATAGCAGCATAACATCATAATAAATCAAGATTAATAACATTAAAAGTATGTACCGAGAGTTCAAAACAATGAACAACCTCAAACCAACAATACCAAGAAACGTTTCATCCTTGTTAAAGTTCATCAGGAGGTTTTGTACATCTTTGATTTGGCATTGAGATGCCCTTAACGTGATTATCTAGCAAATTATCAATAGTAAAGAACAACTTAGCGCCACCTGGAGGAATTGGTGTTCAATTATTTACGTTAGAATAGCATTTCAGCTAAAATTACTTAAATAAACAAACACAATAATCCCATGCATGTATTGTAATTGTATTTATTTATAATGTACAATGTTTTTTTCCTGTACAAGTCGAATATCTTGACAATTCTTAATGAATTTAAAAACTTTGACCATGAATTATTGTTATTTAACACTAGCAAAGGTTCATTCTATCTATAATTTAATTGTCTGTGGGTGTCAAAATAAATTAAATACTTTTATGTCGAATAACTATTGTATAATTTGCTGGAAAAATATGTTTTTTTTTTTTGTTAAATTTATTATCACTGGTGTTAATTAAATATGACAGTTTATTCTTTAAGCTGTTTAATCTTTATTTTCCGAAACATTAGAAAAAATACTTTTTACTTGAATATTTTTAAATGTTAAAGATTACCACCAACGCGAAGTTTATACTTAATTTCAATAAAAACAGGATTTAAAAAGTTATTTTTATCGGTAAACATTGTTATTGCATTTTGAAAATAACATACGAATTTAGGCAACCAAAAATTCATACTTTTATTTATTGTCCGGAAGATTTCAATGAGATCCTTCATCGATTTTTAAATGACACATTTAAATATCTTTTAATGTATTTTTAACGATACTTTTTAAATTTACCCCATACGTTGGTACGAGGTTAAGTGCATAAAACATTTTTTTTGAAAAGTACCATCTTATCGGACCTCTCCGCATTGTCCCAAATTAAAAATTATTTTAAGGTAGACGGGTCATGATGTTTTTTCTGCCATTTCTTTACAGAAGTTTTTAAAACGAATCAATGACTGTTTTAAATTAGGTGGCCAAAATAATAATAATAATAAGCCTAATACAGCGGACCACATCACCTAGGCCTGATAACATGGAAAGGGTTCCCACAGAGCTTCATACTTTTGGTATCTTTGTATACCTAGTATGAGTTAATATTCCCTGGAGAGAGTGCAAAACCGTTTGGCTTGAAATCATAGATAAGCCTAATAACAGGCGAAAGAACAATACCATACACAAAATAAACTGAATGTCTAGAAAAAAAAGGCCGATCCGTTAAGTATATATTCTTTGGGTCAAAAGAAGGTAATTATTATTCAAAATAGTAGAAACATCGAATTTTTTGCATTCCCCTATTTTGGGGTCGTAAAACACGAACATCATTATTTTTTTGGCAGTCGCACATAGTATTCCCTCCAAAGAAAATATTTTCACTTTCACATACATTTTCCGACCCATTCCACTTCCACTAAAACACATTTGCTCATCCTGAAACATCGCACATTTTGTATAAAACTGTACGTAACATTTTATTGAAATATAGCATAGAAAACACTGATAATAGAGCAGAAAATAAAGTACACAAGTGTTGGTCACGTCGAACAAATACAATGTTGCCAAAAGGCCTATCATTTCTTAAATTTGTTTGTCTCCTAAAAAAAATAGTTAAAATCATAGTTGTGAGGTATTTTAATACTTTAATTATTGTGTGGAGATTTTTATATTGGGCGTAATAACATTTTTTTACTAGAGCAGTTGACTTAAATCTCTCTCAAAATTATATTACTTAGCTACAATGTTTTAAAGTGTAATGTCATAATTAGACTGACAAATTTTTGTTTGTTTATTAAAAGTTTGCCTAAATCATGTTTCTAATAATTAATAAAATAGTTAACAATTTGAATTATGTTTTGGTGCAAATCACAACAATTTTTTAACGAATCATTCCCGATATTTATGCAAAACTTCTAGATAATAGAAATAAATTTTAAAACATACGTACGTAATGTTGCTATTACTAATTTTTCGAATTGTTACATGTGGCATGTATGAAATATTATGAGGGGTAAATGATTTTTTGGATTTAAAAAGAGATAAAAAAAGTCAGAAAGACTGATGCTTGGCTGGATGGTTCTGGCTAATCAGGTTGCTAGTTTTGCTGCGTGTCATCAGCCTTGTTGCCAGTATTGGGTAGTATCGCAAAGTTATGATCTGTTTCTTTACTTCCTATTACTGGTAGATATTTCATGAATTGGTTTTTCCAAGTATTAGGCAGCCGCTGACTATCATCAGTTGCCCTACAGTCCTGAGGACACCCGTGAGAACATCCGACATAATATATATATATATATATATATATATATATATATATATATATATATATATATATATATATATATATATATATATATATATGCATGCCAAATCGATCACCCTTCTTGTCCAAAATTTGACGCAACGTAGAGAGTTGTACGTGGGCTCATTTTGAAGTTATACTTATGTTGTAGTATTTTTTAAACAGTGGCATTTTTGGAAAAATTAAAGTGGCGGAATCAATATGGCCTATTCAAAGAACAAATTTTTAAAAACGCAGAGAAAAACAATTTATAGAGGTTTTTGTAGACGGCAAAATATTCCGTTTTAAGGCTCAGTTCTTAGTATTTGAGTGCGTTTATCATGAATATGGCATCATAATATCGAAATTCAAAATGGTGGATCCAATATGGCGGCCAATAACCCCCGAGATGCATATTATGGCTATAAAGAAGGGTACAATCTACTTTACGGGGGTTATGACATCACTGATAACGAATCCCGCATCAAAATATCGAAATTTGAAATGGCGTATCTAATATGGCGGCCGTTGATCACCGAGATATTTCTTGTGGGTGTAAAGAAGGTAATATCAAGATGAAAATTTTTTCATATGTTGGATCAATAGTTTATCCTCCATTGCCACAATTTGTAAAATTATTTTCTAACAGCCTTCTTGACCAGTCTTGAATGAATACACCTTACTTCGTGATGAATCAACTGAAATCAAATTTAACACTAACATACAAATAGAACTATTGAACGTTATTTGGCAACGCACATTCGGTTGTTATATATATATATATATATATATATATATATATATATATATATATATATATATAGTATAGGAATTAATTTTTCTTGAAAAAAATGTAGTGTCCATTCTTCTAACTGGACTGTTAAAAATACTTTTGAAAAGTGAATACACAAAAGAGTGAGTGATTATAATTGGTTTATGATGTAATTAATTTTTGTTTAACACAAAAATCTCTGTTCTTAATGCATTCGCCGAAACCGTCAGTTGAAAAAGATTCGAAAGAATCGAAACGTTCTGAAAAATAAAAATATATATATATATATATATATATATATATATATATATATATATATATATATATATATATATATATATATATATATACAATAAGTATGACTACTTTATTTATGTAGTTTTAATATAAAATGAACCATATTCCCGAGAAAATAACCAACTAAATATATATATATATATATATATATATATATATATATATATATATATATATATATATATATATATATATATATATATATATATATATATATATATGTGTGTGTGTGTGTGTGGTTCAGTATTAATCCAGGAATACACCTCATTTGGGATCTTCTGTGCTTGGTGGTTGTAGATCAACCACCAAGCACAGAGATTTTGGCGAAACGTCTGCAAACTTCTGCAGGAACCAAACGAACGAACTTTTTTATTTTATACTAGCGACCCGCCCCGGCTTCGCACGGGTGCAATGCTGATACTAAATACACTACAGAAAAACTGTGACTATTTATTTTATTTTTACAACAATTATTACATCGGCCTCCGACGCGCTATTTATAGGCACGCTGCCGCCGCCCCGGTCGGCCAGTACCGCCGCCCCGGTCGGCCAGTACCGCCGCAAGCGCTACTTCCCGCAATTTTAAATCTGTAATATCTTCGAAAATATTCATTTAAATCTTGTGCTGTAAAGGACCATATAGATCTATATTAAATCAACAATGTATTTAAGCTATTTAATTGGATAAGGATTAATGCTGTATTGGTTAAAATCGCTTCAAAATTTGCCATTATTTGTCGTAAAAAGTAAATGACAAAAAAATGTTATTGTGGGATATCCATGAGAGATAGACATATACCATCGCGGAGTTTTCTGCAGACCTTTTCAATGTATACAAATAATTAGTACATTATTTTGATAAATCTCATAGGGTTCAGCCTGCGTTTGCAATGTAAGCGGAAAAAAATATGATAATTAACGACATCACATTAGAAACCTCAAAAATAACAGTATTTCTCCACTATTTAATGGATGTTATTATACATATAAACCTTCCTCTTGAATCACTCTATCTATTGAAAAAAACCGCATCAAAATCCGGTGCGTAGTTTTAAAGATTTAAGCATACAAAGGGACATAGGGACAGAGAAAGCGACTTTGTTTTATACTATGTAGTGATACAATTTTTCTTTTGTCTTTTTTTATAATAATTTTAATATCTTTTGTTTATAAACTGTTACAATAAAATAATATAAAAAAAACGTCGTGACCCTTCTACCTTAAGATAATTTTTGATTTGAGACAATGTAGGGAGGTAGGATAAGATATAAAATATTATTTTGCCACAAACGATAAAACATTAAAAATCTAAATCAAATTGACTTTAATATTTTAAAATAGATTACAATAATGTTATTTCTAAAATACATAAACCATTCAAAAAGTAGTTCTTTTCCTTTATATTTTTTTCTAGAACGGATAGCGAAAATTATTGTCAAAAGATGTTTTTTTAATTCAATTTAAAGTGTGTTAAATTTTGTGTGTTACTTAAAACACCTAATATAGTGATTAAATATCAATAAACATTTGATACTCATTTTTGGCTATCTGATTTTCATATTTGAGTTGAGTATTGCATTTTACACAGTTTAACATTGTATGTTTTCAAAATTTATATAAAAGTTAGTACAGTGCATGTTTCCAAATTATGTGTTTTAATTTGTGCGTACAACTAAAATCTTTGTTCATAGGTAATTTTTAATTCAATTGTTTATATATAATAAATTTAACAGTATGTATTTTTGTAGAAAACTTATATTCTGACAGTTCGCAACGTCCTGATCAATGTAATATGTACATATAATACATATTTGACATACAAATAGTAATTTGTCACTATTGAACGTTATTTGGCAATGCACAGTCGGTTGTTTCTACCATGACTAGCTAGATGTTTCTTCTAGTATCTCTTCTCCTATTTTTTTTTTTTTTTAAATAAGCCGCGGTACTCATTGAGCTCTCAACTCCTGTGCCACTGAAGCAAACTGGAATAGTAGAGAATTTGGCTCATTTTTCACTTTACTCTTTTCGGTGAGATTCGTATTTCGAAGCTCCTGTATCTCTTTTATTACGTCATTAAGTAAATCTTAATCGGAATGAAAAATTGTACGTGCGTTTAGGCGGAAGAGTAAGGTGGTCCATCAAGTAAGAAAAAATGTACAGTTTTCCTCAAGAAAAAACAAAGGTCGAATCAAGACGATGTAACATCAAAACAAGATATTAGCACTATTTATTTATTTCAAAATCTTAAATAAACAAAACAATTCGTTAAAATCCTACATCGCACCTTGAAATTCACACAAGACAAATAGAATGCTTTTAACATTTTTTCGATGCGAACGAATTTAATAGGAACTTATCGCTTTCGAACTTTGTTATTAGGTAGTTTTAGCAATATGTGAGCGCAGATAGCGATATAATATCAAACCAAACTAGTTAATTAGATTGATAATTTAATGTTATTTTACTTTTGACGCATAGATAGAGATTTGTAATAGTTTTGTTCACAGAACAATCAAAGACTAGTCAGTGCGAGTCAGATCGTTCAAAGACACTTTGCCAACTGTTACCTGAGTGTTTTTGTAAATTCGGATTCATGCTGACTAATTTGTGATTTCTCTACGAACAGAGCTGGTGAATGATTTCTTCGTACTATATTCATATATGTATAGAATAGACCAAAAGCATATTATTGTCTTTTTTGTACGACATAATGAATTATGTGAAATTGTTTATGCTAGATTTGTATATATATATCTGGAGCTTTATTAGGATTAGGTAAGCAAAAAACTGTTATTCTTATTATTACATCCAAGGACGCAACAGTATTCCTTCACCGATTTTATATCTCCCATATTGCATATACATACACCCATAAACAACTATTAATATTAAATCATTTTTTCTTACATTGCAACGTAAATCAAAATAAATGCATTTTTAAAAAATATTTTATTGTGGCGAAATGAAAAAAATTTAATGCTAGTCTTTTTGATGCAATTTGTATTCACGAGCCTCGACAAATTCAAACAACACACATATAAAACAAGACAGTTGATGTTTTTCCTTACACCTGCAGAACCAACTATATATTTTTCATTAAATATGCGATAGCAAGACATTTTTCCACTTTTACTTTGTTTTCCAATACTCAGTTTTTCTTTAAAAAAAAGCGCATTAAAGGAGTTCGTTAAAAAACGAACTTCGTTTGTAGTCATAGTGGCAAAAAACGACTTTTAGTAACAAAAAAAACCAGGCCGACCTAGAGAAATCAATAATATGTGGATATCTTGATAAATACACAATAAGTAACTAAAACTAATTTTAAAATATAATATATATTTTTTAGAACCTCCGAATGCCAACAAAATAAACACGAATGTTGAAATAAAATATTAATCTCCTGGGGGGAGGGGATGTTGAGTATACATTGAGGATTTCTTTCAGTAACTTTATGTTACTTTTTTTTCGGTGCACTGAATCCATTTTTCGTGTTTACCAAGCTCAAATTTGGTTCAGTTTTGAGCTGTGGCCAATTTTTAATCCCATATGATGGTTTGTTCGACTTTTTCGAAAAAAAAATACGGGGGGTAATTGAATTTTTATTACATATTTAATTTAAAAAAAATAATAATACAAAGTTCCTTCTTTCTCATTCACATATAAGCTCCTTTAGATCTGCGTCTTTCCACTGTGCCGTATTAATAACTTGTACAATCCTATGTTGCCGATTATAGAAAATCCACGCTTTTTAAGCCATCGAGCTGTTGTCAGACGTACCAATTATTAATATTGAAAAGGAAAAAAATAATTGAGAACGTCAAAAGAGCGGCACCAGGGTACAGAATGAATACCGGGGAAATAACAATAATATGTTACGCTGATGACGCCGTTATAGTCTCGGAAAATGAAGACGATCTCCAAAGATTTCTATTTGCATTCCACACCATAAGCAAGCAATTCAACATGAAAATATCCATCGATAAAACTAAGTCAATTGTAATAAGCAAAGTGCCCTTAAGATGCAAACTAGTAGTGGATGACAAACCAATAGAACAACTCATGACCTTCAATTACTTAGGAGTTGAGATATCGGCAAACCAAGACAGAACAAGAGAAGTAAGAAACCAAGTAAACAAGGCAAATAGAATCTCAGGAATCCTGGCGGATATAATATGGCACAACACATACATGAGCAAGGACGCAAAAACAAAAATCTACAAGACCTGTATTCGACCGTTAATGACGTACGCAATAGAGACGAGAGCTGACAACACAAAAACAAAATCAATTCTAAGAACTGCCGAAATGAAAGTATTAAGAGGAATATCGGGATACACATTAAGAGATCACATACGCAATTCAACAATACGCGAGAAACATGGAATGCAGGATATAGTAAGATGGGGACGGAAGCGCAGAAGAGCCTGGAATGAGCACGTAGGAAGAATGGCGCACAATAGGATAGCGAGAATCGCCCGAGATGGAACACCGGAAACCAGAAGACCAATAGGTAGACCACCTAAAAGATGGAGAGAGTCCTGGATTTCAACATCAAATGAGATGAATGATTAAGTTGGAAAAAACAGGCTGTAAGCCTATAACAAGAGGAAGAAGAAGAAGAAGAAAAGGAAAATCTTTACAGAAAAAGTAATTTAAAATAAAATGTTTTTAGAACGAACTAAGTAGTGTCATGGCACTGTAGAGCACTATCCTACGAGCCGCTACTGTCTTGATAAAATACCTTTTTATATCTTTTACAATGTTGTCACCATCTAAACTACCTAGCTTGTAATCGTCTACATACAAAACTAGCATTCCCCTTCGCGGTGTTACTTGCACTATTTTTGCGTCTGATATTTAAGGTCACAGAAGTCAACTCAACTGTGAGAGCGGCTTGCTATAAGATCTCGCCACCTTGCGGCCAAAATGAGAAGCAATTTTTCATCTTTTTATAGCTTATGATACTTCAGAATACATAATAAAACCACGCATAAAATTTGGTGACAACTAGTTCTTGAGATTTTTGCGAACATACACACATACTTCTCATTATATAATAGTGAGATAACCTGTTAGCAACAATTTTTATTATTATTATTTTCCTAGAAGAGATTAACTCTTTCAAACAGAAGAATTACCCTTGAAAATGAAGTTATGAAACGTTACACGTGATTGGCAAAAAGGAAAAGTATAGAAATGAATAAAAACATGAAAGTAATTTTATTATCAACTAATACGGGGTAAGTAGAACGCACACTTTTTTTACACTTTAAACTATTTCAACAAAAACACTCCATAAAAATTAAAGATAATAAAAATTGCTCAATTTTTTCAAACATCCTTGCTAAATCCTTAATTTTGGATAAAGACGATTTAATTCTTTCAAGTGTTTATTATAATACTTTAATCCCGTACAAGTTGGATGAAGCCTGTGAGATAATAGAAGTGTCGAAATTAGTATTTGATTATTAGTTATTTTTCGCTATTTTTCTAAAATAAACAATCTTTTCAAACATGACCGACAGGTTTATTTTTCTAGGAATAAAATTGTTTTTAGAGATAAAACAATTTAAAAGCCAGAACGTGACGGGATACATGAATTGACATTTTTAAAGATGTTTTATTATATTTATATCTACATATAGTAATATTTTTAAAAGAAGAAAATCGGGTAACGTGCGTATTGGGACAAGTATTACGTTAGGATGTCGTAGTAATTGATTTTTCTTTCCTTTACACGCGATTTTAGTATTATTTTTTTCTTGGAGAATGTATTGACGTTTCGTAGATTAAATTTTACATATTTTTTTTGTATCTCATAAATGACGTTATTTAAAAGGTGCATCATATAGATATGCAACACAACGTAACTCCACGGCACAACATTTCGTTACACGACGAAGATACGGTTGTGCAAGGCTTTATTTCCGAAACAATGAGAGTTCGTTCTTTTATAAATACACGTCGAGAATTCACTAATATATATATATATATATATATATATATATATATATATATATATATATAGGGTATTAGGTTTCTATATCAGTACATTTGGGAGGGGAGGGTGGACTTTTTACACAGATGTGCTTCGGGGATTCGTAATATTGAATAAATCTATTATCGTTACGTTAGGCAACTTTAATACAGGTTTGTATTGTGAGTGGACAACTTTCTAAATTAATTTTCATTTGTATCGATACAGCGAGAATCGGTTTATTTTATAAAAAAATCGATCTTAGAATCGTGTTTCTTTCTAAATATCGTTCACAACGTAGCCCACACGTGGAGATTTCATATTCTATTTTGTTTGGTTGTTGCTTTGCTGATATAGAGTGGTAAGCAATGAGAAAGTCGCGTCTTGTCACATGGACACAGGTGTTAATGAGAGCTCCCACGTGGAATGACACCTGGTTTATGATCGTTTATCAATTTTTCTAATTAGTTTTTAATGAATTAGTAGTGTTTCTAATAAATTTATAAAACTAATAATTAATTATCATAAAACTCAAATTGTTGGTAAATTCTCTCCAATTGTCTTATTTTTCAAACTGTTACTTTTTACGCATTGAAACCATTTACAAGCCGAGCAATCAATGTTGCCAACCTTGTTGAAAAAAATTACCACTTCAAATTGTAAAATTTCCCAATCTTAAATATTTTCTCATCCGCCATTTTACTGTTATTATTGTGTTTAAAAAACACGTTCTAATTATTATTGTTTGCTGGTTAAAAATACATAAAAAATTATTTTTAAATGTTTATATTGATAAAAATAATTTTGGATAACGTTATAACCATGAAATCACTAAAAGTTTTCGGATTATAACACATAATATTTGGTACATATCTATTTTAGATAAGTATTATGTAAATGTATAATTATGTAATTTTCTATCAGTAAACGTTACGTTACAGAATATTTTACACAATCTGTCTTTTTTGCAGATCACACATATTCTATCAAGAGGCTGGTAATATATATTAGATAAAATCTTCTCTGACTATACATTTGAGTCTGGCTAACTATTTTTGCTAATTCTAATAAATCAGGAAATTCTAAATTTTTTAAATTTGAAAATTTCAAATCACATCGACCATTGCTACCAGTAAAGATAAATAATACTTGTGCTATTCATTTAAGCAGAATATTTTTTAGATCATCGTCTTGGTGAGGTTAATTTATAAACTTCACATTTGTAGTAATTTAACCCTTAAAAATACTCGAAAGAATCACGACAAACAAAAGACACAAAATTATATGAAAATATTTATATGTCAAACATCAAAAAGGCCACTCCTCCCCCACTGATCATAAACAACGTTCCAACAAATGTTTTGTTATTTAAATCTACTGGTATGATCGAAACTAAAAACGTTATTTGTTTCTAAAAATAGGCCTTTTCATTATTTAAATTTATGAATGAGCCCTCGTAAAATTGTATATTTTTTAAACGCTTACAAATATTTCCTGAAAGTTATTTGTTTCTAAAAATAGGCCTTTTCATTATTTAAATTTATGAATGAGCCCTCGTAAAATTGTATATTTTTAAACGCTTACAAATATTTCCTGAACGTTATTTATTTCTAAAAATAGACCATTTCACTGTTTGAATTTATGGACTATCCCCCGTAAAATTGTATATTTTAAACGCTTACAAATATTTCCTGAAACATCTGGCATAATATGTAGTTACAAGTTGTATTTTATTTAAGTTTAAAAATTATGTTTGTGCATTTTCACAGTTTTAAACTTAATTTTTACCAAAGCAAAGTAAAAATTATGTCTATATAGCTTGTATATATAAATCCAAGGTATAATAAATATTTATTTTGGTGTTTTACAATTTCTAAGTTAATTTATGTATGACAAGTTGCTGCATTTTCCTTCAGGATCAGATAATTTCAAAAAATTGTTAATTATTATTAGCTAAACACTAAAAGCAAGTTATTGCCTAAGTATTCAAACATAGATTTTGATTCCAACGTGCAATGCCAACAGGGTATTCGATTACTTTTGGAAAATTACTTCATATTATGTTTTATTACGTTTAGGGAGGCGGATACAGCCTCTCTCTGAGGGGGGGGGAGGCGATAACATAAGAGCAAAAAAAGATCGAAATTACCCCCCCACCTTATTTGTATAACCGAAAGCGAGTTGACAGAATTAATTCAATGTCGAGGAAGGGGGAGAGTCATCGAAATTCGCGCTCCTAATGCAGCAGACAGACATGTCTATTTTTCTGAATTTTGTGGTGGGGGGGGGGGGGCGATCGCCTCCGCTGCTCGCCTCCTTAGATTCCCCCCTGCATTTAATGCACATAAATTTTTCCTGAAGAGCTATTGTTTTTTTCGGTAGACATCAATTAAAAACTTTGAATGGTAAAAAAAACGGATCAAAACACAATTTGAGTGATAGCGCTGTTAACGTGAAGTGAATTCACATCATAGTAGACAAATCAACGCTAAACGCTCACTTGTTTGTTTTTTGGAGTTTTTTATTTGTTTGTCGTTATAAAATAGTTTATATGTGTGACACAATTCACATGCACTTCCATAAATTCTCCAGAAAAGGTGTTAGTTTCTGTTCCAGTGGCTCCTCCAGACGAAAACAGTAGTTACAACTAGCTCGCGGTGACCACATAATAGAAATAGTTTTTTTCTCTTTTAATTTAAGGACTATACAATGATTTTATCAAAATAAAGAAGTACTAACCCTTATTTGTGCTCTTGTTTTTACTTTTTTTCAGTATCTGGTGGAATTTTTTTCTAATTTTAATCTTTTAACACTATTGTCAGTGTAATCGCGAGAGAAGCAAGGTCTCAAAATTTGGCCTCTTCAACTTCAAAAGCATCGCCAACGTTGTCACGTGTATAAGATGAAATAATTCCTGCTGACACTATGATGGAAAATTCAACTATTAAGTTGTTTCCCCACAGTGCTTGTTTACGTATTTATCCTTTAAAAATATTATTTGAATTAAATATGAAAATTGAATTACTAATTGAAATAAAAACTTTAAGGCTTGTAATAACAGCTGTATAGGAGTGTTTGAGACCCGATGGAGGCCCTCGGGTGCACTCAAGTTTCCTTTATGTTTTTTTGGAGTGCGTTGAACTCGAAAAATATATAGACAATTTAAATAACAATTTTATGGTTTATTAATTGTTTAAAACCAGATAACTTTTTATCTTAACGAGATACAAAATTTTTTTTAAATAGTTTTTTGTTCCTTATAAAAAGATAAACAAATTTTTATTGTAGTTCGTTTGATAAAATTATTATATCAATAATTATTGCAGATTTAGTGTAAAATAGCTAAAAAATCGGACATAATTGGGAGTTACTGGGGCTGAAATAAATATTTTTGGTATATAATGACTTGCTTCAAGGGTATATATACTATACTTTGATAATTTAATATTAGAAATGGTCATTGAACAATTTTAAAAGCATAAAGTCGAAATTTTTCATCATTTTTCTTCAACTTAGTTGTTTATAAGATAATTCAGACTAATTATGACGTGATATCTCCCATAAAAGTTATGCGAAAAGAAAGAAATTATTACATAGATTCGGAGACTTTTTGATTTTTTGAATTGTTTCAATTAGAACCGAAGTTGTGACCAATTTAAGTTGTATCGTGGAAGCTATATAAACAAAACACGACTACGCGTGAAATTCGGCGTAGAGAGACCATTTCAAATCCAGCGTTATAACTTAATGCACTTACGTTATGGAATTAAATGCTATATCAAATATAGATGTATGAATATATATTGACCACAGTTATTTGTTCACAACTTATAATAAAATAAATTACTGTAAAGTTCATGGCTGGTTTAGATTGAGAATTTTAAAAATTAAATATGCAGTTTGTAGGTACATCAAATTATATACGCAAATTTTTTTGTTCATTTGAGGTCAAAAAAGGTTGAATTGCACAGTAACACCCGATTTGTCTGGTTTTTTTGGCTGTCTTGCACTAAATTTACAATAACTTTTGTTCTAATAATTTTATCAAAACGATCTCCCATAAAAATTAGTTCTTTTTATAATAAACAAAAAACTATTTGGAAAAATATTTGTATCTAGCTTAGATAAAAGTTATCGGGGTTTAAACAATTTAAAAATAATAAAATTGTTTATAACAAATTGTCTATAAATTTTTCAATAAGCATCCTCGTGATTCGTGTTTAACGCCCCAAAGAACATAAAAACTTGGGTGCACTCGGAGACCTCCATGGGCCACGAACATCCCAGTGGCTTCTAGACTATTACTATATTTAGTTTGAAAAAAATACATTTTTAAAACCTACCCACCCTATAAAACTCCATTTACAACAATTTTTTGTTAATAAATCACACCGTGTTTTGCCGACTTTAAACAATAGAACTGAAATATGTCATTAAAAGCAGGTAAAATTAAAACATTCTAAACAATTCAACAAAAACCTTTAGTTCCTAAAGTCATTAGCGGAGAATATAAAAAAGGCAATAAAAAAAATAAAAATTGTTCCGGCCTTGAAAGTAAACAATAGAGATCTCTGCACTAAAATTAAAATAATGCAGAAGTGGCTAATGGATGTTACAAGGTTGGAGGTTGTTTTTTTTTATTAGCACGTATTTCTTGGTTCGCAGTTTGGTTAACTAAGCATTATAACTCTGTTTATAGAACGCCTAAAGAATTGATTATTTTTTTCTACGGCTGGTAAAAAAATCACATTTTTTTTCCTTTATTTTCATGTATACAGTGTGTCCGAAAGAATCGATCACATCTTTAAAGTATTTTAAATACCGCCTTTCGGATTTTTGGAATCATCACCAACTTACTTTTCTTGTAAATATTCAGGTATAATTAGGGTTACCAGAAGACAGGAATTTTCCTGACATGTACAGAATTTGGACCCTCTGTCAGGGAAAAAGGAAACCACTGTAATTGTCCTAATATTTTTGAAATTGAAAATGGCTGATATAGGTAGTATATTTATTGCTCATTCTGGCAACAAAATATAAAATAATGAAACCCAAAAAAAAATGAGTGTAAGGTACATGTGGGTAATAAGGCCTAGCTAAGGGAGGAATGAAATAAAACAACTAATATTCATTCCAATCAACATATTTTAATATTATTCAACTATAAAGATCAGTTACTATAGAATACAAACGAAAATTGTCAAATTTTGCCATAAACAAAAACAAAAATAAACATTTTTAAAAACATTGTCATTAGGCCTTATTTTACTATAGTAGGGTAATAAGGCCCAGGACCTAACACCTTAAATCCTTAAAAATAAATGAACTGGCACGTCTAACAGCCATCAGGGCATTCAACATCATCAGTATCTTAACCGACGCACTCCTCATGATACCACTTGCCACATTTAGTGCATTGCCTCATATCTGCCATCTTGTCTTTCTCACAACCATGACAGTACCAACTCGCTTGCTTCTGTGAAGCGACACTGTTGTCTTTGGAGGTCGAGATCTTTAGTTTTTTCTTGCTTTCATTGTTTCTGCCAAACAGATCTTTGGTGACAGGAGTTCCTCTGTAATTTATGGCTTTTCTTCTAACTCTTGGTGTTGTTGCCGTAACTTTAATCGGCGTAGGCATAAGTTGATGAAATGCTGTTCTTTTTAGTTGAGCAAGTGGCATATTATCTTCACCATCATCTGAACTAGAACTGCTGTAAACCATGCGGTAAAATTTTCCAGAAGACCTGTTTGGGGTTTGCTCATTAATTTTTTTTTTATGCTGATAATGACGATCCAGCTGGTGGTTTTAGAGTTATTGGCCTGGGAGGATCAGGCGGTTGCCCATTTTCTTTGTAAACATCATCAGATACAGGAGGTGCTGAAGCTTCTGCCAACAAAGACGGAGCAAACGCTGTTTCTGGAATAGCCTGGAGATTCAATCGATATAAACCAGTTGCTTTAAAGCCATTTGTAATGTTACTGTGAGTCATGCATTGGGACCAGACGTTCGAAAGGATAATATTAAATGGTGCCTTAGTAAGTTTCTTGTCTTGATTTTGTTCCATGAATGACAAAACTGCAGCATCCCAATGGTATTCAAATGATCGATAAACAGCTTTATCGAGGGGATGAAGTACATGCGTTGTATTTGATGGCAAACTGTATAATTATATGTCGAGTGGATCTGCGATTTCGACGATGGACAGGTCTAAATGACGAGCTGCCCCATCAAATATTAAAAGACACTTTCTTGCACTTTTATATCTGGTCAGATGCTTTAAAAATTCTTTAAAAAGTTCATTGGTCATATATCCTTTTGTAGATTTTTCTACTAATGATCCAGGTGGCAAGTTGTCAAATAGTTCTGGCTTCAACCGTTTGCCTTTGACAATGACCATTGGTGGTATGGCGGTACCAAGTGCATTTATACATCCCGCGATGGTAACACTCTCTGCGTGTTCCGAAGACTGTAAATGCACTCTTTTAGCCCCCTTTTTAGCCAGAACAGTCTGTTGGTGGTGGATAGTTAGACGGCAACCTTTTTCATCCATATTATAAATTCTTTCAGGATGACTTTTCAGATCTAGTTTATCATAGACCTCATTCATACTCGCGAAATGATCATCGACGATAAATTTATTCAGCTGGATTCATAAACTGGGCTTTTCTTTTTGATATTTCAAGATGTGTATTCATGAACGCTTTGAACCAGTCTTTACCTGCGAGTTTGGCATTTTCATTAAAATTGTGCTTGATGTTATTAAGCTCGCAAAATTTGTAGACCAGGCGTCGGAGTATCCGTAGTGTCAACGGCAGACCTACTTCAGCAAACTTTATTATCCTTTGAACAAGGTCAGTTTCTTGGTCTTTACTCAGTATGGGTTTTCGACCCAGTGTTTTTTTCAAATTGCCACTCTGAAGATGGTTTCTAATAGTTCTTCTGGGAACCCCATACCTCTTAGCAGCTTTAGACGTACTCAGTGTTCCTCTTTGTACTGCTCGGATAGCCGATACCAAGTCGTTTTCCGACCATAACGCTCGGTTGGGAGGCATAGTGATCGTAGGCACAAAAAAAACAATAAATCAATGAGCGACATATTATAATCACCTAACGTTTTGAAAAGAGATGTAAAATACAATATAAAACCTTATAAAAAAAAAGTAGAAGGATAATAAGGCCTATGGTAAAATTTAGTAGGCCTTAATAACCGCCGACAACGTGAGTAATAAAAAATTTATAAAAAACATTTGGACTACAATACGATATTCAAACATTTAAGATTATAGAAGTGTGAAATGAAACAGAAACATACTAGAAATTGACATCGCTAAGTGCTATATTGTAAAAAATTCCGCACAGCCATCCCTCACAATGAATGCTAGGCCACTGGTGAGGGCGAGCGGGATATCACGCGTCAGCAAATTTGAGGCGCCATCTAAGTTGGCTAGGGTGTGAGTATGGCCTTGAGCGACAGCGTTTATTTTAAATGCTATTTTCGTTACTTAGGCGACAGGCCTTATTACTCACAGGTACCTTATTATTAGTTAGGTATATTAATTAGGTATATTCACATACCACATAAAACATCCAGATAAAATGTCAAGAAATTTTCTGAAAAGTCAGTGACATTGTCAGGAAATACCATTATTTGATCGGGTAATTTATTTAGTGTCCTTAAATTAGACAACAGAACAAGTGCAGCCTTATTGTCGTCGAGAAAGATCTCGCATAAGAAAAGAGACGAGATGAGAAGTTAAGACTGCTGGGACCTCTTCTGGAAATATCGCTAAGCGACTAACTCTTTTCTAGATAATTTGCCAACAAGATTCCTTTAGCGTTCTAGTTCATTGTAGGAACTTTTTATACTTACGTTCATAAAACTGTTTTGAACCCCGTAATTTTAAACGCATTTTAAAGTTAAAATACTTTGCAGAAGAGTTTTAATTGTATTACTCATACCAAACCACAAAAAAATAGCGATGTAATTATTGGCTTTGCATACGATACAATAAACAAATTAAAATAAAACAAACTCAAAGTAGTAAAACGTCAAATAAACAATAAAAAAGTCGACTTTCAATCACGATTTTATCTTTAATAAGCATCGATGTTTTTGAATCGCAACTTTTATTTTAGAAATTGATCTCATACTCCAGTGGCGTGGACAGAATAATTTTTACTTAATTATTATGTGTATTCGTATTTAATTTTAAATTTTTGGCATCTCTTTGCGTTGCTATTTGCTGTTGCCAACAAATACAAAGTGAAGATTTAAAAAGGCGAAACAATCCTAAAATAAAATGTTAAATAGATTTAGTCTGCAACTGTGGTTTTTTATAAAATACTTTCAAAACTATTTTAATCGTACATGTAACTGGCCTTAACGGAATTATAGTCCTCCAGCAATTCTTTGTCCACCATTATTGGCTTCAATTTCTTTCTATACACTTTTCCCAACGATAACTCCAACATTTTTTTTTATTACATCCCGCCATTTCGATACTGATTGGGCATAATATAATACTCTTATATCCACGATCCCATCTAGCGGACATCTTTTTCATAACTACATATTTTATTAAAATGCCATAGACAGTATGACATTACATTTCTGTTTCTGTAACAATGTGAGTCTCCTGCCGTTGCTTAATATTCACTAGAATACGATAATGTACTTTATCAATGTTTTCTCTTAGGCCTAGTTTCACAATCGATGGTAACATCAAGTAATTCAGTAACCAATACTTTCAAGTTAACCATGGGGTTTCAAATCCATTTGTTTCACCAATAAAAGTTGAATGTTGGTTACGGAGCCATTGACTTAATTTTATTTGCCAAGTTGGTACTTCAATTTTAGGTTTAATGCCATTATTAAAGCAACAAATAAAGAAGAAATGTTGCCTTTCACAGTTAACCTCTATTTTTGGACTTCCGTTTTGGTTGTTGATCTGTCAACACGTATGCCGATGCGTTCTTGTAAAAAGCAGGAAAAATACGAGGTTTGTACAGTAAATGATCAGTGTAAAGAGGAATGCTTGTTGCGGGGTGAGTTCCTAAGTACTTACAGTAAAGTTTATGCATGGTTATGTGTTTTACAGAGAGTGGGGCGATTTTTGCCTCACAAATCGCACTTTTGTGCAGTGAAATTGAATGAATATACCTGTGGCGGGCGGTTAAATATATATCCGACAGTTCAAGCAATGATGGATCTGTAATATGTTACTTTTTTTTAATGGATAATTAGAAAATTTTCAGATGAGCTACATAATTGCGACGTGGCGTGTGCATACAAAAGTTTTTCGTCTGATTTCGGAAGCGAATGTTTTGTACGCCACTGAATTGTCGAAATTTTATATTCTCTGTTAAGAAACGAGAAACAATCGAAACAACAAAATAAATTATTCACCTATCAAGACAGTGTATATGAAAATTGTGGAAAGGTGGAGCTTTAAATTGTTAATAATAGCGTTGAAAAAAAAATGCATTTAGTTATATATACGTTTTGTTCTATTATTAGAGCTTATTCAAGATAGATTGTGGCTCCCTTTTATTAGAGAGTTTTAGAAACGTACCGTTAACACAATCTATTTTTAAAACATTTACAGTTCATGTGTTTCCTTCATTTTTACATACAAAAAAATGATTAGCAATCTAGCTTATCGCCTAAAGATAGAGGGCATCCGTTGCTCCATTTTTTTTTTATCTAACTTCGAATTATTAAATTTTGTTAATAAATAGAAACCTTGAAATACCAATCAGAAAAGATTAGGTTAGTTCAGGTTAGCACAACGTACAATCGGAATGGGGTTCTTGGGGTACTCTTGTTGTCATTGTGATGCTCAAGAAAGTTAATTTTATCAAGAAGTGGATTAGCTTGATCAAATTGGAAAGCACTTCAAATTTAATTAGATTAATCACTACTGACCATGTCGAAGGCTTTCGATACATCTACATAAAAAGTAGTCACTTGTTGAGCTAGCGCTGTTGTGTGATGTCTCAGTCAGAATTCGAATTGCTTTTTTGAGAGTATCCTTAATTGGTCTGTCGCTGTTCTAAGTCTGCTAGATAGGTTCATTTAATCATAACTACCACTTCGACTTATTTCCGAGCTATAGGAAAAGAACAGCTACTTGCTTGTTTGGTAGTAGCTCTAAGGCTCTATTGGATCCTTTGTCCTAACCTGATACTTTTCCTGTTCGGGCGGCTTTTTATGGTCGCTTTCACCTCCTTCCTTATGATTAACAACGGTTTCCGGAATGGTAAAGGCATCTTGATGAGGATTTCGATTGTCTTGGCAATTTTGACATATCGCTAGATTGTTGGATTGGTTTACTGACAGTTCCTCCTTGTCTTCTTGGAATATAGCTGTTGTGTCACTATGGAAATGGCTATTAAAGTTTTAGCCTTTTCTTTCGTCTGTACGCTCGACTTTATTCGGCAAACCTGTATATCTCCTTGTGATAAAAATTGAAGATCTGTAGACTGTTGTCAAAGAGTTAATTTAGGTAATGTAATTTATGGAAATTAAAACTATAGGGGTAATAAAAACATCTAAAATTGATTATCTAATGTGTTTTTAAGTGCCCGCATGCTGCCAGAATTTTGCTAGCGCTTAGACCTATTGTAAATTTTATTTGAGATCATTACTTCTTATGAAATGCAATACTACAATATTTTAAGTATTTTATTTCGGCATTTTGAAGTCATTCCAAATTTGTTTTATTACTTTGGCGTCAAATTTGTAATAAATACTAAATTTTTACTGTATGAATGTAGGCAAAAATATTAACTTCCTATTATTATTATTATCATTTACAAGCCAAACTGCCACTCCCTCCAGGGATTATTCACTCATACCAGGCATACAAAGACACCAAAAGTATGAAGCTCTGTGGGAACCCTTTCCATGTTATCGGCTCCTAGGTGAAGTTGTCTGCTGTATTTTTCCTACGAACTTTCGGACGGTTCTCGCGGTTGCAAGGAGAACTGCTTTCTGCATAGGTTTATACAGATGCTCACTAAGGCCCAGTCCCTTGATGTTCTGCAGGAGGTTTTTTGGTATCACTCCAGTTGTTGAATTGTTGTGGGAATCGTTTGGACGCTGTTCATTACCCATTATCTTCGGATTTAAACCTCCAGATCTCTGTATTTGGCGATCTTCTCGTTGTATTTTGGCCTTAGGTTGTTGTTGTTAGGTACAGCAATATCGATTAGTGTAGTTCGCCTAGAAATTTTATCTATTAGTATAATGTCTGGTCTATTATGAGCTGCTGTCTGATTCATCAGAACCGTTCTGTCCCAATATAACTTGAACTGGTTGTTCTCAAGAATAGGCTCTGGATTGTACTTGTAATAAGACACTTTTCCTACCTGTAATAGGTTTAACTTTTCTGCTAACTCTTGGTGGAGTATCTTAGCGGCTGAGTCGTGTCTTTCCTTATACTCGGTTGCGCCAAACGCTTGGCATCCTCCAGTTATGTGCTGAATTGTCTCCGATGTTCGACAGCCATATCTGCATTGGTCATTTCTATTGAGGGATCTCTAATGATGAACTTCCTATAGTTCTTCATCGGAATAACCTGGTCTTGGGTAGCTAACGAGAAGCCCTTTGTTTCCGGAAACATCTGTCCTGAAATCAACCAGTAGTTCGACGAATTATTATTATTATTAACATATGTACTCGAATTACAGTTCAAATTGTTTGCATTTATTTATTCTTGTTTTATATTGCTATTAAAAAATGTGTTTTGTTGTATCGTTCTCAACAAATATGTCTTTATAAGTCGTGCCCAACATATCGCTTGAAAAAAGGAGGGTATATTCACAAAACATTGTATCCTGGTTTCTCAGTGATCAACCGTTGAAAAAAATCTAGAAATACTAAATGGAAACTTATTTAAAACTAGCTTTTACCCACAGTTCCGTCTGTAGTTGCTTAGATCGATTGTATTAATTATACGCATCTCCTAGAAAGGCTCTTTTGGAAGCAGTAATAGCTGTCACAAAGTCTATCTAGCAGTACTTTTTTCATGCAAAAATTGCATTGCCTATAGAGATTAGTAATGTTACGGATTTCTTATAACGGAAGCAGAAAGAGAAACGAATATCTCAAATTTTATTTAACGCATGCGGAAAAGGAAGCGAAAACGGAAGTATAAGTAAACAGAAAGCTTTAATTGATTTATTAAAATAATACTTAGTTCCAGTTATGCTAAATCTATAATTCAAACCAATTTGAGACTAATTAACATTAAATTAATAATCAGATCCAGCAATGGTATGGTATATATCTAAGAAAGACATCTAGCAGCCTTCTCTTCGTGTAATTTATTTCGTTTTTGTCATATTTTAAATCTGCTCCATTAAATACGTAATAAAATGTAGTCAAACAATGCACCAATATCATAATTTTAAAAGGATACTAATCGTAGTAATGCGAGCAGATAGGTGACGCAACAACTAGTATTTATTTACCAACATATTCAATTAAACCGAACACTATTGTAATGAAGCCGATTCTTTGCCTTCCACATGCACATCGCTTGACAACAGTTTTTTCCGCGCCCCTTTAGCTTGTCAGTATCCTCAGTCCAGCAAAACTCCCGTGTTAACAAATGCAGATGCAGAACTAAAAATAGAAGTTTGAAATCTGGCAGAGCTTCCGCATTTGCGGAAGCTCAAGCGGAGGTCCGCTACATTAGTAATACCTAGATTTTTATTAGGAGGTAGTCTTAGGATTCTGTAACCACTAAGAATGCATACAATTTTATCATGTGCATCCGTTCTTCTGTAGGTCACAGCCTTGTAGCTTCGTCATTTTTTGTCATCTTGTGCGATGAAATTTTGCAGAAATATGTTTTCGATTGAACTAAAGACGGAAGCTAAATTGCAAAAAAAATTAATATCATCTAACATTTTTTTTAGTTACCTAATTCGAAAACTATGAGGCTTCAAAGTGACTTAAAATGCCCTCTTCCTCCCCCCCCCCCCTCCTTTAACTTCCAACAATGGATTTTCAAAAGTTTGAAAGAATTCGACATAATACCACCTGGTAAATATTTTATTTACCATTAAAAAAGTAATATATGGACAATAAAAAAATATAATAAAAAACAGCTGCTTCGGAAGGCTAACGTGATGTGTGTCCGACACGCATTTGGTCGGTTTTTACCTATATGTATCGAACGGTAATTCGAAATGGCGAAAACTCCTTTAAACTAAACTTTACTGTTGATAGATTTTATAAATTGTTTATATCACTATTTACCAAAAGGTAGAGTAATGAAAGCATTTATTTATTTAACTTAAAGTTAAATAGGCTAGACAAACAGAGAGACAGAAACAAACTGGCTAGAAAAGCGACTCTATAGGAGTCTTCACTTTACTGTATAGGTTTTTGTTCTTTACTCGGTGTTCTGAATATGCGGTATAAATATTTAAAGCTTTCTTTCTAAATATCTTCTTTTAACCGGTTATCATCTGCAAAATAATGTCCTCTGAGGTGCGTGTTCAAATTTGAAAATTAAAATAAGTCGGACGGATTATACGGCGGGTGGTCCAGCTCAAAAAGGTTATACTCGTGAAGGATAGGTTAAAAAACTTTGGCTGCTTTGTGAAGGCGCTCATTTTCGTGAAGAAAGAGAACACACTCTTCTTACACAAACTGTGACATTTTCTTCCAATAACCGTAGGCAATTTTGTTAATACATATAATAGGTAACTGCTGTTATTGGAGTGTATTTCGGCATATATTCAACGAGTAGGACACTCCTTGTGGGTTCCATAATTTAGGTCAAATTATTTTGAGAAATTTACAAGCCAAGCCTCAAAACAGATATTCTCCAATACCTCGGAACCAAATTATTTGAGAAATGGATGGTCCCTGTGATAACCTACAGAGCATAGACAGAATAAACAGCGAAAAGGTTAGGGATAGCACAAAGGGCCATAAAAATTGCAATTGTGTATTTATTTAAGAGATATGGCAAAAGGAGTGGATAAAGTAAAGAACGGGGCTCCCAGTAAAAAAATTCCATTGTCGATGGAATAGTAAACCTTCGCTGTGGAGACCACGGGTAGGAAAGAATGGAAGAGGAAGATCGCTAATGCGTTGAAGAGATGACAAATAGAGCGGCAGGGCTAGGATGGTTAACTGAAACATAGTCCCTAGAAAATTAGAGAAACAAGAGACGCACAATAACAGCTCTAAAAATATTCTACATTCATGTTGTCTAGGAGATTAGCCTTCCCCCCCCACACACACACAAACCTACCCAGAAAATACTCCTTAAAGTCTTCTAAAGTCGTTCGTAGGAACACGACCTAATCGGCTAATGGGACACGATAATGTAATAATTTGGTTTATTTGATTCAAAATTCTCTAACAAAATTGCAAACAACGCACGCCTTCGTAAATAATATTGTGCTTGAATTTGATAATAAGCCAGTCCCTGTCCGAAAACAGATGGCATGCACTAGGATGAGACAGTTTGTTAATTTGATGAAGTGTTTTAGTTAATTTACTAAATTTACCATACGAAAATGGTGGGAAGATGGAGGGAACAGTGAAACAATTAATATTGTTGGCCCGGCCTCTAATTCGCTAACAGCATAATATACGATTAACAAAATAATGGTTATATTGTGAATATGATTATGTATTATAATCATTTTTGATTTCCTGCACGTTTAGATTATTTAAGTATGTGCAGCATGATATTTGCTAAAACTTTCCCCAGAAATTATCTATGAGATGGTGGAAACCGCATGAAAATCCGTTCAGTGGTTTCCGAGAGATCAGTACATTTGAACAGACGGGCATAATTATCACTTCCTTTTTTACCATGAGCTGATAAAAATTTTAAAGTTATATTGTAAAATATCAGTGTTTTTGTCTTAATATTTTTTGGTCGAGAAATATTCATTGAACAAAAAAGGTCAAAAGGTTATTTTTACCAAGAAATAAACAGCAATTACGGAATAATACTCAATTGTTTCTGTGACAGACAGATCACCAGATCTGATTCCCCTTGATTATTTTTTGTGGGGATACTTGAAAACTACACTTCACCCAAGAAGTACGAAACATAACCGCAGATTTCATCGGTAATATTTAAAAATAATTTATTCTTCGACTTGACTATTGTCAGATTCTTAACAGCGCCAAGTTTGTTGAACATTTAATTTAAATGGTACTTTTTTTATATTAAAAAATTTTACAGTAATTTTTATTGTACGCTTCCTGATTCTGAAGTAAAAAATGGGGTTCTTCTTGAGTTACCCTGTATATTTTGGAATCACGCCAAAAAACTCTAAACTAAAAATAAAATGCGACGGGTTCCAGCCAGAAAACTTACGGCCCCGAAAACTCCCTAATATTAAGTTTTGAAGTATTTGGAAAGTGTAAAGTAAAAGTATTAAATCCGCTATATTGAATTTTTCAAAAATAAATTTAAATTCCTAACGCTACATCACCAAATCTCCCCTCCATCGATTTTGGGTAAAATCTGACAATGTAAAGTTTTGAATCCACTTTATTCAATCTTAAAAATATAATTTTAGATTATTAATTTACGACCACGCGAGCTCCCTCATAACAAATTTGGAGGAAATCAGACAATATTAATTTTTTGTCCTACATATTATTTTGAATTGAATTTACTAACTAGCATGCTCTGAAACAGCCGTACTATGAGCCAGTCGTCACTATTTCGTTTGAAGATAGTAAATCTCCGTTAGAAATGAAGATATCGAGACCATTTTTTTTTAAGTTGGAGCTTGATTAATGCAGATTACAAGAAAAATAAGGAGCATGCTAACTCCCATTCATAGAATAATCGTGAAGCACCTAAAAATGCATTTTTTTTAAATGTCTCTTTCTTATAATATCGACATTAGTCTAGAGCTCAGAACCCGGATCATCAGATGTTATGTTTTCCCTGTCTTACTATATGGGTGCGATAGTTAGACAGTGGACCCATAAACAGAAAAAAGAGTGGAGGCCTTGGAGATGTACATATATAGACGATGCTGCGAGTTTCATGGGTGTAAAGGTATGGGCTTCAGAGTTTTAGTTGTTCCAAGCTTGAAGCTGTGAAGTTTTATGTTCTGTTTGTGTGATGATGTGATCCAACAAGGCGATTTCATACATCAAAATAGGTATTTCTGAGAAAATCCCGTTTTACCCATTAAAAATTATTTTTAAGATTATGTTTAAGACAATATTATTTTTAGAACAGAGTTTATTTTAATTTTCTACAACTTTGGCTGCAAAAACCGCCGTTATTTACCTTATAATACTTTACATGCAAAATAAAATATTATAATTTTGGATGCAAAATTTCAAATTACCATAATCAGCCAAAATTGACTAAAGTTATCATTTAAACGCTTAAATTAAACATTTTTATCTGTAGATTTTGAAAATAAATATTGTGATATTAGGTAAGTGCAAAGGTTCAGTTGCCATATTATATGAATAGACATTTTTTCAAAAAAATGCACTTTTAGGGGCTCCACAATGATTCTGTGAAAGAGGGCTAGCATGCTCCTTATTTTTCCTGTAATCTTCATTAATCAAGTTCGAACTTAAAAAAAATTGTCTCGATATCTTTATTTCTTTCAAAGATTTACGATTTTGCAACAAAATAGTGACGATCGGCCCGTAGTGAAATTTTGTATTTGCAGATCATCGGTGTCTTGTACATCTTTTTGTATTTATTACTTGAATAACATTTGTAACAATCCATGTGAATCGAAATATTTATCATAATAAGTAATTATTTTAATAACTTTTAATCATTTTATTAAATGTAGGAGAAAAAGTATAATTTTTAATAGTTTGTAGCTTGAACGTATTTTATTTTAACCTCAGTGAGTTGTATTACTGAGTATACATTTTATATCTGTATAAATATATGTAAACATATAAATTATTATTAGACAGAGTTATTTAAAATTTAAAGAAGTTAACAGTAACTTAATTTTCAATAAAAGGAACGTTATTATCTTGTGAGATTGGAGAAACATGCAATGTTAAGTAGCAGTACGAAAAACGTACCTATACTAATCCCTTTTAAGTAAGAGAAATTTTAATATATTTCGTGACATTACGCTTAGAATATCAGTTTGAGGTAAAATTTACAAGAGATAAAAAATGTCTAAAATTAAATAATATGTAGTAAAATTACGTTACCTGAAGTATTTTTTTAATTTTTCCGAGTAAACTATCATTTTTGGGCAAAAACTGGTCACAGCTCGAAATTGGACCAAATTTGAGTTTGGCAACGAAAAATGGATTCAGCGCACCGCAAAACATAAAATAACATAAAGTTGCCGAGGGTAACTCTCAATCCCCCTCCCCCTCTCAAAATTGGTATTGAAGAGTTCTAGGGGGGTGTAAATTACGAATTTAAAATTAATTTCTTAAAATTCAAGATGGCGGATTTATTAAGGCGGATTGAACTAAATTTTTGTTTGGTTCGTTTGCATTAAAAATTAATAAATAGAGGATTTTCAAAATTCAAAACTTCCGTCTTTTTTTAACTCAGTAAAAAATATCCATGAATTACCAAAATTCAACAAAATATTCATAACGGTCTCACATGTCGCGGAAAAACCGATTTAGAAGCAAAAATTAACACATTTATATGAACTTTTTTCTTAAAATCATCACCTTATATATTAATTAGCGTGCACTTATGAAATACCCTATATACCGCGTGATCAATTAAGGCTCGCGACCGGCTATATATTAATTAACAAATATGGCCATAAAGATTCACTTAAACATGTCTTTAAATTCCAAATTATACCACTAGCGAGGATATTCATAAGCCCTTTAAAATCGTTAATTTATATTAATATCTTAAGTGCAATGTAAGTCAGAAATAAACTTTTTACCATCTCTGCTTTTTTTACACATTTTGTTAAACTAATTTTTACCTAGTTACTATGGCAAGGACATGCAGCCATGGTAACCGCCAGATGATGATCTTCCTTGTTACTAAGTCCTCGCTATGTTTATAAGTTCTTAGGACGTAAAGAAATTTTGTTTTATATTATAATAACGTAATTTCTGGAATGTATAGAATTTTTCGACCTATAAACTTTAATTGCTTTACCTAAAAATCCTTGGATTCTACTTATCATGTTTGTCCAAGAAATATCTAGAATTCGTAACATTATAACTTCTCCAGATTAACTGCACAAACCGGCAATGTTGCTTTGCATTAGTCATTGTGCAGAAATTTGTGACAACTGACACTTTTTTTTTACCTATGATTGCATTTTGATTTAAATGGAATTTTATTGCTATTTTGGTTTGTCTTTGTGACACAAAATGATTTAAATTATGAATGTGTGGGGTATACGTCTTCTTCTTCAGGTGCCATCTCCTATGAGAGGTTGGATATCATCATTGCCACTCTCACTCTATTTGCCGCTACTCGAAAAAGTTCTCCTGAGCTACAATTGAACCACTCTCTCAAATTTCTCAACCATGAAATTCTTCTTCTTCCGATATTTCTTCTTCCTTCTATTTTACCCTGCATGATCAATCTAAGCAACTCGTATCGCTGGTCTCTCATTATATGTCCAAGATATTGCAGTTTCTTTATTTTTATGTTGTTAATTATTTCAGAGTTTTTGTCCATCGCTAGCAATACTTCTACGTTTGTTTTTCTCTCCGTCCAAGATATTCTCAACATCCTTCTGTAACACCACATTTCAAACGCTTGCAGTTTATTTATGTGTTCTTGTTTTAGTGTCCAGCCTTCCAACCCATACTGTAGCACTGAAAATACATAACATCTTAAAATTCTCATTGGTAGTTCTAGAGTGATGTCTCTGCTGCACAGAATGGTTTTCAGTTTTACAAACGCACTTCTTGCCATTTCTATTCTCGTTCTTATTTCTGTTGTTTGTTCATTATTTGCTGTTATCCATGTGCCCGAGTATTTGTATTTTTGCACTTTTTCTAAATTCACACCTCGCAACTTTATGCTTGTTTGCATGTTTTGTTTTTTAGTTATTACCATATATTTAGTCTTTTTGATGTTCATATTTAATCCGTGTTGCTCGCAAACGTTATTTGTTTCGTTCACTAGTTCTTGGAGTTCTTCAGCGGAGCTAGCTATGATAGCAGTGTCGTCTGCAAATCTTATGTTGTTTACAGCTTTTCCGTTTATTATTATTCCCTTACTTTTCGTTAACAGTGCTTCTTCGAAAATCGATTCACTGTACACATTGAATAGTAGGGGTGACAAAATGCATCCTTGTCTCACTCCTCTTCCTATTTCAATTTCCGGACTTGTTTCATTATCTACTATTATTTGTGCACTAGATAACTGACGAGACTCTGTCGACCGAGTGACTGCTGGGATAAGCAGTCCCCTCTTTCAAGTCAACAGCTACGGGTGGAAGAACTTGAAAGAATATAGGGCACCTTCTTGTCCTTGGAATGAAAAATCATTCCAAAAGGCGGATGAATCAAATATGGTCAACGGAGATGCATAAGGCAAGGGGAAACCAATGCATTAAAGGTTCAAATAGAATATCCCTAGTAAAGTCATCATGGGGTACACGTATCTCTTAAAAAAAGAAGAGGTGCTTGATGGAGTACCAGACTTTGTTGTGACGCATAAAATCGTATGGTTTTTTGACATATTCAATTTTGACTGTGTATGATTTGTAATAGGCTTGACAACCATTTTCTATTAATTTAAAACCTTTTGATTTCACATTCACCAAAGTTGGAGTCCCAATAAGGCCCCATCCATCGTTTCAGCATGTGTGTTTCCTAATCTGTTTTATTCATAATAAGTATAATATTTGTTAATGCAAAATTAACATATTTTATTAATATAATTAATTAAACTGTAAACGTAAATGAAATATTAATTACTTGACCATGCATGTAGAAAATCGTTTTGGCAGACCGCTCGACTCCGAGCGAGAACTATTTGCCAATCCTTAAAAAAATGGCGCTTAAAACAATCATTCAACATTGAACGTTTAAACAAAATGACGTAATCGTTTATGCAGAATACCACGATTTACTCGGAATTGTGAGCCTCATAGTTGTTACTCATTTAGATATATTTACATCTTGCGAATGTGGTTTACTATGATGATTACTATTATTAAATGCATCTATTACGACTTAAATCAATTACGTGACATACAGTCTTAGATGACGACATCCGAATGCGAGTTAATGAAAAAGAGGAGTTTATAAGAATCATTCAGAGGTTTCGTAGTACTGGGTATTCGACTGATGCTGCGTACGAGAGACCGTTCTCATGGATCCGTCTCCGATTTGTCTCATTCTATGATATCCAACACGTATTTTTTGATACCCTGAAATGTATTTCAATTATTTAAAGGCTTGATTGTTTCGTATAAAATATCTTGCATATTATTCGCTTTATTTCATGAATATTCTAGAATATACCTATATCGATGAAAAATATCATCAGCTTGCGATCTAGACCAGGAGTATCCAAACTTTCCAATCTAAGGGCCACACTGATTTCTCCACTAATTCCCAAGGACCAAGACCGTGCTAGCTCATCATACCAACATACTGTATGTAGTTGGATATCAGCGGAAGTAAGAAGCTTTGGACTGGTTCATTATGGTGGTGAAGAATTCTTTTATGGCTTCTTATAGGGATGCTAGGTCGTCTGTGGTGGTTTTGGTAATCGGAGGTGTGTCTTGGTGATGATCTGTTTGGGCCGTCTCTATTGTACTGTCCGGGCTATGTCGAGGGTTTATTTTTTGGTTTGCGACCTTTTGGGGCAGCCTCTAAATGATGGTGGTGAAGAATTCTTTTATGGCTTCTTGTAGGGATGCTAGGTCGTCTGTGGTGGTTTTGGTAATCGGAGGTGTGTCTTGGTGATGATCTGTTTGGGCCGTCTCTATTGTACTGTCCGGGCTATGTCGAGGGTTTCTTTTCTGGGTTGCGACCTTTTGGGGCACCCTCTAAATGATGAGGGGTTATTTGTATCCCGTTTTTTGTAGTAATTTGTTTCATTTAGTAATAATTTGTAGCCGACTTTAAAAATTTCAGTTTTATTCACAATTTATATTGTTGTTTTTTGGCTTTTAGCGCTTTTTTAGAAGTTGGTACAATTTTTTTTTATAAAAATTTTATTTTTCGATTTTTCTTTACAGCAGTCAGTTAAAAATAAGCTAGGACCTCTAGAACTATTTTATTTAAGAAATAAACATCACTCGGAACTCCTTTTTGACGAAAAAATTGTGCAGCATAGAAATTTTTTCAGTTTTTTGTACATAATCGTCCTGAATTCTTTGAATAAACTAACTAGAGTTTTAGAACAATTGTAAAACTTTTAGGAATTTGATTTTTGACAAAAGTCAGGTATACAATCATATAATTTACAAAGTAGTATTTTTTTTTTTAATATTTTTTACGCTACGTTTCACCATTCTAAACATTACTTATTCATAATTACATCTATTTATTTTTCATTATAATCTGCAATTAACACTGAAATATTTAGTTCAAATCACTAACATCTATAAAATGCATTTCATTTCGTGTCAATGCCATATACAATTACATAAAATACGATATTATGCATGTGTGTGGTATAGTTATTTACTTTTACAGTTTTCTGAGATACAAATTAAAATACAATGATCGTTATATAGATTAAAGTGACGGTAAATGAAAATGAAAAATGACAGCTTTACTTATTGAACCAGCAATCAATCAAAGTCGTTCAATAGTTGGAACAATGCATGTGAATAAATTAGATTAAATTTAAAAAAAGGAATTTAAACAAAAATCAGCGATAAACTAATAAATATGTTAAGGTGTATATAAATGTGGCTTGTCGCGCACGTGACGAATCTCCTCACTACCCGAATTTCTCACAAAACTCTTGTGCCTTCGGCGGCCGGCGTCAAACGATATAATAAAATCATCTGTGATTAAACAAGCCAATTTCATCATATTTGTCATCGATCTCGCTACAAAGTAACTTTTTTCGAAACCTTCCAATTAGAAAAAAAAATCTTGCGTTGCTCGCGAACAATAGAAATGCGATGACGCTTTTATTATCTCCTCTGCTGCCAAAGTCGGCAAAACTTAGAGACTTAGAGCTTAACTAAAACATACTGAAGATTCTTGGTAACAAAGTATGAATGTGTTGTTTTAGGCCGTTCTTTGAAAAGAACGAATAACCAAATTGTATTTTAAAAGAATTTTCGACTTGGTCGTTCTGTTAACAAGGTACCGTTTTAGATTTGTTGTTGAATGTTAAGTTTCTTTGCATTGGCATATAATCTTCCGTGTATTGTGTTAGTCGTGGTCCTTTACTGTCTAAAAAAATTGCGTGAAAAGCGTGACGAAACGTAGACAATCACAATACCACCTCAATTGTTGATTTAATTTGTGCTATATTAAAAATAAATAAATAAACAAACAAATGTATTGTCTAATCGATATTTAACCTTATGAATAAGAGAAGCAAGAAAAAAAAAACAATTAGTAAATGCTTTAGTATAGTTTTTAACACTTCCTAGTTATTTTTCTTCGAATTTGAACACTCTGTATGACCTGATTAGCATTTTTTATGGACCGAAACTGTATAATTTAGTTCTCCACGTTCGCTTCCTATTTAATGTGGATTCATTTTCATATGGAAACCTTGACTTTTTTTTTTCGTTAATTTATGGGTTTTGTTCTTATTTCTTTGCAGATGTTTTTGTTATTAATTTTAGGCGATTTTAAGAGGATATTTATATCCTTAAAATTGTTTTTTTTTATTAATAGAAATATGAATTGTAATTAAAAAACACATTATATTAATTAATTTCTTAAAAATTGTGGTTGATATAATACAGGGTTGTGATAAAGAACCGGGTCCACGTTTTATATGGAACACTGTTTATTTGATGAAAAATCGCTGAGATCCATCAAAATGAAGTAGAAAACTTCCCTTTCTTTTAAAGATATTATTAAAAGTGGTCATCTTGGTATACCTGAGAAGCACAGATTTAACACTATAGAAAGTTCCCGGACAAGACGGAATTCATAACGAATTGTTGAAATACGGAGGACAGCGACTAACACAGGAACTCACAAGCTTCATTCGAAAAATCCTGACACAATGCAAAGTACCAGATAGGTGGAGAACCAGCACAATGATGCTTATGTTTAAGAAAGGTGACAAACAAGAACCAGGGAACTACAGGGGTATTAATCTACTGGACACAACTCTGAAACTCGTTACGAAAGTAATCAAAAATCAAATTAATTCGGTTACAACACTGGAAGACGAACAGCAGGGATTTAGATCAGGAAGGTCTTGCGTGGATGCAGTATTTATTCTACGACAGATAGTCGAAAAATCTATAGAATACAATAAACCAACATTTTTATGCTTTATAGATCTAACAAAAGCATTCGATCGCATAAAGCTACATGACGTAATCCACCTGTTATATAAGAGAAATATTCCTATCAATATAATTCAGACCATCGAAAACATATACGCAAACAATAAAGGTCAGATTCGCACTAACGGTAAATTATCAACACCCATACCAGTCAACAGCGGTATTAGACAGGGAGACTCGCTTAGTCCTTTGTTGTTTAACATGATAATGGACGAAATAATAAAGGAGGTGCGACTTGGTAGAGGATATAAAATGGGTGATACAGAAATAAAAATTCTCTGTTACGCTGATGACGCTGTGATATGTGCCGAAAATGAAGACGACCTCCAGAGATTGTTAAATACCTTTAATCCTACGGGAAGAAAATATAATATGATTATCTGAGCCGAAAAAACTAAATGTATGACAACCTCAAAAGAACCCCTCCGATGCAAACTAGAACTAGACGGTCAAATAATACAACAAGAAATGAGTTTCAAATATCTAGGAATCGACATAACTAGTTATGGTAACATCGAAGATGAAGTAAGAGGGCAGATGACCAAAGCAAATAAAGTGGCGGGTTGTCTCAACGACGTGATCTGGCGAAACAAACACTTACAACAAGAAACAAAGGTTCGGATCTACAAAACCACAATTAGACCTATTATGACATACACCTCAGAAACACGGCCAGAGACGACAAAAACGAAACAACTATTGAAGACTACAGAAAGGAGAATACTTCGACGAATAACAGGAAAAACGCTACTAGACAGAGAAAGAAGCGATAACATCAGGCAATCATGCAACACAGACTGCATTAATGAGTGGGTCCTACAACGTAAGACACAATGGAACAAACACATAAGCCGAATGACAGAGGATAGACTGGTAAGGATCGCACGAGATAAATCGCCTAGTGGTACACGCAGTAGAGGTCGACCACGGAAAAGGTGGAGCGATAATTTAAGTTCAGAATGAGGAAAATCGAAGAAGGAACAGGTCAGGGACCTATTATAGAAGGTAGAAGATAGAAGAAGAAGAAGAAGAAGCAGAAGAAGGAAGATCCTCTTAGCTCTAGGCACCAAAGTTGGAAGTGACAACGATATTTACCTCACTTGCAGATAGTAACACAAAATTTGTCCACAAAATTTTTTAGATTAAGCCAATTTTTCTTTACATAAGCGATAATAACAGATAAAATTACAGGTACTGGGTGCAGAAAAATCCTCAGTACAGTTATACATACAGTTATACATAGGTTAATTATTTGTTAATTTAGATTACCACATCATATTTTTTGTTGTTGTTATTTCTGATGTTATTCAAATGCTGACCTTAAAATGTTAAGGGAATTTTACAAGAGCCATATTTTCTCCAATCTCTCTTTTGGGGGTGGGGGGAGAGGATATTACAAAAGCAATATAAGACTACAATATGTGCCTTACGCCCGAGGTACCATAATCAATCAGCACATGGGGAGGGTTAAGTGAGATCCACGTTCCCAAAACAGCAGACAGACTAAGCTATTTTTCTAAATTCGAAGCTCTTGGTGTGGGAGGGATCCCTCACTTGAATCCGCCTCTGTCCGTACAGTCACGGCAAGCACTGGAAGATCCTCATGCCATTTTTATACAAAACTATTTTATATATGATAATCTGACATACAAAACTGAAAATATGAATAGGAAAGACTATAACTATAAAGTTAGGTTCAGTCCAGTAAAAATCTACATAGAAATTTGGCGGAAACGCATTTTGTCGTATCTGGTTAAGATAAAATAGTCTGCATCGGTATTTCTTAACATTTGAATAATTTTTCCCATTGTAACAGCGGGTCGGAAGGCCAGCAAAGTCGCGTAATTTGGTTTTGACGGAAACACCTTTTGTCGCATTAATATATATATATATATATATATATATATATATATATATATATATATATATATATATATAAAAGTATAAAGCATATTGACTAAAAAATGCTTAAAATTTATTGTATAGTCTAAAAATGTAATGATGATAAAATGATATACAATATGTTTTAGTAAACAAATTTGAGTAGATGCGTGTAGCATTTTCCTCATCCACCCTGTATAATATTGTCTTTTCTAAAAAAAAAAAACATTTCAAATCTAAGAGGTTAAATGGCAACTTCTTGGCAGCCAGTTTTGGTCTCCAAAACGCGAAATTTTTAATAGGAAAAAGAAAAATTGACACTGTTGATAATATTACATTGAATGATTGTCATATGCGAAAAAATCACAAATATGTGCTCAGGTGGAGCAGTAAAATGTGAAATATATTTTTTTAGCAGATAAACTTTAACTGTTTATCTATGCATTAAAAAATTAATGTATTCATAGACAAATGAATTGTAATTAACATGACAAAAAACTTTTTCGGTTGGTGGCATATCCTTTTAAAAGATACAAACAACTCGTGTGAAAATGTAATAAAAACAAGGACGCCGATATACATTTACTTCAGTGTGTTTTATCTGCGCTGAACGCGAAACCATTTTTTAGGGAGATTGTAATCTGAAAACGTGTTGTTATTTGGACAGCTGAAATAAATTAATTTGTGGATTTCCTTTGTGGAACAAGCGGTTCCATTCTTTGATATGAAAATTATCAAATTGTAATGCTGAAGTAGTGTGTATCATCGGATATAATTTGAAGTGCCAACGTGTCTACGATATTCTGTTTTATTTGGTAATTTTACATTGAATTTCTTCACAGTTTTAATAGACAGTTATTCGTTTAAAAGTAGGCTAAACGTAGTTTACAAAATTTTAATAATATTTTAAAAAGGGAATGCTTTACCATATCCCTAATACACTAGTACTCTAGTCTGTGGATGAAATTCGTGACGTTAATCTGCTACAGGATGGGGAGCTTCGAACATACCCCTGTAGAGCATAACGTCAGAACTAGGGTCCGGTTGTTTGAACGCTAAATAACGTAACAATATTTTTATTTATATTTTAGAAAATATTGATAAACAGTAGATATTTCATTTCACTCCAGTTGTTGACAGTATTAGAAGAATAGTGTGGACGCTGTTCATTGCCCACTGTCTACGGATTTGCACCTCCAGATCTCTGTATTTGGCGATCTTCTCGTTGTATTTTGATCTTAAGTTGTTGTTCGGTACAGCGATGTCGATTAGTGTAGTTCGCCTGGAAATTTTATCTGTTAGGGTAATGTCTGGCCTGTTATGAGCAAGTGTTTGATCTGTTAGGACCGTTCGATCCCAGTATAACTTGAACTCGTTGTTTTCAAGAATAGGCTCTAGATAATATTTATAGTAAGACACTTTTTCTACCTGCAATAGTTTTAACTTATCTGCTAACTCTTGGTGGAGTATCTTAGCTGCTGAATCGTGTCTTTCCTTATACTCGGTTGCGGCAAACGCTTGGCATCCTCCAGTTATGTGCTGGATCGTCTCTGATGTTCGACAGCCAAATCTACATTGGTCATTTTCTATTAAGGCATCTCTGATAATGAATTTCCGATAGTTCTTCGTCGGAATAACCTGGTCTTGGATAGCTAACAAGCAGCCCTCCGTTTCCGAAAACATCTGTCCTCAAATCAACCAGTAGTTCGACGCTAAGTTGTCGACATTGTCCTGGTTGACCTTATTTGGATGCCGTCCATGAAGTGGCTTCTGTAGCCAGACTTGTATCTTCTCTTGGTCTGTTCGGTAATGAGAAGCAATATCCCATCCCTCAGTTGTAGCGGCGTTGAATTGTCTGCCTCGCATATTGCTCAATGTAGTGTAGAAGAGTCTGCTAACCTATGGAAATTAGAACGTAAGTTTATTATTTGTCGATCGAGCTGCTTACCAATATCGACCAATCCTCTTCCTCCTTGGTGTCTTGGAAGCATTGTACGTTCAATAGCACTCCGAGGGTGGTGTTTGTGTGCTTTTGTTAGGAGTGTTCTTATTTTTCTTTGCAGGCCTTTTGATGTCCGTCCTGCTCCATTTTACTATTCCAAAAGAGTAGCTAAACGCAGAGGATGCGTACGTGTTGAGCGCCTTGAACAAATTTCTACTATTTAGACTAGTTTCTAACACCCGTCTTACCCTCCTGACAAATTCGGTTGTCAATTCGGCCTTCATAGTGCGATGGTCAATTCGTTTAGCTTGTTTCATACCTAGGTATTTGTATGTTTGTTCTGCTTCCATTGCAGCAATGGTTTCACCGTTCTGCATCTCAAATGCTCCCGGTTGTATCTTTCTTTTAACGATGTTCAAAATACGGCACTTGTCAAGTCCAAACTGCATTCCGATAACCCCGGAGAACTCCTCGACAATTTTGAGCATTTGCTTCAGCTGGTTTTTGGTAGCAGCCATCAGTTTAAGATCATCCATGTATAGAAGATGATTCAATCTTACTACCTCTTCGTTGTTTTTTCTAATACTAAAGTCGTATCTGATGGAGTTCAAACGGCGTGACAGAGGGTTCATTGCAAGGCAGAACCACAATGGACTTAGTGAATCGCCCTGAAATATCCTCTTCATATTGGGATTGTATTAGTTTCGATGGTATCGCTGGATGGAACTTGCAGTTGGATCCTAGTTCTCCAGGTTGACATGATGCGTTCTAAAAAGGAAACAAAATGATCATCGACCCTATACATTCTCAATATAGTTTTGAGCCATTCATGTGGCACTGAGTTGAAGGTCTTCTTATAATCCTCATATGGTTGCCTAAATTATTATTATTGTTATTTTTAATATGTAAATAATATCTAACAATATTTACCAATAAAAAATAAGTTTTTAAATCATTTTTTTGTTAATATTAATTGCAAACTTCGCATTTATAGTAATTTCTAACCCTTAAAAATGCTGAAAAGAGTAACAACAAGCAATTAAACTGAAAGAAAAGATAAGTAAACATGTTTATGTCTGTCAAACATCAAAAAGCCTCTCCCCCACCGACCATAAACAGCCTTCAAACAAATCTATTGTTGTTTAAATCTATAGGATATGATCGAAGATGGGAACTGCTTTAAGTTGTAGGCAGGGTCAATACAAGAATGCTTGTATAGTTTTGGAATCTAAAATAATCTGCATTAACAAATGGAGGGGATTCAAAGTTGGCGAAAACATGTTTTTCGTTTCTGCAAGGTACAGTATTGCTTTTAGAGTATAAGTTCCTTATCCTTTTTTGAAGGCATTTACGAGACTTTCAATTTGAGCTGTCGCTGGTCATTTTGTCAATTAATTATTGCAAAAATGCCGAAAAATCCTCAAAAATTGCTATTTTTTTGCTTTAAATTGAAGCTTTCTTAATTATGAATCGAATGAGTTTTTGTAGATGTTTATCTGATCATTTCTTGCTGAAATATGTTAATTTGTTTATCCCCAGTATTTGTTTATGAATATTTCAACTCATTTAAGTTTTTATTTTTTTCCTTAAGACATATTTTAATCTTGCGAGTCCAATAAAAAAATTTATATTTACCTCTTTGTGTGTTGCTTTATAAAAACGGTACTTTTTTTTGAAACAAATAGAGTTGGAGCGGCCCCCTTATGTCGCATGACTTTCTAACTCAGGAATATCAAAAGGTGGCTTCAAAACGAAGATTTTGAAAAAGGATATCCGACGACCAATAGAGACCGAGAATTTTCTTTTAAATCACGGCTTCATTGTTTATGACAATTAAGAAATGAATTTTATTGCTTTCGATAGTCAGATACTCATATTTTTTTAAACTTATAATTGAAAAGTATAAAAGTTACCAATTGTTGTTAAAAACCTTGTGTAAAGTGATTGGTACTTCTGGCCGACGCGAAAGTCGTCGTGGTGGGGATATGAGCTAGCACCGACTCAAGAATTGAATCAGCGAGTTCAAATCGGCCGAGTGTGTAAAAAATATGTATCTCCTAAATTTGTTATCGAATTGAGCTTTTTTCTTTTTGGGGTAGCATCAAACATTATGAATAATGGTTCTACTGCTTTTTAAAATAAGTAAAACATTGTTATAAACAACGAAGCTGTGATCTGAAAAAAAATTGCCAACTTGGTCCCTATTGACTCTGGGACATTTATTTTTTTCAAAATTTTCGTTTTGAAGCCAGCTTTTGATATTCCTCAATTAGAAACTCGTGCGACATAAGGGTGCCGTTCCAGCTCTATTCGTTTTGGAAAAAATACGCCTTTTTTAAAGCAACAAACAAAGGGGTACACATTGATTTTTTTATTTGACTTACTTACAATATTATCTCAAGGGAATGAGTTGAAATATTCATAAATAAATACGTGATGGCGTTCAACGTTAAGCGCCTCGGAATAAACAAATCAACATATTTCAGCAACAAATGATCCGATCAACTTTTACAAAAGCTCATTAGTTTTATAATTAAGAAAGCTTCAATTTAAAGCAATAATAATAATAATAATAAAAAAGTTATTTTTGCAATAATTATTAACATTACAAAAAAATACATTTTTGACGGTTTTTTGGTATTTTTGCAATGACTAAATGACCACATGAAATCGGCGATAGCTTAAATTAAAGGTCTCGTCAATACCTTTAAAAGAGTATGAGGAACTTACGCTCTAAAATCAATAATGTAGCTTGTAAAAATCGAAAACATGTTGTTGTCAATTTTGAACCTCTGCCATTTGTTATTGCAAATTATTTCAGCGTTCAAAACCATATAGGCATTCTTATATTGACCCTGCCTACAATTTAAAGGGCATAAAAGGCATATTTCTCGTCCATAGACTGGAATATAGATAGATAGTTCATGTAGTTAATTCTCTGCAAAAGGTGCAGGTGGTACAGGTGCAGGGAGATTTTCCCTATGATTTTTTGACAAACTCGTCTACCTCGCTGATTTTTTGCATTCCCTTTTAAGCCTTCCTTTAGTAAATAAATGTTCAGTAATTCTGTGCAATTTTTTATTTTAATTCGGCTTGTGTTCATATTTTTCACACTTGAATATATACCTATATTACTAATATGTTAAAACTAAGTATACGTTTCTTGTAAACCTTTTCCATGCTACACATGATTCTTTCTTTGCTTCTACTCTGTGATTTTTTACTGTGATTTCCGTCACAATTTCTCCACATTCACCCTGGCTTTTTTCGGTTTCTCCCTCGTGGTTCTCAGTGGTGTCATTGAAACTAAATACGTAATTGTGGTCATATTTATCCTCGTTCAGCTCTGTACATGACATTGTTGACGTTCACATGCTTCGTCTGTGCAGCTCTTACAAATAACTGAGCATTTTATGTCTGCTTTTCAACATCCACAAGATCTACCACATTTTCCATTAGATTTGCACGATATTAGTTTTAACAATTCTTTGGGCGCTGCTTCCTTCGGTGTTGTAACTGACTCGAGTCCAAGTCCGTGGCGATTTTTTTCTATTCCTCAAGGTCTAGTGATTTAGATGTTTCTACTAAAGTAATATACATATACGATAAAAATACTGCACAACAATTTTAAACAGTGGTCATAATAGTAGAAACACTTAGTTATAGCCATTATTAACTTGATAAAGTGACAAAATGATCACAAATGGTTCAAATAGTAAAAACACGTTACAAGTGAGTGATTTTAATAAAAGAAAATTGCTCTGAAAAAAGTTTGCCCCCCCTTTCCAATCGATATCAGTTGCAGTAACGAAAATAGTCATGAGGGATAAAGTTGTAATGCTCGAGACGCCCTCTAAGCTGGTACCATCACTTCTTTCGTAACTTCAACAGGAGCCGAGAAAATCAAAAAACAATTTTTGCACCTGTTCGCCCCCCCTCTCTCCCGGAACTTAAAAAATATAGAATTTTATGCATTCGGGACGCTGAGGAGTGGCTTAAAGTGCATGTAAAAGATCAACGAGGTAGGTGGATTAGTCAGGAAAATTTACCTTACGATCTCATTTTGGAGCTAACAAAATTTTTCCTTTATGACAATATAGAAGAAAAATGTTTCAGGTTTTTTCCAAGTTTGATTGTGTGGTCGATTGCGGATTTATTATTTTAATTGTTCGAATAAAAAATGAAACGCTTTTAATTTATCATTAAAAAAACTAAACCACTAATTTTACCATTGACCAAAAAAGTTAAGCAAATTAAACACCTGTTATTTGAAGGCTGGAATTAATCTTCATTTTTTTCTTAATAGATTTTTTAAATATCCCCGGTAAAAATGCTCTAGGCCATATAATTTGCCGTAAGACATAAAACATCGATTTAATAGCTAATTTGCAAAGAATGAAGATGATTCTCAACCTTGAAAATAGACAGGTTTACGAAACATAATTTTCAATCCTGACACGGTGCTGCTTTTGTCTGCCGATGGTTTTTTTGCGATTTATGAAAAAATCGTGGTTTGAATTAAATTCTGAAGGTTTTCGTAATTGTATGAGGATATTTTTTATAGAATTATAGCAAATTTTCTTGAGACGTAACAACACTGGTAACGGTACTTTACAATGATATGGCAAGGATTTTATTTTGAAAAGATCTTATACAACGAAAATAAATTAGGATACCCCTTCTCTAAGGTGCTCTACAGCTCCAACTTTTCATTATACCAAAAATAATTTCGGTCTGTTTGCCGATGTTCAACCAAAAAACGAATTTACGAATAAACACATTGATTTTCAGGTTGCGCCAACAGCGACGGATATTCTGGTGTTATAAATTTAAAACGTAATCCAATCCAACAAAAGTTTTTATGTTCATTTCTAATAAAATTGTGATTAAATATTGGTCAAGTGTGAGTAATAGGTTCTCAGTACTATAAATTGAAATAAAAAATAAGTTGTTCTTAATTTAGTTCGAAGTACCATGATCGTAAAATGTTGAATTTTCTTCCATATTTTACTTTCGAATAACTATTTATTCTATCGTTACGCGAAATACCACAAGTCTTGCAAGTAATGAGCTATTAATTCTAAGTAATTTAAGTATAAACTTAGATGCTCAATACTCTCTTTGAAATACCAAAGGAGGTTCGCCCGATTTTAAGTAGGTGTGTATGATTATGAATTTAATAATGTTTTTTTTTAAATTAAATATAGAGGATGCAATATGGCGGACTAAAATTATATAGGAGAGTTTTGGTGGCATATATTACTAATTTCATTATTAGTCCGAGCCATAGCTAAAATTAGTGCTATTTTTGATGTAAATTCCGAGATGGATGAGACTTATCCAGAGGTTTTTTAAAAATTCAAAATTTCAGTAAGAAATAACGAAGTCTATCTGCCATATTTAAATAGTTGTTATATATGTAATTCTCCTTTCAGGCAGAGAAAAGGAAAAATATATAAAGGGTATTTTTTTTATAGAGGTATAAAACTTTAAGTTGGCAACACTTTTTTAACTGGCGGCCATTTTGTCAGCTGTGAAGTTATTTATGTTTAGTTTGGTTTGGCATTTCAACATGAATAGACTGACGCCTGAACAACGCTTCCAAATTGTGCAAATTTATTTTGAAAATCATGGTTCTGTTCGAAATACGTATCGCGCACTACGTCCATTTTACGGTCAACATAATCGTCCATCAGAGCAATTAATTCGATTAACTATGGAACGTTTTCGCACCACGTTTACTCTAAATGATAAAACGCATCCACAGAGACGTCGTACAGTGCATACAGAAGAAGTCATTGCTGCTGTAGAGCATAGCGTAGAGGAAGACCCGAATCAGTCTATCCGCCATCGTGCACAGGAATTGGATATTTGTCCATTCACTTTATGGAAGATTTTGCGGAAAGATCTTGGTTTGCGTGCTTACAAAATCCAACTCGTGCAAGAATTGAAGCCACACGATCACCTAGCAAGGCGTAGATTCGGTAAATGGGCCCAACACAAGATTGCCGTTGACCCCGATTTTCATAAGCGAATTTTGTTTAGCGATGAAGCTCACTTTTGTTTGAATGGATACGTCAATAAACAGAACTGCCGTATTTGGAGAGATGATAATCCTCAAGTGTATGTTGAGACACCGTTACATCCAGAAAAACTGACTGTTTGGTGTGCTTTATAGGCTGGTGGAATCATTGGTCCGTACTTTTTTAAAAACGATGCTGGTCAGAACGTTACAGTCAATGGTGACCGCTATAGAGCCATGATTACTGACTTTTTCGTTCATCAATTGAACAATCATGATGTGCAGGAGCTGTGGTTTCAACAAGACGGCGCAACATGTCACACAGCTCGTGCCACAATTGATTTATTGAAGGAAACGTTTGGTAACCGCATAGTTTCACGTTTTGGACCCGTGAATTGGCCTCCAAGATCGTGCGACTTAACGCCGCTAGACTATTTTCTGTGGAGATACGGCCACAAATGTTGGAAAAAGTCATCGAAAATTGAACCTCCAGATTAGACTACGTCCGAGCTAGCCGTGGCGGTCATATGCCAGAAGTCATATTTAAATTATAATGCTAGAAGGTTATCTTTCGAATAAAGTAAATTTCATGTCAATTTAAAAAAATTCATCTTTGTTTTATTTCATTTAAAAGTTCTATACCTCTATAAAAAAAACACCCTTTACAAATAGTTTAATTCCTGCAAGTACCGCTCTGGTTCTCTCTTCATACGCGTTTCGACAACCTTATGATCTCGTCAGTGGACCTGTATCGGACCGAGAACAGCATTCGTAGGAAATAACTGATATATGAAATATAAATTCCAAGGTATGTCGGTAGGTAGCAGGTTGCAATATTTTACCGATATACCTTGGAATTTATATTTCATATGTCAGTTATTTCCTGTGAATGTTGTTCTCGGTCCGATACAGCCCCACTGATGAGATCATAAGGTGGTGGAAACGCGTATGGAGAGAAGACCAGAGCGATATTTCCAGGAAATAGGTTTGTATATATTTTTTCTATTCTCTGCCTGAAAGGAGAATTACATATATAACAACTTATCCAGTGGTGTTGGAGGCAATGCAAGAACAAATCCTACATAAAATGTAACAGCAGAAAGTAGGTTGGGACCAGGAGGAGGAGTCAAAGTTGTCTAAAACAGGTTTATTAAATCTTCAAGCCAAAGAACGTATTTTGGAAAAAAAGTTTCAGTTAAAAGTTGTAGACATTTTAAAAACCTATAATATGAGCTTTTGTGCGATCATTTTCGTCGATTTGTTATTGTAAAAATGTCAAAAAAACCCTTAAAATCGACCATTTTTTGCATATCAGTTGTTTATTGCAAAATTAACTTTTTTGCACTTTTTTTTTGAACAAAATGCTATTTTATAATGGTAAATCAGATAATTTATTGCTTGGGATAAACAATTAGCAATATCTCAGTAACAAATTATCCTATTTACTATTATAAAATATCATTTTGTTCATTAAGACTATAGCTTCCCTTTCAAAGCAAAAAAGTGCAAAAAAAAAGTTATTTTACAATAAATAGTTGATATGAAAATAATGGCCAATTTTTAGAGATTTTTTAGTCTTTTTGCAATAACAAGTTACCAAAAATGATCACATACAAGCTCAAATTGTAGGTTTTTAAAATCTCTACAACTTTTATTTGAAACATTTTTTTCCAAAATGTGTTTCTTGGCTTGTAGATTCAAAAAACTTGTTTTAGCAGTTACATTTTATGTAGAGTTTGTTCTTACATTGTCCCCAACGCTCCTGGGGGGGGGGGGGCAATGTCGCATCTCGGAATTTACGTCACTATATTTATGTATGGCTTGAACTATGTGGTGGGCTTCAAAATTTATATTTTTTGAATTCTTTTAAAAATGGTATTAAAGATTTTCGGAATGCCAGACTATAAATGAAAAATTAAATTCTAAAATAAGCATAGTGGATAAAATATGGCGGCTAAAAATGTCTATATCCTAAGTCCTTTTAAAATGATGGGATTTTTTGGTTGCGTAGGAAACTGATTTAAAATTATTCTCATTTGAAAGATTCTCAGAAGCAGAAATCTTTTTTTTTTCGCTCAATTTAGTGTGATTTACAATAATTCTAGTTAAACCAGGTACTTTTTGCGACCTTGAAAACATTGTGAAGTACATTACTGCACATCAAATATAATTATGGATATTAAGAAGTGTTCAATTACTGCAAGGCGAAAAATAAAATTGTTTAAAATAATTTAACCCCCTTTAAAAAAGGGCTAAAATGCAAAAAAAAATCAAATGTTTGCAGTTGTATTTTAATGATGTCATTTCCGTGAATCAAAATTTTATGTGCCGATCCATTAGAACTAATATATACATACATTAAGCATCACTTGGTTTTTTCATCAGAACCTTTAATTTGTTCAGGGTACCTATTCTCGTTCTTGAGAGAACGATCATCTTCATGGAAAGTGGGCGTGGTCCTCACGAAAAAGGACGAAAACGTATTCAGAATACGGTTTCTTACTTTTTCGTGAGAACCACGGCCACTTTCCATCAAGATGATTGTTCTCTCGAGAACGAGAAAAGCAACCAAGAATACTGTTTCATACTTTTTCGTGAGAACCACGCCCACTTTCCATCAAGTGATCGTTCTCTCAAGAACGAGAATAGGTACCCAGGTAGAATTAAAAATAACAAAGGAAGATAAAAGAAATTTCATCAGAAGCAGAAATGATTTTGACTAAATAGCACCAGAAATTGTATAAATTTTTTGTCAATAATGACATCAAAATGCATGAAGAATTGAATTTTCGACAGTTTTGTTTAAGAAAAGTTGCAAAAATTCGATTTCATGTGGAAGTGATTTTAATTGTATTATGTATGTTTTAGTTATTTTTAACACAGGATTAAAAATTTATTATTTTTTACAGCTCTTTTCGCATTAACATTTGTTTTATAAATAAAAAAATATAAAAATTTTTTACAACAACCCTATTAATGAATAATACTTAATTTGTTTATCGTCAGGTTAAAGCTATTTCCTGAACGTACAATTGATAAATTTTGCCTGTACTATCGTTTGTAGTTCCTGAATACTATGACTTAGGTTTCCCTGTAAAAACCACAACGAATGTATGTTGTTTTGACGCATTTAAATATCAAATATAAATGGCGTCACAATTTTTAAGATGTGCTAATTATTAAAAAGAATAATATTTGTTAAGAAGCTCACCAAAATTTAGCTAGTTTGGTGGTAATGATTTAAAAGTAATAAATTCTTACGAATTTACTTATAACCGGTTACGGAAGTGTATACATCCAGTTAATTCCTTGTTACTATAGATTGTTGTTAATTTGTTCGTCATATCACGAAAAATAAATACAGGATAAACGATAAATATTAATAAAAAATTGTTATTTATTCTCAATAAAATTGCGTAAAATTAAATTTTATACCTCACAAAAGTGTGTAGGTATTTTGCTACTTGTTTATCATTTAAAAAGTGCGTTTCAAATTATGAATAGAATTTCTAGTTGCCACTCGACGTTCAATTATTAGATTTCGAAATCAACGGATTTGTTACGGAGAAATGGTGAAAATTGTAAATTTAACTCGAAGCACAGTGGAGACAAATTATAATAAAAATGCAAGTGTATGTAATAAGAGATGATTTGGTCACCCAGGAAAATTAAGTAATTGATGTCCGCACCGTTGTAAGAAAAGTCCATTCTGAGTCCAAACCTGTGGTAATGAAAACGTAACTAATAATAAGTAAATCCGGAAACAATGTGCAGAGAATTCAGGATTAGAAGAAATCCGCCAACTTCTGCCAAAACAGTCAAAAACGTTTAGATTTTGCAGATATTCATCATGATATGAAATCTGTCCTCTTTATAGATGAGAGTAAATAAAGTATTTTTGACTGTGACGGAAAAATTTGACGTAAAGCTAATGAAGAAATGAAAACCGGAAATGTAGTTCCAACTATTAAATATATTGGTGGCATTGTAATAGTTTGGTGTTCAAGTTGAAAAATTAGTTTTTATTGAGAATATCATCGACAGTATTTACAAATATTGCAAAGAAATTTACTTGAGTTAGTTAGACAGTTCTTCATAATGCATCACTAAAATAGGTAAACTTGCATGGGCCAAAGTATTTCCACACTTAAAAAAATCACTTCCTCTCCTTTTTTAAATCTAATTAAAAATGGAAAGGTTATCGATTTGGTTAGTCCGTTATATCTTTCAATTATTTTAATGAATATTTTTATTTTGCCAGCAGTGAGGAACGTTTTTTGTTGAGGGAGGTCATACTTTTGTTAATTATTGAAAATAATCGACATAAATTACAGTTACAGTTTCGGTCATTATCAAAATATAGTATGTTCAATATTGGACGATAAAATATAAGCATTAAGAAAAATAACGACGGGAATTAACTTATTTAAAAATGAATAGGTCAATAAGTACTTGAGTGAGTGAAAATCTAATCTGGTAGAGCAATGAATAAATCGACACAAAAGTGTAAGCAGTTACTAAATTAGAATCAGTCCAATAGAAATATTGCTTTAAGTAGTTCTATAAATACCTAAAAATTATTGTATAAGAGCAGGGTTTATCTTAGTTCTGCTCTTTTCCTTTTTTGGTCGAACGAAATATTTATTTTTGACAGCAGGTGGAAAAGCATATAACAAGCGAATTGACAATCCAATGGCATGCTTACACATGTATATTTTGAAGTACGTTTGGCATGCACGTTTACATTAAAGCCGTTTCGTTTGATATATATATATATATATATATATATATATATATATATATATATATATATATATATATATATATATATATATATACGAGGGCAAGGCGAAAAGTTTTCGGCCTGACAATGAAAGACTGTGATTTTCAGTTAAAAAAAAATTATTTTTCTACATAATCTCCCTTGACTTCAACACACTGGGTCCAGCGTTTCTCCAACATCAGTATTCCTTCCCGGAAGTGAGAGTCGGGAAGGCTGTTAAAATATTCATCTACGGCCCTCTCAACTTCTTTATTGGACGCGAAGCGCTTTCCAGAAATAAATTTCTTCAGGTGTGGGAGGAGATGGAAGTCTGATTGTGCCAAATCAGGAGAATAGGAGGGATGGCTGAGCAAATCGTACCTCACTCTTCGCTTTCTTTGGTGCTGAACCAGCGGTTTTGACTGCTGCTTGGTTTCGGGCGTGTAGTGGTGGACCCATGTTTCATCCATGGTGACAAATCGGCACACAAAATCAGTGGGATCCCTCTTGAATCGGTCCAAACATTGCTGCGAATGTTGTTTGCGTATATGTTTTGATCCGCATTAAGAAAATGCGGCACCCACCTTAGTGATGTGAGAATACGTATTAAAATAACCGAACAATTCGAATAGTAACTTAATCGTATTAAACCGAATAGTTCTTTGGCATCCGGAATGCGGAATTCGGAATGTGATGTGCTTCGGTTCTATTGAAATAAATGGAAACATAGTGTCAGAATAAGAATAATTTCATCCTTGTTTCGTTTGTAGTAACGCATAAGTATGTCTTGGTCTTCGGAGCGACAAGAAAACGAAGATCGATTGCTTCGGACGGTGCTCGTTTGATTCGTATTAGTTCGTACTGTTTCGGGTGATATGGGAATACGTATTGAAATAACCGAGCAATATTCGAATAGCAAATTAATACGTATTAATTTAGACACTTTCTTGGCATACGGAATGTGATGATACCGATGATTTTTTTATATAACGAACGATGCCCGATGGAAACGGATGTCGCGGACGCTGCGGCATCGAATACACTTGTTCGTTCACCAGTGCTGGGGATGATTATTATTCTATTATTTTAGGTGCAAGTACTTTTGATGATGCAGAGCATAAAAATATATTTTAAAGTTATAAAATAAAAATTCATATATATATATATATATATATATATATATATATATATATATATATATATATACAAAAAAAAGTTTTATTAAAGAAATTAAACAAAATATATATCATAAAAACATATAAATTCAACGTTAGTTCCAAAAACATATCTTAAATTGTTTTTAATAAATCAAGGAAAGCATACATTCTAGTAATATTTAATTTGAACATAAATAAAAAATAATCCAGGATAGTTTTCTTTGAAAATAATATGTAAAATATATAAACAAAACAATAATTTTGAACTTAGGTAGAAGTAGTAGGTTGTTTTCGCAAAATTTCTTGCTGCTGACTTTCGTTCATAGTTAAAAGAATTAAAGAGCCAGGATTATTTTTTAATTCTGTGGATTGGCTTATACATGGAATCTCATCTTGGTAAAAAAGCCTTCTGGGATATTTGTTACTACTTGGAGCTTAACAAAACCTGAAATATGAACTTGAGTCTCATCGGTAACATTATTTTTATTCATTTCTTCATGGTACAGAAGTGGACGTATTTCAGAAATATAATTTTTTAAATTACCAATTTTCGATTACACAACCGACATAGGGCAAATTTATTATTTGATGAATTGACAAAAAAAACGATTGATTTTTATGCGGGAGCCATGATGTAAAATCTAAAATTTGACCCGGCGCCTATGTCTAAATTTTTACTAAACCACTGTTGTCCAATTCCCTTCTAGAGCCGCGAGGAGTTCGGTTCGTATTAATTCGTAATGTTTCGTCAACATTCCGCAATTCGGATTGTTAAACAATCCGAATATTACATTCATCCGCATCCGTATTATTCGAATATCAAAATCATCCGAATATTTACAACACTAACCCACCTTACGCAGAGCTTTCGCATCCCTAATTCTTCGTGCAAGATGTTTCGCACCCTTTCTTCCGATATGCCCACGGCTTCAGCTATTTCACATACCTTTACACGTCTATCGTCCAACATAATATTGTGCACCTTTTCGATAGTTTCCGATGTGGTTGCAGTTTTTGACCGTCTTTCACGTGGGTCATCTTCGAGCAAAGTGCGACCACGTTTAAATTCAACTGTCCACTTTTTAACAGTTCACATTGAAGGAGCAGAGTTCCCATATACTTTTGTCAACTTCGGATGAATTTCCTTAGGGGATAATCCATCCAAAACGAAGAATTTTATGACCGTACGATATTCAAGATTATCCATTTTAACGAAACACACGCAAGAAGTGCACTGCAAGACTGGTTTATACAAACTACTCGAGCGAACAAGTTGAAGCTTGTTATACGAACTAATGACGTACGCGCAGGCAGGAAACGTAAAATAAAAAAAGGAACTATAGAAACATTCAATAAGGAAGGCTGTATCGTAGTTAGAAATGGTAGATGAAACTGAGAATGGCGATGATGATGATAATAGTGTGACGAATAGGCTGAAACAGCATCATCTTCGAATGCTGGTGACACCTTCAAAGATTGATCAATCAAAGGCTCATAACCAGAAGACAAACTATTGAAAAGGCTGCTAAACCTGGTTAAAACAACCAACCTCTTCATATAGAACAGAAGGCTTCTCAACATTAGTCTCAATCAATCATTCCCATGTAATTGAGTATGTGTGGTGTTTGATAATAGTTGAAGTTTTAATCGTGCGCGGTGTAACTTAAATTTCATTCGACAGTTAAGCCCAATTGTGAATTTCTCCACTCTTTTAAACTTATTTTGCAATGAAAAATGTATCTGAATTTTTTGTATAATTGGTAGATAATTTATTCATCATTTCTTTGACCAGCACCAAGAATCGAGGGAGCTGTAAACGTTCTCGAAGTGTTGTATCTTTTATAACTTATTTGTCGAGAACGACAGTTGCATCGAGATAACAATTTTGATTCTACACTAGCCCTTGTTTTTTGAAATATGCTATGAACTTTGTTCGTCATATTTTTGTAAAAAAACTTCAGAAGCTGTATTGAAAACATCGTGGTTTGTTATGGAATGCAGACCTTTATTACATAGTATTTTCGCGACCATATCTTTCTTCTGGCATATTTACACAATCGGATTCTTCAGTAAAACCATTTTGAATGCTTTTTGCGCTAAGTCGTCGACTTGAAATGACTTGAGAACAGGAACTGGATTTTGTTTTTCACATTTTGAATATGCGTTGAAAGGCCTCTTCTTGCTCTATCATAGAAACAGCCAAACGTAGAGGATGAAATTTTTATTGTTTATCTATGATCCCTACATTAGGACAGGGTACGCCTGCTAGCTGAACATGTAGCATGTACATGTAAGATATCTGCTCATTCAATCATTTTATCGTTCAAATAATAATTGAACTGAATATTTATTTAATCTACCACTCGAGTAAGTTTTGCCGATGTAGGATTAAATACCGTATCAAATTCTTTTATCTGGTCGGCAAAAAAGTAATTTCGGTTTTGTAGTGTATTAATCAATTATATATCTTGTTTAATGATCTGTTGCCATCTTTCTTGCCGCTCATCGAAATTTTGGTCTTTATCAAGAGAAAACTGAACCCAGTGCGATTTAAGGTCATCATCATTTGTGAAAGTTTTTCCATTCAAAGAGTTTTGCAAACTCCGAAATAAATGGTAATCAGATGGTGCCAGGTCAGGGCTGTATGGTGGATATCACTTCCAAACCAAATAATTTTCCACGAGAGACTAAAGATGAGTTAGGCTTTGCATTATTATGATGGAACACAATTCCTTCGTGATTGCCAATTCGGACCGTTTTTCTTTGATGGCTTCATTCAGTTTCATTAGTTGTTAATCATCCGGTCTCAAACTCAAAATACACAACAGTCTATCAGTCCCCCCCCCCCCAGCATGCTTATGTGGGTTTGGTAGCGTGGGTTTGTAAGTAAAATCTCTTTTTTTGCCTGACTGTTGCATTGGGAACGTGGCTTTCGCTTCGCTCGGGTTATGTTTGTTTGGGAGTCTTGGTTTTTGAGCAAATCCGATTTGTTAACTTGTCTTCTGTATGTTATTCAGTTTTCATGTAATGACGAAAACACTAAATTTAATATTTCCAGCAGTAGATATCTTGGCGAGAAATAAAGATAATGGCTTATTAAAAACGATTTTGAAGAGAAAGAGTAGTACTTTGAGAGGTTATATTGAGTTTTGTGAAGGAACGTTACCTAGCCATAAAAAGTAACCTCAAATATGGCCTAAAACGTCGTCTCTTTGCAGTTTTAAGTTAAATTATCTCGAAAACTTGACGTGGTAAAGCAATTTTGGTTCTGCATCTAGATTTAGCGCGGCAAAAGCCTGCAGAAAAATATAGTCCGATTTCTGGTTTAAAAAGTTGGTCTAATTTTGTCGGCCTGTGTGTAATTAATTCCCATTTTTTTAGGGTTCTGGGGTTCTAGCAACCCTTATAATATCATTTTCATTATTTGTACTTTTTTTTTAGTAAGGAATTTTACAGACCCACGCTACCGATTAATCCTGTGTTTACGGATTAATCATGGAAAAGTTCTTTAGTTGCATCATTTGACCTAATATCACTTAATAAATAAGTACTTTGTATGAAAATTTGATCCGGGTTAAATTGCGTCGGTACACTAATTTGTAATATAAAAAAATGCAAAAAATTTAATCTTAATCAGTAACCTTTCCAATAAAAAAAATCGTGTAAGTTGTTATTTTGAATAAAACAATAAGATAAGAAAGAAAACATAAAAAAGTGACCTTTTTGAAATCATTATCCACAAAGTACGTTTGTTTAAATAGTGGAAAATGGTGGCTCTGTAATAAATTTCCTTTAGCTAATTCAATTGAGGCTTAGAAGAAAACTAAATCAGATTTTTATGACAATCCTTTATGCAGCAAACCTACAATATATAAAATGATTTTAACTAAACACAGTGGTTCGTTAAAGCACATCTAATTGCAAATAATAAAACATTTTTATTACTTTTACATTACTTTTCATTCTGCCACCTACACCTCCGCTTTTAAGTGTTTTAAATCGCGCTACGGTAATAAAACTTCTTGATTAATAAATTGAGATTTTTCATGTTCAATTATTTTCTCATTAGTCTTTTTTGCGCACGTGTCTTATACAGGGGTAATTTAAAAAATCAAAATTAGGATTTTGGTCCGTTTAAGCCTTCAATCATGCCATTAAATTTAAACAACAACAAATTTGTTTGATTGTTGTCTATGGCCGGTTGAGGAGGGGCATTTTTGATGTTTGACAGACACAGATATTTTTATTTAATTTTGCTCTCAGTTTTTTTGTTTGTCACGACTCCTTTGAGTATTTTTAAGTGTTAAAAATTGCTATTAAAGTGAATTTTAAAATTAATTTTAATAAAAAGAGGATTTAAAAAGATATTTTTATCGAATTAACATTGTTAGATATTATTTACATATTGACAATAACATAATAATTCAGACAACCAGAAACTCAATTTTTACTTCATTTCAAGGTCATTTATTTTCCAACTGACATGCTGCTTAGCATGATATACTAGTTTAAATAATGCAATTAGAAAAGGATATCATGTAATCGGTGTATGTGCTAAGAAATAAAAGAACTTACACTATTTATTAACACTTTTCCAAAGATAAATATAAATGTTATCACGTTCATCACCAACCACACAAAACGCCCTAATTCTAACGTTCCGAGTTAATCTGAGCTCTACGAAATATAAGAAATTTAAAAATTTTGTTATTTTTTTTTTAATTATTTATGATTGTTATTTTTTATATGATAATCTCTCAAAATACCTGAGGATTTCAGCAGAAAAAAATTTTAATGCCTACATTAAGAAGTCAAAATTTTTTAATATGAACATACTTTTGTCGATCTGTAAAATACTGTTTTCATGAAAATTTAGCTTAAATATATTAGGTGAAGAAAATCAATACTTAAGGTTAACGGAGGATACAAAAAGATTTAATAATGAAACTACACATTATTCGCCAAAAAAAATGTTTCTTGAAACATAATAATTATAAAAAAAAATATTTAAATATCAACCCATCAACGATAAATTTTAATTTGTTAAATAAATATAAATGATAATACATCAACAATATACCAATTTTTACAATAATTACATCATCGTATACACGAAATTATTTTCTTTTTCTATTGGAAAACTTTTCTTCACATTTCTTTGCATCGTTTTAAAGCGGTAACTTTTATGGTTTAGGCTTGGGCACTAGTAATGTATTTGATTAACGGAGGTTATATATTTATTAAAAAATGATATTTTTATATTTTGGTAATTATTTACATTATTGTAAATGTAGGAAGAGGACGTTTTTTAGAAAAAATTCTATACTTACCCCCTATTTCGAGGAAGTAGAACACGCTACTGGCTTTGATTTTTCACTATTTTTTCTCACTTTCTTGGAACACTCAAAAACGCCAAGCGTCACTTCACAAATCAATTTTAATTTGAAGAAAAAACCTAACACACATTTATTTTCAATGGTATTAGTTAAAATATCATGCATGTAATAGATTTCAGCTATTTTTGCTCAAATTCTAGTGAATAAATTTTTAAAAATTTGTATTTTCAACGAAAAACCAAAAATACGTTTCGGAAAGGCCATCGACCATCAGACTCGTGAGAACGACTAATATTCGTTTGACACGTTGCCAGATGTAAAATAATTTCGTAGTATAAACTATAAGATTTGACCATCTCAGTCAACAATATAGTTCAATTTTTGTAACGTTTTATACTCTCTCTAATTTGTAAAACTGAAACTAATCTGAACTAACCTAAATTGCCCTAGACTTATACTTTCGAAATATAAACTATAAAATGTATCCATTACAGTTAATAACATAGTTTCATATTTGTAAGCGTAAAATTAGTTTTAACCACCCAAATTTTTTTATAAAAAATCACGTGAATTCGGGACAATCTGTGAAAGAAAAGAATATATGTGAATTTCACAAAAATCGAATTGTCAATTTGGCAACAGCGCTAATTTTTCGAGTTTTAGGAACGAGTCACACCAATATTTGATGACGGAAACCATTTTTGTTTTAATTTGTATTTTGATAATTTTCTTGATATTTCCGATAAAAATGTGCAAATTTATGAATTTTTATATAATACAGAGGTCAATGTGGAATTTGTGGTTGTAACAAAATTTTAACGATTTATTACAAAAAATTGAACCTAAAGTGAAAAGTGTTTTTCACTGTTTTCCGCAAAACTCAGGAAAAAATATGGAAAACGGAGGTCAGAATCATGTTCTGCGACCTCGAAATAGGGGGAAGTACCGGATTTTTTTTAAAAAATACGTGGTTTTCCTAGATTTCCCATAATGCATATTTTTATTCAGAGAATTAAGTTCAAATCTATTTTATGTCATTATTTATTTTATTAATCATTTTATAGTGAGCTCTAAATTGTTATTTTTCCATTATAACGTAATAAAAGCTTGCTCAAGTCCAATCCTGTCCTCTGACCTACTGCGCAAGTACAGTATAGCCCCTTTAAGGGAATTACAGTTTTACATGCCCGACCGAATTTATTTTACGGTATTCCCCTTTCCTTTTACCCCCTCCAACTTCCTTGGTTTATATTTAACTAGTTATTGATTAAAACTACCTTGTCAAAGTATAGTAATTTTCAGAAAGGATTTTAAATATTCGTGTATAATTGTATTTTTTACAGAGAATGGAGCGTTTAGAATCATTCTTAAAATTTTATTATGAAAGCTTCCTATTCTTTCTATTCTTGATTTACTGATGGTGATTCAAGTATGACGATTTTTTAATAATATAGTGTGGGTTTATTTCAGGCAAATCATAAACTAACAATGGGATTTTTTTCAATTTTTTAAGTAAGTTGCATGGGTCCAAATTTCAACTGAAAACAAAATCAGCTGATATTTTGAAACATAATCATATTTTAATTTTTACAATCACCTAGAAATCTAAGATTTTGCAGTGACACGATATAGAACGTATCGAAACTAGATTCTTAATTTTCCTCAAAAATGTGCTATTTTAGTAGTTTTATAATTACTTGTATTTGGCACAAATAAATTAGCAAATCAATAAAATTAATCGCTATTAAATTTAAAAAGAAAAATAAATAAGACGGAAACTAGTTTAAACGAAACTACTGAACATTTCAAAACTAATGTTTTGTGTTGGCACCTACTGAAAGTTGGTGGGTGTCGATTAAAAGTTAATTAAGTAGAAAAAATAACTAAATACATTAAATTCTAAATTGGCCAGGTAGGAAACGCTCTGGGCGACTTGGAAAAAATTCATTTTATTCGTACAGTGACAATAAAATTAATTACTTTTTATTTAAAAAAAAAATATGTTATAGTGTGGGTCGAACATTGTTAGTGATAGCAGATGTGTTTTTTATGAAATATATTTTTTGTTATCTGAGATTAAAAATTATTTGGCCACCCTGTCGATTTGTGAGTGTACTAACTAGTTTATCCAAATCTGCGTAAAATTGCAAAATTTTCAAATTGGCACAATATCGGAAAAAATTCATTTGTATTCAAAGTTACGCGTGTGTGCTAAATTGACAATTCCTAAGACTATAAAAATGTTTTTTTTTTACATTAATCTTCCCCATATCAAATCAAAACTCCTATTTTATGGTTTAAAGCCGTAAAATTTAGATTTTCAGTGTTTGTGTTCATAAATCCTGTCTATTTGCTAAATATTATACTACTAAGTATACGTGAAGTATGATTTTCAGAGGACGTATATTTTCTAAATGGGTTGAGAATTGAAATTTTTTTTAATACAGATACAAAAAAAAATATCTGCTTAGCCAAGACAGAAACAGCTGAGTATGCGTTGGTTAGTAGTGTTACAAAGTGAAAACATTGTTTCAAATGTAATTTCAATTCGTTCATTATTTTGTGTTTTATGAAGTATTTTGCAACAAAAAATGAGTTTTATAATACTGGAACATCGCAGTGTGATTAAAGTTTTGGTACGATTATTTTATGTTCATTTGTATGCTTTCGGATAAAAAAAATATTAAAAAATCATGTATAAATTAATATTCTGACACGCACTTGACCGTCAGTTTTGTAAAATTGGCCACAATTGGCGCTATTAAAAAACAATAAAATGACAAATGTAGAATTGCATATTAATCCTAAATATTTATATTCTGAATAGATATAGGGTATGTGTATGCAGTTGAAGCGGTTCAACATCAAAGCCGATAGATAGGCGTGTTAGGAAATGCAAATGCTCATTACGGGCGCATTACTGCATGTGTGGTTTGTGCATAGGTGAAGCATACATACACTCTAAATACGTTGCATTTAAATATCCGATTATTAAAGTGCACATATGCATTATGCAGCTGGAGCGACTAAATGCCGGTAATTTGTTATAGCTGTATTTAGTTCTTTAATTTTCGCAGGTGTGTGTATTTATCGGAGGTTTTATACAGTTCAAATGTCGTAAGTCACAGATTCAGTTTGAAATAGTTATATAAATGTAAATAATTGTTTTTACGTTAAATTAAATTACTTTATTTATTTATTTGCATGGCACAGAATAAAAGTCTGTATGACTTTTCTCGAACATTGGAAATTTAATCGGTAAAGCTCTTTCCTTTTCGGACGTCCATGTACAGAAATGTGATTACAACCTGGGACATCCGGTTTCTAGAGAATAAGCGCATGAAACACTTGGAATAGAAAAATTTCCTCATCTACTAAGTCACAGATTATTTCTTCGTACTGATACAATATAAAACATTCTCGCCAAATTTTATGACCTTGCTTTTTCCGCGACCCGCTATTATACTGGGAGAAATTGTAAAATTAAAAAGAATACCGCTGCATCTTAATCACTTAAAGTCATTTCTATATGATTTTACTCAAAAATGGTACCCTTCCCTAAAAAATCCCTTGAATGAATGAATGAAAAAGGGGTGGTGATACTAGATCATCGATGGCTTCTATTGGGTCCTTTATATCCCACTATATCTGTAGGTTATTCGAGGCCGATCGCCTTTGCGAATCCAAGCAGCCTCGTTAGTTGAACATGCCTAGCTGCTTCCGGTAACAAAACTGTATCTCCGAAATATCTCTGTCTCAGTCCGTTGAGTGCTGGGCACTCCCTGAGAACATGGTCAATAGTTTCATTCTCCTCCAAACACCATCTATTCTATGAAGATGGCCCCTGAGGTGACAATGTCCTGTCAACAATCCCACCACAATTCGCAGCTCTTTTCTTCCCAAGGAGAGAAGCTCCTGAGTACGCGGTGCACTTGGCCCAGTTATATGTTCCTTAGCACACCTCATTCCAGGAGCTTCCCTCCACGATTCAATAAATTTGCTTTCCAGTAACGATTTTAATTCCCTTTTGCCAATAGCAATTGGGACAGGTAATATTGGTTGGGGTCCATATGGTTTGGTCGCCGAAGGTCGCCCTTAAGGTAAACATTTGATTATAATTATTGTCAGAAGTAATAAGAACAAAAACAAATGTAGCTTAAATTAACAAAAATATGATTAATATATGTTTAATCGGATACTAGGTATACTCAGTACCTATGAAGCTATCCAATAAAATTTTGTTATATATGTTTCTAAAGAATGCTATACACAACAAGAAAAAAATTGTTATACGTAATAGAATGAATTTTTTTTGCTCTCTTAATTTAAAGAAACATGACACTTTTTGCGAAAAAAAGTATAATCACCTATTTATGCTGTTATTTTTACTTTTTGTCAGTGGATAACTATTTTGTTGTATTAATTTTATCATTATTTTCAATATACCCGCGATATTCTTTCTAATTTTAACAGTTTTTTCTAGTGTAATAGAAGATTGCCAGACAAGCAAGGTCACAAAAATTACACCCCTTAATTTAAAAGATATCGCCAAAGCTGTCATATCTCTAAGGTGAAATAATCTCTGACTAAAGGATAATGAATATAAAATTCCCAATCCTCGACAGGGAAATAATATAACAATCCACCGAGAGGCAGTCTAGTTTAAATCTACATATACATATCTTCTTGTTAAAATTAAACACAAACCAACACGCCTGCTTAAATCTGCAACAATAAAAAGTTTCAGGCGTAAATTAAACAGCATTAAAGTATACTTTCAAATTTTTTTTGTCACCAGCTGTACATTTATAATTACATGAAAATAAACGTACCATACTTGCATGAACATAACCCTTTCTATCTTAATTTACATGACGTTTTTATCACTCGGACCTATTTAGTTCATTATACGGGTCAACAATTTGTACTCGACGATCCAAATAACCATAACCAAATTTGTTTGGGATACGGGTCAAAGTTGTCGATTAAATTTTCGTATTTTTGTTTTTCTTTAAATTATATTTAGGCTAATTTTAACATGAAACACAAAGTAGTATTGAGCAATAAAAAGTGAAGGTCTTAACATCAATCTAATAAGAAAATCTTGCGATGGCTTTTAATTTGTGAACTTGAACAGCTCGGATTCACTGCAAAGGTTACGTTTTAAACCGGATCTAGTTGGAAGTTAGATCTTTTAGTTGCCCAGTTTTGTTTTGTTTTTGATATTATTGTAATATGTATTATAATGTCAACAAAAAAACTTTTATATGGAAAAATTAAGGATAGAAACCTAGAGATAGAGCCTTGAAATCGGTAAGAGAATGTTTTTCATTTTTGATTCTTAAAAAATAAAACTGCAGAATTAATTTAGACTTGTGGAATTGCTGTTAAATTATAGAGTAGTTTTTTAATTTTTATTTATGAAAAACAACCATCCATTTAAACATTTAAGTTGGGTGGTAATGGGTTGAAAATATTACTTTTTAACTAGCCACCCCAAAGAAAAAAATCTGTAGGTGTTAAATCTGGACTCCGCGGTGGACAGTTTATTTCCCTTCGGCGACGTATTAGTCTTTCAGGGATTAGATTATGAGGAGCTGTCAAAGAATCATTCGTGACGTAGTAAGTTGCTCCATCTTGTTGGAAAAATTTATTCCGGTTGTAACCAATCTGGTTTTGTATTTCTAAAGTCAAAAATGTCCGGATCATATGGCAATAACGATCGGAATTAACAGTTTAAGTGTGACCAAGGTTACCTTCAAAAAAATAGGGACCGATTTTTCGTTAGCTTGATATGACGGCCCAAACTGTCGTTTGAACCTCTACACTCACCTAAGCGAGTGTAGGGATTTCTTCACACCATGGCACATACTGTACAAGAAGTGATATGTTTCCATATGCCAGTTAATATGACTCTGTTACAGTGTATGATGTTGTTTCAGTTGCCCTGGTTTTGAGAAATCTAGATGAAGAATATGCGTAGATTTTAGAGACATTAATTGACTATATCTGAGTCTACCACCTCCACTATTAAACTCGCATTTCATACGGGTGAGATTTTTGATATTTTAAAACTAGTAAAGTTACTGTGGTTTTAAAAACAGGTGATTCAAACTTATGTTTAATACTTACCGACCTGTGGGTGTGTTGAGTTGTTTTTCAAGGATATTAGTAACACTTATTTATGTATATCTGGATTGTTACAATATTCTTAGTAACAATCAGCGCGGCTTTAGAGGCAACTGAAATTGCAGCAATGGAATTTGTGAATTTTATTTCTAAAAAATGGATGAATTTAGGCTTACTGCTGGAGTTTTCTTTGAACTTTCAAAAGCCACTAGTTACTAGAAGAAATTATCAGTGACGATTTCAAATCCTCATCAGTTAATGTGGATACATTTGTAAATATTTTTTGTATATTACAATATGGATAATGTTTTCTTTTACTTAAATAAGTAGTGCCGACAGCAGAAAATTAAGGCAACTGATCAAACTGTGTGAGTGGAAGACTCTTATAAAATTCCAGCAATAAAGACTTTAAGTATTTTTCTTCAAAAATATCGCTGCACTGCAAATCAATTATTTCCATTTGAAATTCTGGGACGCCATTAAAGATTTTGAGAAATCTTGATATTGTTTGTAATTGCATGAAAATCGGAAAAATATTGAGTTTCAGTTTGTTGACTGAATGTTCGACATGTATTAAAATGCTTGAAACATTATTTGTTCAATTGAGGAGTCCACCCCCCGCCCTGCTCCTTAGATATGTGACTCGCCGGCTAGTCCCAATACGAACATTTGCGCGTACAGTATATACTTATGATGAGCTATCTAGGTCTTGGCAATTAGGACTTGGTGGAGCAGTCAGTATTTTCCTTGGGCTAAAAATTTTGGATACTCTTAGTCTAAACTGCCACTGAGTCTAGCATTACTATATTTTACAGCATTGGAACTTTAAGCGAGCCGTGTTTTTTAAGCACCCTTGAATCAGCGAGGAGAACCATGGTTTTTTATCCCTGAAAATAATGCTCTGTTAACAGTTTAACTGATTTAAAAATACTTTATAATTGTTTTCCTTTTTATTTGATGAAATATGCTGCCATAGTGCTGTACAATAGTTTCTAGGAATTAATATAATAATTTATAAGAATAAATATACCCATGATAGGAAATGGCGGAATATTTTGCTTGTGATCGTTACGGAGATAAAAATAAAAATGTTGTTTACCTACTCCATAAAATTTTATTAGTTTATCTAGCCGATACAGCCTAGTTTTCTATGTTGAACAATACTGCCGTAAAATCACACTAAAAATTCCCAGATTACTGGAAAAGTTTTATTGAGAAAGTGAAAAACATCGCGTTCTACAAAAAGATAATATTTTTATTTTAAACAATTGTAGTACTGATTACATTTTTCAGTGGAATAAATGAAATTCCACATGTTTATGACACCTGTAGGAAAATTTCATTGATAAAGAAATTAAACCACTTTTTTATACTGAGTGTTGTTCCACTTGTATGTAAGTATTTATAAAAAATATTCATAATATAATATTTAGTATTTATTATATGTATATATAAATTCTTCCATAAAATTACAAGCAGTCAAGAGAAACGAAAAAATCGAATGAAGTTAAAACGACTTCAAAATACAATATAAACGGTTGAAGCTCAATTTAAATAATACTTGCTAACTTCAGATCTAATTGTGTAGGTACTTTGACATTTTCTTCTGAAAGCTTTGGATGTTTCAATTTATAAACAAAATATTTTTTTTGTATATTATGAAAACCCTGTCAGTGTATGTCATGTTGTACTTACGGAACAGTAATCTGGTGAGCAACATGCGTCTGTGATAGAATCATATACAAAATTAACTTCCAAAATTCTCGATAATGGGAGAGTTCCCTCGACTCATTCCATAAAGGAATGGGTAATAAACAAATGTGTTCAGCTAACAATGTCAAATACAAAGTACCAGGTTAGAACACTGGAGAACATTGATTGCGTTAGAGTATCTGTAGAATACAATTCAAAATGTTCAGCTCGACAAAAAGCTCAGATGTTGGAAATTTCTTTGTTTAGAACCTTACACAATAATCTCAATTTTTATCCATGCCAAATTCAGTTAGTCCAGGCACTGGAATCAACACACCTCTCAACGCGTCTACAATTTGCTAAAATTCTGCATAAGAATGACATTGATATACACAATTTGTGGACACCAATGAACAAAATAGCCGTTATTGAAGTACAGATAATGCACAGGAGCTCCTGTCCGGAGGGTGACAGTACAGTGTGTGATGCCTTCAATGGGGATTATCTGTCCCTACTTCTTTGAGAATTAGATTATAGTCTATTCTGTGCGCTATACTAGTATGAGTTTCTAAGTGAGATATTGAAAATGTTTTCCCAGGAGATTTAGGAATATATCTGCAGCTTCTTTAATTTCAGATCCGTTTGAAGCCATTGATATAAAGTTGATTATTGTTTGCTGTTCAGTGATTCATTTACTATTTGAATAGAAAACAGATCTGTGACTAAAAACATAATTATTTTTAACAAATTTACATAACAATAACGAAACAAAGTAAGCAATAAATAAATTATTAGATTATAAATCTTTATTAAAGGGGACCATGATTGTGGCATTAAACATATATTAAATGTTATTGTTATTGATTTCTTGATGTTTTCAAAAGTTTAACTACAGCCAATAAAACTGCAATAAAATAAAAATGTGTTAGTTAAAAAGATAGATATACGAGATTATAACACTAACATTAAAAATAAGTACATAATTGTTTCTTATTTACTTTCTTTCTTTTAAAAATATATTTTCAAATTCACGTTTTATAGTAGTCTCAGAAGATATATATCAAGACGTTGGTTTTGTGATTTTCGGAACACAAAATCAGCTGCAAAACTATCTACACTTCAATTGTTTAACAATCCTTTATTTTTGAAGCAGATGCTATATTTGAAGCACATTATCTAACTCCATAAATTTGTATTTTAAATTTTAATATTATTAATCAAACTTGAAGTGTCAACTATAATGAATCCAAACTCAAGGCTTCCAAATTAATATATCAACTAAATTTTTCACACAGCCGTAACGAAATAAAATGAAAAATAGGTCTTTGTAAATACCGAAACTAGGTCACATATCTATGGTCATTAATCGCAATAAATACAGGGTGGGCCTAGAACTGTGCAACAGGAAATTGTTAATGGCTTCGACTAGATGTTTGTTGTGTTGGCGGGTTATTTATTAGGATGAAAAACAGCTGAACGAAATGTAGTTTGAATGAAACTTTATAGATGGTTTGAAACGTAAATTATACTCAAATTTTACTTTTTTTTTTTATAGAATAAACGATATTTTAAATTTAAAATAAAAGAAAATAAGATACTGACGCAAAGTAACTGCCTTCGAACAATTGCTTGTTGAGTCTTTGTCCACCATACTCAAGCGACATAAGTAACGATGCATTTTCTGATAATTGAAAAAGCTTCAACTCAAAATATTAATAGTTTTCTGCACATCTTGATACCAAAATACACAAAGAAAGAAATTTGAAAAATACTACTGTTTACTTGATATTTGCTCAAGAGTCAAGTACCCTTATTTTAAAAAATATAGAAAAATATTACTAAGACAAATTGTTTGGAAATAATATATTATTTATCTTGAACGAAAATAAATAATGGACATTTTTTGAGGCTACAATCAGTCCCTGATTAGGATAATGATTTGAAGTATTTATAAATTCAATTTTGATGTAATATTCGTACATAAAATTGATTTTTTTTGTACTATAAAGAAGTCAAGTTTTCATTATAAAATATTGGAAATTTGACAAATATTGTGGTCCACGATGTTTGCCATTTCAGATATCTCTAGTAAAACAATTTGAAACTAACATTTTCCATTTGAGAGCAAGCGCTGTTTCAGGGGGGTTATTGGGGCAATGCCCCCTCCCCTCCCAAACTTTTATATGTGTCGAAAAAAATATATCTTATACTTTATTTATTATATATAACGGATGTACAAGTTTTTTTGTATATTTAGCAATATACCTAGAGGCTTTATTATAAGAGACCGAAAAAACTTTAAATACGAAAGTTCTAGAATCTTCCATATTATTTTTTTTTATTTACAAAAACAGTGAAGAAAAATATTCTAGCAGAGAATATGCAGAGTGTTTCATTTAAAAAATTTAAATTTGTTTTGTTTCTCAACTTGACGATGCGTCACTGTTTTTGTAAACAAAACCAAAAGCTAATATGGAAGAAATCCTATACAACCTTCGTATTTAAAGTTTTTTTCCATCTCTTATAATGAAGCCTCTAGGTATGGTGCTAAATATAGAAAACCCTGTACATTTGGATTATCACAGGATTATACATACACTATATAACTGTATAGTAAAAATTAAGCATGGAAGAATTCATATAGAGATACTAAACCACAACTTTTTATGGCCCTAAAATAATAATATATTGAGTAATTTCTTAAAATACTAAAGAGTATTTTCAAAGAAACCTTTGTGGTTTTTAATGGTTAGTTTTTATTGTCCATTCCACCTGGTTGTAAAATTTAAAATGTACGGGGCCGCTTTATTGCCTCTTTTATTATATTTTCCAAATTAAAATAAAAATAAAGTTACACACAAAACTTATTTTACTATCATTGGGAACTGAAAATTTACATTTGAAATTATTTAAAAAGATAATTAAAAAACCACGTCTTAAAATAATTAAAAAATAGAGTTTTATACTCGTGATAAGAAACTAAATCAAGTAAAGTTGAAAATTGTCACCGAATTTCCGCAGTGATACCTTACACACTAAAACTTTTTCCATTTTCAAAAACATCTGTTTTACAAATTGATTTTATTTCCATTCCGTTACTGTTGCAGATGTTCTGTTGACTAGAATAAAAATAGCTTTAATATTTTAGTGTATTAAACTCGATCCAGAAAATGATGTTTTTATAAAAATACAAACACTCCAAGCACATAAGTTTATTAATTTTAAATTTTACATTCGTTGTTCGAGCTTTAAAAACAGATCAAACAATTTTCGAAAGATCGTTTGACAAATTAAAAATATTATCACCGTGTTTTTATCGCAACATCTTTGTTCTTGGATTATTCGGACTATTTGTTTGTAGTCAGATGCCAAAATAATAGTGTTTTGGAATCACTGATGTAAATTATTGTCGTTCAAAATTATAACAAAGTTTTGAAATCAAATTAGTCTTAATTGGACAATTGTATTTATTTTATTATATCTAGTTGTAATTAGGTGGGGCACGCATTGGACATAAAATTGTAGCATGCAAAAAATAAATTAGCGGGAACGAGAATTAGGAGTATTATACAGTATGTCTAAATCGATGACTTGAAGCCAGTTTCAGTTTAAGCAGCTCTTTGAGAAAAGCTAAATAAACTCGCTTTAGTAACTCAAGTAAAGCCTCAAATGAAATGGGGTTGACTTTACTAAAGCTAACTTCGGATCGGTGATCATGGGGATATATGATTTTGACTTTTTGGAAGTTTTGGGTTAAGGTTATAGACCAAATATTTATTTATTTTTGTAAATTATGAGGAAACCGTTGTTATTTTCTAAGTTCTATTCTACAAGTAGTATGTATTGAGGATTGAGGTAGAACGCATGCGAAAGGGACACCGAGCAGCCGTAGCGCTACGAACTCGGATAAACACAAGATGAATTTCGAACAGATGAGCGATCAAGAGGTTATTGTCACAATAGAAAATAAAAGAAAGAAATTCGAGGCTGAGCCCTTAGGACAACAACTGGACACCTGTTCTCTTCAAGAAAAAATCAGAGAACTAGAAAATCAACTCAGGATCACAACACAACAAAAAGACGAGAAAATACTCCACATGAAAAACAGCTAGAAGAAAGCTCTAAAATTATAAAGAAGATTCACGAAGAGAATGCACAATTACAGGCCACGTCCAAGGACTTACTAGCCAGAATGAAAACAATGGAAAAAGCATACAACATTGACAATGAGGATTCCGACGCCATGCAGAGCGACGACGAATCCCAAAACCACAAAAACAAGAAGAAAAGAAAAAGAAGGAGACGTAAAAAGAAAACTAATACGAATGAAGCTCAAAACACCGAGGAGACCACGGAATAGCCCCCAAAAATACCACCAATCGTCCTCAGGGAAAAAGCAACAGTCCACGTTGCGTCAGTTGCGGCAACGATCATCACTGGTCAGAATGCCAAAAACCAAAAGAGGAACCACTCAAATGCGCCAACTGTGGAGGAGCACATCCTGCATCTTACAGGAAATGCCCCAGCAGACCACAACCCACTAATCAGGACCTCAGCCCCTCAAACCCAGGACACGGGGTGCACCGCATCGGGACACCTTCCACAAACACAGAGTTCGACGACAAAGTACACAGGATCACGTAACACATGATGACTCAGTTCCAGGCCGCCCTAAAAGACATATGAGAGAGATCCAGGCTTAAGGAGGTCACAGGAACTAAACAGAATCAGGACCCAGGCAACAACTCACAGACGAATAGGAACAAACGTCCACCAGAAGAAGGACATTCACCAGAGGGAACTCCATTATATTATATTTAGATTAAGTTCATAATTAGCCTCATGTATGATCTGTACATTAAATAGAAGTTTATAGTCTTTTGTATTGACTTAGAAGGAGCTTAAAATTAGTTTTCAATCTAAATTGAAGTCAGCAAAATAAACGGGTAGGTTTAAAATTAATTTTAAAGCCGTTTTCAATTCGGCTTGAAGCTATCGATATAAACTTACTGATATTTTTTTTTTGTAATATTATAAGCTTCTTTTTTTACATACTTTCTTTTACGTTAAAATATTTGAAATAGAAAAGCGAGCAGCTTTGAGCTCATAACTTTGTCATTTTTTAAGATATTTAATTTTTTTAAAATAATTTCCCTGCTTCAGCTTGGTTGGATAATTTACGTTCCCATTGTATATTAAAATAAAAATTATTATAGTAGATTGTACACTTATCAATATTTTCTGCAAGGTCTCAACATTTTTGTGTCTCTAAAATTTCAGATAAACGTTATTATTTTTCTGTCGCTACTTTTGAAGTACATAATATGTCGGATAAAAATTTATTGATTTGTGATAATTTTTATTTGAAAACATTTTATTTTACAGCGTGTTGTTGCTTTTAATTGAACGTCGTTGCGTAACAAGGAACCAACTGACATAACCCTTCAATTGTTCAATTTCAATTTCATAATAGACGTTGTTTATGTTGGTCTCGTTAGCGTGAGATTAATTAGATGGCAGCACTTTTTGTCGGTTTTTTAAAAATTAACATTCGGTTTAAAACTATTTACTTTAGAGTATTTTGTTGTTTACAAATACACTTATCTAAAAAATTATGGAATATTAATAAATTTTCATAATTTTATTTTGAAAAAATAAATTTTGGGATGGTGAATCTTTGGATGAACGTTAGTGAATATTTTTTAAACACCCTGTTGTTTTAAATATACGATTTCAACACAGATAACTTAATTCATTTTAATTTATAAATTATTTAATTATTTTTTTATGATAAAACGTGCTAAAGCCATCAATATAAATTAAACGTCAACATTTTTAAAACAGGTGGATATATGAATAACACTTTTAATTTTGAGATTATTAAATTTTTCAATTGTAAGCAGATTTCCTGAATGCAACGGCTTTAATTGCCAACATTAAAATGAAAATGTATTATTGGCCTAAAATCGGTCAACTAGTAAATTGATATTTCGAGCGCTAAGGGGGGGGGGGGGTCGTAGCCACTTCTAGGAATAACTCCTATACTTCTTGGTTTATATTTTTTGTCCTAAAAGAAAAAAGGTGTTATATCAGAAATTAATCGAAATTTTTTCTTGAGTTTATATATATATATATATATATATATATATATATATATATATATATATATGTATATATATATATATATATATATATATATATATATATATATATATATATATATATATATATATATATATATGATTAAATATGAGGGTTGCTAATTAACAGCTTTTGAAATCGCTCGATGAAGAGCGCGAGTGTCCGTGCGGACCGACGAGCGTCAGTACATCTTAAAACAGCATTATTCGGCAACCAAGTATCGTAAACAGCTCTATAAAAGCTTACAATTTTCTTTCTGAAACGTAGAATCATGTTGGCTGGTCATCTTTGTCATATCGTAAAGTGAATTTTAGGTGTAAATTACAACTTTAAACTATTTTAACTTTGTTATTAATAATCAGAAAAATATTTATCAAAGTTTATTCAAAATTCACTACAATTTCCTTCAATTTAGGCGTTTGTAGGCCTCTAGCGGACTTCTAGAATTCGAGTTACGTTCGATTAAGGGGTCTTAACCCTTTGAGTACTGTAAAAGAGACTGTTTTTGTGATTTTTTTGAGGATGCTTTTGTAAATATGGATATAATACTTTTTAGGCTTAATAAATACGCTCTTAAAATACGTGAAAAAATATTTTTATTAATTTTTGACACTTTTTATTTGCAAAAATGATAGATAAACGTAACTCCTTAAAATATAATATTGTCTGTCCTGCTGTTGGAATCTCGATGATAGCTCAACTAAAACAAAAAAATCTAATAGTTTCAGATTCAGTATGTTATTGGCTCTAGCGCGTACTAGAGTTTTGTCTATTTTTTTTTGCGAAAAACGATTAAAAAAAATTATTTTTTTTTTGTTGGTTTTCGAAAAATGGTTGTCATTTCTTTATTTTTGCATATATACCAAAAATTCTATAATCCCGACTCTGTGTTTTACACTAGGAATATGAATGCTGCTGGCATCACCTCCTTTCGAGAACTCGTTTTCGCTTGCGATCCTTCCCCCTCTAGAACCTTTGAATTCAGAACAATAGATCCGACCAGACATAGAATTGTGAAATCTACCGCTCTCCTCTCGTCGACAACTCACTGCTGGCATCCCCTCCCCCGTCGACAACTTGCTTTCACTCGCCAAACTGTATTTTTGTGATATTACCTCCCCCCCCCCAAATATAGAGGTGAATCCGCCCCTTGGTTAGTTCCAGTTTTCTAAGTTCTCATACGTTTGGTCCCAATTAAAGTTCCTTAATTTCTCGAAGGTACCCCTCAATCAGATCAGTAATATAAATCGAATGATGATAAGTTTAAACTTGTGACTCCGTAACAAAATACTGTTGGAACTTGGAACACTTTTTTACGCTGTGTTACCTTTACTTGAGAACAGAGTTAATTAACAAATAATTCCATGAAACCATATGAATTTGGTAAACTCTCATTTAAAATTCGCACTGGCAAAAACAACTAAATAATCATAATTTAATTGCCAAAAAACTCCATTAAGCGTACAATAAATTAAAATAAATTAAAATTAACATCAACTTAAGTTATGGATCATAAAAATTTGGCATTTCACGTTCACTGTCATAAATTTTAAAACTAACGGAGTCAGCATTTGAAAGATATTTTTTTGCTGCAGACGATTTTTTTGCCTGTTCATATATGCATGGAACTTTCACCAAACGTAGTTTGAAAAATTACTTTATTATTAATTTAAACAATTGTTGTATATTATGTACAGTGTGTTAAAACTAAATGTCAATCATGTATTGGAAATTTGCTTAAGAGAACTTTCCAACATACAATACGAACCAAGTTATTTTAAATTTAAATTATAGGTTTTTGCGTTAGCTTATTTTTATAAGGTTAATAAAAATCGCTGGAAATAGGGTATTTGAAAACTGAAGAATTAATACCTCTAATTTTATAGCTGATATGTCTTAGGAAACGAAAAAGTGGTGCATCTTTTTTTTCAAACAATTAGGCCGAAAAATCGGATGTTACCGGTTTTTTCCATATTCTGGAAAAATTGCTGAATATAGAGAAAAATGATGTGATTGTACGTATTGAAAATACCTACAAAATGAATTTTTGTTTGTTGAAATCGCGCACTAAACAAAAAAGTTAGTGTAAAAAAAACTCCGGAATGAGCATTTTTAATAACTGTTAATAACTTTCGAAATCTCTATCAAAAGTGAGAGTTTTTAAGTTCTAAAAAAGTGTGCGAAATATGGGGACGATCGGTTCAGTAGTTTTTGCAAAATTGTATTTATTTATCTCTAATTCGTTAAAAATAACCGTGTTTAATAGGAATGTTAATTAAATCACTCTCGAGTGACGTAGCAACGAATACCAATAACGTGCATAACGTCACTTATTTGCAAACATCACCGCTGTCAAGGGTGTTCCTTGGTTAATATTATTTTATAGTGATTTTCGGGCAATTTCTTCGAAATTTGCTTACTATTCCCTTTGAAAACGATTCTAAGAAATTGTCTCATGATGGAAAATGGATTTATGAAGGCAAATAGTGCGAATTTGCCGAGAATTGATTGTTTTACGATGGCCAATTTCTTCGCAAAAAAACCGTAACTTCTATTCTGTTGAATTTAGAAATTTCAAGACCTCTATGTAAGTAATGTACCAAGAATTGTTAATTCTACAACCGATAATGAATACATAATCGTATTCTGTATAGTTCTTCATATTATTCGGCAATGTAAATAAGTACAAAATATTGTTACCCAACTTTGATTAATTTATTTCTAACCTCAAAATTCTAATTTTCATTTTTGAAAACTGGAAATATGATAATTTTAATATACGATTAATAAAGAAATAATATCAAAATTTACAACAAGGAAGGCCCAAAGCTCAGACTTGAACTCATTGAGAAACTTTGGAAATATCTAAAATGGGATCGAATTGAGATGATTTGTGGCTGCATATTCAAAAATCTTAGTTCCAAATAGTGTTGTCAAGTGCTTTCTAGGCTAAGACCTGTGAAAAATAAGAGTTACCCTGCAAAATACTATTACATTTTTTACCAGTAAATTCTCTTGTATATTTTTACGATGACAAAATAACATTAATATACCGAAAATGACGTAGTTTTGTTCATTTTTCAACTGCGCATGCAATTTTACCAACTCGTTAATAGTTTTAAAGACAAGAAACAATCAAAAATATATGCCCTGTACATTCATAACTTATTCTACAATTGTCTCAATACCGCAGATTGTTATGCAGTGTATTCATGGGGTCTTGTCTAATTTTAAATTAAAATAAAAGGACCTATTTACCGCATTTTTTTAAATACAAGATATTTTTTAAAATCTGTATTTTATTTTTAGACTATACCATAGATTATAATAGCTACCTCTCCTATAATAAATATACTTTTAATAAATGTTTAATATAATTTATTACTCAACAAATTATATACAGTTATGTGAACTAATTCGAAAACAATATAAAAAAATTTATAAAATAAAAATATTTATTGGTAATTAGTATATTCTTCTAATAAATAACCTTTTAAATAAAACATAAATTATTTTTTTCACCATAACCCATTTTAAAATAAGGCCAAGTTTTTCATTTTATTGGACAGCTAATTAGCAACACAAATTTTAAAAAAGAAACTATAATGAAGGAAACGTTTTTAAACTTAAATCAGCAATTTTCAACCTATGGGATGAGCCCCCGCCCCCTTTAAGGGGGTGCCGTGTAATAAAAGGGAAGACGCGAATTTACTACTTGTAGGGAGATATTGAACTTGTGTGACAAAATACTGAACCTTCTTGGCTACCTGTTTTAAATTATATAGCGAAAGTAATTTTTTTGCGCTTTGCAGGTAACAAATAACTGGCGAAAAGACAATAACATATATAATATTTATTAACCTTGAGGTAACCCTAAAATAATTTTGTTAAATAAATAAAATTTGTGTCTTATGAATTGCTTTTAGTGGCGTCATTAGGAAATTTATAAGATTTCCTTCTACACCTTATGTTCTGTGTGCAATTGCTCACCTGTTCTGGGGCCTTATCCTCGAACTGGGGAACGTGAAGTGAACGGTGAAAAGGTGGCGAACGCGTATTCTCGAAATGTTCATCATTCATATCGTCGTTCGCCCGGTGAAAGGCAAGCGAACGGTGAAACATGCACAAATGAAATGTTAGCCGCTAAATGACATATTTAACGCACGGATTTCAAAAAATAAAATATTAAAAATTTTTATTTTATTTTTGGTTCTTCAAAATAACTCGTCATTAAAAAAAAATAATATGTTGACGAACCGTTTCTTTAAGACGCTTTATTTTTTGAATAAACAGTTGAAACGTTAATATGGTGGTACCCCGATATTTTTAATATTTTCAAATTTTTAATAAAATATCCTTAGAAAGTTGAATATGTCTCGCAAATATTAAGTAAATTTGAGATTACAGACATATAAAATTATTACAGTGCTATTTAAAAATGTTTTTCTAGGGCCAATTCTGCTTATGGATTTAACATAAATACTTGTGTCGATAACAGCCGAGTATCTTAGTTTTAAACAGTTAAATCTAACATAATTCTTTTCACGACGCAGCTTATAATAAATTTGAGAAATCACTTTGTAACCTATCTGAAACTTTTATTTAAATAAGTAACAAATTTTATATTTAAATTATGTTAACTACAGCACTTCTTAATTAGACTGTGTTAAACACTATACGACACTACAATTAAATAAATATTATGATTATAATTTATCGGGACAAATAAATATGAACCATACAGACCAACGAATGAGGTCCTTCAGCATAAAAACCTTATTTATGGTACATTTGATCTTCAAGCCTCTACAAATATTTATAAAATAAAAAAAAATATATTAAAAGTTGAATGTGAGATCCGCCAGTATCTTTAATGGACGTTCTCTGTCTGGCCTTTGGTTTTGGTCCCTGGTCATAAACGGTTTCTCTCTCTTTGTTCAAGTTTCAGTAAGAGGCTGGATATTTTATGAATTCATACAATAAATAACTGACTGGATAGTTCCCGTAGTGGATTGGGATGATGGCTTTTAGTCATACTACGTAGAGTTGTAATTTCCACCGTTTCAAGGTTTATCAGTGCTGGCTTACTGCAATTACTGTTATTATATTACTTTATATATATGATTGCTGTTTTTCGTGATATCCCTTTTTCTTTATATATTAGAATCTTAAAGTACTTGGCTCTTTGTATGCATTTTTGTTTAACAGTTCTAGAATGTTAATTTAAGATAAATTTAATCCAGGCAAAATACAAATATTGTAATGGCAGTCAATAACTTCACAAAAATAACAACAACAGCACTATTTTTTTACTTTTGACGACTACTTTAACGCACCAAAACTACTTTTTGCCTAAAATGGCAACCAAACATACTACGGACATCTTCGGTCTGACAGCTCAATACAATCTGTCATCCATTTTATTTTTTGAAATTCTCGGGTTTTAGCACGTTCATAGCTGACAACATTGCCTTTTCAAGAATACGGCTTTACTGTCAAAAAGTTCACATCGCTATTCACTTCACCTTTCACATCACACTTTCGAGGATAGGGGCCCTGAACATTTGTTCAGATGCGGACACTTCGGAGGCTCATTACTGTCAATCTTCATCGAATTATTATCAAATCTGCACAGTATATTTTCGAGGTCGGAAGAAAATATAATAAAATGATAAAAATTTTTGAGCAGTATAAATTTTGCGTACCTAATATCTTAAAAATAGTGAGACTGTACTTATTTATTACTTTAACTGGATTAAGAGTAGATTTATCCAAACAGTTTGCAAATAAAATAGGTATTATCTTCACACTTTATCGTGTAGAATGGATAAAACTAATAGCAAAGGATATCTATAGATAAAAAATAGCGAACAACAATAGATAGCCTTCGGAAAAATATTATTGATATTTTGTCGAATTCTGCTGCACGAAAAACTATTAATTTAGCTGTCGTTAAATTTGACACAACAAATAAATTTGTTTGAAAAGCTGTTTAATCACGTTTCTTTTTTTTTTTGTTGGAAACTGGCCAACTGGGTTTGTCCGGTGGTCCACCCTCGTAGTTCGTATTTAAAAATAAAAAATTGGTATAATATTATGTTACTTTTATGAAATATTTATTTGTTAATAAGAATTATGTTTTGTGCTTGGTTTTTGCGCGAATTTTCCAATTTTCAGTTATAATTTTGTCAGCACAGGTATTAAAGGTTATTAATAAGTACAGTCTAAGTATTTATAAGTTCAAATCGTGAAATTTTAAAAGGTATTTGTTTTTCTTTTGAGATAGAACTTGGCATCAATTTAGATTTTAATTCTCGTGTCACGAAACAAATCTGGGATACCTAAGAACTTTCACTATTCATTGGGTCATCAAACGTACTTCCTAACTTTGACCTGTCATAACCGCCATGTTTTTTTTTTCTATTTCGCACCAAAATTGACATTTATGTTTAGTAATGTTTTGCAAATCATCATGGGAATATATTCAGTCGCATTTGTATAATAAACGGTGTTTTTTTATAGAGGTATAGAACTTTTAAATGGAATAAAACAAAGATGAATTTTTTAAATTGACATGAAATTTACTTTATTGGAAAGATAATCTTCTGGCATTATAATTTAAATATGACTTCTGGCATATGACCGCCACGGCTGGCTCGGACGTAGTCTAATCTGAAGGTCCAATTTTCGATGACTTTTTCCAACATTTGTGGCCGTATATCGTCAATAACGCGGCGAATGTTGTCCTCCAAGTGATCAATCGTTTCGGGCTTATCGGCGTAGATTAGCGACTTCACATATCCCCACAGAAAATAGTCTAGCGGCGTTAAGTCGCACGATCTTGGAAGCCAATTCACGGGTCCGAAAAGTGAAACTATGCGGTTACCAAACGTTTCTTTCAATAAATCAATTGTGGCACGAGCTGTGTGACATGTTGCGCCGTCTTGTTGAAACCACAGCTCCTGCACATCATGGTTGTTCAATTGATGAAGAAAAAGTCAGTAATCATGGCTCTATAGCGGTCACCATCGACTGTAATGACCAGCATCGTTTTTAAAGAAGTACGGACCAAAGATTCCACCAGCCCATAAAGCACACCAAACAGTCAGTTTTTCTGGATGTAACGGTGTCTCAACATACACTTGAGGATTATCATCACTCCAAATACGGCAGTTTTGTTTATTGACGTATCCCTTCAAACAAAAGTGAGCTTCATCGCTAAACAAAATTCGCTTATGAAAATCGGGATCAACGGCAATCTTGTTTTGGGCCCATTCACCGAATCTACGCCTTGCTAGGTGATCGTGTGGCTTCAATTCTTGCACGAGTTGGATTTTGTAAGCACGCAAACCAAGATCTTTCCGCAAAATCTTCCATAAAGTGAATGGACACATATCCAATTCCTGTGCACGATGGCGGATAGACTGATTCGGGTCTTCCTCTACCCTACGCTTTACAGCACCAATGACTTCTTCTGTACGCACTGTACGACGTCTGTGGATGCGTATTATCATTTAGAGTAAACGTGGTGCGAAAACGTTCCATAGTTAATCGAATTAATTGCTCTGATGGACGATTATGTTGACCGTAAAATGGACGTAGAGCGCGATACGTATTTCGAACAGAACCATGATTTGCACAATTTGGAGGCGTTGTTCAGGCATCAGTCTATTTATGTTGAAATGCCAAACCAAACTAAACATAAATCACTTGACAGCTGACAAAATGGCCGCCAGTTAAAAAAGTGTTGCCAACTTAAAGTTCTATACCTCTATAAAAAACACCCTTTATATTACAAAAATAATGATTTCTACTACATTTCGTAGTCTACTTGAAATTTATTGTGAAAACTTTTGTAATTTAATCAATAAATTTAAGCCAACCGATAATGTTACTGATGTTACCAATTCAACACATAAAAAACATAAAAATACTACTGAAAATGTCAATGCTGGAAATCATACATGAAGTGTAGATGATAATACTGATCATATGGAATGTTCATCATAACGAAGCGTATAAAATTCAGTTTACTCAAAAACTTGAACCAATTGACTATTCATTCAATAGAAATTTTGCAAATTGATACTCGTCAGTTCATGAAAAATTCTTCTTTAGCAATGAAGCTTAGTTAAATGGCTTTGTAACTAAGTAAAATTGTATTGTAGTGTTTCTAATCCATATGCCTTCATTGAGACATCATCGTCAACATTATCATCATCATCAATCAGCATTTTATGTCCACTGCTTAATATAGACCTTTCTTATTGTTCTCCACTCTTTTCTGTCTTGAAAATCCAGTTGCTAGCTATTATTCTGACATCACCGGTCTACCGTGTAGGAAATATTCCTTTGCTTGGCTTGTAAGCACTCGAACTTCACTCGGCGATCTTTTTGTCCACCTCCCATTTATCATTCGAGCCACATGAGCAACCCATTTCTATTTTAGCATTGCGATCTGTGTAATCATATCAGTAACACCTGTTCTAGGTCTAGATCTACGTCGAAATTTCGTTTCTAATATGGTTCTCTAATGACACATCAGGCATTGATCTCTTCTTTTTCATTTTTTAGCAGATGCCAAAGTTAAGGTTATAACTAGTAACAACTTCAAAGATTGAAGATTTGCCCGAGTTTTCCATATAGATAGCCCAGGGGGAAGGCAGATTATTCTTTTGTTCGGTTGGCATGTTTGGTTGTCTCCGGTAATTTGAATTTCGTTGCTGGGGTGAGTGTATTTATCCACTAATGTTACCTCATTACTGCTGATAGTAATTTCCTCATTTGGAACCACATTTGTCATAAATTTTAATTTGAAGAAATTTACTTTTAAGTCTATCTAAGCGCATACTCACTTCTTGGACTCCTTGAAGCATCAGATTGATAAATATCACCAAGATAGTCAGACAACAAAGCTATATCGTCCGCAAAATGTAAATTTGTTAAGTTTTGACTATTAGTATTGATGTCTCATTGTTCCCAGTTCAAGCTTCATAATTATAGTTAAAAACTTCGGTGATCTTGCGTGTCCCTGTCTTCCATCTTTGTTATCAACTTAAGATACCAATACATCCACAATTAACTGCGTGATATTGTTTTTGGTCTAGAGGCATCAGAAATAATCCCTCAGTTCTCTTAAATCAATCATTTAGTTTATTGAGAGGTAGATAAATTTAGTGGACATGTAATTTAAAAAATTCGATAAATTGAGGAAATCAATTCGGATGTATCATCTCCACCATGACACATCGACCCAAAACAAATGACCTTTTAAGCACTCAAAGCTTGGAATTGATGGATCATCTTTCTTAGAACCCTGATTTGGCATTTAATGATATTTTCTTGTTCCCGTGCATGAAAAAAAAACTATATTGTCGACGATATTCTACGCCAGAAGAAGCGATTGATGCGTTCAAAAACAATGTTTTGCTGCTACCATCTGCACAGTGACAAAAATGTTTTTTTGGTTAGGCCAGATGCATGCGAAAATGTATTGACCATCGTGGAGAATATTTTGAAAAATAATAAAATTATTTTCAGTGATAAAGATTGATTTTTGTTTGTTGTTCGCCAAATATAAATGGGTACCCTCATATTACGCAAATCTATTTTTATAAAACCTTTATATAAAATTAGATAATAACAATTTACATATGTGTATAAAACAAACATGGCATTAGAATCTACAATGAACAATGTGTTTTTTTTTATAAGTAATATGCTATAGAAAAATAATGGTGACCAACACTCGACGAAACAGAAATATTCTAATAAAACTTACAAAAAAACATCCTGTAAATTAAGACTACTTGTTGAATCGAGGTCAAAAGTATTAATCTTGATTATTTATTATTACAAAAAGGTACTGAAACTCGAAACTTTATGTTATAAGACATTGTTTAGTTAAATAGACATAATGGTGTTTATTTTTTTCAGTTAACATCTACTACTACTTACATATATATTCCTACACAGTTCGAAATTATTTATGCAAATTACGAAAATGACAACCAAAGGTAAACAAATTTATTTCTTATATCTTAAGGCGTACAAAATAAGTAAATTAACATTAGCATTGAGGAAAAAAAAACAATTTATATAAAATTTTATTCACTGTGAATTGCTTAAGATACACATATTGTGTTGTAACTGAAACTATAGATTTATTTGTATTAGAAATTTGATATTTGTTGGATCTCTATTTTACACAACGGATTTTTATTTTAAATTTAGTAGAATACTTTTTGGTAAAAAGATTTTCGTAAAAATCAGGTACTAGTCTACAAGGTCATCGTAAATTTCCAAGGGGTCATTTCATACATCATAAGTTATATTTGCAACGATACTTCCATAAGAAACAATGACTTTAAGCACTATGCCGTCAATTTTGGGCAACATTTGCACGTTTCAAAATGCTAATATTACAGGTATTTTGTACTCTTCCAAAGCAAAAAAGAAAGAGATGCCGTATATTTTCACTTTGAGAATTTTCCACAGCTCATGAGGTTTACTATAATGTTCTGTCTTTTAACAAAATTTCATGCACAATATCAAATGATAATTAAAAAATACAATGCCGTTTATATTTAATGGAAAATTAGTTATAATAAACGATAATTAACCCCGAAACCGTGATTTTTAGTCTAAAAGCTTTTACTGAGATTTTTTTTGTTTCAATAAATATAATTGCACTTTAAATAAAGATCAAAATTGGATCAACACACTAACAATCATTTATACGGCACCATATTTATTCTCAATTAACATTCTCAAATGTAACTTTTTTTCATCATGCATCTAGCACAGATATTATATATCATTATTATTATTATGATTTAATTTATTGGATATATGACATTTAGTTAAAGTGGAATTTTTCGAGAACCATAAACAGCATAATTAAATTTTCAGTTGCATATAAAGATTTGCAAGTTTGTATTAATATGTTTAAATGTTCGTTCGATATCACTTTATAATTTTGATTTCTAGCAATTAATTGCGGATTTTTTTAGTAGCAATAATAAATTCAACCGAATATGATCCGATCTTGTAAATAATCGCATAGAAAAAAATCAGGATTAAGTCAGTCGGCTGTGATAAATACGGATTATATTAAAATTATTCGTGCACCAAACAATTCCAAAGTTACAGTCAAAGTTCTTTATTCATGTTTTTACATAAATGTTTACATTCTTGAGCTTAAGCATATAATATAATCAGTAATATAAACTAAGTAAAATACTATAATAAATACTAACTCTACACAAACATCAAGCGGTGAAGTAAAAACTCTAGCGTCAGTAGAAAGCTAATAAACATTTTGGGAGCGTAATAATTTATTTAAATTCAAGAGAATGCAGTGACTATCGAACAATCAGTATCATGTCACATACTTTGAAAACCCTTTTAAAAATTGTACAAGCTAGAATACATTCCAAATTGGAGCTGGATATTGGTGACACACAGTTTGGCTTCCGGAACGGGGTGGGTACAAGAGAAGCATCATTTGCTTTTAATGTGCTTACTCAAAGATGCTTAGATATCAATCAGGACCTCTATGTCTACTTCATAGATTACAACAAAGCTTTTGATAGGATCAAACATGACAAACTGATAGAGATTCTCAGAAGCAAAAATTCGGATGAAATAGATTTAAGGTTGATATCAAATCTGTATTACAATCAGCGAGTGGTAGTAAACATTGGACAGGAAATATCCGGAGATGTGGAAATACAAAGGGGAGTCAGACACGGGTGTATATTGTCACCTTTTTTATTTAACGCTTATTCTGAAGAGGTCATATTGGAAAGTCTTGAATCTGAAACAGCAGGGATAAAAGTAAACGGAGTTTTAATCAACAATATTAGGTATGCAGATGACACTGTAATAATAGCTGATAGTTTGAAAGACCTAGAAAAAATAATGCATAAATATTAAGAGTTAGTGGAGAATATGGACTCTCTCTTAACACGAAAAAGACCAAGTTCATGATAATTAGTAAAAACAACACCAATAATAATGAAACCCTAATGGTAGGAGGCCAGCACATAGAAAGAGTTAAGATGTGCACTTACTTGGGAACCCTAATAAAAGAAAATAATGACTATACCGTCGAAATAAAAACCAGAATCGAGAAAGCACGTGCCAACTTTATTAGAATGAAAAAGGTTATCTGCAGCAAAGATCTAAGGTTAGCCTTGAAAATACGACTGACTAAATGTTACGTATACAGTGTTCTATATTATGGAATGGAAGCATGGACACTGAATCGAGACGCAATGAGAAGACCTATAGACGAATTCGGAGTATTTCGTGAGTAGATCGAGTTACGAACGCCGAAGTGTTGAGAAAAATGGGGTAAGAAAAGGCAGTCGAGATAACAGTAAATCAGAGAAAACTGCAATATTTCGGACACATTATGCGGGGAGAAAAGTACAGCATCTTACGGCTCATAATCCAAGGCAAAATAAGTGGCAGAAGAGGCGTAGCACGACGATGAATTTCATGGCTAAAAAACCTAAGGGAATGGTTTGGATGCAGTTCAAGACAACTATTTAGAGCAACTGCCTCAAAAATTAAAATAGTTATTATAATTGCCAACCTCCGCAATGGAGAAGGCACTTGAAGAAGAAGAAGAAGAAGAATTTATTGGAAATCTACATTTGGTAATTCTGTGATAAGCAAGTTTGATAAAAGTAAAATATTACCCAAAACTATGCACATATGACTATTCATTTCCTTCTGGGTTTATTAAAATTACAAATTATTTAGTAATTTGTATGTTAATACTTACAACAACTAAATCCGACGTATTTTTCCCGTAGAAACAAATTTTGGCGTTAATTTTGCAATTAACTGTTTAAACAAACTCTTTAAACAAATAAATTTTGCAAAACTAAGAGCAAATTTGTATTCATCGATGACTCCGACTCTTTAAATCATCCGTTACTTGTTTACTACCCTTTATTACACCGTCAAGGGGTAGTTTTTACCCTTAAAAGTGAGTTATGGTCGCTACAAAAAAATACGTCTCTAATATTTTTCAGTGTTCTTCTGCATTCATGCAATGCAAGCTGCATTCAGTTCAGTGAATTACACTTGATTAAAGTTACTTGTTAGTCTTGCTTAGATTATCGGCCCAAAACCATTCAGATTCTCCTGCCTGCATGCCATCTATACTCGTCCATAACTGAGAAGCATTTTCCCTTTCATAGTAGCAATGGTACTAGCTGCAAATAAGACAAAAATAGCACTGAATTCACCATTTTCAAAATCATTCATAAAAATGATGAAGAAAAACGGCCCCAACACTGACCGTTAAGTCAGTATATCCTTTAAAATGGAAACCTTATTACAGATAAGAATAAAGCAAGTTAACACTTTTTTCGATAAGACTGTAAAACATCAGTTTGGTTCTTAGCTATTCAGGTGAATCACAGTCAAATGCTTATGTTAAATCACACAACAGGGCAACAACATACTCTCCATCTTCAAAAGCGTCGATAATAATTGAAATCGGTCTGTTAAGAGTATCAACCGTAGATATTTCATTTCTAAAGCCGAATTATTGCTTACTTAATAAGTTATTTAATTAAAAATTATCACTTATTCTAGCTTTTAAAGCCTTTTCAAAAACTTGACTGTACAAAGGCACTAGTGCAATGAGACGATAATTTAACTCCTTTCGATCCCCCTTCTTCTAAATTGGATCCACTTTAGAAACTTTAAATACTGAAGGATAAATAGCATCCTCCAATCAATACTTTAAAAGCTTGGTCAAAGTATACGCCATTACATTAGCTATATTTTTCATTATTTTAATGTTAGTATTATGGAGTAGTGTTTGCTATGCCTATTTTTGAGTGCAAGTCATACTAATCCAATTCAGTCAAATTGTTTTTAAGTCTAATTTATTTAAAAAACAATTTGAACAATTGCTAGTTTAAAAAATGTTTTTAGTTTTACAGTAGGACGCTGCTGATCTGGCCTAGTTGGATGACACGTGGGCTCATTTTGCTAAAACCACTTTTCTGATCAATTTTGTATGGTTGAACCAACAAAATTTTGCAGCATGATCCTATACGGTTTATTATTTATGATCAAAGGAATTCTGTCTTCAATTTCGAAGAAATAGGGTCCTAGGACGCCCTAAACTGTCACCACACACCAAACGGTATATGTTATGGAATGCAGTTATCTTTCGAATTATTCCTTCGCCAAATTCTACAACTTTGCTTACTTCCGGAACCATTCAGGTAAAAATGGGTTTCTGTACTCACAAATATAATCAACCTATTCAGAAAATTAAACTCTTTTCTGCGAATTAATTCGTTGAAAACGAATAGCTTACTGAAATCGTAGATAATCTTGATCTTAAGGATATAAGTACTACACAAGTTAAATCTTCGTTGGAAATAAGCCAAGATGTCTCAAAATGTGATGAACCGTTGTTCTGCTCAACTTCAGTTCATTAGAACTACGTCTAGTTGATGTTCTTGCATATTCTTCCGAGCTTGTTGGTATGCGCTCAATATTCTGCACCGTGATTTACCGATACATATTGGGTATAATCATCTTTTCTGAAGTATTTCTCACATTAGAATGTCTTTGATATGCTTTCTGAGTCGCAGCCTTCGATCATTGATTTTCGAAATAAAGGTTGATTCTCCGCTCATTAAACTGTGAAATATCAAGTTTCTAAATCTCAAAAGGAAAGAAAAAATCAACTTTGACAAGCGTTATCACTTTTTAAAATTACTTATAAACTTCCCGGTAGTAATTAACCCGCGCAACAAATTACCCAGGAAATAAAAAAATCAATATTTCTGCTGTAATTTTAAATTTCATATAAAAAAATATACTTCCTTTTTTGGTAAAGACGATAAACAAGTTTCCTTATCTTCTCATTATCGGAAAAAGAAAAACCGCAGGCAAACAATTTAATTCTTTTTTTTTTATTTAATTTTTTTAAAGACGATAGAAGAACGAAAGAATGTAACTTCTATTACAGTATTTTTTTATAGCTAAAACAGCAACATTAAAATTCAAGGTTACGCAAAGTTCGCCGGTTCGTCCGTTCGTCTGGATCCTGTGATATGTATACTAAATTGGGTTGGTTCCATTCAAATATTTGTCTAGAGCTATTAGCAACCATAGGCGGAACGTAGAAGTATTTCGTTTTTTTATAGTTTAAAAACTAGAAAATTATGTTTGTATTCAGTACTATCGTGTAAAAGAAGTTGGCTTAGAGGAGGTACTTATTCTTAAGGTCCATAGACAACCATTAAATGCCAAGAAATATTGGTGTAGTTAACAGTTTTTGTATTTTAATTAATTTTTAGGCCCCGAAAAGCACCAATTTTAACATCAGAAGATTCTTTATTCTGTATACTTTGGGTATTTTTAAGGTTCCCTTATAATTTCTATTCAATATATATATATATATATATATATATATATATATATATATATATATATATATATATATATATATATATATAGTTATAATTCCTCTTGACCTTAAAAATATCCATCATTATATTCCTTCAGTTGGCCATCGTCTGTAAATAGACATCCTCGGAGATGCTTTCGTAAATTTCTGAATAAAAATAATTTACAGTAATACAGTAGAGTCGTATTCAATCGAGAAGAAGCCGATGAGCATCGTTCGCTGCACGAGACCCACCTTAGAGTAGTTCCGTCTCTCTCTATATTATTTATACGCATGCAACATCATTGACGTCTTTATTAAAGATTTTATCACTAACTATTGTTATTTAAATCCCTCCAGCATGCTTAACTACAGCTTGATACCAAAAGACAGTGGCTTATGTGCGGCGCACGTGGAGCCCTTAAGAACCCATCACATGGATTCTATTTTAGTTTCTGGATTTCAGTGATATACTCAAGTCTCGTTACTCTCCTAGAAAAAAAATCAGGATCTGCATCCAAAGATTTCAAATGTTTTTCAGAATATACACCTAGTTTTTGTTCGGAAGTCAACAATCTTGGAATTCACCTTGGTGAAGCTTGTGTGTAATGCTTTAGCGGTATGTAGAAACTTTGAAACGACGGTCTTCGACAACATTTGCTTCCAGCTTTCTGCATACATCAGGATTGTTTGAATCCAAATAGCTTCATAACTCCTCCAAAACTGTATTGACCAATATTTTACTTTAAGCTTTTTTAAGACAATTTATGCTCTTTTGTTAAATTTGATGAGTTTGCGGTGTTCCAATTTTACAAAAACACTGTTGTCACTATTGAACTTTTCTAGGCAACACACAGTCAATGTGTTCCTATTATGGCCAGATAGATACTTTTCTTGTACCCTCGTAGATGGAGAGAAATGTTTATATAATTTTTAAATACTAAAAAAAGTATTTTTCCATAGTTAAAAATTTTCACTTAATATATCCATTACAGGACAAAAGCAATATTGTGAGGAAGCATTTGCATTTTCCGCCCTCTCTGGTACGTGATTTCATGTGGTTTCATGAAAATGCTCCTATTGTTTAATCACATATTTCTTAAATAAATATGTATTGTGATCATGTAACTTAAGTACTTCAAGATCAGCGTGTCCATCACTGTTCTTCTAGGCCAGTAAAGGAATCTGTCTTATCATATATAAATCATATGCATCTACTTACATTAACAAAATAATAAATGCCAATAAATAAGATTTTGCAGACTGAATAAAATTGCTTTTATCGTATAAATAAATAAAAGTACGCCATTGGATAAGACCATTTTCACAGCGGTTTATGTTAACATGCCAGCTGTCTTCTATAAAAGTTTTTTTAACTTTTGCAAAGAGAAAAAAATGTTGAAAGATATTTATTATGTTTATTTAGAAAATAAATTTAAACAGTTTTCTTAATTTAAAGAAAACCAATGCAGCATACTTAGGATTTGGAACCATATGATTTTTTTTTTATTTACAACTCATATTCATTTTTTGTTGTATGTACGTCTATCATTTTGTTTTGAATCCACCTCTCAATCTATAAAGTTAAAATTTAGCATTTTTATTGATTGGCTAACTTAGAATATTGATTTGCTTCGCCGAAGGAAGGAAGAGAAATATTTTATAGAATCTTCATTAGTTTTACTGACAATAAGGTGAAGGCGTTAATATCCTTGACGTATCCAGTCATGTTTTGTATTCTTATCTATGGAAATTGAAAAGAATTTAAGAACAATCTCTTAGAAAAAAGAATAATAGTATAGAGTTAATAGAAGGAATAATAAAATAAAACTTAAGTTTCAAGGACTCATTGATAATGAAAAAAATAAAGAAGCTACTTTATTAAATCACAATGCAAAAATGAAACTCGTACACTATTGTATAAATTGTCAGGAATGTAAAAAAATAACAATATTCACAACTGCATTTAGACCTTTGTTTTCTGCAACGATCTCGCATTGAACGCACTAGTGTGTCCTTGGATCTTGGGTTATTTTTGATCATTCTTCCTGAAGTACAATCTTAAAGTGTTCTTTTTTCTACTACTCTTGGGCAAATGTCAGACGTTTGAGTTTGTTTTCTTTTATAATCTAGAACTCTTTTCGAACCACTCTGACATAAAAATCTTGATTTTTTAAGACGTTTCGAAATGTTTGGGACATGACCAGCTTGTGGAGGTACTTTGGAATTTCTTTAGCTTTTGTTCAGTTCTGCGTAAAATCCAGCAACTTCATTAATTTCATCTATTTCATCAACTTAATTTTGGAAGTTTTTTCGTTTTTATTTAATATTTCTTTTTCACTTTTAACGAGATCTGCAACACTTTTATCAGTAGTGTAAACCTGGTTAATCATTTTTCCAATTTAGCGATAAGATTTTTGATTTTGAAAATGGTTTATAGTTTTTTTTCCTCTTCTGTTGTTTTACACCGTTGGAAAAAAAAACTTTAAAAATGAAATAACTTTATTACTAAGTTATATTCAAATATCGCTTGTGTTCAAGTTTCTTTTTTACTATAAAGATGAACCTTTTGCTGTTCTTTTACACATCCATTATTGACTTTGTTTCTAACGCATGTTTCTAATCCGATGAGACCGATCCGATACAGTTATATCCACTTGAAATCCACATAATAAACTGTTGTGACTGAGGTTTCTATCAGATGCAAAATCTCTTACTACTAATTGTCATGTTGAAATTTCAGTTAGACTTGTTTATTACACGAATCTCAAGTTGATAAAACCACATTGGATCGATTCGATCGTATCAGAATGTTGCGTTAGAAACAAAGTCATTTTTATGAAACGGGTAAATGGAAACAGTTTTATAAATTGTTTTGATCAAAATGCCACAAACAAAAGCAGAGAGAAGAGAAAAATATATGGAAATCGAATTAAATTAAATATTTTTTAACTCTTGTAAACTTCGAACCGATGCTTATAAAGGAAAAAGAAGTTGACTTATTTATCTTTTTTTTTCTGGGCACATCTACGTACCTGAAATAATTTACAGTTATTGCCATCTTTAAAGAGAGAAGAATAGCTAGCATCTGTTTTATTTCAATAGAACGTCTTGGTATTATTATAGAGAACTAAAATGGGCATTAGTGAATGGGTTGGAGCAGTTTTAAATAAAAACGATTTTGATTTTAAAGAGTCACCATCCGATAATTCTGATTTAATAGGCATTTTACGTTAGAAACAAGATAATTGTTAACAAAAAAATGAGGCCTGAAGTAAATGATTCTGATAAATATCCTAAAATTTCAAATATGCTAAAGTTTCATTTTTACTAATGGTACATTTGATATTCAAAGAGCGCTCCTTTATAAACTCAGCTTTTAAGTTATTATTAGTGACATAAAATAAAAATGGCATACCAGCTTATTTGCATACAAAAAAACATGTCACTATTTAAAGTTTGTATACACTTATGGAAAGAACGACAAAATAACGCATACATAATCTATCAAACATTTAGGTAGTCTACGGAAGAACCAATTAAGAATTAGCAAAATGGCGAATAGAATATTATAATAAATTCATTGAACAGACTTTTTGTTTGCTACGATTTTTTTTATCCACCAGACATACTTAGAAAATAACTTCCCTATGCTTGTGGTTTGTCAACTCTCTTTTATCATTACTTAACGGTTTTTTGAGGAAAAAACTTTTATGGGGTGCCAAAGGGTTTATTCCAGAAGTTGTATTCAAGATATTTTTATGTTTGGTTATTGGTTATCAACCTTGCGAACAGGCTGGGTTTCGCTCTGGTTATGGAACGAATGACCACCTACAAGTTCTTAAGTCCCTGATAGAAAAGTGCATAGAATACAATAAGCCACTTATTCTTATATTTATTGATTATGAAAAAGCATTTGATACCATAGACCAATATAAAATGCTGAGGGCGCTTGTAGACAGTCGAATCGACCACCGCTACATTTCGTTAATCAAGAACATATACAATACAGCCACAGCCTGTGTCAGACTTCACAAAGACACAAATACCTTCAGAATAGAACGTGGAGTTCGGCAGGGAGATACAATCTCACCGAAATTGTTTACCACTGTCTTGGAATATATGTACAAGCAGATTTCTTTTGAAGGAAATATGGGAGTAAACATAAACGGGGAGGACCTTAACCACTTAAGATTCGCCGATGACACTGTCCTCATATCGGATAGCACGGATAAAGCAGCAAGAATGTTCGGAAAGCTCTACAGACTGTCAAGTGATGTTGGTCTAAAAATAAATTGTGAGAAAACTAAATTTATGACCAACCTTGTACTAAACAATATCTCAGTAGGAGACCACAAGATCGAATAAGTCACCACCTACAAATACCTAGGACATGAAATCCGTTTAGGCCGAGATAACCAAACACGCGAAATACTAAGAAGAATAGGGCTGAGGTGGTCAGCTTTTGGAAAACTGAAAAATATACTTAAATCGAACATCCCTGTTTGCTTGAAGAGAAAGGTGTTTGATCAGTGTATCCTCCCCGTTTTGACATATGGAGCAGAGACGCTAACACTAACAAAGTAAAGTGTAAATAAGTTGAGAGTGACACAACTGGCCATGGAAAGATCTATGCTGGGAGTTAGCATCAGAGATAGAATACCGAAAACAGAAATACGACGAAGAACGGGTGTTGCACATGCAGTCAGGAGAATTGCAACGTTAAAGTGGAACTGGGCTGGACATGTCGCTAGGAACACGGACAATCGATGGACGAGAAAAATCTTGGAATGGAGACCAAGACAGGAGGCTTACCGAGGAAGAGGCCGCCCGCCTACCAGATGGACTGACGATATAAGGCGCATAGAATCAAACTGGATGCAAGAAATAAGTGGCAAAACTTACGAGAGGCCTATGTCCAACAGTGGACAAAATTGGGCTGATTGATGATGATGATGATTGGAACTTAACTTGGTGCCCAATTTTTTGGTTAAAAAAAAACTGGCAACAGAGAGCTCGTTTTTTCACAATTATATTTTTAATAGAATTGTTTGCTTTAATTTCTGGTTATACAACAGAAACTAATCCTTTTCAAAAACGGATGCAAGCACTCGGCTTAAATTTGTTAACACACATTTTAACTTAACAATTAACAAAAAGTAAACAATAAAATAGGAAAATTTACAAACAATTTGATCTTGGCACTTTGATAAACAAAACCATTACTTGCTTTCTGAATCATGCCCGGCATAATAATAAAATGGAGACCGCTGAACGAAACTTGCATTTTATGCATTGTTCCCAAAATGGGCCTCCTTTAAAATGTGTTAATAAAAATACGACAGGATCGTATTCGAGATATTATTTTTTACTTTGTATTTAATCTTCTAACCAAAGAGAGAGATGTTGTAAGTGTGACATACACATTCAGCACACAAAAAATGCCGTCGTTTTGTTAATATATTTTTGATTTAAAACAGTTTTTATCAAATCAACAATTTTTTCAGTAACATTGCTTTACTTCAGGAAACATTTGAATTTTTGAAATATTTATTATCGGCAAACATTTTTTTACACTGTTTAAATAATTTTTAAAATCATTTGAATGGTTTTTAAGATATTCCAGAAAATGTTATTTATAATAATTTCTTAATTTAATTTTATTTTATGAATCCGAATTATAATTTAAAGGACTACACAATTCTTACAGAAAACGTGTGTATCGAGTAGTGAAAAAAATATTAATTTTGACCGGGATCAAAAATTTAACTCATATATAGTCTATTCAGGAACTAGAGAGAGTAATAAATCATTTTTGACCCTTTTTTTTTCTTCGCAAACTACCTATGTTTTTTAGTCCAGTGTCTGGCAATTTCGGTTTTAGAAACATATATTATTTAAAGGAATGGGTTTGAAATTTTGTAATCAAAAATATCGGTCTATAATAATGAACCATTTGTGCGTAGCCTTATTGTCTCAAAAAATTTTAAGTTATAATTTAAATACTTATAAAATACCCATTATCATAAATACAACAACATATAATATTAAAATTTTTTTGGGCTATCGGTCATTTTATTATTAAATAAAAACACTTTTAGGAAATTTGAAGTTTCAGTTTATTTATTTCTTAAAGCATCTGCAGAATTACAATTAAACACTAAAATGGAATTCAAATGTAATTCATTTTTGTATATTATGATTAAAATTAGACTTACTGAATTTTATTTCTATTGAACTATGAGAAATTTTATTGTTCGAAATTTATAAAAGCTTATAATATTTAAATATAATGAAATTTATGGCAGTCCTCCGTTACCTGCAGCACTGGAGCAGGTACGTCAGAGGTTTCGGTGACAGTTTTGTTACTCTCTCTAGTTCTTGAATAGAGTATATCTGCGATAACTTTTCCATAACAGCCCTGTGAATGCGGCGATATTTTTCAGTCTGGCATCGTAGTCGGCAGGTTTTTAATATCCTACTTACATACCTTGGAATTTATATTTTATATATCAGTTATTTTCTGCGAATATTGCTCTCGGTTGATACAGCTCCACTGACGAGATCATAAGGTGGTCAAAACGCGTATGGAGAAAAGGCCAGAGTTGTATTTGCAAGAAATAAACTGCCTGTATATATCCTTTTTTTCTCTGCTTAAAGGATAATACATATATAACAATTATTTAAATACGGCAGATAGATTTCTTTATTTCTTACTGAAATTTTGATTTGTAAAAACCCGATGATCCAGCTAAACAAGTGAATTCTGAAGGACATTGAAAAACATTTTTAGGAGCTTCAATAGCATATGGTTTTCTGAGTCGAATTTCCACACCAACGGCCATGTGAAAAAACAAAATTGCCGATATTGGGCTGCTGACTATCTTCTAGAACTGCATCGGAAACCCCTACACTCGTCCAAGTGTGTTGTTTAGGCTACCATATCAAGCCAAGGTCTCTATTTTTTTTGAGGATAACCGTGATCGTTATTGCCATATGCTCCGGGCTTTTTTGGTTCTAAAAATGCAAAACCAGACTGGCTAAAACCAAAATACATTTTTCCAACAAGCTGGAGCAATTTCCCACGTTACAAATAATTCTTTGATATCTCTTCATGATTTATTCCCTGAAAGAGTGATAAGTCGCCGAGAGGACATCAATTGGCCACCGCGAAGTCCACATTTAACACCTGCTGATTTTTTTTCTATGGGGCTACTTAAAAAGTAACATTCTGAGACACCCTATATTATAAAATAAAATGATCTAAAATAAGGTTACTTCTGCATTGAACTACATTTTCACAAAAGCTACACACACGCCTATTCCTTAGAAAGAAAAACAATAATAAATGAGTTGATATTCCATTGACCGTACTAAGTAAATAAGTAAATCTAAAATTAATAAATTAGTTGCGATATAAAATAGTTATTAATTTATTTGATACTTTTTATTATGTCTCTTATAACCAAAATTTTAGGAATTTAAACACGTTTTAAATAGATTTCCTTGACAAACACTATGGTTGCACAAGATAGCACAAATCTTATATATATGCATGTAAAACTAATAGTTACCCAAATCGGTTACTAATAACCTTTAATAGCCGATGGTGATAATTGCTAATTATACTAATTACCACGATGCGTTTGTATATCGGTACCTTCAGGTGAATATTTGAATAATTAAAGATTCACCTTGATTGATTATTTTGTTTATGATTTTATAAAGAAATCTTTATTACACCCACCATTTATAGAAGTCATTAATAAATTTTCCGTTTTTATTATATAATTATGTGAGAAAAAAATCGTCCTTCATTTTTTTTTCTAAAATAATGTTTAATCATGAAAATGAGCTCTCAACAATCAAATATTGTTAACTTATAGCTAGTAAAAAACACAATGCTTTATCGTAAACAAATAAGAATGGACAGTTGTCTAAGTGCAAGGATGTATTGGTTAAACTTAGTACACACCAAGACTCTTTGTTGTCCGTCATTATTGACGGTTAGAACGAAGCCTATTTTCTAGCTTCCTCGATTTACTAAGACTCCTGATTAAGAATGGTATAATTGACTCGTCCTAAATTTCTCCTTCTTTCCTCTACTACCTAGTTAGGAATCCTGAAAATCATGTAAATGAAATAGCCCTTTTTGTACGCAGGGAAAAAATTATTGATGTAATAAAAACTGCTGTTTTATGTCAAAACTAAATTTTCGTGGAAACGGAAATTCTTGAAACAAAACAATTTTATAGGTGTGCAGTATTATGTTCATTGCATTAGCAAAAATACATTTTCCAAATTGTAGAACAATAGGAATGTTCACTATTTTTGGGAAAGTGTTTAAAACCATAAGTTAAGTACCTAACGTAACCCAAAAATATTTAATATTATTTCTTTTATACAACTAATACTTTAAAAATGATGTGTTTTAAATTCAGTTTCAAATTTGTCTCCAAAAAGACAATACTTGTCACGTGATAGCTGTGACGTCACATGTTCCCAAACTCTGTAAAACTGATCAGGTGATATAGTTTTTCCGTAATTTTTGTAATAAAAAATTAGTTCTAGGTTTTATTATTAAATTGACCACCGTAAAACAATCAGTTCTCGGCAAATTCCAACTATTTGCCTTAATAAATCCACGTTTCATCATGGGAAAACTTATTAAAATCATTATCAATGGAAGTAGTAAGTAAATTTCGAAGAAATTGCACGGAAATCACTATAAAATAATGTTAACCAAACAACGTAGCCTTTGACAGCGATGATGTTTACGAACAAGTGACCATACACTTTGATTGGTGTTTGTTGCCACGTGATTAAACAAAAATTTAATTCCTTAAAAGTAAAGAAAAATATTGTGTTTTTTAGGATTTCTATTATGGAAACTAACGTTTTGTGGCAAAATTATATTTTTATTTGAATACAGTCAACATCCCTATTATCCAAATCAGTCGAGTACTGGTTTTAATCCCGACCGTAAACATCAATTTTCCATCAATATTAATTAATGAATATATAAAAATTAATATTGATTATGACTAGTACGTTATTCAAAAATGCGTAAAAAATGTTCACACTTCTCGTGACGGATTAAAAAAACTAATTAATTATTTGCCTTCATCTAGAAGGTTGAAGAAGATATAATAATTCAATGATGATGATGATGAAGTTTAACTAAAAAAATCAGTATTAATATATTCAAAAACAATTAGTAATTCCCATATAAATATTTTTGTAATAAAACAAACATTTCACTAATTATTGTTAGGAATTGTGGCCTTGCCTATTTTCAGATGGGATTGTTTATGAAAATTAACTTAATAGGTTTTTTATGGGATAAAAATAAAATTATGATTTTATGAGTTTTTTTTCGCGGGATGGTGGCAATTGGTGATTCAAGGATGTAAGAATTGACCTTGCAAAAAAAAATAATCGACTTATTTTCGCCCATTATCGTATTAATTTTCGGTTGCTCGCAAGAAAAACAAATTCAAATAATACACTTAACGAATTTTTATTAATTATCGTAATTTTCTTGTTGAAAAAATAAATTTTGAAAAGTTAAGGCATTTGAACATTCTGTAATGAGGACTACAGTTTGTTTTACAAATTTTTAGTGACCAATATTAAATTTTTACATTGGCGTCTCGTGTCTCCCTGGACACGTAGTGCAAATATGGAATCATTATAAAACATTTGTTTGAAGGTTGTAGACAATGTTGAAGATTGACTAAAATGTGGTCGAACTTGCATTGTCTTTATTTTTATTTATTTTTATTTTTACGACGTTTCGATTAGGTTGTTTCTCTAATCGTTATCAAGTATAAACTGAATGTTTTGTCTTAAGTAAGGCATTATTGCATATAGATATAGCGCGATTATAGAGGTTGCGTATAATTCCTCGTTTTGTTACAACAGAATGATTAGAACTATGATTAAGATATTGTCCAGTATGTGTTGTCTTTTTGTATACTGAAGTTTTAATAGTTTCGTTTGAACGGTTCACCATGACATCTAGGAAGGGCAATTGATCATTTACCTCTTTTTCCATGGTAAACTTAATTGCAAGTCGAATGATATTTAGATGTTTCAGGAAATCATTAAGTTCTTGATCATTGCCCTTCCATACGATGAAAGTATCATCGATATATCTCAACCAGACTTTCAGTTTTACTGTTGCCGTTTCTATGGCATGAGTTTCGAACCGTTCCATATATATATATATATATATATATATATATATATATATATATATATATATATATATATATATATATATATATATATATTGGCGACGACTGAAGAGAGTGAAGAACCCATCGGAAGCCCATCGTCCTGAGCGTAGAACTTGTCCTTTACTTGAAAGTAAGCACTACGCAGGCAACACTCCAAAAGGTCCATCACCCCGTCCAGTGGTAACGTGGTTCGATCTGATACAGTAGTATCATTTGAAAGTCTACTTTTAATTATGTCTAGTGAATCTCCTAATGGTACATTAGTATACAGACTTTCCACATCAAAGCTTATTATTCTGTCGTCTGGCTCTAGATTGATGCTACTAATAATGTTCACGAAATGTGTGGAATTTTTAACATATCTGTTTATTTTACCTTCTAAAGGTTGTATGATTTTTAAGAGAAACCTCGCCAGTGCATTGTTGGGGATCCTCTGAAGCTGGTTATTGGCCTCAATGGTATGTTCCTTTTATGAATTTTTGGAAGTCCGTAAGGATCTGGTGGCTTACTGTAGTGTGGTGTGAGCGCCGATAACCTGTTGTCAGGTATATTGTTTTGGTATTTCCTGAGTGTTCTGTAGATTTTTGATTCTATGGATTTTGTGGGGTCACAGGCTAATTGTCTATATTTTCCTTTTTCCAGGATATCTCCGATTTTTTGGTCGTACGTTACGATGTCCATTATCACTGTTGCATTTCCCTTGTCCGCTGGTAAAATCTTTATTTGTTAATCTATTCGTTATTATTGTATATCTGGTTTATCCCACTTATAGGTCTGTAGTTGTTAAAATCGTTCTTGTCCCCTTTTTTATATAACAGTGTTGCATTAATCCAGTCTTTTGGGACCGCTTCTTCGTATAGGCATTAATTAAATAATATTTTGGGCTTCTACCTGGTTTTATCACTCTCGGAATTATCATATCGTCACCTGCATGCTGCGCCTGTTGTTTTTTAAATCGCTATTGGCTTTTTGTATCTGATTAAGTTCTAGGTCCTCTATTTTTCCAATATTTAGAATTATTCTTTCCATTATTTTTTCCACTTTTCTGACTTTTAATTTGTATAAGCTCTCATAGTATTTTTCTGCTATGTCTGTAATTTCTTTTCTGTTGTTTATTATTGTAACATTAACACGTCCCATCAGTTTATACATTATTCCAAAGAAGATGAACGTTGTGGGCCGCCGATCGACACACAAATAATGTAACATGGCCGCGTAACATTTCTTTGATGCGTTGGCCAATAACACCGACAATGAATCGGACGCTGTGATGTTACAATGTTTTGTTACGAAGTGGCATCCAGACTTGATACACGACGTAGTTACAGTACGGGCAGCAAGTTTAACATTGCACGCGGACGCTCGAGTGCCTTTTGGAAAAATATTTCTAAGGATTAGATTGATAGCAATATATTTATATAAAAGAAAAATGGCGGTACGATTAAACAACGAACAATAAGTAATTTGTTGTTGAAAAATAACGATGATTGCGTGATTTTTGCCAAAATAGAATGATATTTTTGTGCCTTACTCAATAAGCTTTTGTTCGAGTCGAGATCCGATTTCAAAGGATAAATTTAACTGATAAGAATATCTGAATACAATAGATTATTTTAATGTATATATAGATATACTTACTTAAATAATATTACACCTGAATAATCAAAAAATTTGGGTGTAAAGGAAACCATATTGTGAAGTATTTTTTGTAAAATAAACTTTTTCATTTTTCCACCTTTATTATTGTTTTGATGAAATAAATCCGTCGTACGTAAGTGATATAAAAATTCTCTAATCTTAATAAAATTTAATTGGCTTAATACGAATCTATTTAATTAAAAAAAAATGTCAAAAATGCAAATATTTAAATACGAAAATTAATAAATAAGATTAAGGATATCGATATCGGTTTATCTGATATCTCACAAAAATAAAATTTTTATATATGTGACGAGGTGCCCGATAAAGATAAGAGACAAATTTTGATTTCATCATAAAATAATGTTTACGTACTCCAATATCTGTAATAATCTATTTGTTGACGTGACGAGGTAGCAATATAATTATTTATTTATGTCAGAAGTTTCTAGATAATGTCAGTTTTTGGCGATATCTTATTTTATTTCTGTTCATGATATATTTCGATTATGCCCAATAAATTAAATTAATTAATTATTCCTTTTTTTTATAAGGTACACTGTTTTCTTTTACCCTAACTAGATAGATAGTTTAAACGGTGTAAAAGAAATAAAGAAGTAAAGTTGTTTTTAACCAATTATAGACCATATGGATATAAAATGTAATTTTTTGGCATTGACTTTGTTGGTAATGCAGTGTTCCGTTCCAATCGATCGACCCATACAGTTTTACACACTTTTACATGCATTTAAAGAGGGTATCCACAAAACATGGTTTTCGAACGCATCAACCACCTCTTCTGGCGTGGAAAACCTTTGACCATGCAGTTTGTTCTTCACCAAAATAAAAAGGTATAATTTGGTGCCAAATCAGGGCTGTCCGGTAGATGATCCATCAGTTCCGCGTTTTCAGTGCTTAAAAAGTCACTTGTTTGAGCCGATGTGTGGGAGCTTGCATTTTCATTGTCAAACTTCCTGCAAATAAATGGTGGTGTATTACTTAGAATTGACCATTCCACGATTCTCTAAAGGCACGATGCCACATGATCAGTCTTTCCGAAAAAAACAGGCGACCATTTGTTTGGAAGTGCTTCGAATACGAGCAATTTTGTTAGTTTTGGCTCATCGAGGAGACGAGAGTTGTATTTACAGGAAATAAACTGTTTCTATATGTTATTTCCTTTAATTACCTGAAAGAATAATTAGATATAGGCAACTATATGAAGATGAATAGTTCGCAAATCTTTCTGTTTAATTTAATATCTGTTTTATTATGAATAATTGAAACGGAACTTTATTTTCTATAAAAACGCATTTGATTTCAAAAAGTCTTCATCCTATAATTTGGATCCGATCGGTATTTTGCGTTGGACACGAGGTAATTTTGACTAGAATTAAATAGATAGCTGTCAAGCCGATGTTTGCGAATTTGCCATCAGGCTAAAAATATTAAAAAAAAACTGTTTTTGAATTTTGTATTGATATACTCCCTGTTTCCAAATAAGTGCAAAAAATAATTTTGTCTTGTCAAGATATCTCGATTAGAACTTTAGATATAAAAAAAGAATTTTGGTAACTCACTTAACTTTTTATTTATTTTTTTCTCGAAATCCCTGAAAAACCTGAACTTTAGTTAACTTACTTATTCCAAAAAAATATTTCCAAAGAATTTTTAGAATTAAAATACGTGAGTGAAGTGCAGATTTACTCTTCTAAAAGATAAGGAGAAACTATCATAGTTTTATTTCGATTCAAATATCAAGTAATTTCGACTTTGTTTTGAAATACCGAAATTACAACTTGAGATATTTAAAAAGAAAACACCCTCTTAAAATGAATGTCTGCCGATAAAAAAATACGTGTCCTGTACAACACATTAAAGTTTCATTAAAATCGGAGCCGGATACTTTAGGTATCTTTCTTCTCCCCCCCCCCCTCTCTCTCTTTAATTGAATTCAGACTATGCCATTTTGGATTTACGCCGGCTGCCGAGGGGATGTTGTTTTATAGGCTAAGACTGAATTTACTACTTACTGACTTGTCCCTGTATATGCCTATAATACAAGCAATTTCGATTTTCTTGTTAATCTTCTTTAGTGTTAATTACATTCTCTCTTTCTTTCTCGGGCTGTATCGGTCTTTGTCGGAATTTAAACGTCAAATATTTCTATATTATTTGGATCGGTACGCCGTCATTATTGACAATTTTTCTACGCTCTACTCGTCTTCATCGGGTAAATAAGGCAGGAAAAGCCGCACAGAACCTGCATCGTCTAAATCGGGAATGAATTTCTTTCTAAAAATGTGGAGTGTTTCATCCCGGTATCAATCATAGGACTAATCAGTAGGGATTAAGTTGGTACCTTCCCCAGACACCATTGTCGTCGTACTTATTATTGTTCGGATCTGATATTTGAGGTCATTTCTGGCCGGAGTATGGCGGTAAGATGTTGATAATACGACAGGAAACCGTATTTATATAATAAATACGATCCCCTCGGCAGCAACGCTACCCCCACTACTCTTCTATTTTCACACGCTCGGCTGTTTTCGGTCATGTTTGCTAGCATTTTTCACGTATTTCACAGATTTGTTGATGTAAAATGAAGATATAAGCTTGTAGAATGATATTTCTACTTTCAAAATGTTTTTACAAAATTAAGCTCACACCATCCTTGGCGCATTCAAGTGTACTAAAAATTTCAAATGGCAGTCGTGAAAAAAACGACAATTTTGGCACACATAAAGTACATAGTAATTACTATTATTTTTCGAAGTGCAAGCCCTACAACTTGAAAAATGACAGAGTTATGAATTTTCGAAAATCCGCTGAATTTTCCGGTTTTTCTTGTTTTTTTTCTCTTACCAATGATTCGATTGAGTCGATCTAGAGCTTGTTTTACTGATATCTTTATTCTCTACAATTCCTCTGTTTACACCATCGCGATTGCTTCATTAATTTTGATTTTATAAGCAAAAAACGAAAAAAAAACGCATTTGTTCGGTTTTAACTGTTTATAACTAATTAAGGGTTGGTAGGTGAGAGTGGAAAATATAACAACGTATCAGTTTGGATTTGTTTTTAGGGCGATGGCATAGTCGATATCCTAATAGTATTTCCGTCACGAAAAAATCTCTATTGATGGGCCTATACGTGTTAGTTTCCCATCTTATATTGAAACTTTTTTGTTTCTTAAGTTTTTCTCTAAAATCGAATAGTTTTTCTACAAAAAAAATTGTTTTCGGATGTATCTCCAAATAAGTACTGTAGGGTAAGTTATTAATTGACGAAAAGATCTAGTAGGCTATTGCCAAACACTTTCACAGAAACCATTAGGTGGTCGAAACCTTCGATCATACCCTATAGATTTAAACAACAATAGATTTGTTTGAAGGCTGTTTATGGTCGGTGGGGGAGGCTTTTTTAATGTTTAACAGACATAAACATGTTTACCTATCTTTTCTTTCAGTTTAATTGCTTGTCGTGACTCTTTTCAGTGTTTTTAAATGTTAGAAACTACTATAAATGCAAAGTTTACAATTAATATTAACAAAGAGGGGATTTGAAAACATATTTTTAATGGTAAATATTGTTAGATATTGACAATAACAATAATAATAATTTAGGCAACCATATATTCATACTTTTATGTATTCAGAATTGACGTACCGATTATACTCGTTTAAATAATGCAGTTAGAAAAGGATAGCATAAAATCGGTAACGTGTGTATCAAGAAATTAAATATCTACTGTTTATCAACACTTTTTCAAATATAAATAAAAATATTATTAATTTATTCGGCGTTCAAACATCTGGTCCCTAGTTTTGACGTTATGATTTTCTACAGGGGTATGTTCGAAGGTCGAAACTGGCCTACAGGTGGTAAGCTTTGTTCCAGTACTAAGTTACAAATTTTCTGAAGTGAATTGGTTTACAACACATACAAAATGTCAAAATTTATTTTCACGATAAAACAGCATTTTGCATTTCTAACAGAGCTGTTTCAGTTTAAAATGTCATTCTTTATAGATTCTAAAATATATATTTATAGTGCATTACATATTAAATTTAAATATTTAATAAGTGGAATTTAATATTTTTATAGATAATAAATTTTAACCGATAAACTTGTTAAGAAGATAAATAAGTACCCCACAATCTTGAGTTTTTAATTGTTGACACTCAAAAACCTGGAAGTTCTTGGAAACCAACAATACTTGACGTAAATACCCTTAATTGTTTTTGTGTAGCTGCGTCACGTAGGCCATGCGTGATTTTCTGGAAAGGGACCTTAGTTTAATCAAATAAAATTTAATTTCTAAGTAGTAATGTTACTAGTAACGCTGCAGTTACTTTCTAGCTAGATAAAACGAGTAACGCAAAAATACTATTACATTGTTATGTTTCTTTTTTGCTGAGTTGGAGTTACGTGTATGCAATATTACTTGTTATAACATTGAATTGTTATATTAAAGCAACGTAGCAGTCACGTAACTTTCTATCAGGTATGCCGCACACCACTCTTTAAAACGCTATGTATTATTTCGTGAACAGCTTTTTCAATGTTTTTTTTTGTTTCAGCTCAAGCCAATTGCCATCTTCTATTAAGCACATCGGCGCAAGTTCCAGCGTAAGTCACATCACATCCAGAGAAAACCAGGCCTCTAGCTAGCCCAGTGCTGAACCCTAGTGACTTTTCAAATTCGCGAATACCTAATACAGACCAAAAACATTAATTTTTAAATTGACTTTATAGTGAGAGAGCGATACCTTGCGTGATATAGTTATTTAGAAAAAAGCGTATCGGCTTATTGATTAATTTAGTTTTGTTATATTAAGAGCACGTTGAGTGTGGAGTATTCTGTGATTTTTAGTTATTAGTACCAAAGGAGAGTGTTATTTTTCTATTGTAGTGACTTTATAACGTTAATCAGTGATATTTAATTTAACGTTAACGCGATATCGTAACCGCAACGTAAAAATGTACAACTTAAACGTTAACTTGGCCGCTACTGCAGCCACAGCAGCTAATAATCTGTTGGTGGAGAGCGGGGGCACTACCCCGAGAACTCCGGAGATTTTGAATTCGCTTATAGCGATGACAAACCCTTTGGACAACTACCAGTTTGGGGAGGATGCACCGAAAATTTCGAGCGCGGTACCACCAAGTAGTGACTCGAATAGTTCCAGTAGTAGTCAGGTAATACTTCTTTCAATTACCATTTATCGACAAAACCTAACTTTATCGATCTTTTATAGACAAAACGTAGCTTTAGTTATCTTCAACCAGCTCTAAAAGTGTATAAATGCAATAGAACGTAACACGAAAGTACCCGAGAAGTACTCCGCCTCTTGATATGTTGTAGTATACCAGAAAACATTACATTTGTGTTTTTTATTACTTTCTTTCCTGGTCTTACAACTCTGGGTGAGTCTTAGCCGCATCCACTATCGCCCTCCATCTCCTACGGTCTGGTGCTTCCATTTCCCACTGCTGGACTCCAATCCTATACAAATCAGCTTCGACGGCATCCTTCCATCTTTTTCTGGGACGGCCTATTGATCTTCTACCATCTGATCTCTCAAAGAATACTGTTTTCAATAATCTGTGGTCCCCTGATCTTACCACATGACCTGCCCATCTTATTCTATTGGCTTTTATACAACGGACTATGTTTTCACTGCCATACAGTGTCGCCAATTCAGCATTGTGGCATTTTCTCCAATTTCCTGTTGTTTCATCACTTTGGGGACCAAATATCATTCTAAGAGCCTTTCATTCAAATATGAATAATTTATTTATTTCCCGTTGATTGAGGGTTCAAGTTTCACTGCCATAAGTAACTACCAGGCGAATAATTGACCTGTACAGAGTTAGTTTGGATTGTCTTTTTAACAGTTTAGATCTCAATAATGTTGTGAGGGAGTATGACGCCCTATTTGCTGCCGCTATTCTCGCTGAGACGTCTTTTTCAACTCGATTGTCGTCTGTGATTACCGCTCCTAGGTACTTGAATTCCTTAACCACGTCGAAGTTGTGTTCATTCAGTGATATATTCTGCCCGATTCGAGGTCTTGGATTCTTGGTTACTACCATGTATTTAGTTTTTTCTTCATTTACTCGGAGACCCATATTACCTGCTTCTTCCTCGAGTTGTGAAAATACCTTTCGCACGTCTTTTGTTGAATGAGCCACTGTATCGATATCATTAGCAAAGGCCAGCACCAGTTTTGAACCTTGGTTCGCAAACCCTCTGTCAGCCCCGACGCAACCCTGTTTTTTCTTACGTCCACTTAAAAGGATAAAATTACCCTTAAAATTTCCACACAAAAAAATATATTTTCTGTAATATCTCGAGAGTCAATCACACATATCATTTTTACCATTAGTGACATTATTCCGTTCCATCAATTCATACATTCTTCGAAGCAAAATGGAGGTAGCCGGTATAGACAGGCAAACATGTAGCACAACATGGGTATGTTACATTTCTTTGACGTGACAACCTGTAATTTTTTTGGTAATTTTGAAATTCTGTTATGGTAGTTATTTAATGGACACCGCGTTTCAACTACTTTTCCTAGTTTCTTGGGTCATCTTCAGGTGAATATTTTTTTTGGACTACTCCAGTAAAAATTCTTTACTATTATGTGTGTATTCCAGGTGGAATCCCCAGTTGGTAACAACCCCCCTTCCGTCCAACATACGTGTTCCCAACTGATCAAGGCAGGACTCAAACTTACCATCGAACAAAAACGAAAGCAACAAGGCGACGGGGAGGACCTCTTGGACTTGGACTCGGTCAAAAGGCTAAGGAGGAGTGAGTGCAGTGAGAGTGAGGATGATAAGATTAAGCAGGAACCTACCGGTGTAAGTATAAATACATATAATTTAAGTTTTTGACTGCCTTTTCATATGCTTTTTAAATTCATCAACAAAAATATAAAAATATATGCAGTGCGTTCCTATGCGATACTGCAGGGACAAATGTTGATTGGCGTCATATAATAAAGAGAACATTTTTACTAAAAAATAGAGCGCATTTATTATATATATATATATATATATATATATATATATATATATATATATATATATCTTTATTTATTTTAGAAAAAAACAGTGGAGTACCATTTTTTGTTAAAAATATCCATAAACATGTCAGCATGGACGCCACTGGTGGAAATATCAAAAATCTTCTATTTAAAAAAATGTGTTTTCATAAACAATTATTACCTATGAAAATTCAGCAAAATATCTAAAGTGGTCTCAGGTATATCGAGGAAAACCCAATTTAGAAATAAGTAAAGTAGACGTACATTGATATAAACATGAACTTTTTTCTTAAGATCATTTATTATACTTTTCAAATAATTGTTTTAAAAAAAATTGCGTATTAGAATGGAAGTTTTCAGAGCATTAATCAAAATATAGATCACCTTCATAACGCGACAACTCGATCCACTTGAAAACGGATTTACCATTGTTTCGTCTCTCTCCACTGTATTTATGTTTATGAGGGCACCATAAAAACTTTTCAAGGAGCTATCTATCTATCTATTTATCTATCTATATGTCAGTATTTTACGGTGTCAGGCGACTGCATTTCTTTAGTACACTTCCGAATAAAGACTGTTCTGCCTCAAATGGTAAGACAGTTAATTCAAGTGAGACTATATGGTCTCTCTCATCTGAGATACTGCCCTTCTGCCGAAAGCAGCTAGAGGTTAGAGGCCAGGCAACCCTTCAGCAGGAGCAACCCACCAGTTCTGAGTGCAGGTTATCTCCCTTGAGGGTTTCCGCACTAGGCTAGACCGTGTGTGTTTCCACACACGATGGTGAAGCACTCACTTCGGGTTATATGACCCTAGGTAAGTGCCTTTGCCATACACAACTCTGCCTCGTATGTATGCTTATGAGTAGAGCATGCTGGATCGCATTTCACTCCTTGATGACTGGGCTTATAAACCGTTTAAAGAGGAGAGTTCTTATGTTCCCACTGAACCCATTTTCTCCAGTAAACTCCAGGTAGACTATGTTATTGTTAGAGGTGTTTCACGAAAAAGCTTCGTTGAAAAATTACATGTAGGATATATTTATTCCTTACAGTATCAGGCAACTGCATATCTACAGTACACTCCCGACTAAACGCTCTCCATCTCAGATGGAAACAGAATTATTTCAAGAGAGACTATACGGTCCCCCTCTCCCCCGCACGGTTTTCGTGGGTTTCATTGGGTGAAAACCATATTACTAACTTACGACCACCCATGTTAATTGTTAAACAGCAATATAGAGGACATATATATATATATATATATATATATATATATATATATATATATATATATATATCATTAAATCAGTTAGAAGAGTATTCCTCTTTAAAATGATATTATATATCTGTCTATTATCTTGTTATTACATCAAAAAAAATACGACAGAAGTGGGTCGGCACCCCAAATCCTATACCCTTGAAAAACAAATTTAAAGTATAATTTTTCGCTTGAGTTTTATAAATAGTTTGTTTGGCAAATACTCGTAAATCTAATAAAGTAAATAAACTTTCGAATTTCGTGATCTAAGACAGTTTTTTTTGTCAATCGGAGGAATACAGCTCCCTGACACGAAAAAATTTCCAAAGTCAAATTTAGGAGGTAAATCGATAAGATTGAGACGAACGAAGAATTATGATATAATTAAAACAAACTCGAACAAAAATAAAAAACTACCTACATAAAAAAATTCTAATTAAATATTAGATTGTTCGTAGATTCAAACCATATCATCTTGAAATTACTTTCCGGTATTTTACCTACTATTGCACAATACATCTTCCGGAACCTTTACTTCAATAGATTAAAATAACGAATGTGCTCCAAGTTTGTTTGGTAAATGAATCTAATAAAGTAATTACATTTTCGATTTTCGTGATTCAAGGTAGTTTTTTTGTAAATTGGAGGAACACAGCTTCCTTTTTTATAATCTTATTTAAGACAAATCAGTAAAATTAAGGCAAACTATTCGTACCAGAGAGGCTAATTAAAAGACGCAAAAGTTGGGCAAAAATAAGCTACTGCAAAGATTAAAAAAAAAACATTCTAATTGGATTCAGGCTACGCCATTTTGGAATTACTTTCAGACGTTTTACCCTACTATTGCACGAAGCATCTTCAGAAATATTTACTTGAAGTGTATACTTAAATAATGCTTTAAGAGATTAAAACGCTGACAAGAACTTGAAGTTTAAATAAATTAAAAAACGTGAATTAAAACCATATACATATTACTCCGTCGGCAGTAGCGCTGCTCCCACTATTTTACTTTCAGACGCTCGGCCGTTTTTGGTCATGTTTGCTAGCATTTTTCACGTATTTTACAAACTTTTTGATGCAAAATGAAAATACAGGATCATACGGATTGTTTTTAGTGTGATAGCACAATCAGTAACCTTATAGTCATGAAAAATTCTCTATTGATTGGCCTGTAATAAAATTGTGAAACACCGCACATCATTTTATTATAACTTGTAGAACTTGATTCGAACTTTTAAGCGCTGCAAGCAGAAATGAAAGATATTCATTCAAGAAGTTTTTGATTTTAAATCGCTCGGAAAATATGATCCAATACTTTTTGGCTAAAACTGATTTTCAAATGTTTAAACAATTATTTGTTTGTAACAATCTTATTTCCACACTGGCGAACCTCCAACCTATTCAAGCGTGTTCAACAGCTTCATTTTGTATTCAATCTTCTCTAATTTTTCCTTTAATTCTTCTTAGAAACGTATTTTTCGCTGTTTTAGGCTTTGTTTTTTTTTTACTTCCTTAGTTGCCCAATCTTCGTCCCAATCTAATACCACTGCGAGCACCAAGGTATTATACAAACAGTCTTTTTTTATTTTTGAAAGTCTTGGAGGTTACTACGTATACAGGTTTATTTTGTCAGTGTAGTCTTATTCATTTTCTAATGTGATGTGGCATACCAGATATGTGAAGTATGACATTTGTTAAAGACCTTTTTGTACGAACACATTTCTTGGCCCCAGGTACCATTACTTTATTTTTAGAATTCCATGAGCAGCTAGGAACTCTTATACCTTCGCCCTGTTTTTCTATATGTCACAGCATTTATTTTTTATTTATTTATTTATTTATTTAATTCTCCAACGGTAAAATTTGAAAATCTGAAAAAAATTGGTCTAATAATACTTACTAAATATATTCAATGTAAATTAACAACAATATAACTTTTACCAGTGTAAACATAGCCTAATTTAAAGAAAATTATTAAGTATTCGATCCTGTTAATAAATCAAAAATTGAATATCCTCTTAAACATAAAATTAAATGTATGCTTTCTTTCCGTTTTTTTTTGGTCCATTGTTAAAATATAAAAAATAAAACACACTAGCATTCCATGTAATAAAATAAATAGTCACAGTTTTTCTGTAGTGTATTTAGTATCAGCATTGCACCCGTGCGAAGCCGGGGCGGGTCGCTAGTTATTAATAAATAAATAAAATGTCAAGGTATGTACTGGTAAAATTAAATCCTTTTTTAGAAATTTGACTAGTTTTTTAAAGTGTAAAGCTTGTTTTTTAAAATTCTAAATATCTTTGTGTATGAATTTTTTAATTATATAAAAAATATTTTTAGGAAGATCAATAAATAAAAAAAAGCAAAAAAATTTCTTTGGAGATGTCTCAAATAAAGGGCGAAACGTCAAATTGTGTTTAATTTTTTGTTAAATAAAGAACCTAAATCCAAGAAAAGAAAAAATAAAAAGAAAATGATATATATATATATATATATATATATATATATATATATATATATATATATATATATATATATATATATATATATATATATATATATATATATATATATATATATATATATATTTCCGATATTTATTTTAACATATATACATATTTCGGGAGGGGTTATTGCGCGTATGGCACCTTGCCCGGATCCGCCCTTGTTTTACCTAAATATCTTATTTTCTAAAGTACGTACTAATTCAATAATTTCAATCGATTGTTTATATTATTTGTACTTCTTTACTTATTTACAAAGGAATTTACAAAACAATAAGCCGGATAATCGATAAACTACCGTATGAATTGTGACATTTTTTCAGCTGTAATTAATGTATTAAAAGCGCAAGATTACATATATTTCTTTCTTGTTATAATCGAATCGAATTAATTTCATTAAATGCGAGATGGCTAAATGATTTTCTAATTTGCCATGGCAATGTTTTGTTTTTGGGCTACGGAACTCAATCATGTGCGTATCTGTCCCGCACTTGGCCAGCTTTTTGTTGTATGATAAAACCAGAGTCAGTTTCAAAATTAATTGAAATTTTTTCAGCCTGCAAATGAATACAAATTGGCTTAACATCTCCATTCGTCTCAAATAAGTTTATAGTATTTATATTATTACAAAATAAAGAAGAATAATCTGATTCTAAATATATGTCCGTAATGTTCAAAAAACAATCATCAGCCAAATCACTGCTGGTTCATTGTGTAAAAAATTTTGTCTGTTACCGCCTACGCCTGGACGCGAGATGCCCCTTTTTACAGGATTTGTTGCAACAGTAATTTTTATACTCAGATTCCACGGCGTTATGAATAGAACGCCCACAAACTTGGCACTTAGTTGAATTAGCCTTGATACCTGTTTGCCGGAGAACGTCCCGCTCCTGCACTATAAGTTTATCCCTCAGCCTCAACATTTTAATGTTTTTATTTTATTTGGTATCCTAATTGTATTTTTTTTCCATGAAAAAATTTCTTTTAATTGGCCAAATTATAATATATGTTGATACAAATCCCTCGGGGAATGAAGTGCATTATTTTTAACCAAGCATTCTTATTTCAAACTCTCCAAAACAAAATATAATTTAAACAGGCGATGCAGATACTGACAAAATAAATATCCGCCCAGTTAAAAAAACATAATGGTCCGCCCACGCGAAGTTCACTTTGCATTTGGTCGAATTTAACGGTTATTTTCGTTGCGAAGATCAATTTTTAACTTTTACAAGACGCAAACAGCAAATAAGAAAAGCTAATTTATTATATACGTTCAACATACAAACTGGTTCTACTTTTTCGACCATATAGCAACATCCTCTTTTTTGTCGATTTCTATCTTTTAAATATATAACAAACTACGTCTTTGCAATTTTTAATCTTATAATGGGACCACTTTGCTTCGAATTATGATAATTCCAATTTCAATTACTAACAGTTAGAACATGTAGGTGTATTAAGAAGATATAATAAATAAATTAGAAACTTTCTAAAGGAAATCAAAAATCGTTCTCATTTAGTTTATTAACTCATATAAAATAGTATAAACTCTACGTTAAATAAGACTGAGCAGAACTTTCAGCACTACTTTATAAATCATCAATGTCAAAATCCATTGTTGTTTAAAATAGAACAACTGATTATTGCAAACAATTCAGTTTATTTTTGAGCACCCCATGGCTTTGCACTGAGGAAAAGTGAAAGCTTCAAATTTTGGTTATCACATGAACTTGGCAAACTGGGCTTGACCTCCAAATTTAATGTTTCTACCTTTTCCAATTCTTAAGTTAATTAAATGCTATTTTGACACTCACTTGCCGATCATTAAAAATCAACGCTGCTTCCCGTAGACCTAGAAATTTGAAATTTCGTATCAAGATAATGTTTACTGGGTAAAGAAATGAATAACTAAAAATTGTGGCATTGTGGTTCTCATCCTATTAATAGTTGGATAAAGCTGGTCAAAATTGAGGCTAGTTAAGCACGTTAATATTCATAATAAATTACTATGTTTTTGATACAAATTCGGTTAGTTTCGGTCGCTATTCTTTTCTTTGAGTATATGTTCCTTGGTACATCTCATTCTAGGGATTTCCCTCCAGCATGCAATAAACTAGCTTTCCAATAATAGTTCTTTCTTACCAACGGAACAAGGAGCCATATGGTTCAACCGTGAACCCTATTCTTGCCTTTCCGTGCATACCCGAGTGACCCACACGAGTATGGTTATTCAGACATTCTTTGTTAGATCATCAAGTACCTCCCTGCACTCAGACACCAGTCATTAAGCTACCCTATTGGACCTCATGTCTAAGTATATGTTAATAGCCCTATTTCTGTTTATGTTCCTCTTACAGAGATTGCCACACGGCAATGTTTGAGAAACCGTTGCGTGCTGTCCCAGAGAGTAAAACTCTCTTACTCTTGTGCTTCTACCAAGCACTCCAACTCCATTCATTCTGTATCTAAACCACCAAGATCCATCCTGGGGTTCACTGTTCCTACCAATCCTCTCTGCTTCGTAAAAGTATCTCACGAGAGTGCCAGGTAGTCTAATTGCATATGGAGTGATACACATCTTTCCACGACGCTCCCCGAGCTACACGAATTGCCGCCAGTTCCTGCTCTAAGATGTTTTAGGCAACTGAGACGGTAAACTACCTTTCGGGCTTCAATTTCTATGAATAAGTGGAAATGAGGGGGATGTATTAGAACCTCCAGCGCGAAAATGAGGGTAGTCCTCATCACACTTATCATTACTACACAAGCCATTCTTTGAACCTTGTCGAATTAAAGACTGTGGTTGCGCTTGGCTGTACTAGGCCACGGTGGCAGCCCCCATGTGCACCCAAAGGCTCGTTTTCAAGCCAAAAACTCAATACGGCCTTCTTGGCTCGAGTCTCAATATAATTATTCCAGGTTAGTTGTGAGTTCAAAATTATTCCCAGCTAGTTAACAGTTTTATATTTATTATATTGAAGAGCCCTTCCCGACAGCATGATTATAATCTTTCTCTTTTTTTTGTTCCGAGCTCTTGCATCTGGCATCATCCTTCCGTGCTCTGGAGGCCTTGGCCAAATTTCATCAATCCCATCAAAAACATACTTGATTGTTCAACTGCTGACATGTGACTTTTTTACAGGTAATGGACGATTTTTTAGATTAAGGGAGTACGATGATTAAAGACCAATACAGTTTGATAAAAATGTGATAATTTTCCCAGTAATTTCCACGATTTTTGGCATCCTTCTGGCAAAATAATATATCGAATTTCGCGCATATGTTGTGTCGTTTCCGCTGGAGTCCTGCCAACCCAACTACAATAAAAGGCGAATAAATTAAAATTCGGAAACCTGTTTTACATAATAAATTGTGTAGTATTTTTCATGCGAGCGTCTGTTTTGTCAGCGACCTACATTATGCTAATGTAAATAAAATTGAAATTATTTTATTGAACACGTTTTTAGTGGGACGAGGCAGTACGTATCACTGTGTTACTTTTTGCTGTTTTCGCTCGGTGTCGAAGTGCAATTCTAGAATTTTTAAATTTTGTTTAGAGGATTTTTGACGAAAATTGCTTTGAAGAAAATAGAAAGGTCTGGAAAATATTGAAACTTGGCATAAAGTATGACAAATGAATCAAATTCTCTTTTACCAGTTCGTTCAGCTCGAGAAACTTGGTGGGGGTAACGGAAGTTGAATGGCTAGATAAACTTGGGCTCGCAAGCATACCTTGCGCATTGGATACTTTAGGCCAGAGCAAGGTTAAGAGACAGATCCGGACTTTATTACGATGAAGTAACGATGAGTTATGCGTAATATATATATATATATATATATATATATATATATATATATATATATATATATATATATATATATATATATGTTGTAACGCAGGTTTTCATGGATGATAGGATATGCACTGGTGTGTTTTGCGGTTTTCAATCCGTTCGTCAGTGGAAAAATCGTCACGACATTTCGCCAGCATCTCAGCTGACATTTTCAAGTGATTCTTCCTCGACGGCTATTGTTTTATCAACATTCATTGTTAATAAATTTGAATCGCACCATCTTTTCATCGCTTTTAAATCTCTTTAACCGAGTTTTCCAGTTGGCTCAGGTCCCTGTGACGCCATAGGATGGTCGTGTCGTCAGCAAATATTGTAAAAGAACCATTTATGTTTAGATGAGGCAAGTCATTAATGCAGATCAAAAATAGCAAAGGTCTTAGTACAGATCCTTGAGGTATACCGGCGGTAATATCCAATAGATGCGATTTGTTATCACCAAAAATAAGGCTTTGACAACGACCCGATAAATATGATTTAAATCAGGCGAGAAAATTACCTCTAACATCATAAATTTCTAGCTTAACAGTATCCCATGAGTCACACAGTCAAATGCCTTGGCGAGATCACAAAACACTGCCGCAGCAATCTCGCCCTCGTTCGTCTTCCATACAACGCTTGAAACATTGACTAAATAAACACAAGACTGTTTACTCCAATGCTATAATTTGATCAGTAATAAAATGTTATATACATGCCTTTGTAACAAGTATAAAAGAATTTAAATCGTTGGATTTCCGTTCAAAAGGTGGCAATGTTACATATCCGTCCTTACCGACTAAAGAGGATAAACTCCTCCTTGTTACCGCACGGTTGCCACTTCCTAGTGAAGGAATTGTCTCCAGGGTCTCTGAATAGGAAACATGTGGTATGTTCCTATCATTTAAATAATAAAGATTTTATAGATCCAGAAATTAAAAAATTCTTTGATTCTGAGAGTTCTTCAAATACCAGTCTTAAATAAAATTGGACAAAATAAAAATTTAGTTCGTCTTAAATACTGTGTCTTGAATTTAAATAAATTAATTTTTGATTCTTAATTTACGTCTCCAAAATAACGATTTTGAAAAAACTTGAGATATGTACATTTTTAGTCTGACATATTTTATTCAGCCTATTGAATTTCGAGAACTTACTTTTACATCCGTAATGTTCGCCCCGCCCCACAGTTTTTGGAAGAATTCGAAAAATATAATTTTAAAGCTATAATCTACACTCCAAAAAACACCCATTATCAATTTTGGACAAAATTAGAAAAATATGAAATTTTTAGTCTTTCATATTGAATTAAAAGAAAATTATTTGAAAGTCTTAATCCGCACACTCAATAACCACCCAATACCAATTTTGCGCAAAATCGAGGGATGTTAAATTTTTAGTCCGCAATATTAAATTTTTCAAAAATAATTTTATACTCGTACTTTATACCCTCACCAATCATCCAGTACCGGTTTTGGACAAAATTAAGAAATATAAAATATTTAATCCCCCATATCGGTTCTGGAGAAAATTGGACAAAATTAAATATTTGTGCGCCATTTTGAAATTTACTGAACCAATTTTGACCAAAATGATATGGGACTACTCCAGAAACTTCCTTAACATAATGCAAAAAATTTCATTCAAATCGGCACAGCTGTTTCGGAGTAATCGGCCTCCATAAACAAATAAATAAAGAAATTTAGAAACTCCTTTTCATATTTTATATTTCCAAAAACTCGAGTATACCACCTGTTACATCTAAATGGATAATATATAGTCCTGTTTCATATCTATAAAAATTCATCAATGTAAATATAAAATGATCGTTTGATTCATGACAGTATTTGTTTTGTCAATTTAAATGAATTATAAAGGAGAGATTAAAAACTTATACCCGTATTTTAGATTTACTGTCCAACACGGCAACACTGCATCGTCTCATATCTTGCTTTTTACTACTATTTACTATAACAAAATTTATTGAATGAGTTGGATTTAATACTTGGAAATTTATCATCTTGCGCTCTCGCCAAAAATAATAAAAATAGTTGCCAAGGCGTCCATAAGCGGTAAAAGTCTTGCGTTTATTTAGTCAATGCTTGAAGAAATGAAAAAATCGCATCTCTGGTGCCTCTGGAAGCCCAAAATCCAAATTGCGGCGCACTCAACTAATCATGCCCCTGAAAAAAGTCCAATGCTTCTTTTCAAGCTTCTCCAAAATTTTTGCGAGAGTTGATAAAAGAGATATTGGTCTGTAGTTAGAACATAGTTTGTTATCGCTCCCCCCTTAAAAAGAGGTGTGACCATTGCTTACTTTAAACAAGATGGAAAACCTCTTTGAGAAAAAGACCAATTTATAGTCCCGCCAAATACGCAGAGAGCAAGACATGGAAGTTTCATAAAAATCTTTAAGGATATCCTGTTTCATCGGGCTGCATTTTTATTTTTAATATCTGTACATATGAAAATTTAGAATGATTTTTTTGTTTTGGTTATCCTATTGAGGCTATATTGAAAAATAAAGTTGTCAAAAAAGTCGTAAGTGTTATAAAGAAATTTTTTTAATAAGAATGACAAGTTTATTACTGGTACTACACGTCTAGACCATTAAAAACTTAGCAAGCGTACACAACATCTTACGCGCTTAAGCACAGCAATCAAGACAGAATATGTTCTGATAATTCTGTGACAAAAATAATCCTGAACTCGATCCGCCAATAATACTTATTAAAACTTGGCAATTTCTTTTTCGCAAATATAAAGTCGGTACAGCGTCAACCTTGACTTTTTCATTCTGTCTACATATAACAAATTTAGCTTTTTTTTGTATTTTTATGACCAGCAACATTCGTGTGATTAGAATCTCGTTTTCAAGATCGATAAAATTTTATTATTTTATAAAACGAGCCGTTTTATTGTCTTGCGGCGCCCATATTCTCCATTACAGTTTTCCATTTGCATTGTTTTTACGACTTTCCACCCATTAATTCTTGAGTTTACATTTGTTTGCAGCAAAGCATGTCAGAATGTTATGTTTGAATAATCAATTGCGAAGGTCGAACCATAGGAATGAAAAGAATGCCCCCAAGATTAGTACGATACTCAAATGATACTAGAAATTTCGTACTGCTAAAAATGCCTTTACGGATATTAAAACTGCAATTTTTACGTCATAAATACTAACATTTTCTTAATTGACTTAAAATTTTTAAAATCATTCTGGTAAGCCAGCAAACGAACTTTACCTCTTTATTATATAGTATATTAACAGGGTAGCCATTTATATTTCTAGAACTGGCAACACTGGCGTTGCTAGGTACCATTTGACATATTCACTGAAAGTTCGACATTTTAGACAGTATGCGTATTGGGAACATATTGACATACTGATGCTATTTGTGTTTACAGTAACATGAAAATTTCATCTCTGCCAAAAAAGAGAATATTAAGTCGTGAATATTTTTATGGTATTAGTTTGTACATCTTTCGAAGTAGTTTATCTCAATAAGAGTGCATTAATGAATTTAATTGTTGATATGGCGATAAAGCATCTGCAAAAAGCAATTCAATCGTGACTATCGTTCGCGCACGGACGAGTCGCGTGTAGGTCCACTAAAATCGGTGTAGCACAAGAAAACATCAATGCAGTGCGTGAACTGATAATGCAAGTCACATGACATACCGGAAGATTGAGGCATCCCTTGATATAAGACCAGTGTATATAATATATCGCATGGACATTTGGTCCTGAAAAAGCTATATTCGCGTTGGAACCCGCATAATTTGATAATCTCTCAAAAAAGGCAAGGAAATGATCAAAAAATACTATCTCCTTTTTCTTGAAGTGCCTCCTCCACTGCGGAGTTTGGCAATCATCAGTGCTAGACGTATTTTTGAAGCCGCTGCTCTAAACAACTGAGTAGATGTACGTCCAAACCACTCTCTTAAGTTGTGAAGCCAATAGATACGTTGTCGTCCAACATTTCTTGATATGCCTTCGTCCAACATTTATTTTGCCCCTGCATGATGAAATGCAATAGATAGTATTTTTTTGCCCTCATCTCGTAATCCAATATTCAATTTTTCGTCGTTTGATAGCAATTAGAATTTCTCGGTTTTTGTTCATCCTTCGTAATACTTTACGTTCAGTGTCGATCCTTTTTCTTCACTGGCAGGAACTACCCTGTCTAAAATACTTTACTAGTTATCCAAAGATTCTGCTATTAGAACACTGTTGTACTGTTTTCGACACGTACCACTGCTCTCTGGTCTTTATAGAGGTTGTTATTATTCTTATATCTCGGATATCCAATTGTTTTGTCTTTAGTACCGTTACGAGTGGGTCGTGTTTAACTTTGTCAAAAGCCTTGTTGTAATCTGCAAAGCAGACATAAACATCTTGGTTTACATCGATACATCGTTGAGCCAAGATGTTGTAGGCAAACAAAGCTTCACGAATTCCAAGACCGTTGCGAAATTCAAACTGTATTTCTCCAATTTCTATTTCTAGTTTCCTATAAACTCTGTTATGGATTATTATGAGAAATATTTTTAACGTGTAACTCATTAGGCTGCTTGTGGGAAGATTACTGCATTGCGTTTCACGTGTCTCTTTGGGAATAGTGACAAATCTGGTAACCAGCCAGTCCTGTCTTATAATGCCATATTCATGGACCTTATCGAAGAAATCTACCAGCAAGTAACTTTACTCCTATTCTATCAGTTTTAGGATCTCTACTGGTAATTCATCGGGGTCAGATCTTTTTTTTTTTTGATGATTTGATGACTTAAAACACTTCTTCCATTATTATATCAGGATCAGTTTCCTGTTTCAAATTGTCGAAGTACGTACACTATTTGCCTTTCATCTTCAAAGAGTTTTTCTAAGTATTTCTTCCATAATGTTGAGTGTTCCTCTAAGTCCGTCATGTTTCCTTGTTGTTTGTGCATTTATTTGTTTTCTATGCCTGCTGTTTAACATTTTTTAGATCCTTTTATGGATGTTAAAGGAGTCATCCAGATGTTCAATCTTCTTACACTCCTCTTCGACCATTTCCTTTACGCTTTTCTGATTTCGTTTTTAATTTGTGTTGATTTGTTCATACTATTCGTCATTTTTACCTTTAGCTGCTATCCTGGAATCCATAAGTGATCAAATTTCATCAGTCATCCATCCTTTTTATTTCTGTGGTGTTTCTTTTTGCAGATTATCCCTGGCTGGTGATTTTAGAGCTTCCTTAATTGTGCTTTAATCTGTGTCAATATCGAGGTTTCTTCTATCCTCATTATTCTCAAATTCTTTTAGATTTAACTGGATCTTTTATTCTACCTGTTGTTTAACTGTTTGTCCGCATCCATTAATTGGAACAAATGTTCAAAAATATAATCGTGGTATCTCAGGTGACGAGACTTGGATCAATGTGAGTCGTAGAATGGTCAGTTTTGAATGGTGCACATCCACTTGTTTGCCGGAAGTCTTCGGTGAATTAAGGAAAATAAACCGGAGATGTTAGTCATTCTCCACCGTGACAATGCGAGCCCTCACACATGAGCTTATTTAAATAACTTCTTGAGCATTCACAGCTCGTAATTGCGTTCAAAAATCATGGCTATACCCTCGTAGTATAGATAATGTCGGGATGGTCCGGCAAAACACGGCATAGAAATGGGTTCAGTAGTTTTGCAGCAATTGTAATAACTAATCTCGATAGCGGAGTAAATGTATGATTTTATTTAAAATATTTATTATAATACATGTATGTAATATGTTTATGTTTGTCATTTTTCTTATCAATTGATTATTTTTTACTTTCCCGTTATTTGACGTAGGTTCTTTTCTTATTATTATTATTATTAGGGTTTATAGTACAATTTATATCTATCGAATTACTTTTTGAGCACCTATAGAAAGTATGACGGTGGCTGTAAGCACACAATCTAAAATTTTGAATCTAAAGTTCCAATTGTAATTATCAGCCCCTCGCCTAAATACGTCATTTTTATCTAATAATACTAAGTATGTAAAAGGTTTTAGAGAAAATTATGTTTTAAAAATCCTTATCTCTAAGGAATTTCCGCAGTGCAACAAACCAATCCCAAATTTTTCAAATCACGCATGTAAATAAAGATAACAATTTGACTTTTTGTACGGAATTCTGGGAAGTAAAACAGTTTATCTAAGGAGTATTATCTATCAGATAACGTTTTACTTTAGCGCTGATTTAGCATAATATTTCTCTCACAATGAAGCATGTGTTGGGTTTTTCAACATTTGAATAACTTTTATTATACTTTTCACGAAAAAAATATCCGTACGCCAATGCAAAATTAAAATTTTTGAAAATTATTCTCCAGACAATTTTTGCGGGATATGTAAAATATGCCGAAAATGTTCGTTTCTGCAGTCCATGTTACAATTCATCCTAGACTATCAAAATTACGCACTAATTGCGTCTAAAGTAACCTAAATGTGACTGATATATAACGTTTGATCTTGGTATTTTCGTGCACCACCTGATACCTGTCAAAACACCTATTACTAAATAAACGTAAGACAAACATAACCGTAACGCATGTCTGGCAAACACGGGCTCTCACTCTACTACAATTTCTGGGTACCTATTCTCGTTCTCGAGAGAACGATCATCTTGATGGAAAGTGGGCGTGGTTCTCACGAAAAAGTACGAAAACGTATTCAGAATACGGTTTCTTACTTTTTCGTGAGAGCCACGCCCACTTTCCATCAAGTGATCGTTCTCTCAAGAACGAGAATAAGTACCCTGGTCGGCAGTCGGCACTGAAAAAGTTACAACTTTTCTGTTAATCCCATCGTATTAATGAACACTCTTAGATGGCGTTATATTAAACTTAATCGAAAATAATTTTCGTCCATTGCATTCACCATTTTGTCATCACACGTAATCTATTCAAAAGATTTAGGAAATATATTTAGGCAAGGAAAAAAATAAACAATTATTTGCAATTCAAAAATGAATCTTGACATTTATCTTTTTTTTCAGCTTACCCCAGAAGACGAAGAACGACGACGGCGCCGTCGCGAACGAAACAAAATCGCAGCAACGAAATGCCGGTTGAAGAAACGCGAACGCACCGCCAACTTGATGCACGAATCGGAAACGATGGAAGCGCAAAACATCGATTTGAAAAATCAATTGCAAGAGCTTAGAAATCAAGAGAGGATGTTAATGGATATTTTATCCGTTCACAGGTAAAAAAAACACGACAGCTTGAAAACAAATTACCTTAAGTTTTTACCTTGGTGTACCAGTTTGTGACAACACTAAAACCAAAATATGTTTATTGTTTTAATTCGAGAATGTTTTTTAGGCCGCAGTGTCAACATAGCATTGGACCAGCGACGAAAGAGAGTCTTTATAAACTACCCCCCGTAGCATCAGTCATGGATCAACACTCGTATAGTAGGCCTCCTTCAAGCACTTCCAACTATAGGAATCAGAATATGGAGGTTAGAATCAAACGACATTCTTAATAATAAATTTCCTACAAAATCATATATATTATAAATAAAATTATCTTCAATTGCCAGTTTATTTTTATTTATCAATAATTACAGTTTTAATAGATTTTCTTTTTTTCAGATTTATACAAGGCCTACTAACATTTGTGTATCCAACCACCTCACCTACACGCGAGCAACAATGAGTTACAGCAAACCACCGAGCATAATAGTGGAAGAAATCAGGGAATACGACGATCAAGAGTTCATAAATCTGGATAATCTGAATCCCTATGTTTATGACAACTCATCTTGTCACAACTATTCTTCCAATCAAAACTATGGAAATAATCAGGGGATAGATAATGGTTGTATGGCCTAAGAATAACATGTGACTTCCATATCGCGACATAAAAGTAAATAATGATTTTAATATCTACAACAAATTGGTTTGTTGTGGCTTTTTTTGAAACACATCAACATTTAAAACAATTTTTAAACGCACACTATTTTCCCTTTTTCCATACCATAGAAAGAGTTCTTTAACGTAGTAACAATAAAAGCCAAACATCGAAGTAATGTTTCGATGTCCCAGAAAGAGGTGGCGCTTTTTCGAGAAACGTGCAACGTTGCCATATTATTTCAAAATTATCTTTTAAAGATTATTCTCTAAATTATTTCAAATTAAATGTAAAATTTCATGGAAAAGCAAAAAATCGTTATTTACTTTCTTATTTTACATCGCTGCATTTGCTTCCTCTTCCCAACTGAATTATTCTTCCTTGGTATTTTTATAATTTTAGCTTGTAAGTGTAATTTTAATATTTTTAAGTGTTCATAAGAGGTAAAGTTATTACGTTAGGTGTTAAGTATTTATTAGCGTAGTATAGCGATTTATAATACTTGTAGGGCAGTCAATATTTTTGCAAATGTTTTAAACACGATTTTGATCACGGATTCAAATATTTTTTGCCGCTCCATTTAAAACATGTTGTTAACAGCAAGAAACGCACACGCATTTTACACAGATATTTGATTTTGTTATTGAAATATTTAAAAGTTTAATAATTTTAGTGCATATAATTTTCTTTTCCATTACCATTCTTCAGGTAGGATTAATATTTTACCTATTTTTGTAGAGTAGTTGTTACCATTACATATATCAATATAATTGATAAGAAAATTATTTAGTTATACGAAGCCACCACGCCAAAATTAACAATTTTTTCCAGCAAACATGAATTTTGGGGCTCTGATTTTTGGAATATTCCTTCTCAAAATGTTAGGTTAAGTTATCCGTGTTTTATTTGCTATTTTCCTTTTTTTCCTGCCATATTTAAGACGCTTTTTTCTAAATCAAATAAATCACACTATTTTCACTTTGAAAACATTAAAAATTATAGCGAATAAAGTTGATTTTTGCCTAATATTGTTTTTAAGTGTAAGAGAAGAAATTCAAAATGTAGCACCATATTATTTCTATTTCATTTCAATTATTTTAAACCGCAATTCCAATTAGTGAGACAATTGAATTCGAATTTAAGGTAAATGGCCCTAAAAACAGTTCTAAATTGTTCATAGATGGCGGTTATTTAATTTATCATGATTTCAAAAAAAGCAACATCATTTTCTAAATTTTACAGCTGGAAAGATAAAAACTTAGAGACAAAGTCTTGGAATCGGTAAGTGAAATAGTTGTCTCCTGAAAATAACCAAAAGAGTCAATTTTTGACGGTTCGGTAATATATACAAACGATTTTTTATTCTTGTATTTTTAACATTCAAAACTTGCTTGATTTATTGTTGTACTTGTCACTTTAAACTATCTACTGTCGGTTTAGACCGGTTTTACAATTAGACCATGTTAGTGCATTAGGAAGTTGATGTGTCTAAAATGAAAGAAGGATAATATTTATGATTTAACCAGCAAATTTGTTAGTAAAGAAGGGAAAATAGAAAATAAAGCACCAACAACCTAATTTCCGAAGAAGATACATTTTATCAAGGGATATCTTAAAAACTGAACGTGTTCGCGAAATTTTGTTTTCATTATCATCATCTATTCATCTATATATGCCCCAAAATACATGTATTCTATAGTATAACTAAATAATAATCGAAAATAACATATTTCTCTCGTCTGCAGCCTCACCTAAAAGCTTAATAATGACATATAATTTTCGACTTCTTAAAATAATTCTTGGTGTTAATTATCCAAGAAACTATTCTTTTGATAAAAAAGTACCTAATTAATTTTTCGTCTCACTTAAAAATATTTTGGCCAGTAATTTTTTAAATACCTATTTTTTATTTTTACGCTCCTGATTGTGTCAATGTTCATTTTTACTTGAAAAAAAATTCTGATTAGACTCAACCATAGACATAAAAGAAATTAATATTACTTAATATAGACCGCAGATTCTATAGGAGAAAGTTGGCGAACACTTAAAAAAATCGGAGCGTTTTCGAGGAGTAGTACCTCTCTATCTAATTTCGGTCAGGTGACAGGGATATCCAATGACGTTTGGAGTATCATGCTTAGCTCCGCCATTAGAAGCATAGGTACTACTCGTTGAAAACGCTCTATCTCTTTTTAAACGTGAGCCAACTTTCCTCTATAGAATCCCCAGTCTATTCAGTAATATTAATTTCTCTTACGTCTATGGACTCAACAAATATGTATGTATGTAACCTAAGAAAACAAAATTATTTGGGCAACCATATTGCCATCTACAATTGTTATTAAAAAGGTAGTTTGAAAGAGACAAAGAAAAAACTGCCTAGCAATGTCACAAGATGGTAGTATCACATTTTACATAAAAAGTTAAGTAAGTTTCGTAGCCGCAGCCTATGGTAGATTTTTTTTTCGATTTTTTTTTCATTATTTTATGACTCACTACCTTACTTGTTATTGTATCACAAAGATCTGACTTTATAAATGTTACTATATATCACAGTTTGTGATGCTTCATCGTACCGAACATAACACAAACTGTGATTTGAGATATATTTTTTTGTATTGTTGAAACTTGTTGGTGCACAAACGTATAAGCATTCCAAAAAAAAAGAGTTATATTTATGTAGAGTTTAGTAGTTTCTATATTTTTCTATACTGTGCAGTTCGTAACATCATTTTTAACTACTTTTTTTAGTGTCGGTAAAGAAACAATTAAAATTTGAAATTTAATGCACATTACTGAATGTATTGTTATCACCATTGTGCGTAATTAAAAAAGATACAGAGTGTAGAAAAATTTTTTGTAGCAAACTTATAAGATAGATAGTATTGATCAACATTTCACCCCAACCCCCAAGCGCGGATTAGGTACTCTATTGGTTTTATGATCCACCCATTAGAAAGAAAGGAAAAACGGCTTTCAGTATTTCTTCTCTCTCGCACTGTGGGAACGCGCACTATATATATCCTATAGCCTATGATTCTTCCAAACAATATTTAAACAGTGAAGTTAATGGCTACATGAGGCCATAGACATGTAAAGATATAGACCGCCGATACTATAGAAGCTTGTTGGCTCTCGTTTATAAAGACATAGTGAAATAGGTTAGTACCATCTCTCTTTCTATGGGCGGAGCCCCGTACGCACGATATCCCATTTGCCACAACTAACTAGAAAAAGATTCTTAATTTGTGTATGGGGGGTACTACTGACCTATTTCGCTCTGTCTGTTTCTAAGCTAGAGCGGTCGATATCTTTATATGTCTATGCATGGGACTAACCAATATATTTGCTAAGGATTTAAAAATTCTCTACCGTAAAAATTTGAAAATTGACATGCCAAGTTTCCCACCCCATGATACCTGCAATAAAATATTCAACTTCAAATTTGTACCAACACCGTTAAATTCTAGATAAGTTTTAGCATAAATGTGCAAAATTACACTAAAATTGCATTGTATTAGTATAGCTGCGATAAAAATAAATCCCTTTTTAATTTGCTTTACCAGGGACATCGCTTCCTTAAAAGGCCTCTTGGAAACTATGTTTAAGGGAATTTTTTCCTTATTTTGACGAATACTTTTTACTCTGGAAGTTTGTCACACTATTTTTTTACACCCTGTATATTCAGCAATTGTTGCTATTGAACAAAATTTTTGCTCTATACCTTTTTTTATTCGACACAAATCTTAATTTTTATATACTGCCAAATTTTACTATATTTCGTATATTTCTTTGTTAAAATACTATTTATTGTTTGTTTACATACTGAAATATTTTTCTACTTATACTTTTACTTAGGTTTTTTAGCGATTTGTACCTTTTTCTATTACACTTAAGTATACCAGTAAATGTAAGATTTTTCATTATATTTTTATAAAATATATTTAGGGAAAGTGTTGGTGCACATGCGTATTTTTTTCATGAATTGCGTTTCTCGTTTTTTAAAATTAGGATTTTTAACTATTTTTTTAAAAAAAGTTAAATGTTCTTTTAAGCATGTTTTATTTTAAAATATTAAAATGTGAAATATTTCTAAGAACATTGAAAAAGCAAGTCTACAGGCTTCTATTTTTTTTGTAGACTTCACAAAAAAAAATTTGAATTCAAGAAAAGTCCTAATTTAGAGGAAAAATACGAATGTCGCCAAAATACACTTGACACTTAATATTGTAAGAAATATTTTCTAAATGTATAGTTTTTTGGGTTGTTAAAATTTTTAGAAATGAATTTTTTACGTAGGTGTTTTCTAATTTTTGTTTTCTTTTTCTTTGGTTGCTTGGGCCAATTATTTTTATATAATTTGCGCTTTAAGAAAGCTTAGTTAAACGCTTTAAAAAATATTTAATATAAAATAAAATTGTCTACAAATAAGATATTTTTGACAATATTTCAGAACTGTACTATTTTTGCCTGAATAAAAATGGCATAAGTTTTGAAATGTTTCTAAATTTAAAAGACAACTACTTAAAATGTATTTGTGATAAAAAGGATGTTAAACATCTAAAAGTGTATTTCTAGTATAACGTATGTATAACCTAATTTTAGGGCTTTTTACACCTTTTAAAAAAAGTTTCTTTCACTGTGCCATCACACTTTATCTAACATTAAGATTTAAAATTATTTCTATTTTTATAAGAAAAGTTTGAAATGTTATATTATTTGTTTCGTTCAAAATAAGAGTGTTTTGTTTTTGTGGTTCTCCTTTAAGATTTTTATTCTTTTTTTTTAAAGCTTCCTATTAAAAAAGTAACTTTTCCTTTTGTATACAAATGCAAGTTACCTGTTAAAGACTACGGGTTGTGTAAAAAAATAAAATATTTTACCGGTATGATAGTGCCTTGATCATCATATATGGATTTAAAAGAAATATTGTATTTTAAAACTACACAATTTTATTTTGAAAAGATATTTATGATTATAACTGATTTTAATTAAATATTTATTGTTTTATTTCGTCAGTTCCATCATAATCTTCCTTTTTATCCTTCTTACATAAAAAAACTGAGTCAAAAATTATATGACTGATTTATAAGGCTATTTCTAGAATGAATTTAAAATTATAAAACCCCATTACTAAGAGGATATAGTCATGAATATTATTAACAATCAAACATGTATGCAGTGTGAAAAATGCTTAATTATTAAAGTGTCAATAGCATTTTTTGGAAAAAAGGGAAGAAACAATAAAAAATGAAATATAAAAGAAAAATAATTAAAAAAAAAATAATGGCAAAGAAACAATATTGTGGTTTGATTTAAGGGAAAAAACTGTTGGCCAGTTGGTTAAAATCAGTGCAATAGAAGAAATAGGCGCGACATAAAGAAATATTCAATAAAAACAACTTATTAATGTCTCATGTATTTATTAGCCCTGAAAGTATTCTTCACGACGACCAAATCGCGGCACATTTCTACGTAAATCCCTTCAAACTCTTTCAATGTTTTAAGTGTGGGTTTCACCGTCAGGATCTACGAAATTTTGTGAATGATTCACAATCAGGTGTTGAAAGTCTTCGGCTGCTAAGTATTTATAAACCTACCTACAATCCGATACAATCGTAGTACTCGGAAATATCCAATCCTGAATGAGGTGTAAAAGTTCCGCAAGGAGAACGAGAGAAAGCCTCTTTGTGTACCGCTCTATCCCTACGAAAATTCACTGCCCATCAATAATTCTACCCCTGGAGGGAAAATCATGCCTAATATGAAATTATATTTAAAGGAGGAAAACAGAGATGAAATATGATTTTTATATTTCGAGGCAAAATGATACATAATATAAAAATTAAAGAAGAGAATTTTTTCGGATTCTTTTCTTTACAGCTGTAATAGAAAGAAAAGAATGTATGTAAATGTCACAGAAATCGTATTTACGCTCTGACAACAGAGCAATTATTTGCCTTTCGAAACAAGCCACGCCTTTATTAAATGTAACAGGCCATTTTGTTGTCATTTTTTTTTGGTAATTTTTCTTAATTTTGTCGATGAAAAAGTGCAAATTTATGAAATTTTATATACTACGGAAGCTTCTATTAGTGTGGAAATTGTGATTGTAACAAATTTTTAACAATTTAGATAAAAAAAAATGGAACCCAAAGTGAAAAGCGAGTTTCCCTGTTTTCCGCGAATTTTAAGAAAAATTATTGAAGACCTAGGCCAGAATCGTGTTCTATGATCTCGAAATAGGGAGGGTCGAATTTTTTTTTTAAACGTTTTCCTAGATTCCACTTAATCAAAATAATGGCCCAAGAATTTCTGCCCTGCAATCAAAATTGCAAAAAAAAAAATGTACGTGGCAAACTGTACGAGGACGGTCCGATAAGTAATTAGCTTACATAAGAAAAATTAAAATTTTGGAAAAGTGGAGATTTATTTCTCAACATAGTCTCCTTTTGGCTCGATACACTGGACCCAGCGCTGCTCCAACACTTTAACCCGTCTGAAAAATACGTTTGCTGGAGGTCTGCAAAGTAGGCCTTCGTGGCGGCGATAACCTCCTCATTCGACTCAAATTTCTGCCCGGCGAGTGATTTTTCAAGTTTGGAAACAAAAAGAAGTCGCACGGGGCCAAATCTGGAGAATACGGTGAATGGGGCAGCAGTTCGTAGCCCAATTCGATTAATTTGGCCGTGGCGACGGCGGAGGTGTGAGCCGGTGGGTTATCATAGTGGAAGCGCACTTTTTTCTTCGTCCAATGGGACCGTTTTTTCTGCAGTTCGGCGTCGAATCGACCCAATAATTCGGCATAATAGAGCCCTATGATCGTTGTGCCTTTCACCAGGTAGTCGACGTAGATCACACCGTATGAATCCCAGAAAACGGTGGCCATCACCTTTCCGGCCGATAGGACAGTCTTCGCCTTCTTCGGAGCACGTTCGCCGCGTAAACTCCACTGTTTCGACTGTTCCTTGGTCTCTGGTGTGTACCAGTGGATCCATGTTTCGTCGACGGTCACGAAACAACGCAGAAACACCTTCGGATTGTGCTTAAACAGCGTCAAATACTGCTCTGAAGTGGTCTCACGGTTGCGCTTGTTGTTCGGAGTGAGCAAACGCGGCACCCATCGCGCCGACAGCTTTCTCATGCCCAAAATTTCATACAGGATATGACCCACGCGGTCTTTTGAGATGCCTACTATCTCAGCTATTTCGCGCACTTTCAATCGGCGGTCTGCCAATACGAGATCGTGAATTTTTGTTACGTTATCCTCCGTGGTAGCCGTTTTTTGGGCACCTGGGCGTGGCTTATCGAAAACCGACGTGCGACCACGTTGAAACTCGTTAAACCAATTTTTGACGGTCGCCATCGAAGGAGAAGAGTCACCGTATCCAAGTGCTCTTTGACTTCGCTGCGCGATTTCCCTTCCAAAAACAAGAATCGAATCACCGACCGATATTGCTCTTTTTCCATTTTTCTAGAATCCGCGGACATGCCCGCTTCCACACGCGGTCGAAACAAAACTGCGAGTCCGATTCGCCTGAAATTGTGACAGTAGACGTCTACGAGAATGTATTACACGATAGTAAATTTCTCTTGCGATAGTGGCGGTGAGGCTAAGTAATTATCGGACCACCTTCGTAGATATATATTTATGAATTTTACAGTGAAACGGGCTGTTATCTTTATTACTCCTTTCTCTCTCGGACCGGAAGTCTTGTTCTCTGGACATGACTAACAGTCTATTATTTTATATGTTTAAAATCAAAGATTATTTTTGTCGGCGCTTCACCTGCCATTTCCCATTTTTACTGTTATCACTCTGGTAATGACCCTAAAAATATCAGGCCAAAGGTAAGTTCGGAATGGCAGTCTAGTGTAGTTATAGAGTTATATCATGAGACCTTCGATTAGTCTGATTAAAAGAAGCCATATGACTATCAGTTAGTGGGGCCAAAAGTGTGACGACAGTTAATATCTTCAATTTCTTACCACAGCCTTTAAAAAAGAATCGCATTATAATCAAATCCAGTTAAACCCTTTTGAGGTCACCAAAAATTTCAAGAGAAGTAAAGCCATATAAGCCTTCAGGTCATTTTGGTTCCCCCATTTAGTAAATTTAGCTGCCAACGTATTTTCTTAGACATTAAAAAAAACTAAATAGTGAAAAATGTTCTTTATTGCATGACATTCAATAACTAACGATCAGATGATACATCCAATACTAATTAATCAATACATATAATTATGTAAAAAATAAATAAACTATGAGTACAAAATGAAAATTTCTTACACAAACAAAAATACTTATTTATGAACCTACAATAATGTTGTTGATGGGAATGTGAATGAGTTTAACGAAAAATCCAATGAATCCCATTATAGCAAAACCTATTGCTGTTGCTATGGCAATTTTTTGGAATTCTGAAATAAAAAAATACTTAAGTAATATACAATATAAAGGGAATGTTATTACCCTTATTTTGATAAAATAGTTACGTCAAGATTTTTTGAAATGTCATAGTAATACACTGGAATTTGCTTCAATACTTGGTGAAATTATACATACTGGGATGATTTGATGTAATGAGACAAATTTCAGAGTATTATTATTACAGTATCTTTTATTCTAAACTATCAATAGAAGACATAATAGGAGTCATCAAAATAAATCAAAGTGCAAGGTTTTAGTACACATATACAGTACTTAATAACCATACAACCATAACTTTTTATACCTTTAATTTTTTTATCTCTAAAGTTGGCGGTTTAATAGTTATTTAAAAAGAGAGTATTTGAGAAAACCATACCCTTATAAAAAACGAAAATTTTTGAAATATATCATATTCATCTATATTGTCATGTGTGAGGCTGTTTTATCCTCTTTGTCACATAGTCTACATATTGGTTCTTCATTAAAGATGCCCATGGTGTGTAGATGTTTCCTTGGGCTGCAGTTATTAGTCCTATCACCAGCCGGATTTGCAGTCTTAGGAATTACAAATACTAATTGTGGTCCAATAAATGTGGTAGTGGATCCTTGTCATGCAAGTTGGACCACTTTTTCATTTCCTAGGATGTCCTTGTCTCGCTAACACCCACACAAGAGTAATCTTGTATTTTGCTAGAGCAATATGATTTTGAAAACAACCCTAGATCTGTTTTGATGCTACCTGATAACACACAGGAGGTTTCAGCACCATCTGACTGTCATAAAAAATGAGAAGGTTCTGCCCCTGTAATCTTCAGATTCTCTCAAAAACACTTACCAATATAATATTTCTGTCTGGAATATTGTGTTATGCTGCCCAGTGCTTCACTTACTGAGCCTGGGTGTTCCTCTGTGTATTCAGGCACCTGTACCATGGTTAGATTTGAAACCATCTGTATACCAAACAAGGTGTCTTGGCTGACTCATTGATCGTTCAGAACCTACCTTCCTGTCAGTATGAATGATATAGGGCTGTCAAAGTTACAGGCTCTTGGCATGGTATCATTGCTCATTTCTAACAAAGAGCCTGACACCACGCCTTTGATGCTGCTGTATTCAAGGGCAGGTCCAGTCCACCAGACCTTGTTTAGTTCCATCTTATATGCCCCTACTCTCGCCTCAGCCCTGATTATTATATCAAAAGAGGGGAGGTTTAGTACGAGTTCCATAACTGCTATTAAAGTGCTTCTCATGGCACCCGTGATACACAGACAGGCCAGTTTGGAAAGCTCTAGGGTGACCCTCTTTGAGTGATTTTTGTCCACCGTAGAAATGGGGCCTAGGTTGTCATGGGTCTTATCAATGCAGTAAGCAGTACATGTGGTTTCAATCTCCACGTTTTGTCCAGTATCCTATTTGCTGCTATGATGGACATATTATCTTTAGGGATAACTTTTTGCAGGTGTCAGTTCCAGGTGAACTTTGCATACAATTGGCAGTTTCTTCATTTATACTGTTTATAAATGTAAGATCAACTAAACAATATTAACTTATAAAGAGTAATTTAAATAATTATTTTTTTTGCATAATTATTGTTACCTTTTCTATCAGGCTTCGTGCATCTTTTGACCAATCTAATAGAATCCTTAGCAAATTGGCGACCTGGTTCAACAAATTTGACAACTTGATCCATTTTTTCTGTAATAAAATTAATACATGGTTTTCTTCATGTAATAAATCACAGAGATAGAAAAAAGAAAATAGTATTTTTATTTAGCACAGAAACTACCATTGTAAAGGGATACTGTGGTAAAAAATACACTAAAAGGAACAGACATATTAGTTTACTCTGACCAAGATACATAGTAATGAGAGTAATATCAGAAACTAAAAGAAAAACGAATAATTCTTAAACGTTGAATATCTTCTAAAATTGACTCCATATTTTTATCCACAAGCATTATGGATAATTGGAAAATTTCCAACAAAACAAAGCTTAATATTATGTTAATAAAAGCATACAACTAAGTACAGAAAGTTAAATTAGTGTTTCTTTATAGATTTATTAAAAATAATAAAATATTTTACCTTAAAAATTTGTTGAACACAACAACGTAAGCAAAAATCGTAATGAACAAATAAAGGGAATTGCCAAACACCACGACTTTTTCAGTGAAATTTGTCAAATCTTAGAGCCACGATGGCAGAAATACAATGACGTGGAGCTTGTTGGTAAAATAGGCAAGTTCGAGATTGCTTATATTTTTACAGCTGTCCCAGAGTAATTTTCCAAGTGCGAGTGAGAGAGCAGATGACCTTGATAAATTTGTGTCTCGCGATCATACTTCAAACTTTCGACAATAGAGTATTATAGTTTTTAGAAAAAGAATATTAAAAAGTGCAGTTTTACATTTCATTTGGTTGGTATACCCTTATTTAACCTGTGCGTTGGTAACTAGTGCATACTGTCAATGTCAAAATCAGCTGGTTTAAGTCTAGAATTTTCACTCAGGATTCAGAAATTTTTCAAAGGTTCGAATTTTTTTTAGGGAATAAATAAAAATTAACCAAATGAAAGTCGAAATGGAGGATATGGATGCAAGCACCATATGTGATTCAGTTGTATGTACAAAAAAAAATTACTTTTTATAATGTAGCCTTTTGTTTACCAACAAATTTTTGTTTATTTTTTTTTATTGTTTTACGTTTTTACTATAGTTTAACTATAATTTCCCTCATTTTTAGTCGTCCCTAGTAGAGGGTTGCCGTTTGCCTGTACATATGAAAGGAACATCCGATTGGCGTAAGTTTATTTTGAATTTTGTTTAACTTTGTAAGATTTCAATGTTATGCCATTTTTTAGCCCTGGCAGAAATTATAAGCATAAAGGATGTTGGAGGGACTAAATGTTACTATGTTCATTATGTGGATTGTAAGTATATAACTCTTTTAAATAATGAGATCGGTCTATCATGGTATTTTTTCACTTTTAGTCAACAAACGTTTAGATGAATGGGTAACTGAAGAGTCACTAGATACTCGAAAAGTCCACTTTCCTCGCAAAGATTTAGGAACTGGTACAGAAGTCTCAACTCCTAAAAAAACTCATATTGGCAGTGGAATCAGTACAAGTGCTAGTTCGAGACCAGCAAGTCCGATTTTAAATAATGTAGAACTTTTGAATGGTAATGCTGTACTTGCAGCTGCGTTGCAGAAAAAAATTAACAGGTAATAATAATATAAAAGATGTTATTTTAAAAAAAAGTTAATATATATTTATCTTTAAGAAAACGAAAAGGACCTTCTTTAGAAAGCGAAGATTCTCAAGATGGACCACCAGCTCAACCTCCACCAGGGCCTCGCCAATCTGGAAGTATGGTATCACACCATGATGACATTGTTACCAGAATGAAAAATGTTGAAATGATAGAACTTGGTCCTCATAGAATTAAACCCTGGTATTTTGCTCCATATCCCCAAGTAAGAAATTGCCAAGGAGTGAGTAGAAAACAGGCTAAATGTTGTTTTTTTTTGGCCTCTGCTTACTTGGGTAACAAAAAAACTAATATAAATATTATTTTTAGGAAATGATTAATCTACAATGCATTTACATTTGTGAATTTTGTCTAAAATACCGTAAAAGCAGAAAATGCTTAGAAAGACATGTGCTGAAGTGCAATCTTAGACATCCACCTGGTAACGAAATATACAGAAAAGACAACATATCATTCTTTGAGATTGATGGCCGAAAAAACAAAGTTTATGCCCAGAACCTGTGTCTCTTAGCCAAATTATTTTTAGATCATAAAACATTGTATTATGACACTGATCCTTTTTTATTCTATGTAATGACTGTGTTTGATCATAGAGGTTTTCATATTGTTGGATATTTTTCCAAAGAAAAAGAGTCGACAGAAGATTATAATGTTGCTTGTATTTTGACATTGCCACCATTTCAGAGAAAGGGATATGGAAAATTGTTAATAGAATTTAGTAAGTTCTTCGATTTTTTAAAGTTACAGTTTTTTTATTAAATAAAATAGTATTTATTTATATATAATTTATTATATTTATTTATATATATTTTTTATATTTGTCGACACATACAGTAGTACTCAAAAGTTTTTTTGACAGATATGATTTTGAAATTAACTAAAAGTAAATAAAAAAATACTTGAAACAACAATATTATGAATGTTAAGAAATCTGCTTTTTTTACAAATTGAATGGTTTTAATAATGAATTGCTTAACAATTGAGTAGAGTATGCAAAGGATAAAAAATATTTTGAATTACAAATAATTTTAAGATTATGCGTGATTGTGTGTTAAAAGATAATATTTCCTTCTGTCAATATCAATATTTTGTTGAATATCCATTGGCCTCGATAACAGCTTCACAGCACACCAGCATTGTGTCCACCAACTTTTCTAAACAGTTCAAAGGTATTTGGTTCCATTCATTATTCAGAGCTTCTTATAAAGCTGCCTTATTGGAATAATTTTGACATCTTACTCGACAATTCAGCTTCTCTCAAAAATGCTTTATAGGATTTACTTGGTATTTTGACCTGTCCAATCTACAATTTTGACATTTTCATGTTTTATGAAATTATGTTTTATTGTTGAAACATGAATGTTTATGTTATAACTTTCGTACAATTAATTTTTTTTTGCTCAAGAACCACATTCTGCATTAGTCTCTTAATTCGGTACCACAGACAAAATGTAGAGCTCTCTTCTGTTTAACAGTGTATTATTCAGAAGATATCAACCGCCATGTCCCAGAATTCAATACCATGTCTAAAGCGGAACGCGATCAATGAATAGTACAACGTTTTGTTTATACCACTACCTAAACAATCAGCCAGCCTGACAGCACTCTTCAAGAATAAGGGCTCCATTGATGATTGCAACAATTATCGCCCCATATCTTTATTACCAATCTTGTCAAAAGTTTATGAACGAATTTTGAAAAATCAGGCTAATGATCACTTTGAGTCAAACAAATTGTTTGCCCTGAACCAGTTTGGATTTCGAAAGAACAGGACCACAACTTTGGCTATTGATCACTTCACTAGTAATGTTTTACAGGGCTTTGAAAAATATCTTGACACTCTTGCATCCTTTTTAGACCTCACAAAGGCATTCGATTGCGTTACACATAGCACTCTTCTAAAAAAAACTACCATTCTACAATTTTCAGGCTGATGCCATTCAACTACTTAATTCATATCTATCGGATCGTGATCAGTATGTTCACTTTGGGGAGTGTAATTCTAAAAAACAATCCCTAAGGTATGGTGTACCTCAAGGGTCAGTATTAGGTCCCATCTTATTCCTCATCTATATAAATGACCTGACATACTGTAAGGGCAAGGGAGGCAATACTGTCTTGTTTGCTGACGACACAACGTTTTATATAAGTTATCACCCTTCAGAGATTGACAGTCTTGATTACAAAACTTCAGAAGGAGAACTATTTCAATGGTTTCGAGCCAACCGCCTATCCTTGAACAACTCCAAATCACAAAGTATTAACTTTACTCTAAGGAATAACAATGAAATTGTACAGTCCTTTCTACCTCAATGTGCAACGGAGGTCAAATTTCTGGGAGTACACCTAGATGCAGGATTAACCTGGGAACAACACCTTGTTAATCTCTCAAAAAAACTATCCCAACAACTGTTCCTGTTCAGGAGTCTTGTACAGGTAACTTCCAAAGAAACTCTTCTGACAGCATATCACAGTAACTTTTGGCTTATGCTATTCTTTCCTGGGGTCATTCTTGTCCTACTGATAAGGCATTTGGACAACAAAGAAAATGCATTCATATTATCTCTGGGCTTGGTTATAGAGAAGACTGTCGAAATTCATTTAAGAATTTAAAAATTTTAACTTTTCCTTGTGTGTACATTATGCAGTGTTTGTTGTACTTTAAACAAAATCTTGATCTATACAGATCACACGAAGATATTCACAACTATCCAACAAGAAACAACAATCTTGTACCAGACTTTGGCCAGCTTGAGAGATCCAGAAATGGTTCAAGATATTTGGCAATAAAGTTCTACAACTGCGTGTCAGCTAGAATTAAAGCTCTTAACTTCTATCAGTACAAAAAACAAATCAAGAGCTACCTTGTGCTGAACGCGTTTTTTTCGTTCGAGGAGTATTTCGAATCTAATTTTAATCTGTAGTATTGTCTTTGCCTGTTGTCAGCTTCTCTTGGCTTTTTTTTTTACCAAGACTTTCTTCTTAAGGAACAATCAATATTGTGTAATGTTTTATTTATATTAATGATAATAATTAATTGACAAAATTTTAATATTTTATTTATTTGACTTGTAAAAGTACTATTTGTATGTTATTACTAATAAATTATCTTATCTTATCATAACAGACAGATGACAACTTTCTCACGGGAGAACTGATGTGATTCTCAAACCTTAGCTCACCGTCAATTATAACCTCCCAAAATAGCGATTGTTACTCACTATCTATATATTTATCCCCCATCGCAACCTGATCCACTTCAGCAAAATTCCTCTGGTCTTGAGGTCAGATGCGTTTTCTGCATTCCATGAAATTAAAAATAATGAGATTTAACAAAAAACTTAAAAAACAATCAAAAAGTAAAAAATAAATTAACATCTTTAAAAAGGGCTAAGCAGATAAATATTAAATTAATTTTTAATTCTTTATAGGTTATGAACTTTCCAAATTTGAAGGAAAAACTGGTTCACCTGAAAAACCACTCTCAGATTTGGGTTTGCTGTCATATCGAAGTTATTGGGCACAAACAATTTTAGAAATTTTACTTTCTATAAAACCTGTAGGGGAGAATGAAAAACCTCAAATTACTATCAAGTAAGATTACTTTATCTGAAATACCTTTTTACAAACATAGAGGTAACTTAGACTAATTGATTTATGAAATATTTGAAGTAATATGTAGCTGGACAAAATAATATACAAACCAATATTTCTAAAAACATTCCAGAATATCATCTCAGATCCTTATATTTATTATTCTTATATTTGTAGTTGAATGCCTCCATAGGCCTAAAAGTATATAGACTGCTGATCCTGTAGAAGCACGTTGCATGTCGCTTAGAAAGAGATAGAGACAGTAGTAACTCTCTTTCTAATGACGATCAGGTGAGAGGGCTATCCAATTGCGTTTCAGGACATATCACGCTTATCTCCGCCCAGAGAAAGAAAGATATTACTATCCTATTTCGTTATGTCTGTTTCTAAGCGAGAGTTTCTATAGGACCTGCAGTCCATACACTTCTGTCTGAGGATGCATCTTACTAGAGATTATATTTTTATACAGGGTGCATTGAGAGTTAGTAAATATTTTATAAATTAAGTAACTTGAACTTCTGCTTAGGTTAGATCCTAAAACTATACAGGATGTTAAAAAAATTTAAGCGTGCTAATGTCCATAAAGATAAAGAAAAAATTATAAAAGCTGAGGTTTGGAAATTGGAATTGCAACCTTTTTGTATCAAAAAAAAAATTTTTTGTGTGTATAATTTTTATTTATTGTATATATATTATCACTCTTTAAAATATTCACCAGAAATTTTATCATTTTTATAGAGGAGGGGTGTAAATTACAGAGGCCGACATTTCAGACCCAGAAACCAGATTATACTTTTCCGATTTGACCGATTAGCTCCAGTGTTTGTTATATCAGGGGTGGTTTCAGTTTAGCATGGAACTTTTCGACATGACACAATGCACGATGTTCCAAATCTCGATTCAGTGGCAAAAAATGGATGCTATAGAGGTGATTTTGTGTGTTGGAATCTCACAGGGCAAAGTCCAAGGATGTCCCCGGGAAAATCGGGGTTTTTGGGGTCGCTAATCATAAATCTGAGGTCAAAATTTGATAATTTCTCTTTCCTAGATGACGGATTTAATATGTGAATGATGTGAAAATCGCAAGAAGTATAAAAAATCAATAATTCCGGCCGAATCTCCCGTAACTCGGGAGTTTTTTAGGGTTGCTGATCACAAATGTGAAGTCAGAATTTGACAATGTCGATATCCAAGATGGCGGATTCAATATGGCGGGCGTGAAAATCGCAAAAACTATAAAAAATTGATGATTCTGGCCGAATCTTGCTTCGGGGTTTAAATAACAAGATTCGGTGGAGATCATCGATTTTTTATGGCTCTTCGATTTTCACGTCCGCCATATTGAACCCGTCATTTTGGATATCAAATTCTGACCTCAGATTTCTGGTGAGCGACCTCAAAAACCCCCGATTTCCTTGGGGTTATTCCAGACATTTTCTCCTGTCAGATATTTTTGAAAAATGGATATTTTTTCAGTATTTCGCGAATTTTTTTGACTTACTCATATGGTGCAAATGATCGACAAAACCATAAATTTCCACAAGAGAGATGATTCAAAATGGGTTTTGAAGGCAATGAATGGTAGTCTCAGATGCTCCGTCGTGTAATGTCGAAAAATGTCATGCTACACTGAAACATAACTACCAATATAACAATGAAACAGCTTTTTTTGCACCTTCAAGTTAGGATATCTGGTGAACAGATCTGGTGAATCAAATCAAATTCGATTTCAGCGCGTCAAAAACCTCGTGACTGGGTTTGATATTAGGGAAAATTTTGTCGGCCTGTATTACTAAATTGAAAAAATTTTACACTTCCTCTCAGATTTCGGTATGAAGCCTTCATTTTAATCTACCAAAAGTTGATAAACTTTTAAATCATCACCGATTGTACTTTAATAGGCTCTCATTATTCTATCCTTTTATTAATTAAATAAATTATAATTTTTAGTGAAATATGTGAACTAACCAGTATTAAAAAAGAAGATGTGATTTCAACTCTACAAAATTTGAACCTAATTAATTATTACAAAGGCCAGTATATTATAACTTTAAGTAAAGAAATTATTCAACAACATTACAGTGCAATGGAAAGTAGAAAAATAAGAATTGATTCGAAGGCTCTTCATTGGACGCCCAAGGATTGGGGAAAACGAGCAAAGTGGTAGTAGAATTTACATGTGTAAGTTTGTAAAGAGACTGAAATTAAGTAGAATTTTATGTAATTTACATATTATGTGTATATTAGGTGTTAAATATATCGAGCTTAATGTTTATCTTATTTTTATTTTGTCTCCTTTTTTCCTGATGTATTTAAATTGATCACAAAATTTGAACTATTAAGAAACCACAGATTAAGTGGAAATAAACCATAGTACAAGAAAAATAACCCTTAGGTTAACTCGGCTTTGCAGCAGCTAAGATTTTTGGTGACTTTCAAAGGTCTAACGCAAATTCAAGCCTCAAAACAGTTCAACGTTGTAGCGAAAGCTGTAGTGACATGTTCAAGTTTTGTGTAAGGGGAATATTGCAGTTTAACGATATTTTTGAAAGAAATTTCAATAAATATTTAATGGTTTATCAAAACATGTTTTTTTGGGCATAGTAGATTGCGAAAATGTCCAAAATTTATGCAGAAAAATTTAGTTTTTTTTTATATATTTTTTCTTAAAATGTACTTAATTTGGAGGATAGGTTGTTAATGTTTTATTTGCCATTTTTTCTTTACCCAGGTTGACTAAAAATTTGTGATCCTACAAACTAACAAAGATGGTTTAATCATGTACGTAAGAGAAATTAATATTACTTAATATAGACTGCGGATCCCATAGAAGAAAGTTAAAGAGATAGAACGTTTTCGAGGAGTAGTACCTCTCTAATGGTAGAACTAAGCATGATACTTCAAACGTCATCGGATATCCCTGTCGTCTGACCGAAATTAGAAAGAAAGGTACTACTTCTCGACGCTCTATCTCATTTTAAGTATGAACCAACTTTCTTCTATAGGATCTGCAGCCTATATTAAGTAATATTAATTTATTTTACGTCATATGGGTCTAATAGGTCGGTATTTATACACTTGCTCCCGAATTCACTAACATGTTCTAACCTTAAAGCTGTTCAAAACTGACAACAGTGTGTTTAAACTGTCAAGCAGGTTTTAAAATACAAGCTTAAAAAAATCATTTTCTTTTATTAATGAATCAAAAAAAAAGAAAGATTTTATTTATTTTCTTGATACAACTATTTCTCTCACATATTTCCACATCGCTAGATTCTTATCCTTAATATCCCTATATAAGCGTTTATTTGTTGACATGTAATATAAATTATGACAATATCATATACAAAACTGGGCGATTAGATTATTTAATTTCCATGGCAACTAGATCGGGTTTAAGTTTTAAACCTTCTTTCTCTGGCTATTGGTGAGTAACGTTGATTCTTATCACAAAACATTCACTTTTTTTTATAACGACAGTAACTTTAATGTGACTATAGACCATAGATTTAGAAAATACTGGATTGTGAGTCGCCAATGCCTGAATTAGTTAGTTAACAGAGAAATTAGAAAAAGAGGAGAATATGTCTTTCATCTTCTTTCTCCCTCGCACGGTGGAAAGGCAGACATGCATATAACTTTAAGGTTTAGTCCGTGCTTTATATACCTAATATTTTTGTTTGTGTGCAGATATATATATATATATATATATATATATATATATATATATATATATATATATATATATATATGTACTTACTTTTATGTCTATGGCTACATTTAAGAAGGGTATTTTCGCAGTCTACGCCCGAAAAAACATATTTCGAAAAAATTATTAATTTTGGAGTAGCCTAGTATAATTGAATAATTACGTTAATTAATAAATGTATATTGTTTTGAAAATAAATAAATATAGCCACATGACGTCCTAATAGTAATTTGGGCTTGAAATTCATTCAATGCAGTGCCGGTCGAGGTCACAGAAAGCTCGACGGCTTTATGAAATTTTTGTGGGATAATTCACTGTTTATACTCTCTAATATTAGTTATGTATAACTGACAGATATTCAGAAAGTAATTATGAGAGTAAAATGATGTTTTTTCAATGCCATGAAAGTTTCAATTTTATATAAGCAACTATTATAAATTATTTTCTTGCAGACTTTATTGGCTCTTTTGTAAAAATTATATTTTTTATAAGGAGAAACCTAAATAGGGCCATCTTAGATGTATTATCAAGAATATGTTTTTCCTCAAATAGTTAGCTGTTTTTTCTTAGTCCCCACTAACATTTCGCATCTTTTAAGGTATTTTTCTTCCTTAAAAATTAATTAATGTATCTTACAAAAAGTCGTAGATGATAATCTATCTCTAGATATTTTGAATTTATCTACACTATACTAAAGGTAAGGTTTCTGTAAAAAAAAAACGAATATATCAGGGTAATTAGTTTATTTATTGTACCCAATAATAATTTACAAGATAATTATTTCCTCTGACCTTCCACATTATACTGATATTAAACTAAAAATTAACCTTTCTAATCACACAGGGCAAAACGGGCCGTCCTGCTTTAATGTCCCATCATAATCAAATAAAAACAAGTTTTTAAAAAACGTTTTATTTCAACAATGTAGACAAAAGTCACAACAACTCTTTGAAAAACAAAGAAACAGTAAAAATCTGTGCAATTTTCTGTTATAAAATAAATAAGTCTTATATGTACAAAGTTTCCTCATCAAATTTCCATTTACATACTATTTACAATAATCACCAATGGAACCACAATTAGAAAAAGTTTTATAAATCCAAGAATCAGTTAAAAATTATAACTGTACAATAAATATAAAGACCTAAAAAATTATATATAAGATACTCTGTGCTTATATAGATCAAAATAAAGATGGCAATATGTTATCTCTGCAGTATAGGAACATTTTTTGACTCTCTGATTCCAATTATAAATAAAACTTTTAATACTGGGTCCAAATTCACCTCAATATACATAAATCTATTTTTATTCTGTATTATATACATACAGCCTCACATAATAGAACAAAGACCCGTAAGTTCTGTGCCTTTTTTCACCGGAGGCAACTTTTTCAGTGGTACATTTTGCAAGGCAGGCTTATACCTAAGAATTTCCGGCTCTTCCATCGAAACGTCACTAGATTTTACATCTATCTCACTATTATCACTAATTTCACTACCGTCTTTGGGCGTTATCACAGGTAAAGGCTTTGAAATGTTTATTTTAATTTTCGCACCACCGGAAATAGTTGTAGACACTACAGAAGGCGCGCTCATAGACACTAACTCTACGTTTCCATCTATTGATGTGATCAGCTGTGGATGTGATGTAGCTGGTTCTGGTTGTGATGTCACTGGCAGGAGTTCCACATCAGGAGTCTGGGGTTCTGTTGATGGTTCTGAGACATCCGATACCCTACTGGTATCTAGTTTGCTGGACTGGTCATCTAAACATGGAAAATATATTAAAAATTTTGAAAAAAATTGAACTTCTGTCAAAAAATTTTATTTTTTGATTTTTAGTCTCAATTGAGATATTTCCAAGATCGTAAAAGGGTATCTATTTTCGCCAAACCACGTTAAATAGACAACGAATTTTTTTATTTTTTTTTTCATTCAGAGAATCCTCCAAATGTCTATTTTTCATTAAAAATTTTATTTCATTAAATTAGGCCAAATAAAAATTGAAACCACCATAGTAAATTCGTTCTCTTAAATTAAAGAAATTATTTTTAGATTAGTAATCTACGCCCCTGAAATCACCCAATACAAATTTTAAAAGACTGGAAAATGGAAATTTTTAGCCCGCCACATTTCGTTCACCATATGGAATCTTAAGTAATTAATTTTGAATACGTAAACTGAGCTACTGAAAACTTCCCAATACCAATTTTGGAAGAATTCGGAAAATGTTAATTTTTTTAACCCGCCATATTGAATTTTAAATTGCTCCCCAAAAAATTCAATATCGTTTTGGACGAAATCGAGAAACTGTAAAATATTTAGTTTTAAAGTTAATTTAACAATATTATTTTTTTTGTCCACCATATTCTAAGCGCCATCTTCGGTTTTACTGAACCTATTTCAGACAAAACAATATCGAGATCATCACAGCAATTTTCTGAAGGTAAAATTTTCAAGGAAATTGTTTACCAGAAGATATGTCATTTTTAAACATATATTAATTGCTTCCTAGTATGACTTTATGGCAGGTCTATCAACCACCGTTAATCTGCTTGTTTATGAAGTATTTGGTGTAAGCTTTGGAGAGGAGGTATCAGGTAAACATTATTTACGTTGACTTCTCCAAGGCTTGGCATCCATGGGTCATTTCTATACTGGATAAATAATCATAAATTTCTTATCTAAAGGCTTGGACATCCATGGGTCATTTTTACCCTGGATAAATAGCTACCTATCTAGCAGGTTACAATGTGTAAGAATTAACAACGGTTAGTCATCTGATATATTTGTTATTCTGGGTGTTCCTCAAGGTGCTCACCTCGCGCGACTTCTTTTTAGTTGTTTTATTAATAATATCTATACACATTCAATAAAAAATTAAGAGTGCGAAGAAGGGATTCAACGGGATCGTATTATTTGAAAAGATATTGCTGATGCTTTAAATTTGCTACCTTTGTTTGTGAGACTCATATATCTCGATCTTATTCTATTCTATAATATTGATACTCCTGAAATGCCGAATAATATTGGATTCCCGGTTCCTGAAAGAGCTGATGATTTGTTTGAAGAGGTATATCACCGAACGAAGTACAATTTCAATGGTTCTGTTCCGCGAAAATCCCTTAACATGAAATTTAGAAAAATTTAGGAAATGTAAAATTTTTGTTCCGCCCTTTTCAATTTGGAAAAAAATTATGATATTTATAATCTATATCCCCAAAAACCCCAAGTACCAATCTTGAACAAAATCGGGAAACGTAAAATTAATCGTCTTTCATATTAAATTTTTTAAAATAAACTTTAGAGTCATAACTTGCACTCCTGAAACTCCCCCATACCAGTTTTGAAGCAAAACAGCAATATTAATCTTTTTGTCTGCCGCTATCTTGGAGTTTATTGAACTGAATTGGTCCAAACTTTATATCCGACACTTACCGTCATCAACTGGCTCGCTCTTAATCTTAATTTTCCCCACTTGATTTAAGCTGACTAATCCCACGTCTACGAAGTCGTCCACGTCGACAAATCCGTCATCTTCAACATGTTTCTCCTTTTTGACACTGACCGGCCGATTCTCCGAATTCTGCTCGGTAATGGGTTGATCATCGTCGTCGTCATCGACAACAATTTTGATTGGAGCAATTTCGTTTAATATGACGTCGTCGTCGTCACCATCATCTTCTTCTGGGAAATCTATGTAAAGATCATAGAAACATAATATAAGAAATAATTTTAGAAAGATATATTTATACATTTTTTTGTAACTGTATGTAACACTGTATGGAAAAAAACATACGTTCATTTCAACATCTTAAAAATGATTGATTATCTTGAATTTGTAAACAAATTAATTTAAGAATGAACGCTTTAATGGTTTTAGTTAAAAAGTAAGTCCTGGTCGTCTTTTCAGTCAATTATCACTGCAATAAGGAACATCAACCTGGAAGAGACCTGTTGCAGGTGGATCGAAAATATGTTAAAAGACAGAATGATCTATACAGAACTGCTTGGAGAGGTGCTGATGGCACGGGTGACTGGGGGGTGTCCGCAGGGGGGTTCTCTCCCCACTGCTTTGGAACCTAGTAATGGATGGGCTTTTGCAAACCCTGAGCAGGGAAGGTCACTCTGTACTCGAATATGCAGATGACTTGATAATCCTAACCCAAGGCAAATTTAATACAACAGTAAGAGAGAGAATGCAGCGGGCTCTTAAGGTTGTAGAAAGATGGGTAAGGCAGGAGGGACTCAATATAAGTCCCCAAAAGACTGTCCTAATCCCCTTCACAAAATGGAGGAGGATGGAGGATCTCGGTCCCATCATCCTCCAAGGAAACATAATACAACTTTCCAGGGAAGTAAAATATCTGGGAGTGATTTTAGACTCCAGGCTGACCTGGAACAAGCAAGTGGAATACATAACCAGAAAATCGGAAACAACTCTTATGACTGTTAGAAGATTATGTGGGAAAACATGGGGTCTCTCACCGAAATGGTACACCAGTGTTATGAAACCAGCCATCACTTACGCAGCCTTGGTCTGGTGGCCCAAGGTAATGCAGAGAACAACATGACAAAGCTGAGCGGAATACAAAGGGTCGCCTGTCTGTGTATTACTGGGGCCATGAAATAAACTCCCACTTCGGCAATGGAGTGCATTCTGGATCTGCCTCCGCTACACATAGTGATTCAGGCAGAGGCGAGAATGAGACTCCACCGACTAAATCACTCAACAGTAAAATCACAAAGGACGTTGTCAGGACACCAAAAAATATGTAAAAAAATTAGGAGCCCCGAGTTGGAAATGGACACAGGCCATATGAACTCGAGCTACCGTTATAATATACCGTTTGAAGTCACAATAGAGGATCGAATGGCAAGTAAAAAGAGAAAAACCGGAAACATTCTCGGGTGCAAGTATCTGGTACTGGAGCTGGGATATATGGGCTACAACCGAGAAAAGAATTAGCCCTTCCCCTTGGAAAATACCCAACAGTATTTCAGGCAGAAATATACGCAATCTTACGGTGCGCAGACGAGATAAACAGGAGAGCTTACAAAGGGAAGCAAATCCACATTTACTCCGACAGCCAAGCAGCCCTCAAGGGCCAAAAGGTATCATCAAGGCTGGTTTGGGAATGTCAGCATGAGCTGGAAATTCTGGCAAAAGACAACAGAGTTTCGTTAAAGTGGGTACCAGGACACGAAGGCATACATGGAATTGAAAAAGCTGACGAGCTAGCTAGAGCAGGATCAGCATCTCAATACATGGGTCCATAACCGGCCTTTAGGGTGCCGCGGTGCGCGGCCCGAGAAGCAGTTAAAGAATGGATCAAAAGAGAGCATAAAAACCACTGGAAGACCAGACAGGGTTTAAAACACAGCAAGCTATTTATTGGGAATCCTGACCCGAAACTGGCAAGGAAACTACTCCAAATGAGTAGGAACCAACTAAGGACTATTACGGGTATAATGACGGGACACATGGCCGTCAAAGTACATCTGAATAGAAATCTTGGCTGCAGACCATGTGGACAAGCCGAGGAAACGGTGAAGCACATATGTGACTGTGAGACACTGGATAGATTTAGACAACAAACATTCGGGCCAGTAAGTCTGGAACCGGGAGAAATACTCACTCACTCCTTAGCAGGACTGTACAGATTGAGCCAGGGTTCTAGGTTGACAGAGTGGCTGTAATGTCTAGGGTGAGAACAATAGGCCTACTCTGGCCGCAGTGCCTCCGGCTTTAGGACAGACCCGGGAAAAAAAAGTCCTGATCCTTGCATTTAAATAGTATCAATTTGAAATTACTGGTAGATATTTTGCCCACGACTCTACAAAAAAGTATACTTCTTCTAATCGTATAAGTAACTCCTTTACCTTCTTTACTATCTGGACTAGCAGCGCCCTCTGATATTTTCGTATCATCACTCCCTGCCAACGATACAATTTCGTTCGGCGTTGTTGGGGCCATATCATCATCATCGTCATCGTCTAAAACAATTTCCAAACCGGGAATTAGTTTGTTTTGTGGCTGGGCCGTGTCTTCCGTCTTGCTGTCATCCAGGGATATGTCCAGTATAGATTGCTGAAAGAAATTTATTTTTCAAAATATGTTTCATTTCATTGTGTCGCCATTTTGATCCATGATCACATTTAATGCGTAAAAAATTTGTTATAATCCATGACGTCCTTCAAAGAAAAAGGACAGTTCTTTACAAATTTGTCTTAGAAATATGGTGAGTCTGTCAAAATATTGTGAATATTCTTGTAATTATTTATAACATATAAACTAACCTGGTAATCCTCATAGCATACAGGATGATACGTTTTACCGTCCATTTTAATAGCGTTTCGTAAATGCCACTCTTCTTTCTCTTCATTGAAGAATTGTTCAAAAGCATCTCTAAAAAAGAGAATAACATAACTGTGAAAAGAGGGCCCATTACTTATGTTATTGTTAAACAGGAAAAAAAATTACTCCATAACAATGAAAACATATTTTTAGTTTAACCGGAATTATTTTATTACAAGCTAGGAACTGTCAGTTGTGTTGCTTAATTTTTTCTTATATTTACCTGCAAACGTAACATTTTTCGTCGGTACTACCGGGATCAGCAGGGACACTGGGTATTTCGACTTCTTCCTCGCCTTCCTCTGCGACCTCCGCTTGCTGCTGTTGCTGGTCAAAATAGTTTTTCTCTATAATGTAAAGAAAAAAATTGGATAAGCCGCTTTATAATCCTATCTTAATATGACATCGTAAACTAAATTTTAAAATGTAGAGGATAAATAATCGACAATATTGACAGAATAATCTCATTCTGATCTTCAAGCGCCGTTAATATCTTTTAAAAGCAATATAGAACTTTACAAACTCTTGAAATTTTCAAAGGACTAACCTCTCTCCTCCAAATCCTCGATCTCTTCATAATTTTTCCAATCGCCCAACGAGTAGTACCATCTTCTGCTATTGGCCACTCGAGCATTCTTCTTCCCCTTGCGATTTTGTCTGAAATGCCAGTCCAGATGTTGACTGTACAACATGCTCGATTCAGGAGGAAATCTCATTCCACAGCTCGAACATTGCATTCCCGAATAGAGAATGGAATAAAGCGGGGCTTGGCGAATTTTTAAAGTTTCTGGTCGGGCGAAATTGACTGGTCGGAGGATTTCTGCTAGGGGTCGTTTTTGGGGCTTGGTCGGTATAGGGTCTTGAGGCTTCCTTATTTGGGGTTGGGGACCTGAGATAAAAATAAATCTTATGTGTGAAAAAATAAATTGTAAGATAATAAAAAAAATCAAAAATATAATAAATACTATACTAACCTTGTCCATTGCTAATAGGGGTTGTTACTGAAGTCACTGACGTACTAATACTAGTAGTAAAAACGGTTCCTTCTTGAGTCCCAGCATTATTGTCTTTGGTCTTAACAAATCCAGAATCGACCAATTTTTGAAAAAGTTCGTTAATATTAAAGACGGGTTTTGGAGGCGGAACGGGTTGCGTGTCTGTAGTACCTTCCTTGGGTTCCGTGGTAGGTGTCGAGCCGGGAAGTTCGACTTCATAACTTCCGGAAGTGGGAGTGGGTGTCAGTGATTGCGAGAAGACGTTAGATATAACGTCAAAGTTGTCTAGAATGGGTAAAATAAAATGTTATTTGAATATTAATTTTATGTTTTTAATTCTTATTTTTTGTCGAAGTCTACACATAAATTCATGCAACAGACCTTACAACATTTCGTATTGCACAATGAAGATACGATGTGACTAACAGAACATCACTGGGTATCTTTAGCCCAGAGCATTATTCCGTCCTGTGATCGTTAAAAAAGAAATATATAATTAACTATTAATTAATTACTGGGAAATTAATAATCAGCAAATTGAAATTATCGGTTACTCTATCAATTAATAATTTCGAAACAAAAATTATCAATTAACGAAGTAATTCATAATATCATTTTGGAAATTACAATTGACCAAGTAAATAATCATTTTAGGAATAAAATTACCCATGACCAGAGTAACCCAAAATTTCACTCCTTAAACTTCCCATTACAAGATTATTACAATTGTTAATTGGTATCTTTTTCTGAATTAAATTAAAAAATAATTTTATGAAGTTTTTTCGAAAAAAGCAACATTTATCTTGCTTGTGCAATTATGATTCACTTTCATTAAAGAACAAAATGAGCTTAGCTTAAACTCTGATGCGTTGATCTCAAGATATTGTAATCAAAAGGTGTGAAAAAAAATCAAATTAATATAAAAATTTTACTTAGGCATGTAGTTATAATTTTTCTTCGCCCTTTTTTCGCTTTTTTTTCTGGTATTTTTCAGTTAAATCAATAAATTTAAATTTTTTCGACCATTTCGAATCCTATTGTGGTATCATCATGAGCAGAAGCGAAGTTATGTTATTTTTGATTGTTTATTATTTGATTTAGCCTGAACAAAAAAATGTTTTAGCGATAAAAAATACGTTTTCGTTACAATTTTTTCCATAAAATTAAATGATGCATTTGACAAATTTTTCCTACTCTTACTTTTCCATTAGTTTATCTAAAAAGATGGAGTGTGTTTTAATGAAAAATTATTTCTTAATTTAATTCCAGTAAATTACCAATTAATAATACAATAATTTGGAAAAATAAATTATTAATTACCTTGGTAATTTGAAAAATTAAATTTGCAATTACTCTGGTAATAGATAATTTTATTTCTAAAATTATTAAATTACTTCGTCCAATGATAATTTCAAAATGACGTTATCAGTTAATTCGTTAATTGATAATTTTAGCAATCACATTACCAATTACTTCATTAAATGATAATATCATTTTCAAAATTATTAATTGATGACGTAAATGATAATTTTATTTTCTAAATTAATAATTATTCGCCAAATAATATTTCAATTTTTGGAATCATCCATGACAAAATTCATTAATAATATTACCCAATAATATTGTTTAAAAAATATTATTGCCAATCTTTGATTCCGTCCCACCAGTTCATGCATTATTTCACGCAAGAGGAAGGTTGCGGGCCGCCAGTCCAGGCTTGCAAATATTTAGTGCAATATGGACGCGTAACATTTCTTTGATGCTACGACAAAAGACCGACAACTGATGGGACGCTGCGATGTTACAATATTCATTGTCGCGGAGTGGCGTTCACAATGATATGCTATGTTGTTACGGTGCAGTGTTCTCTTGCATGTCTATACGCACCTTAACTTTAAATATTACTCACTCTATATATACCCAGTCTTGTATGGAAAAAATACAAGTAAATATTAGTCAAACAAAAATTAGATAATTAGATGTACATTTTTGTCGGTCATCACATTTCGTATATACAGAAAATTTTATTTTTTTAAACAATAGACTTTCCTATTATTTTTATAACTTAGCTATTTTTGAATATTCAGTGACGGTCTTCCATTATCTTTCCAGCAAGCAATTAGAAAATGTTTTCACTTGATAACGAACATCGATATGCTATGATAATTTTAAACATAGACGGTCAACAAGTGATTCTTGTATTTTTGTACTAAAAATATCAATGGCTATTATATTCATCTTGGTATCATATTTTAAGGATTTAGGTCAGTCTTGCAACGTAGTAATCTTTCCTTTTTTGCAAAAAAGATACAGGTATATACTCTCGATTAACCCAAAGACAAAGATGAAGCGAAGCTGAAAATTTTGGGCTTCTCCAGTATCAGAACGTGGAGGGGGGTTTACCCCCACTGAGTAAGGTATCGTTGAATTGATCTTCAATAATGCAATTGAATAAATTAAATGGGCATTTTTAAACATGTTCTCTCCACCTTTGGGTTTCCAATGATAAGTTTAAAAAATCTGAAAAAATTCGATACTTAGAAAAGATTTTTAACGAAATTTGTTATGGTTTAAGTTAACATTCATTAATTTACGATATACAAAAAAAAAACATAAACATATGCGAAAACAATGCAAGAGTTCTATAAAAAAAAAGTCTGCGTCAGCATACGTATATCTACAAAATTATCGAAGCAACGATAATAAAAATATACGTGTTAAAATACTTCAACTAAAGAGAATAGTTTGGGTAGGCAAATATAAATCTTATCAATTTAAATGCATTCTTTGTTCTGTGCATTTAACGAAGTAATAAACTGTCTTTAAATCGTAATATTTGAATGATTAGTTTTACTTAAACAATTTTAAATTAAATTATCCCCAAAACATATTTTAGGCATGGTATGCTTGTCTACACTAAATTATAACGAACAGTTAAACAGTAACATAACTTCCTTGATAAGCCGGGGCGGATGTCGCTGGTATTATATATAAGATGGCACGAAAAAATAGTTTTAGGCGTAATAATGTCTGTAAAATTTGTTTTAACTGACTTCTCGCTTTAAATACCACATAATTAGTTCGACCAAAAAGGTCAAAATAAAAAAGTTTTACGTTTTTGGAGACACTAGTTATCGGTCTAAGACCGAATCATCTCGATATAGAATCCAGTCGCTACTCTTATTTATAATCGACTCACATTACCGAGGTATGCTCCTAACATTGGCGTAGCTAGGGAGTTTTCATAAGGGGGGGGGGAGGCATCCGGTCAGTAAAAAACCTTTTTCTCAAGATAAAAACAATGAAAACAGTATATTTCTTCAATATTGTCCATTTTTCTAGGGTGGGCAACGAGTTTTGTAGGGTGGGCAGAGCCCACCCTTGCCACCCTCCTTAACCAAGCCCATAGCTGCTAACCAATTCCGCATAATCCAGTGAAAAATGTTTCCATATTCTATATATTTCTACACCTTTTGCTTTAGAGTGCATATACGATTTTTCCAATAAGATCATCAAGCGAAATAACAGGCTACCCATTGTAGTGGTGCCTTTCTTTTTCAGTCCGGACAACGGTGGCTACGGTGTTCGGGTCATTGTTTGTCATAATCAGGTCCAAACCAACGTTTAGCACATTTTGTTAAACACTTTTTATTTTCACCGCGTCCAAGTTTTTCAGTATAAAGATACAATAAATCAAATCCATGGAGGGAAGCATCCCTAGACGTGCACTTTAACAGGGCTTTTAACTGTACGTTTCGCCAGTAAAAATAACCTTTGACTAATCTTTGTCGATGTTCTCTTCTGTCCAGACTAACGGCTATTGGATATGCTTCTCAAACAGTAAATTTTCCTTTTTTATCAAGTCGTCATCAAATGGTATTTAGATCAACACATATTTCCTTTCAAGCTAAAATACTTTATCCTGTAGCAGATAAGATGTGGACTTTTTTTGGAACTCTTCAAAAATTACCATATTTTCCTTTTTTTATAATCACGTGTTAAACCACGATCTGGAAAATCATCGATATTTTTTTCTCGATTACATCTTTTCACCCCTTCTGTATGAAAGATACAGACTTAATATATTTTGCAACGATAATGAGCCTGCCTACACAAAAACTGCAAGATAGACCTTACGAACATCAAGCAACGGACTATCAATGCATAATGCGAGGTAATTTGGAGCCTAGAATGTTGGACGTACCAAGTAAATAGGCCCAAACAAGTATGGTATCAAATACTCAGCAATAAGTTTTTATGGAACTAATTATAGATAAACAATCACTGTTTTAGGACACTGCTCTTAGCCTGAGTAAGGTTTTACAGTACCTCCAATTGATAAAAAATTAAGATAAGGAAATACGTGCCTTACTCACTTTAAGTGTACTTGTGCTCGTTGAGGACTCGGCTTCATTATGTATCAAGCCAATCCAGTCAGTCACTTTTGGTTAAGGGGTCCCGGTGGTCTAGAATTTTCGAAAAATCGATTTTTTTTTTCGTATATTTCGAAAGTATAGGCTTTTAAGAATATACTGTCAAATTTTTGGAAGGATATTCCCAGTATTTTCGATTTTACAGCCGTTTTAGCAGGTAGAGTCAGATTCGTCACGCGGCGGCATCAATGGTCGCATTGTTCGTCGCGCGGTAGGTGTTCCGGCCCTTCTTGTATAAACGAGCCAGTGATGCCAAAAAAAAACATTCTCAAATAAAAAGAGCGACAAAGAAATTGATAGAAAAACAAGAAGGAAATAAAACAACAAAAGGACAGCAAACTGATAAAGCACCGAAGCGGAAAAAATTGACTAACAAATTACTACAGGAGCTGTCAACTTATTACGGTCTAGCAATTAGACGGAATTCTGAATCCATTGAAGGGATGAAAAATGAAATATGGGCAGCGTATTATCATAAAAGTTCAACAGATGACAATCCTCAACACTCGCACTGTCCTCCAGGTCCAGAATCGTGGTGCAAATGGCGCCAGAGTGAAGCTGCAGGTACTTTAGATACCTATGAGCATCCACCTGCTCTAGACGATGACGCACAAGAAATATTGAAACCCATCTACGAAGAATTAACAGCAGATGATTTATTGGAAAGGTGTATTGGTAGTAATAACCAGAACAATAATGAGAGTTTCAATTTTTGTGTCTGGCAGCTAGCGCCAAAACATCAGTTTGTTGGCAAAAAAATTATTGATATTGCCGCTTATATTTCTGCCTGCACATTCAATGAAGGATTCGTCGCTGTTTTAAAAATTATGGAGGTCATGGGTATCACCATCGGGTCACAAGCGGAGCAACTCGCACAAGACCGCGACGCGCAACGAATGTATACAGCCAACCGCCGAAGTACTGATGACTCCAAAGAAGCACGAACAGCGCGAAAAACTCAGAGAAGTGCAGAATCATTAGAGTATGAAGAAACAGAAGGAGTTCTGTATGGTGCTGGAACGCTGATTAACTGTAAGTATTAAAAATTTCTGAAATTCTCGAAAATATCCACTCTTCAAACTTTAAACTCAATTATCTCAAAACTACTTTTTTTGGTCTGGTGTTGTCGAAAAAAAAAAAACTATCCAACCGAATCGTCTGAAATTTTGATATGTTGTTAACAACATCAATGGCTATCGCCCGAACTAGAATCATATTATTATTCCAATTATTTCGTATTTTTTTAATTAAAAAACTGCAAAAAAATGACCCGATTTTTAGAGTGTCAAATTCAAAATAGCGCCATTTTGTCAAATTTTTTTTTTTTTTTTTTATTCTAGTTCGGGCCATAGCTACAGTCATACTGATTAATAATTTTCTTGGTTTTTGTGTTTCAGATAAATAGAAGAGGCAAAATGGACAACACCGTCCAGGTCCATTTTTTTGGGAGGGTCTACTTCTACGCCATTTTTAAAATGATTAAAATTAAAAAAAAATTTTTTTTTTTATTTCCGTATATAAAAGTAGTTAAATAAAAAAGCCTCAAAAATTTAAATATCGTTTTTCTTTTTTTTTATTGTCAAAAAAAATTCCTGAAAATACCCTAAATTTCCGAGCTCTAGACCACCGGGACCCCTTAAGTAAATTGCATTAGAGATAGTATTTTATGCATAGAGAACAATGTAATTGTGTTGATAAAACTATATGTGGTTCAACTGATAAAATGTGATTAATTTGCGCTAGTACAGCAATTCTCATTCTATGGGGCGTGTCTCCCTTAGGGAGGCACCGCGTAACAAATTGGCGGAGATTAGTAAACAGATATATTTTACGAGTAGTTTATCACAATATAGATCGTCTTCAAACGTGTAGAATTATTGAGGAACAAAAACGTAAACTCATCTTTTAAAGTTTGTTGAACTGCACTTTTTCAACTTTTATTATAAAATAATTGTAGGAAAATTTAAGAAGTCTGCAAACTGTAAAGAAATTTTTACGTAATACGCTGTTCTTTTTTAGGGTTGTATAGTACACATTAGAAAGCTTATAATTTCGTTGTGTGCTTCAGTCTGTATGCAATTTAACCTTTCATTGCCCTGCAGTTTTGTAGACATACGCTTTTAATCAACCTAAGACAGGCGTAAAATGAAATCGCAAAAAAAAATTAGGATATCACCCTGTTTGTTGGGGTGAATTTTATGGGGGCTTAATTTAATTTTAACTAATTAATAATAGATTATTAACTTACAGTAAGTAAAATTTAAACTCCCATAAAAAAAATAACAAATTTAATATTTTGAACAAAATAATAGCAGTCATATTCACTAAAAATGTCTAAGTTTTAAACAGGGCCTAGTTGTCACGTAAGTTGTGTTTTTAAGGTTTAAAAACTTAAACGACTTTTTGTTGCACTTCGACAAAGACCAGTGAATTAGAGGGTAAGATAATATACGAAAAAGAAAAAACTGCAAAATCTAACGCAATGTATATTCTACGCGCACTTGTCTATTTTTCTTCTTTCCTGGGATTTGAGGGAAGCAATTATTCTTGAAGTTGATTAAATATTTTCTCTTCCGTGCTGTTATTATCTAATCAATTTTTCAGAATACTACCATGACACCCAGTGGTATCAATCGACAGAATGCCCTGTCATTTATGTTAATAAAAATAACAAAAAACTAATCAACTTTGCGTTTAAATCAAAATAAGATAAGGTCGGATTCCCAAGTTTAAAATATAAGTTAAGCATTATGTAAAATTGTTTTTTTTTTGCTACTTACTTAAACTTGTATTATACTATAAAAATCTATGTTAAAATCTACATATGCTTGTTAGTATTTTGGCTATTTCACCGTTGATCTAGGTAAAATAATAAAACAACCCCGAACTATTTTATAATACTTTATTAAACAAACATTAAAACTATTATAAATACATTTATTAAGCTGAATAAAAACATCCCCTTCCACAATCAAATTATGCAATTCAGTCTCATCATTCGTTTTTAAACCATAACATATACTTTTTATTAACTTTACGTGACATAATCATACGATTTTCTTTGTGATTTTATTAGTTTTAAAACAGATTCTTTTACAAAGGCTATAACCAAAATGAGTAAGTTATCTTTAAAAAAATGTATTCATAAAGTCCCAGGCTTTCCGTGTCCTCAACCAGCACTGCTATGAATGAATTTTAACGATAATTACTATTACAACATGGGCATGCGTTCTTTGTTAAATCTTGTTGGATATTAATATCAATTATGCCGCTTTTCGTATTTATAAAAAAAAAACAAGTAGTTGCGGTTATTATTTAGCACCACACCAAAAAATGATAATTTTTCAGTATAGATTAGTTTGGAGTATAGATTGCGAAAGTGCAACCGAAATTTCGCGAAAACGTTTTGTATTTAAGATATTCCTCTTTGAAACACACCTCCTTTGGAAGCTAGATTGTCAATAATTTATTTGCCACTTTTCCTGCTTTACTGGTGTATTTATCATTTTTTTTGTAAAATCTGTTGTTGTAAAAATGTCAAATTTCATGCCTTAAGACTTAAAAACAAGTACCACATAAAAAGCAACCTTATTTACTAAAATTTATACTGTTTCCGAAATGAAAAAAGGGCCAGTTTAATGATTTTTGCAAAACCCTGAATAAATATAATAATAAAAATGGGAAAGGTAAAAAAAAGTCTCAACAACTTAACCTTCAAAAAAGGTACATTCAGAGTATTGAGACCACTCGTCGATTTGACAGGTGTGACGTAAAAATAGGGAGTTCGAAATTGGTTTTTCCTAAACTTCAATCTTTTATAATAACTATTTAATGCCTTAAAGTGGATTAATTTTATATAAAATGATGAAGTAAATTGAAAGTTCAGTCCTGAACATACGAACGTGATACTAAAGAGTTCTAAAATAGAGCCACTCAGGCCTGTGACTAACGTCATATGCCATTTCTAAGTACTATGACTATACATTTCAAGAAGGAATGTCGTTCCGCAAAATTTCGTTCCCATTTTCGCAATCTATCCTCCAAAACACATGTATTCTGAAAAAATGGGCAATTTTCGCTTGATGTAGTATAACTAATTAACACAGATTCACATAAAATCTTGTAAAAACAAATTTTATAGGATATGCAAAATTAAATTCTCAAGTTTAGTTCAAGTGTGTCGTTTTCTAATAATTTTAAGTATTTTCCTTAAGGAGCGTATAATTATGGCGAGTCGCACCCGTGACGAGACTCCTTTCAATTTTTCCGACCTCGATTGAAGTCGAGTTAACCACGCGAATTTTTCACTAAATCCTTGTGCCTTCGACGGTCGGCGTCAAAGGAGATAATAAAAGATTTGGGATACAAATCAATTTCATATTTCTCTTGTCGTTGGTCTCATTTCAAAGTAAATTTTTTCCTATAAAACCGCCCAACTAGATTTAAAAAAATCCTTTAAATCCGCATCAAAAAGCGACAGAAAATGCATCACTGCTAGCATCGATCCCGCTGTTCGTGAACAATACGAATATGATGGCGCTTTTATTATATGCTTGGACGCCAGCAGCTAAAATCGGCAAAATTCAAAAGAGGCTCGTCACGGGAACGACTCGCTATATTTATACGGACCTATAACTGGCCTTGGAATCTTCGATATTACTGCATGCAAATAAGTTATGTCCAATTTTACAAACCCTTATTTTTGCCTTTGTAAATGTAATCAGTGAAAGATAGTTATAATACTACTAACTACTTGTACTAATCTAAATATTTAAACTTTGTTCTTAATACAAATTCGTTTTAATTATGTTAGTCATCAACTAGATATTTCTTTACTATCTAAATAAAAAAATAAGAAAGAAATCGGTCCATCGGACACATGTACTTACTCAGGCCAGGCTGCAAAATATTGTTGAAAATGCTAGGCGAGCTGCTCCTATTTTCGGGAGATTGCTGACCAGTGGACTGTCTAACTCTGCTCAGATCGGGCCTCAAAGGTTCGCCAGCCTCCAAAGGACCGGTAAAAGCATCCTGGCTGTTCTCATCGTCTCTCGGTGGACTAACGCTTGCTTCTCCGTCCATATCTCTAATTCTGACAAAGCCAGGCTTAATACCCTTTGGCAAAACTGAAAATCTTATAAAGTGCTTTTTACCGTGGATTGAAAAAGGTTTAGGAAGACCACCAAATTCAACATTAAAAGGTATATCGTTTATTAAGACTCTTTTCAAAGCATCTACAAATTTAAGAGTACACGCCTGTCCCTCAACAACAAATTTTTGTAATTTACCATCGAGAAACACAGGTACTATAAGCTTAGCATTAATTATCAAGTTTATTTTGCCCACTACTAGGTCGGCTCTTCTAACATCTCCTATTTTCACTTGAGGTGGAGGTCCTTCGAGTAATATAGTCATGTTAATACCGTTAACGGTAACGTGTATTGGCGCACCACCGAAAAAACATTCAAAACCGATATCGTTGATAAAGAGTTCCCGACTAGGCACTCCGAGTTTAACTCTGAACGGAAAACCATTAACTAGGCATTCTTTGTATTCGTCCCCTAATGTTAAAATGTACGACTCGTTATTGTTGAAAACAATTCGTCGCGCTCCACTCTGAAACGAAATTTCACGCGGATCGTCCCAACTGAGAAAAATAATGGCCGTTTCGTTGTAAACTCGAATATCTCTAGGCACACCGTCAATATTTAAAGTTTTGATTTCTTCTTGCATTACTTGCAGTTCTTGAGGACCAATGTCCTGTCCAGGGCTTCTCAATGACTCATCTAACTCCAAGGGAGGTTGAGGGACAAACGGTCCTCCCTGAGGTCCGGGATTCCGCCACCTCTGAGGAGTTTGTTGTTGATGTAGCCAAGGTCTTATGGGTTGCCTGGGTTGTAGAGGCCCTTGAAGAGGCATGTTGCGGCCTCTACCTCTCCAAGATGGATTGCCTCCTCTGAAAGGATGTCTTCTAGCTTCTCCCCTAGGGTAAAATGGGGGTTGAATGGGAGGAATGTTATCTATGTTTTGGGACATTTGAGATATTGGAGGCATGTGATGTAGATTTAGTCTTTCATCTTTATCATTAAATGGCATGGGAGGAGGTGGAATTTGAGGTTGAGGAGCACTCCTACCATCAATATCTGGCTTTCTTACAGACTCATCAACCTTTTCCTCTTGATCAGAACTAAACTCCTCATCACTAATTGGCTGTAGAGATGTATCTCCGAAAGATTCCTCGTGATCTTTGATTTTAGCCTCTCTAAGCTTGTCCTTTTCAATTTGCATGAATACTTTCTTCAAAATTTGCTTTTCTTGTTCTTTGGTCATTTGACCCGACCTAATGAACTTTTCTTCCTCTGGAGAAATGGTGATTTTACTTTTTAAACCTACGGCTGGAGTCTGTTTAACCACCGACACCCGCAAATCTTGGTCACCCATTGTTTCTTGTTGAATTTTGTTTTTGTGAACTGGAAAAAAAATAATAGTTAAGATCCTCTCTTCTAATAAAAAAATCATTTTATATATGTGTATTAGTTTTACTGAATGAATATTAAAAAAGTAACTTACACGACTTCGACATAACTTTATCTCGATTTGTAGCATTGGCTAGTTTTGCTCTTATGGCATCCAAGTCAGCCTTCTTCGGAGACTGCGGTAAAGATTTTTCAGTAATGTCCTCCGCCGCCGATATAATAGGAGGAGGAGGTGTAGGAGGCCTCTCTGGTGCTACTGAAGTTTTTCTTTCAGCCTCAGTTACCGGTAACTGTCTCAAGTCGGTGTCTTCACTGCCAAAAAGCCTAGAGAAAATAAATGTTTAAAAAAAGATGTTAAACATTTCATCTATTTTTTACAATTATCAACAAAATATGGATAGGTAGGTACTCACACATCAAAGCTTCTGCTTTTCTTTGAAGCCTGATCTGATGCTTCAGTTGAGGTCCGCTTTTTACTTAAAGCTGGGGCTGGATTAGTTGCCGGTATTGGTAATTGCCTTAAATCAGTATCCATAGGCTTATTAACAGGTTCTGCGATGGGTTCGGGAGCTACAGAACAATTATAACCAATACATTTTAAAATTAAATCTATAAATATTTAATGTTAAACGATAGGTTAAAGAACAAAGTTATATATTTGCTTTGCTAAACTGAGAATTATGCTTTAAGGAAGTCTATTCGCTATCGAGTCAAATGAAGTGTAGTATGTAATATTTGACAAATTAAAATAAAATGATAATAAAAATTTAAAAATAAATAGATTGCAAGGCACTTACCATTAAAATAAAAAAATATTATAAACAAAATAATTAAATACTGATTTGGTGTGCGATTTGGTAACGTCGCATTTTTACTGTTTATGTATAATATTTGAATGTCTCGTGGCAAAGATGCTGGTAAATTTGTAAGTCTCAATAGTGAACGCAAAGAAAAAATCTAAATTAGAAGAAAATTTTACTCCACAAGATGTATGTTTATATCAACAATCCAGTGATAGAAATTAAATGTATTGAAGATGATTTGTGATGTAAAAATTATGATTTATCAACACTTATGACATGTAATTAAAGACGTAATTTTTGGGTAAGTATTTCTCATGTAAAATGCATAAAATGTAATAGAAGTTTTAGTTCATGCAAGTAATTATAAATACGATAATTCACATCATAAACGTTACGACATTAACTTAGATTAGCTATTTATATTTATACAGGGTAAGCCATTTTAATTTATAAACCCAAAATTCTCCGTAAGTAAGCCAGACACAGAAAAAGGGTTCAAACAAAAGCTTTTTAGGGCAATCGAGGTCACTGTGCTAGTAGCTTTAACCCTGAGGTCAATTTACAATGTCATTCGAAGGTCAAGGTGAATTTTTAAATAGAAACCCGCATTTTTCATTGCAGAAATAGAAAGAGAAGAAAATTTCCTATTTAACAGCATAAGTAATATAAGAGGTTAAAAGCGCATCTGGAGATCATTTGAAGGTCAAATTTTCTTATACCATGGATTGCTGTAAATTATCCAATAGCTCAACAACTAAGAGCGATGAGAAAAAATTTGTCCTGCAAAAGTTTCAGGAAATCAAACAGTGCATCTCAAGGTGACATCAATTTTGACCTTAACCTTCAAAATCATGTGAAGGTCAAGTACGTTTTTTTCAATGGAACTCTATACTCTCAACATCGGGAATGGATAGAGCGCAAATTTTTTTATCAGATATGACTATGAGAGACCCTCCGTTTGATTTTGAGGTGGACTTTTTGGAACGATTAATAAATAATTAAATAATTCATTCTCCTTCAAATGACCTTAAAGATTAAGGTCAAATTTGAGTGCACCTTGAGATGCCCCGTTGGATTTCCTGAAACCTTTGTAGGACAAATGTATCTCCATCACTCTTTGTTGTCAAGCTATTAGATGGTTTACCTCAATACAAGATATAAGAATATTTGACCTTCAAATGATCTCCAGATGCAATTTTACCAATGTTATTTTTAGTGTTGGATATGAAATTTTCTTTACTTTCCATTTCTGCAATGAAAAATTGGGGTTTCTATTTAAAAAAAACTCAACCTGACCTTCGAAAGATCTTTAGGTCAAATCACTAACACAAATAGATGACCCTTATTGTCCTAAACAACGTTTGAACCATTTCTCTGTGTCTGACTTCGTTATGGAGAAATTTGGGTACATAGATTAAAATGGCATACCCATTATATCTCAATAATTAATTAATTTGTAGTATTTCAAAGTATCAGTCAAAAGTTTTCATATCGAATTTATTTAAAGATCGGAATTGCGCGCTCATGCAACGTTGCCAAACGTTTCGAATCCGTTTTAATGCCGGTTTGATCTTAAATTTTGTCATTTCTTTTAATAGATATATCAGTAAACCGCACGACAAGCTAAATATTTTAATGTAAAAAAAGAAATCTGGATATTTCAAAAAGCTATTTCAACCTCATCTAATCGACGCATGTAAACGCTGTACAAATTTCTTCGTTGAATTCTCAAAAATTTACTTGGTTAAGTTAATCAAGATTCCGCGATAGTATAGATTAAGACTTAACTATTATAAACAAATTGTTTTCATTATATTTTTTATTTCACATGGGCAGCGATTAGATCTACTTCAAGATTCTACTTTTCATAACTATTAATGGAAAATTTATCGTTTCTCTAAAAAAATATGACTGAAAAACTTTAGAATGTAAAATTTAACTGAAAAACTTTAGAATGTAAAATATGACTGAAAAACTTTAGAATGTAAAATCTTAAAACAATGCAATATATAACGTTTGTACTTTAATAAATCATCAGTCAGTGAACAGTAATAATTCTTGTAAACATACCAGGTGGTTCTGGTTTTGTAGCTTCAACTGGTTGCACCCTAGAGAGTTTCTCTGAAAGGGGCAGTGATCTCAAATCCTCATCTTGCAACAGCACCGGACTCTCTCTCATGTTACGCCTCATATAATTGCGATTTTTTGTTGAGTTTTTAACACTTTTAAACGTAGAAGACACTTCACCACCTGTATTTTTGCTAAGAACGCTACTAGTGTTACTATCACTTTTAGGAGAGATTTTTTCACGTTTATTAGATGAAATTTCAAATTCCTGAGAGCGCTTGCCGTCGGATCTGTCTCTCCTTTTGTGTTTATTAAGTGATCTACTCTTACTTTTAGTCGGGGAACTTAAATTGCTAGAACTAGTGCTAGCTAAACTACTACTGCTAGAATTAGAGCTAAGTTTTGGAGAAGTCTCCAACGATTTTTCTGTTTCGGGTTTATGGTCGTTCCGTGAAGAAGTTGTATCGTTCTTTTGAGCGATAGTTAAACTATTTTGAGTTGAATCAAAATTTAAGGTAGAAGGTTCGCGGGAGGATTTGGGGAATGTTTTGGATTTTTTGTCAGTTCTATTAGACAATCGGGGATCTTTGGGAATATCTCTTACACCTTGTTTATTGGGTATAATTTTATTAATTTCAAGTACTGAAGTTTTTTGAGCAGGTACACTAGTAGAACTAGCTGGTATGGTGGGTTGACCTTGACTGACAGCGGCCAATTTTTGCTGCTGTTGTTGGAGCTTTTGTTGCTGTTGTTGTTGACGCAACAATCTTGGATCCCTGATTGGTTTAGCCGTTGCTAAGGCTGGATTCACGGGATTTATTCTTGGCTGATTGGTGACGTTATTTGGGAGTCTCTGATTTATCATTGAATTTGCCTAAAAATATTGTTACAATAAGATATACAAGGTTAAAGCACAGACTATGAAATGTATACAAAGTTCATTAAATGTACAAATTTCAGATCTCCAAAAGACGGAGATTTTTTATTATGCTGATCAGTCAATGAAGAAAAGTAAAAGATAGTGGTTAAGATCAACATAACAACATCTCTGTTAAACCGGGTTATTTAATGTACTTTAAAATTGACAAAAAAACAAACATCTTAAAACGCTTTTTACTAGAAAAGATAATTACAAATTTTTTTATCATAAAAACCTTAAGAACATCAAAAAATTAGACTTTTATGTTACTACTGTTGTAACTGTGGCATGATATGTACTTCTTCAGACCTTATATTATTTTACAATAAAAAAATAAATAATTACTTACTATGCCAGACGGCCTCGTTTTGTTCATAGCATCTGGAATCAGTTGCTTTGCCACTTCTGGTTTAAGAAGAATATTCTGAAATTACAACAATCGTTTTAGCTTGAAGTAAGTAGTATTCAGCCAAAAATAAACATAAAAAAATCTACTTAATAGTAATGGAAATTATTCAAATTACCATTAGATTAGGACTATATTTTATAAAAAAAAAACACTTACCGTACTTATTGGGGGTCCCCCAGATTTGATCTGTTCTTGCAACTTGACTTGCGTCTGCAAGACTTCAAGTTCCAGGGTTTTTCGTTGTAATTCTAATAATTCCTTTTGCTTTTGAATTAACTGTTCCTGCATTAGTAAAGTTTCTTTATCTATATCTGCCGGAATAGGTTTAGTTATAGGAGACACATCAGTTGTAGCTATTGGTACTTTATTTTTGGCTGGTGGTGTCTACAAATGTAATTAAATGTTAGAAAAACATAGAAACGCTATATTTCAAATAATATTTTTTTTTAAATTGCATCCCTTTTATAAATGCTTACAGTATTTTTTAGAAATTTCGGATTCAAATGAATACTGTTAGATGGTTGTGCTGTCACGGGCCAAGCTGGGTCTATCGTGCTGATCTGCACGTCGATAGCGTATAATTTCATCTGTGGGAACACATCGTTCCATGTTTGCCGCAACTTGAACATTTCGGACCTTGTTTTCTCGTCAACCTTAGATAGAAACGCCAATAAGGAAAAGAAAATTAAAAAGAAAGTAAAGTAAAGAAATATAAAGTAAAAATAAGCAGATGCAAAAGGAAGAAAAAAAGCAAGAAAACAGAAAAAATACATTTTTTTCTTATTTGTACAAACGCAATAATACCGACATCGCTAAGACGATTTTGATACTAGTGCTACCATCTTACAGACTATTCTTTAAAAAGAATTTAGGTTAATTAAAGTACTTTGCTTGCAGCGACTATAAACATGTAGCAAGTCAGAAAAATAGCTACTCCGATTTGTTACATATTTATCTGCACTGTTTGGTACCATACATATAGAGTACATTAATATAAACTTTACCCAACAAGTAATTTTGAGTATCTTAAAATTCGTTTAGTAATTTCAATATTAAAGGGTTTATACAAATAGACAAAAAAATAAATTTTACAGGTAGAAAAGAAGATATAGAAAATTATAAATCCACAGCTCTGTTCTGTCTTATAAAAGAGAATATCCCAGAATATACTAATCAGGTTTTAATAAAACGCTTTATAAAAACATTAAATACCAAAATTATTTTTTCTCTTTTCAACATTAATATCATTAGATGAGCTATATCAAAATTTGAATAAACTTTTAGAGAGACAATTCTGGTTAAACATAAGAGAAATAAATGAATTTACATATGAGAAGAAACCAAACTGTTATTAAATTTATTATTATTCATAGGCCCATCATGTGAGGTATCAAATGAATCTATAGAAAAAGAAAAATCCCAAAATATAAAATTTAAAAGAACATATGGTATGAAACACTAGTTTTTTGTTAATTTCTTGTTTTCAATTTTAATAAAATAAAAGTAAACTATGAATGCCCCAAAATTATGGATGTGATATAATATTTTTCTTAGATTTCTGGACAGAATAGGACTAGAATGTCAAAATAAAATTGATACTTACCATTTTGAAAACACTGCAAAATGTCGCGACAATGTTTTGACTAAACAATCCTGTGTAAGTTTGTCCTACGTTCTTCACTATACAATCGATGAGGTATAATATTGGCAGTTTCACATCGGTAGCTACCTGTATTTGGAAAAGAGAAAAACCTGCGCTGTAGTCGCCACATTGTTTACCTTTGGTTTCTAGTTCTTTACATGAATTATTTGAAAGACGTGAGCGTGCAAGGTATTTTTACATTTTTGGTAAATTCTTAACAAGTAACAGAAAAATAAAATGTTGTATTAGTAAAATTTGAGTGCAGATGAACTCAAATTAGATAAATCAAGCCAAAGGTATCCAAGTGCATAAAATAAAACCGCAATGTCGCTGTTTATTCACATTTTTTTGCGCAAAAATCTTACTGGAGAATAGAACTAACATTTTATCTGACTGTTAGTTAAAAAGAAGTTACCAGAGAATGCATTTACTCGCCTCAAAGGCGGGTATATCCATTCTATATTAAGTCATTGGTAACTAACCGTCAGATAGTATGAGAAGTCAGCAGTACCTCGAAGAATAAAAATATTGATAGAATGATTTTAATTAACAGCTAGCTCTTGGAATAACAAAGGTGACCTATTTTCGGTCGTGGAATTCTTTTACTGTTAAATGCATTAACAATAAGTATTTTTCTTTTATGACCACTAAAGATCTGAAACAAAAATTTATCACCATTATCTTTTTGTTAATTATCAGTAACTTAACCGAGAATGGATTAACCCAGCTTAAAGACTTCCACTACGATAATCTTTAACATAGGCAAGGTAGTTGAGCTTATCTTTCCTCACAGACGAATGATTTCCAGGCGCTTACTACAATGGTTCTTTTTGTAATTTTACTGCTTATAAACCAGAAGGTCGCAATTTCTGCTTTCATACCAACCAAGTTGTTTAAACTTTTAATTATTGAGCACAAAAACTAATTGGTTTCTATATTCTTTCCTTAATAAATACCTGCTCACTAACAGAAAATGATCGTGCTCATTACGTAAGTATATATTAAATAAAAAAATGATAAACACAGTAATCAGCTCACTGACAGAAAATGTTTTTCATCATATAAGTATATATTAAATAAAAATCTGATAAACACAATGATGCTACCATACAAAACTTCTACTCTCGAACTAGTTTCCCCTCGTCTTGGTAGCACTTACTCTCAACACTGAGATTAAAGTAACGGAATCGAGACGAAAGTCTCGTTCAGATTTTTTGGAAAAAAAAGCATAATAATTCACAGTAACATTCTGGATTACTTTCTGCTCGTTTTCCGTGCTTTGTGAGAGTATTTACTTCCTCATTTCCTTTAACTCTCTTAGACACTGACATGCACTAAGGGTACCTTGTTATTTTTTGCCAGTTGGTCAAGCTGTTAATAGTTTCAGTCAGCTTGGATTCATACCCGTGATCGAGACGAAACGAGTTTCTCGTCTCGATTTTTCGAAAAGAAAATTCGTAGTAATTTCATGAAAAATGTCTTTATTTTTTACTTTGCTATCTAAATGAAAATTTTAATATTTCTAAAATTACAGAAATACAATAAATTATGGACTGTTTGGTACTTAATATCTGAGTGAGAACGTAAAGTGTTAAGTTCGGGAACTATCCAGCTAAATCTATATATACATTTATAAAAAAGGAAATTCTTTTTCCTATTATAATGAAGTTCTAAAGACTCTTGCGCGACTTTTCTAACTCAAGAGTATTAGGTCTAACACAGTGTTATTATAATTGTTGAAAATCATACACTACTGAAATTTTATCTTTTAAGAAACTATCATTATTTTTAAAAATATATTAACATCTATGTTATTATATGTTTGACCAGCAGTATAGATTTGTTTCACACACTAAATATTATAGTATTAAATTTCGATTATTCTATATATTTATTAATTTTCCGCCACCTTTAATAAACCATCTTATTGCTTTCATGCCGAGACGAGACACACCCGTAATCTGAGATCTTCTACTATTGAATTGTCCCTATAGATTTTTTAAAAATTCCCCTTAAATAACTGCTTTCTATGGTTTTATTAATTTGAAAAAACAAACTGACGCGCGTAGCTTATATATTTCTTAAATTTTGGCATTAGAAATCACTACCTGAGGGAGAACCAAAAATGCCATAAAGAGTGTGTCAAAAAAGCACATAAAATTGGGAATCTTCTCAAAAGTTGGTTCTTAATAAAAATATCCATTACTGAACTGATTTTTTCTATGTCAAATATATAAATTATATCCGTTTCATAAGTAAAGAAATGTACTGTATAAAACTTTAATTTTAAATTTTCTGATATATACAAAGTAAAGCAAAGATATTACAGATCAAAGAAATAAAATTTTGGGCCTATTTTCAATTATGTTCAGAGTGGCCAATCTTCAATGGCTTTATGAGTTATCTCCATTATTATTAAAAATATAAGGATAAGGTTTTTGTGGTACTGTGCTACTTTTTAAGAAACAAACAACATAACTGAAAGAATTTTAATAAACCTCTTCGTTTTGGAGATACAGGACGATTTTGAAAATTATGCATTTTGGGGATTTATTTCTCCGAAACAGTTGAACCTATAGAAAAACTGACTATGCCAATGAATCCTTCATGAAAAATTCCAACACTTTTATTTTTTTTAACATTTCAATAAGTTGTAAGACAATCGAGATATGAGGAGTGTCTCAAAATGCATAATTTTCAAAATCGCTCTGTATCTCCAAAACGAAGAGGTTTATGAAAATTCTGTTAGTGGCATCATTAATTTCTTAAAAAAGTAGCACAGTGTCATGAAAACATTATCCCTCTATTTTTACTAATAACAAAAATAACCTGTAAAACCCTCGAAAATTGGACATCCTGTACATTAATCTTTTTCCTAAATTAACTACTTTATTTGGTATCACTCAAAAAATTTGTCTTGGGATTGTTATTTCTGTAAATCTTATATTTTCCAATTTCTAGATGCTTTATGTAATATTTAATAGGATTAAAATAGTTTGGCAGCAAATGATAAATTATATCAATAATTAAATTTTCTGAAGGACTAATAATTAAAATATTTCCCTAAATAATGAATACTGGTTTTTGGACACTATATAGATTTTTTCTTGATATGATTTTTTCTATTCACCTTAATCTCGCTGACATGATAAGATAAACAATAGGACTTGTATAACTTATACAAATAAAAGAATGTAAATTCTAGAAACGCCACAAATAATCTAATAATTACACAGGTCTACATAATATGGGGTTATGATTGTTGTTGGGCAGCTTGGAGTCATTTCCCAATTAATTTGCTATGTAAAATTTGAATCTGAGGTTTTTTGGCTACTTTTGAGATTACGTGCAGGTTACAGAAAATTTTTTTGGTCTTTTTTTCTAGTTGCATCATTTAATACTACTCTTACTCTTCAAAATAAGTTATTGAGCGGTCACCCAAGATTTTTTCTTACAAAAATTCATCCCATTTTTAGTACAGGTTAGTAGGTCTTTAGAGAGCACTGTTTTTTGCAAATCTCAATCTGCTATTTTGAATCTACCATCTTAAGAATTTCTATTTTTTGACATAATATTCATAATCAGCAACTCTAAAAACCCCCAAATGAAATTTTTTAGATACCAATATAATTCTTTGCAAATTTTGATAAGCTATTTTGAATCTATCTTGAAAATTTTAATTTTCTGATTTCATACTTGTACTCAGTGACCCCCCTAAAAACCAATAAGTACAAATTTTCAAGAGAAATATATGCCTTAAAGGGTTAATGTGAATGCTCATGACATTGTTGAGATATATTTCATAACTTAAAACGACCGTCACTTTGTAAAAAAATCATAGGTAATTACTTAATAGCTTATTTTGAAGAGTAAGAGTAGGATTAAATGATGCAACTAGAAAAAAAGACTAAACATATTTTGTCCATCCTGTACATTACTTCAAACGTACCCAAAAACCCGGATTCTATACAGCAAATTACTTTGGAAATGACCACCAGCTGCTCAACAACAGAACCTTGTAGATCTCTGTTATTCAACAAGCTTCTCTAAAGTTTAGACTTGACCTTATTGTTATGCAAGTTACGTCAACCAGTGTTCATGAATTTTTATAATATATGGCTCAAAAAGTGTCTAATACAAAGTATAACATAAAAATTAAGCAGTATATTTTTCAGTCAACAATGACAGATTTCTATCATATAAAGTATGGATCTTTATTCCCAAATACAAGGCATTAAAATTTACATTTACTAAAAATTTACTTTACTCTATTTTAGAAGCAAGGGTAAAAAAGTTATTTATAAAACACTGAATTATGAAAAAGGTACTAAAAAAAGCAATACATCATTTTTTATTCTGGAAAAAACATGGATTTGAAAAATGATTTGATCAGTGGTTTGTCATTTTTTTTTTTTAACAAAAGTTGTCAGCTAATATAAATGCCATTTATTTACTTGGGAAGTAACTGCAAATAAATCATCACTAAATTAAAATACATTTAAAAATGAGTTTTGTTATCTTTTTTTGTTCCAGTTATTTAAAATAATTTTTTTTTAAATTTTATTGACCAATATCATGGGAATGAAGATCTGCATGGTATAACTATACATGATAAAAAGTCATTGTTTTTAACTAATAAATTCACCATACATTTTTCTCAAGAGTTATGTTATGCCTTGTATAAAATAATTAATAGTCGGTTCATACTTCCACAAATTATCAACTACCACTAAGAATTTCCACTATTAACTTTTACTTGCATGTTAAATAATACAGAAGAAAATTTAACAAATATGTATAAATATAAACATAAATAAATAAAACTTAGCAAAAATGTGTCATAAAATAGTCAAAACACTTTAGTATAAAATTAGTCAAACACAATTGACAAACAAAAAATTTATGTTTTACTTTTAGATTAGAATATTTATGAACGATTTTGATCAGTTATCCTTAATTATTACTAAAATTTTGAAGTACCAACCACACATATTTGTTTCATAGTGTGTTAGTTTAGGGGAAATTCTTAATGGTCGTTGATAATTTTTGGAAGTATGAACCAACCATAAAGATACTTATTTTTGTAGTTTCAAAACTTGAATGACATTGTTGTCCTTGTCAATTTAAATATGTTAAATTACACCTAGTCAAAAGCTCTTTAGTGAATTAGGAAAGAAAATTTAACTAATATAATAACATAATAATCAAAAAAGTAAAAATTATTTCTACCTAATCTGAGTTTTGATGAAATATTTTTTAACCTTTGCAGTAATTTGGTAATTATTTTTTCTTCAAGCAAAACTTCTAGGAAGGAAAATATCTGTTTTAAAATCTACCTGATTTTCCCCTATATCTTCCAAAAACAGGTAAATTTTATATTTACCCATAATAAATATCTACCCTTGTGTAAAATAACTATTTGCAATAAATAACTGTCTGTTTCTAAGTAGTCATTAGTATTTCCTATAAAAAGTATTGTTCAAATAACCAGTAGAAACCAACTTACATAAAAATGATTGTAATTTGCCTTACTGAATGGTGTTCAAATGCAATGACCTTGTGAACATTAATGTAGTAGAATAAAAAAATAACAGATTTGTATTTTTATAGTCATGTAGAACTTTGATTTTTTAAATTTAACTTCACAAACTTGATTCTCTTTCCTTACGCTGACGTTATTTAGTCTATAAATGTTCAAAATACCAAGTATTATTTGTGTTGTGCAAATACTCAGTATAATTATGTGGTAATCAATTCAAAACAGAATTAAAATGATGATAGTATTTCCCCATATTATTCTCTAATCAATTTTTAGAACTGTATATCTTAATTATTATCTTTTTATTTAAAATAATAAAATTTATTTTTATTCATATTTATATATGTAGTGACACTTCTGGATAATGTTGTTCTTTCATCTAAAGATTAATGTGCAGTGACATTATGTCTTTTTAATTATATTTTAAACTATACTTGATTAGAATCTAATAACCTACTTCCTGATCTAAAAAAAAAAACTACCCTCTCAAAAGGAACCAAGGATCTGCATAAAACCAAAGAAAAATAAAAAAAAATTACAATGGAAAAATTAGCTCACGTTACTTTCAAATCTTTTATTGAAATATATCACAAAAAATTAGGAACTCTAAGTTATTAAAATAAATGTACAGAGTCAATCAATAATTTTGTTCAAAAATATTATCAGTATTTGTGAAACCAAATTTTGATCAAGTGAATTTTTATCGGATAACAAAATCTGAGAAATATTTATATAAAACTGCTAATTTCGTAATTTAGCCTAGTATAGGTCTATTATATCGAGTTAAAAGTTAAAAAAGGCACATAAATACTTTAAACAAGAAAATTGACTGTCCCTGTATGGCTTGTAATGTTGAAGACATTTTAAGCCAAATAATTGAAACTTTTGCTAAAGTAACAAGTAAAAATTAACCTTAGACAGATGCTCTTCAATAGCTTCCACTATAATTCGAGCATTAGGTAAGTTTTCTTCAGCAAGCATCGTCAATACGTTAATCAACGGTTTGCTATTGAAAGTCAAGTCCGCTAAACTTGACGTATATTCAGCCTTTATTTCCTCCTCGGTCGTCATTTTGCACTAGATTTCGGTATCACAGATAGAAAAACCCGCGGCGGGGCCCGGAAAACTAAAAATAAAAACTTTCAATCAGTATTTGGGACGACGAAGTGGAAATTCGTTCGTGACTTTCAACGAGGTTACGTTTCCAAAACAGTTTGACAACCTTGTTAGTTCAATTTTAGGTAAACAATTTTTGAGGTTAATCACACGTTCTTATGAGCAATATTGCCACATCGGGCAAGGGTGAATCGTGGCGAGACGATAGCGTCAGTTATTGATGTTTGGGGAGTAATTAAAAAAACATTTTACATAGATTTATCAAACCTAAATTAAATATACTTTCGTAAAGAGATACAAGAGTAACTCGTTGAAAGCTTGAAAATTAATCACTTAGTTTTAGAGAAAAGGAGGCTGCTGTTATGTGACTGACGTCGTATGGTGCAACATAAATATCTATTTCTGCATTCTAAACAGCAAGAAAAACTAGATGTACGTACCTTAAAACACTAATAAATAATGTATCTAAACTATCCCACGTTGTATATCCATTTCTTCCAAAAAAGTTCACTAAATTGATAAAAAATACAGTTCAACACGGAATCGTCTTACACTCAAATTTCACAAATATGGCGACTACTAAACTCGTTTGTTTTCGAATAACGCATCGTTTAGTTCGACTACTCTCGGAAACACAATATAACCAAAAACAGCGAACCGTTTAGCACAAAATGTAAGGTGTAGCAGAGAGTACACTGAATAATACTCACGATACGACTCGTAGAACACGACTGAAGAAATTTTGTGCCGAAATTTTTATTAAAGGTCTGCAGGTAGCAAAAGGGATTAATGTTGATTATTCTTAGAAATTTGTGTTTAGGTATAAGGGTGGGATATTTTTCGAAATGGATTCGAATATCTGCATAATTTTCGAAGGGGCTCCGCTTTGGAGCGTTTAATTGTTTCTAGCTAAGGTGCGTATAAATATGGCGAGTCGAGCTCGAGTCGAGCTTCCAACGAACTGATCTTTGTCGGTTCGAACCCTTTTTCGCCGCCCGGCGGCAAAAGAGATTTATTGCATCTGGACGTTGTAAACCAATAAAGGGTAAAGAAAAAAATATTTAAGTTTTGATTGTTTTCTTTATATTCCGAAATGAAATGTAGTTAATTTTTTCTTATTTTCCAAATATTTAATAATGAACCCGAAATCAGCTTATGTAGGGTTCAACATAATTATGGTGCCGGGACATTAGAAATAAATCTAATTTTTTAAAGGGTTTTATTTACATATTATCTCCTATATTTATAAATAAAAAAGATACCTTTTTGTTGTACTTTTACAAGATCTATTAATAAATCTTGGAAATCAGCCTTTACATGAGTTTGTGTTTTCCCGTTCACTGGCCATACCTCATGCTGTCAAATTGGCTGAAATTTTTTTATTATCATATTTTCCTTATATCATTATATTCCGAAATAAATAAGAGGTAGTTTTTCCTATTATCGAAATATTACTTAAGTAATCTCGAAACTAGCTTATACGTAGGTCGTCAGTAATCTGTTCACGGTTCAATATGGCGGTTTCAGGTTGCTAAAAAAGAACCTACTTTTTTCAGGAGTATTATTTTCTAATTATCTTTAATATTTCAAAGTAAAAAACGAAATTTAACCGGTTTATTTACTAGTTTGTTTGGCGATGATTGTCGCGGCGAGTGTGGCTGCATCGATGCGAACTTCAATTAAGTTTTTCTTTAATAACATAGTTAATGCCGCTTCACCAGTCCTCGCTGATAATTTTTTTTAATGTATGTAAGAAATTAACGTATTCCTTATAGTTTACATTTTGGGTTATCCCGAGTTCGAATTAGTTGTGCCCATATAAGTTTAATGGATTTTAATTAATGTGTTCGAAGCACAACATTTCCAAGTTCTTCAGCCCATTCGTCTATCACATGTTTCTTAAATTGTCTTTCTTTCTAATTTGCAATTTTTACAAGTTCCTTCTTTAGTAAACCGTTCATAAAGGAAATATATTTTTTTAATAACCAATTTGTAATATCGCTTTTTCAACTATGTTATTGGCAACTTTTCCACCAGTCTAGAATGATAGCTGGCGTTATCCAAATCTACAACTGACCTCTCCTGAATCAATTGTATCATTTGATAAAAATATCTTTGAAAGATATCCGGCGTCATTTATTCACGTTAATCTTTGGTAGATTTCGATTCAAACTACTGCAAAACTCCCATAAATTTCCGCCAATATGAGTTGTAATGAGTTGGTGGCCCTGAGCGGTTTTAAATCTGTCGATAACCTTTCTAAGAATGCTTCTCGAAAAATTGCTGTATTCTTATCTTCATACATTTCTTGTACTATGTGTCCTGTACTGAGACAAATTACATCCACATGCCTTCCCTGTGGTATTTTCTAATTTCCCGCAAATACCGTTTTCTCTAAAAGTATTTCCTCTGTATCACCTCTATTTTCACTTTCCCTACGAGAAATTCATTTTGTTAGCACTTTTTACAGATTGGTTTTTCCCATTCTACTCTTGTTTCATAACTTTCAAAACTTTATCGAGACTTGCTTTTTATTTTCTAACTAAAAACTTTCTAATTCGTTAACGTGTCTTCTTGGTATGTTTTTGAAGCATTCTTATAATTTTTTCTTCTAGGGTACGGTTCAGGCTAGCACACAGTTCCACTTTTCCTTTCCTTACTTCACCTATAAGTTGTAGATTCGCTAAGTTTTGGACTAAAAGTAGAAATTTTCAATAGCTAGCATTGAAAGTTGTAAGATTATAACATAGCAAGGCCTTACATTTATACACATCTGAAGTATACTTAAAAATGTCATTACTGTTAATTGCCCAATTGAGATGTATACTTCTAAATCTAATTATCACATACAATATCTACCCCTTGCGTTATCCAGTCATTTCCAAAAGAAAAATATATTATCGACGGCCCATTTCCATATGGCCGACGCACTCGAAATTTTCTTCTCGCTGGTTTCTGCGAATTTTCTGACGCAATTTCATTTCACACATTTACTTCTTTTCTTCTCTAAAATTTTTGTCCATAACTCACAAATTTTGGAATTATTTTCAGGTCCTCTATTTTCTTCCGATCACTCCATATTCACTTATGAACAACTTTTAATCAATTAATGCCAAGTGATAAATAAATTTCATTTCATTAACAAAAAAATAAGAAAATCTCGTGTCTTCAGTCTCACTGCAAAGTAAATTTTTTCGAAAAAGCGTGTCATAAACCAGTCTCACTAGATTAAAAAAACCCTTTGGGTTCGCACCAAAAAACCGACAGAAAATGGATCGCTGCGAGTCTCGGTCGAGCTACTCGAAAACAATAGAACTATAAAAAAATTGACTTCTTGTGACCCAACTGCATTTATTACCTCATTTCAAATTTGCCGACGATGGCCCTCGATAACAATAGAAATCGGCAAAATTTCAAAAGAGTCTCGTTCGAAGCTCGAGGCATACTCGACTCGAGCTCGACTCGCCCTATTTATACGCACCTTAGGGTCCCTGCATTAATAACCTATGGTCTAAGGGTCGGGAACAATTTTGTACCACGAAAACCATGTGCCAAAAATTGTCCAAATCTTTCAAGTTCCGTTATAATTTAAGTTCCATTTAAGTTTGTAATATATTTATGATTTAGGAGTTAAGTTTATTCTAGCTACGGGTTTGAAATAAGGAGTTCCTAAAGGAGCCGTTTTACACACACAAGAATTATAGCCAAAATTTATCTCATAATTATGTTGAAAATTTTCATAAAACTAATTTGCTGTTTTACACATCAAAGAATTATTGTCAAAATTTTGGTGAAAATTTTCGGCATAAAAATATAGAACGTGTTCTATATTTTTATGACTAAAATGCAGAAAGTGCGCGAAAATCGACGCAGAATAAAATATGTGAATTGACAACCTGCGTTTGGTAATCAACCTAATCTCAATGTTTACTCATTGTTTCTTGCACAAAATATCCCTTATTTTGTGGTTTTTTGATTATACATGTTTGGAAACTTTCATATTTATGACATTTTAAGGTTATTCCCTGATTATTTAACTGTTTGAACGTCACATGTTATGAAAATGCGCATGAGCACCGACAAAATTACCACCAAAATTATATTCAGATTTCTTGTACGTATCAAACAGAGTGGTATTTTATTGTAAAAATTATCTCCAAAGAATTTTCGGCAAAAATTTGCTGAAAATTTTTGTTATAATTTTCGGAATAATTCTTGTGTGTGTAAAACGGCTCTAAAAGAACACTTTCCCATGATAAAATTGCCCCCTAATTCATCAATATAGTCTTACTTTAAAAATGGTCTAAGAGCAGTTTAACAGACACAAGAATTTTAGTCAAAATTTATCTCATAATTATGTAGAAAATTTTCATAAAACTAATTTGCTGTTTTACACATCAAAGAATTATTGTCAAAATTTTCGGCATAAAAATATAGAATGTGTTCTATATTTTTATGACTAAAATGCAGAAAGTGCGCGAAAATCGACGCAGAATAAAATCTGCGAATTGACAACCCGCGTTTGTTAATCAACCTAATCTCAATATTTACTCATTGTTTCTTGCACAAAATATCCCTTATTTTGTGGTTTCTTGATATATATGAGCCGTTTTACACACCTAATTTGCTGTTTTACACATCAAAGAAATTTTGGTGAAAATTTTTGGCATAAAAATATAAAACGTGTTTTATATTTTTATGACTAAAATGCAGAAAGTGCGCGAAAATCGACGCAGAATAAAATATGTGAATTGACAACCCGCGTTTGGTAATCAACCTAATCTCAATGTTTACGCATTGTTTCTTGCACAAAATATCCCTTATTTTGTGGTTTTTTGATTATATATGTTTGGAAACTTTCATATTTATGACATTTTAAGGTTATTCCCAGATTATTTAACTGCTTGAACGTCACATGTTATGAAAATGCGTATTATCACCAAAATTATATTCAGATTTCTTGTACGTATCAAACAGAGTGGAATTTTATTTTAAAAATTATCTCCAAAGAATTTTCGGAAAAAATTTGCTGAAAACTTTTGTTATAATTTTCGGAATAATTCTTGTGTGTAAAACGACTCTAACGCGCACAGAGTTCTGAATGTTGCATCTCTTTGTACATGTTCAAAAATTATTGCCCTCAATGGGCCGGAGCAGCTTGTAGCTGTTCAAGTACCAGAAACGCTCGCTTTATTCACGTAGGGCGTAATGCCTCGGAGTGTGTAAGATCATGCTTTCCCGTTTTCCCCACTGTGGTTTTCCCTTGCTCGCCTAACCTTTTTTGTTCCAGGTTGCTCGCCAGTAAAGTGATCATCTGTCAGTTACACTTCTCAAAATTATCTTCCGCTTTATTCATTTCAAGCAAACTTGAAAACCTCTTTCAGAGAACAAACTTTACTTAATTTTTTTTCATTTCAAATCACTTAATTTAGGTTGCTACCTGTCTGAAAAATTATTTTATGGGTTATGTAACCTGTAAAATAACGCTTTCACCTCTGTATTCAAGTTTGCTCGGAGCTAATCCTGGTTTGACACACCTGACTTTAAATCAAGGGTAAAAAAATAGACTCTCGGGTTGCACCACAAAGCATGAAGGTTGCATTAGTCACTGTCTGGAAAACCACTTGCGTCACAATTTTTAGAAGTTGGGCGAGAATATATGACTTCCATATAATCATTAATATTTTATCGATTTTTTTCCAAATTAATTAAATTTTAAATTACGTTTGTCATCAATAGAATAACCATTCTTTTTTCGCCTCACCTACAAACAAAATGGCCCCTTTTCTAATTTAATATGATAAGTTTAATATTACATGACCACTTTTTAAGACTTTGGCCTAAAACCCGTTTTTTGAGCCTTTATAAAGTCCTTTTGTTCTGTGTTTGACAAGTTGTCATCACTGTCAAGCTAGAGCAAAAAATTTCACAACATTAAACAGCTGTGTAATTTTTAAACAATTTATTAACACATTTTTAAGGTATGAAAACTGGAAATTAACACGATTGATGTAGAAAACGAAACAATTATAATAAACGAAAAATATTACATATCTTGTAAAATGTACAATAAAAAATACGCAAAGAATTTAAACAGGTAGGTGTGATCACACACCATGAAAATAATTTTTATTACCTAATATTTTATTTCAGAAACAGGAAGACATAGATTTTTAAGGAGAAATAGAGAATGAACAATATTTTTGGTCTTGCAACAAGAATTTAATACCATAACATTTTATTACGTTCTGGGATTGTGTATATTTCATACTAGTTTTAAGGATAAAATTGCAATGGATGATTACAAATTTCTCTTTAAAGTAGTGCTTGTGGGCAATGCAGGAGTTGGAAAAACTTGCCTGGTTAGGAGGTTTACTCAAGGCCTATTCCCTCCAGGGCAAGGAGCTACTATAGGAGTTGATTTTATGATTAAAACAGTAGAAGTTGGTAATGAAAAAGTAAAGGTGATGTAAAATATCTTCTAGCTAATTTTTTTTTATAAAACACCCTAAGTATAGTTAATACAAGTTTAGAAATAGCTAATAGAGGATTTTTTTTTAGCTTCAAATATGGGATACAGCAGGTCAAGAACGTTTTAGATCAATTACACAAAGTTATTATAGGTCAGCTCATGCACTTATTTTAGTCTATGATATTTCTTGTCAGCCCACTTTCGATTGTCTGCCTGATTGGCTGCGAGAAATTGAAGAATATGCTAGTAGTAAAGTTCTTAGAGTTTTAGTAGGTAAGAAAAATAAATTGCATGATATAAATATATTTTGGCTTAATTTTGTACAGATGAAGCTTGTATGTAGTAATATTCTTTAGCAACTGAATAATATTTTTTTAGGAAATAAAATTGACAGAGATGATAGGGAGATACCAACACAAGTGGGTGAGGAGTTTGCAGAAAGACATAATATGTATTTTTTGGAGACTTCTGCTAAAGAATCTGATAATGTTGAACGTTTGTTTATGCAGATAGCTGAAGATCTAATGAAGGTAAAAAAAAAGGATTTTGTATATAAAATTCATGCTTCTTTTTATGTTTTCTTTTTAACAATAATCTAATATATATAGGGCAAAATTATAAGTAAATTAATTTTTTATTTTTAATAATTGTAGCAAGCAAGAATGACAAACGTACCAAGGTATGACCCTAATAGCTATAATATAGATTCTTCTTCAAGTCAGGATTCAGGCTGTTGTAGTAGATTGAACTAGAACTATGTCTGGTTAATATATATGTATGAGTTTTCTCAGGTACCTACTTTATTTTCAGCTTTAAATTAATGACTGTTTTGATAAAAAAAAGTGTTGTGATGATGTGGCAGCTAATCTGTATTTTCTTTGATAATTTATATATTTACAAGCAATAGCATTTATGCTAAAAATTTATGTATATTTTCATAATCAGATGAGACATCTATTTTGATAAGTTATGTAATGTATGGCTGATAATAAAAAGTAACAGGTGTAAATATGCAAACTTAAAACTTTTCTTTATCAGCCATAACATTATATAAAAAATATTCAGGTAGTTCTCAGCATAAGTCATACTATTTAATGTATTATATTATGTATTGCTTTTTAAAGTGTGACCAACCTGTAAGTTTTTTCTAACATACCCTTACTTAATATACATACATTCCAAACCTTTAACTAAAAAAGAGATTTCTTAAAAAGAACTATTATAGTTAATTTTTATCATTTTGTAATAAGAATAATCTTATCAATTGTATTTAAACAATAGTAGTAGTTTGCAAGTAAATTAATATTGAAATTTGTTGCTGTTCTTTCCTGTTTCACATTAATTAAAAGGGCTATTAAACTATAGAATAATCAGGATTCCTAACTCAGTTAACATGCTAAATAGGAAACAATTTATTGTGGTCTAATAGTATTTAGGATAGTTAGTCGATGAGTAGCGAACGACGCGGGCTGACTCAGTGGGCTGATGCCGCACGAAAATGGCACATAAATAAATAAATATTTTATTGATAGACCAGCCATTTAACATATACATTGAGTTAAAAGAAATATACAAAAGAACAGCCACCTTAAATAAATCTGTGTAAAAAAATCTTTTTTTGCACTTTTTATTTAAAGCTATTTATACTCGAGGAAGAAATGTCCTTATTTTTACAAACTTTATTGGCCAAGTTATATGATCTAACTAAGGGAGATGACTATCCATAATTTTCTTCTATGATGATCATTTTTCAAAATAGTGGTGCGCAATTTTTTTTGTGGTAAAAGAAGAGGAAGTTGCATAATTGGATATTTATAAAGATGTCATATAGAATGAAAATTATAAAGATTTTTTAACATAAATAATTAATACTATGTTTATACAAAGCAGTTCGCTTAGCACTTTCTTTTTGTTTTTAATTTTCATATAACCAGCCAATAGAGCTAGGATAAGGCCTATTTTTATGTGTTTATAAAGCTCAGTACCATGGTAAATATCAGAGTTTTGGCTTGTTCAACAATCATTCTCCCCATGATTTTGGATCCTCAATAAGGATGGTGCCATTGATGGGCACTTTTCTCGCCTATTTGTACATTGTAATTAGGAAGGCTGAAAATTGTGAAGTTTAATAACACCCTGAAGGTTTCTAAAAGTAAAATTTTAGACATCTAAAGAATTTTTTGAAACATATTTTGCGCCAGTGAGTTCAGTAGTTTACCCGTTGTATATATAATCAAATCAAATATTAATTCATAGATAGTTTATAGTCAATTTATATTCTTGGTAATTTTTGCTTTAATTTTAATTATATCATAAAACAATACAAAAGATATTCTGAACATGGGTTAATATCAGATATGGTTAAAATTTCATTTTAAAAAACTACTGAATCAGAAACTTTGTATCTTTTTTCTTAATTTCAGTATTTTTAAGGTTTGTGATAGAGCATTTACTTTGGAAACTAAATTTTTTCAAACAACAAATTAGTTTTAATCCTACTATTTGGTGCTTTTACAAGATTTCCTAATAAATGCTTGTTTTTTTTTGTCTTTTTACATTATTGTTGTCTTTTTATATGCTGTTATAATTCTATTTAAATTATTAAAATTAGGTCTTTCAATTTCAAAACTATGTGTACTTAAATGTTAAAGTATTGACTAAATCTGTATTTTTTTTTTAAGTTTTAGTGGTGTAGGTATTATTTTTGCCTTTATATCTAAGCAATCTAAGCCAAAGAATTATTAATAAAATTATAATATTGATATTTAGTGATGTTTTGAGTGTTTTTATATGCCCCCTCTCAGATAATAATAATAATTTATTTAATGATTAATTACTTAAGGTAATTCATCAGCTGAGTGTTTATATTTTTTTGAAACCACAGATATTTATTGTTGATATAATTTTCTGTAAGACTGCAAAATTCCAGACATCTTGCCCATCTCAGAATAGAGATAATTAAAATAAAAAGCGCAACATTTAACATGGGCTATATGGGATGAACCATAGTTAGTATGACATAATTATTCAAAACTTTATACAGGGTGATTCAAAAATCGATCACGAAACTTAAGGGGGTGATTGTACTTGACAAAATAAGGGTAGAGCTTCATATAATTTTTTTTCAAAATGTCATTCGTTTTCGAGTTACAAGCCGTCCAAGTTCAAGTTTTTATTTTTTGTTTTTTGAATTACTCGCTTACAGGAAAACCGATTTGACTAATATTTGAAAGATAGGCTAAGTCTTCTGCGCTTCATCATTTTAGTAACAATTCACATTGATTGTTTGCCGCTAGAGGGCACTTTACCTACATTGAAAATTGTTTTTTGTCATAATTTTTTAGTGTTGACAGCTACAGTAGTTTTTGGCATAATTTCTGAAAGACTGATGCCAGGCCTTTAAAAAAGGTGCTCTTTATTTACATCGCTAAACCCAACGGTTTAGACGTAAATCACCCTTAAAAATTAAGTGGTAAATTTACTTTTCTCATTTCATTACCACCAGCTACCAGGTAAATAGCTATCAAAGTATACTAGAGCTGTCAGTTTAACATCAAATAAATTCGCTTTTTAAACTATTTAATTTATAATCTTAAAATAACTAATAATGGCTAATCAGTAAATATTCATATTATGGATTATTGCGATATACATTTAATTGATAAAAATTAATGAAACAGTACTAAACAAACTAAAAAAGATTCTCAAAATGTCCCCCATTTTCTTCCATACATTTCCTAACACTCTTCAAAAAATGTCGCCTAACTCGATGAAAAATTTCTGGTGTTTCTTTAATAATTTGGCACTTTTCGATTATCCTGAAGCGAAGATCCTCGACGTTGATTACTGGAATATCGTACACCAATTGTTTCAAATGACTCCAAAAGAAAAAATCCATAGGATTAAGGTCTGGTGACCTCGCTGCCCATGCCAATGGTCCACTTCGTCCTATCCATCGCTCAGGATACGTTGCATTCAAATACTGTCGGACACGTATACTAAAGTGGGGCGGAGCTCCGTCTTGGAGGATCCACATGTTGGCCCTTACTTCCAATGGCACATCTTCCAGATACAATGGGAGACGATTTTGGATAAAATCTAAGTATACGTCACCAGTTAATGGGCCATCAAAGAAATGAGGACCAATAAGGTAATCTCCTATTATCCCTGCCCACACATTTAGTGAAAATCTACGCTGATGTTTCGTTTCTACCACATTGTTTGGGTTCTCGTAAGCATATGTGTGGATGTTGTGTAGATTTGTTATGCCATCACGAGTGAAACCAGCTTCGTCAGTGAATAATATGACGCCAATTAATCGATTATCGTGTTCATACTTAGCTAGGATCTGATTGAACATTTCCAACCGTCTCGGCCGATCATCGTCATAAAGAGCCTGCACCTTTTTTGAATGAAACGGGTAGAGTTGTTCTTCTCTTAGTATCCTCCATGAACTAGCCTGACAGAGCCGCACTTCATTCCCAATTTTTCTAGTACTAATACCTGGATTATCTTCAATAATTTCAAGTACTCTTTCTTCTTGTTGCACGTTTCTAGCAGTTCTAGGTCTTCCCCTATTTCCATTATAACTTTTAAAGGAACCACATTCCGCAAGCCTCCTGTGCACACTGGAAAATGTTTGAGCATGAGGGATGTTTCTTTCCGGATAACTCTCCATATAATATCTTCTTGCCAACTCTGCATTACCATTTGCTTTTCCATAACAAAAATGGATATCACAATATTCGATATTTGAATATTGGTGATTAGCCATTATTAGTTATTTTAAGATTATAAATTAAATAGTTTAAAAAGCGAATTTATTTGATGTTAAACTGACAGCTCTAGTATACTTTGATAGCTATTTAGCTGGTAGCTGGTGGTAATGAAATGAGAAAAGTAAATTTACCACTTAATTTTTAAGGGTGATTTACGTCTAAACCGTTGGGTTTAGCGATGTAAATAAAGAGCACCTTTTTTAAAGGCCTGGCATCAGTCTTTCAGAAATTATGCCAAAAACCACTGTAGCTGTCAACACTAAAAAATTATGACAAAAAAACAATTTTCAATGTAGGTAAAGTGCCCTCTAGCGGCAAACAATCAATGTGAATTGTTACTAAAATGATGAAGCGCAGAAGACTTAGCCTATCTTTCAAATATTAGTCAAATCGGTTTTCCTGTAAGCGAGTAATTCAAAAAACAAAAAATAAAAACTTGAACTTGGACGGCTTGTAACTCGAAAACGAATGACATTTTGAAAAAAAATTATATGAAGCTCTACCCTTATTTTGTCAAGTAGAATCACCCCCTTAAGTTTCGTGATCGATTTTTGAATCACCCTGTATATTTTTCAAAAAAAAACGAATATATGATTTATATTTATACATATATTATATCATCTAATATTTCAAGCCGTCGTCCTGTAGAACTCTTACTAATAGTTGCCAACCCTACCGATTTATCAGTGGATCGACCGATTTTACAATATTTCTACCGATCATTGCTTCTAATCTAGAGATTATTATTAAGGAAGTCAAAATTCATCATTTTGTTATCCATTAAATCCGCTTTGTGAGAGAGTATAGTCGGCGTCAAAAGTTTAAGGGAGAAGTAGGGGGTGTCATACAAAAGAGCGTTGAATATGATTACGTCGAGTGCGATAAGGACTGCTCCACTAGGATATTGAAGGTTCTAATGTATTTTCCTCCACTCAAATTATTCATAGAAAATGAGTCTCTGGAGGGGATTTACTGGCTAAGTTGCCTAGGGTATCTCAGAGCAGGAAAGATGTCCGTCTCTCCCTATGCAAAGAGACTACATGGCGTCGTTTTGAAACCAAACCACTCTCTTCAGATACTCTTATCAAGTAGAGGAGTGGCAGGAAGAGCAACCTCTTCCCAGAAATGGATCCTGGTGGTTTATTGGCGGATCTCGACAGGAAGAAAGAGTCTGAGAGTTTTACTCTCCCAAGACAGGACGCTACATAAACAGAAATAGGATTATTAACATATGCCAATGACATTTTATTTATAGGTGTGTTAAGGGTAAATAACCAACCAATTTTTTAAACTAAAACAAAATTTATTATTGATATTTTACAAAACAATACAATATAAACTACACTAACAAAATGTAATAAATAATATTTACTATTACACGTATAATAACCTGACCCTGAATTACAGTTACAAGAAAGTTTGTGCCTAGGTATTAGTTTCTAATATCTTGATAATGAGTCACTGGAAGGTCATAAATCTTAAGTGAAAATTTATCGTAAAAAAATAGTAAACTTTTATCTTAAAGATAATACAGTAGGTTTAGAAGATATCTTGTATATCTTTCAAAGTTACAAAACTGTACAAATATCCTTAGTATTAAGAAATTTTCCTTGTGTTCAAGACGTCTCAGACTTAAATTACTCTCCGATGTTTCGTCTGCATTTACGCAACCATCTTCAAGGATTTTTTTCTTTATAAGAGTCATTTTCGGTATTTCTAATCTTATAACAATTTGGTATACAAAATGATCTTAAATTTGATAAGTGAAAATTGTTTATATACGTTTTAAGTACTATTCAAAGTTTGTAAATTGAAAAAAAAAAGCTATAAAGATTTGCTATATGTTTCTATGTCAAGTAATTTTTTAGTAAATGTAAATAATTTCTCTTGAAGCTCGACGTCTTGCGCTTTATCGCTTGGAGAAAAAATCTGACAATTGTTGATGTATGTTCCTCCCTTTCCCTCCAAATCGGGAGATATGACTGCGTAAATGATGGGAAAGGCTCCTTGCTCCGGTGTCTAAAAAAATTAAATAATTTGTAGTGACAACAAAAAATGGAATATAATTTTGTATACTTTAAAGAGGTCTGTTCGCTACCACAAGAGTCAAATTGACAGATTAAAATGCTAATAAAAATAATATAATTTAAAGATAAATAGTTTGCGAGACATTTATCGTTTAAACAGACAATATAAAAAAAAATTAAATATGGAACTTCATATGAGGCATTTAAAACACCTGGTCGTAACTAGTGTGTGATTTGGCAACGTTGTGTTTTTACTGTTTATCTCGGTAGTCTAACCTTACTCTTTCATAATAAATAACAAAATAGTAAAATGTTTACTCATAATATTCGAATGTTTCATGGCGAAGATGCTGGTACATTTATAAGTATCAAAGGCAAACAATAGCATCAGAATATAGTGAATGCAAAAAAAAACTTAAAATAGAAGAAAATTTCCCTCTACAAGATGTGTATGTTCATATAAATAACCGAGTGACAGAAATAAAATGTGTTACTGTGTGATTTATTTGGTAAATTTTATGACGTTGGCCTTCATCAGATATATAATTTTTTAAAAATACAGTTTAAAATTTTAGAAAGTTCATATCCAACAGGACAAATATTTAAAAAAATATGAATTTAGTCAACATATGATATATGTTTATAAGGAGTCCTGCATTACTACTTTGTTATAGTTATGCTATTTTTACCTGCGACTTCGTTCGCGTAAATACAACTGGGTTTAGTTACGAGAGTTCTCGATTTTTATCTAATTGGTAGAAAGAGTCTCTCTTCATAAAAATGTAGTTTTACTATACCATCATTTTTTGCTGCTCAAAATACGTTAAACTGCCAGGTTTCTTGAAAATTCCGCAATCTTACTGCATGAGGAATTGAATCACTCCAAAAATTGGAATTGTGTCTGTTAAAAACCATTTTCTTAAGTTTTGCTTTATCTTGTTTAAAAATTGGAGGTCGTCTCATATCATCGTTTATATAAATTCGCAAAATTGTACTCTTTTCGGCAAATCAGTATCTTTTAGGTGTTGAACGAAAGATATTAAATAAGGGTGGAAGTTGTGTTTCAACTTCCATGTATTGAGCTTTTTGAGGTTACTGTTTGTAGAGTCATTTGTCTTAACAATGTCATAGGATATGCTGTAAAATATCTCAGAATTGCAATTTCGACATTTTCATCATTGAACATAGGTTTCCATTTATGCGTTTTTGCCTTAACAGTGCCAAAATTTTTGAAATTTTCCAATATTCGTTTAATACTGTTCCGTGACGGTTTCTGTTTATCTAGATCTCTATCAGCAAATGTCTGGCATGTTGTTGATAAAACTTTGTTACATTCCCCATAGTTAATAAACAAATTTTAATAATCTTCGTGCCTATAATTTAATCGCCCCGGCATGATTTTTATTAATAATTAGGCGAGTTCTTTTATTCCATCGATGAAAAAGCGCTGAATTAGTCCGATGGGTTCTTGTGACGTCATAAATGGATTTTCAATGAAATTATGTTGAATTTAAGAACGCTCATTTCCGATTGACATGTGACATTTTTCCAAAAACCTAACCTTAAAAATCAAAATTTATTTTGGAAGTTTATTTTATATTTATATAAATATTTTTATATAATATAGAAATTCCGTCATTTTTATATATAACGAACAATAAATCAAAAATAGTGGCAATTATTTCTTTCCAAGACAGAGAAATAAAAACATAACCTTCAAAATTAACAGTTATTTTTTTCCCCCACTACCTGAAGCCGATGGGTTCGATGGATTGTTGATGCGTCCATCGATAAAAAAAAGAACGGTGTAATGATTAATCGCATTTTTATCGCTTTATTTTAAGAACGGTTTGATGGATTTCAGATTAGTGCGTAAAATCATCGATGGAATAAAAGAACTCGCCTATTGTTAAATGGCAAGAAATAGTGATATTTCCGTAGTGCTCTATTGCGTTATTTTCGTTACGTCTCGCCGTCATGTCCAACTGATAACAAAACTTAAAAGCCGTATAGCGTTTATGGGATACAAAAATGTTGAATTTCAAAAACAAATTTTTCGAATCGACAACCTTATTCAAAGTCACCCTTATTTTTAATGCTAAATAAGATAACTTTATAAAAATAGGAGGTTTACACTTTTAACGATTTTTTCAACTTAATATTTAATGTTCGTTTTTGATCACCCTGTATTTATTAACTATCAAAATATCAACACAGTACACTAAAGTGTACTACAAGGAAATATAGGACAAATTGATAGTTATGTTTAGGCCTACAAAAGGCATTTTTGACATAAAATTTATTATATGTCAAAAACAGTTACACTTAGGTATATCTAAAAATGAAATAACATACAGGGTGTTCCATTGAAAATAAGTAAGAAGGCACCAACTTCCGGTATAACCGGAAGTACCACCATCTTGAAAATACTTTAGCTGAATTGTCCCCATCGATTTTAGTAAACTGTCAAATTTTAAAAATTCTCCAAAGTCTATTTTCTGAGAAATCGATCGCGGCAGTTAGCAGCGGGACATTCTGTAGAATAAAATGGAAAATGCCATACACGACAGGATGATGCAATTGGTATACCATTTTCTAGGCCAACAATTGACCAGAAAAATTCGAGATATTTGGACACAAAGTTTACAATCATAGGATAGGAAACAAAGCGATCTTTGGGAGGTAAAAATGACTCAAATACTGCCTGCGATCTGATTGCAGAAATGGATAGGGGAAGGTAGTAGAAATGACGTCTCGTCTCGTGTCTCAACAAATTTTGGTTGTTTTTTTTTTAACAAAAACGTAAAAAAATGATTTTTCCCCAGTTTTTTGGATTTCACGGACAATCTAAGGGATTTAGAAAAAAAAATGTTCCACAGACGAATTGTACGTCTTGAAAATATCTTCAAAATGAGTTTATGTTTGTCCAAATCGGTCTGTAAACAAAAAAGTTATTGCAAATTAAACATTAAAAATGGCTTATGTTTCAATTGTTAATAACTTTCTTAATATTTATTGAATTGTTTTCAACTTTTACCAGAATGTGAATTTTAAAGTGCTTAAAAAGTGTGCGGAAGTTGGGCGCTGTCGGTCCAATAGTTTTTGTAAAATTGCAATTGTTTATTAGAAAAACGAAAAAAGTTACTATTTTTGATTGGCTGTACCGTCGTTTAGGAAACTGCTACAGAGTTCTGTCAGTGCTCATTCCCTTCGTAAAGACTTAAGCTATCATGTAGTAAAAAGAGTGGATATTTTTCATATTTTGTTTATGTAAAATCGTCATGAAGATATGGGTAGTTTTTCGCTAATAAATAAATTAATTAACAACCGCATTTTTTGTCCGATTTGTTAATGAAGCATATCATTGGAAAGTTGGTAAAAAAACACCAGTATTGAAAAAAAAGTCTCTACGACCAATAGGAGCCGGGTTAGCATTTTTTTTTTTCAATAAATCACAGAGCGGTTGTTTATATTAAGAGCTGAATGTTTTACAGTTCATTAATAAGAGCCTAAAGTATATGAAATCATTCAATTGAGGTTAATTTATACACAAACAACCTTTCAGGAGATCGCTAAATTGAGGGTACGTGCTACGCACCAGATAAGGTAAGTTGGAGGGGGTAACCGAATCTCACCGAGTATAAAGTGAGAGCGCGTCTTCAAATCGGCGCGCGCTTGAAAAATCAGCAATATCTCGGCTTCTAAATAACGTAGAGCTTTCATTCTTTGATTTTTTTGGGATAGCTTGTCGAAAAAATAATATTGGGCCATGTTTAACCTTTTCGGACCACCCCCACTCCCCCCGAAAATTGCATTTTTTACATTAAAATTTTTTTTTACTTGTTTTACATGTTTTTTCATTGAAAACGATTACATACTTTATTATATATATATATATATATATATATATATATATATATATTTTTTTTAATAAATAAATTATATATATATATATATATATATATATATATATATATATATATATATATATATATATATATATATATATATATCCATTTTTTTTCATTACATGATAGCTTAAGTCTTTACGAAGAAAATGAGCACTGAGAGAACTCTGTAGCAGTTTCCTAGACGACGGTACAGCCAATCAAAAATAGTCACTTTTTTCGTTTTTCTAATAAACAATTGCAATTTTACAAAAACTATTGTACCGACAGCGCCCAACTTCCGCACACTTTTTAAGCACTTTAAAACTCACATTCTGGTAAAAGTTGAAAACAATTCAATAAATATTAAGAAATTTATTAACAACTGAAAAATAAGCCATTTTTAATGTTTAATTTGTAATAACTTTTTTATTTGCAGACCAATTTGGGCAAACAAACTCATTTTGAAGATATTTTCAAGACGTACAATTCGTCTCTGGAACATTTTTCTCTAAATCCCTTAGATTTTCCCTAAAATCCAAAAAACCGCAGAAAACTCATTTTTCGAACTATTTGTTAAAAAAAACAACGTTCCAACCAAAATTTGTTGAGACACGAGATGAGACGTCATTTCTACTACCTTCTCCTATCCATTTCTGCAGGCAGTATTTGAGTGTTTTTTAACACTCCGTTTCCTGGGCTATCATGCCCGAAGGTTAGATGCGACACACAGGGTGTGCACCTGCATATTTCTAAATACACAAAATTTTCAGTAATTTTGTACTTAAATACTTACTTTGAAAAATAACATGGGTAGCCATGGAGCGAAATTTTTTAAATGGCTTCCGTTAAAGAGTTCAGTATTAACTATACCAGGATGGACGGAGTGTACTTGAACTTTCTCATTTTCTTTTGTTAATAGGGTATTTAAGTAGCAAGAGAATAGTATTTGAGCAAGCTTGGATTGAGCATATGCCTGAGGAGGAATGTATTGATTTCTAAAAAAAACATGAATTTAAAGCTACATAGCTAAAATTGTTTAAATACATAGAAAGTTTTATGATTAATTTCTTTCTCTTTCTCTCAGATCTAGTAAATAACATAGAATCTTTGCAATTATTTCTGAGCGACAAACAATTTTTCTGTTTTTACCTGGCTACGGTAAAACCCAAAAGTAGGTTGTCCACCGAAATTTCATTTTATAATTATCTTTGATTTATAAATAGGAAATAATTTTAAAATTTCAGGTACCTCTTTTTCTTGGAAGGGGTTGTATATGCAAATAAGTTATATTGACCCTTGGAATAAAGCATAACCTTACTAGTACATTTGGTTAAAAAATAACCCGTGTATTTCAGACATTGTGGTAATAGGTAACCGAATATTAGAAGTTACAAATACTAACCATGACTGTTATTGATGGTTGATAATGTTTAATAATTAACTACGGCAAACAAGACGCCAAAACACGACTTTTGAATTTTGGAAGCTCAGGTTTCGATTGTAAACAAAGGAGGGTAAATAATAAAATGTAGATAGTGATAAAATCCATAATTTGAGCTACGGCTTGATTAATTTTGTTAGTTACTGCAAAACTAACTTTTTAGTTCGTTTATCCCTTTAAAAGAGAGGCTTCAAGATAACAAAAAGAAAAAAATAAATATATACAGTGTGACTAGTAAAGTCAGCATCATATGGAAGGTTTTTTATTAATAGCTTTATTTGAAATTTAACTTTGGCATCAAAGATGAAAATTAACAAAAAAAAAAAAAAATAGTAATCACGTGATTAGCATTATCTTTCAAATTTTAATTTGATAATAGCTCAAAATATCGAAAAAAGTTATTATATGCAAAATATCAGCTGTATAAGATAATTTATTAGATTTTTTGCCTATTTTTTGTAAATTGCACCACTGTTACAAAATAAGACTCAACGCAACCTACGTAAAACTTCTTAGTTTTCACAATGCTTCATCCCAGACATATTTTGTTTAAAGTAGCGCTATCGCTATATCAAATGTGTGTTTTTCTACAAAATCCAAATAGGACTATTAAAATTTGGTCACATGTCATGCAAAATTTATGTGTTTTTGACCCTTAGTAAGGTAACTTCATAAAATAACTATTTTTAAAATAAAAGTTTGCGTCTAAAAGTAATACACATTTTAATTAAGAGAGACAAGTACATAGCGTCATCAGTAAAGTCTACATTAGGTGGAAAGTAAATTTTTACTTAACTATACGTAAAGTTAATGTTTTTTTTATTAGAAAATTTGAGTATTTTCAATTAAACTATTTTCTTAATATTAATGTGTATTACTTTTAGACACAAACTACGTTTTCAAAAATAGTTATTTTATGAAGTTACCTTATACAGGGTCAAAAACAAATAAACTTTGCATTACAGGGTGAGTCAACGATTGGATGAAGTAAGTTTGTGCCTTTTCGGTGAAATTTACAAAGAAACTATATTTATTGTTTGATACAGGTTATTTTTACGCAAATTTTAAAAATATTTAGGACTCTACAGGATGAGCCAAAAAACTAGGACAGCATAAAGTTGTATTTTTTTAAATAGAACACCCTATATACGAATCGTATTTTCGATTTAGCTTATAATTCTAAATCTTTTTTATTAAGGGTTTACTATAACAAAACTTTATAGTTTCTGAGATAATTAAGTTTAAAGAAAAAAAGTCACATTTTCAAGCATCAATTCAATCCTAAATAACGTTTTCAATTTTGTGACAAATATATTGAAATTTGGAATTTAGCAAGGCCAAGGACAAGTTAACATAATTTTTACCTAATATTTGCAATAAAAGCTACAGGGTGTTGAACACATCGGCTCAAATTTGAACAAGTTTAAATGAATAAATATCTTTTTTTTTAAATAGTACACCCTGTATATTTTCATGTTATTTAATAGAGTAATAAAAACCCTAAAAATTTTGTTCAATATATCCTATACCTATTTATAATAGTTTTTGAGATATTTCAGTTTTTCTTATTTTCCATACTTTTTTACAGAAATAGTCTTCATTATCATAGTAGCCATGTAAAATAATAAAAAGAAACTACAGAAACAAACAGAATGTGGTTAAATATGATGAAATACATTATTCGTTATATTACAACGGCAATAGTTTAATTAAACATAATGTGAAAAAATTAACACAACAATAACGACAAGGCAAATACATATTTACTTTTATACTAAATTGAAACAAAATAATTACCCATTAAATACTGAGATTAATTATTTCTTTTTAATAAGTGTTCGAATAAATGACCCTCTTGTGCAATGCACAAATTTAGTCTTTTTTGCAGATTTTCTCGGACCCTGGACAAAATTAGTGGCGTTATTGTTCTACAGGTATCCCTAATCCTGTTTCGCATATCTTCCACTGTTGTTGGTGGATTAACATACACCTTATTTTTAATATAACCCCATAGGAAGAAATTTAATGGGGTTATGTCGCAAGACCTTGGTGGCCACTCAATAAAACCCCCACGTCCAATCCATTTTTGCGGATATCGTTGGTCCAAAAACGCACGAACTTCACGATGGTAATGCGGAGACGCACCATCGTGCTGGAACCACATACTGTCGAGCTCATCCCTATCGAGACCTTGAAGCAGTTGGGATAGTTCTTCTTGTAGAAAGTTCAGGTAACTATGACCATTTAGTGGTTCATTAAAAAAGTGGGGTCCAATAATTCGATTATGATGAATACCACACCAAACATTTAATGACCAGTGGTTTTGATGTTGCACCTCTCTAATCCAAAATGGGTTTTCTGTGGCATAATAATGCATGTTGCGTCTATTTACGGCACCGTTACTTCTAAAAGTAGCTTCATCACTAAACATTACCTCGCATAATAAACTTGGATTTAATTGAATCTCCGCATTTATTGTATGACAAAAGTTTACACGACTTTCAAAATCCTGTCCATGCAATTATTGGTGTAATTCCATGTGATATGGATGATACCTATATTTCTTGGTAGTACGATTAGCGGTGGATTGTGATGTTTCACATAATGCTGCTAACTGACAGCTACCAATATAAGGATTTTCCTGAACATTTAACAATACTTGTAGTTCTTTTTCTTCATTACTTACTGGTTTGTTGACTACTTTACGTTTTGGATAATCAACAGTACCAGAAGAATCAAATCTTTGCATTAAGTTTTGAAAAGTATGGGTATTAGGCTGGCGTCGATCAGGATACTTCATTTTGTAAATTCTTTGAGCAAGAAGGCAATTTTTTTGAGCCTCTCCTATTGTATAAATCATATCTATTAACTCATTCTTTGGAAAATTCATTTTACAATATAAGATGAATGCAAAAAAAAACCAAACTACACTATATAAAAACCAAAAGAAGCGATTGCGGTTATAAATTTGACACACAGAAAAATGTTCTTTTACATTGTTTTTGCCATGGCTACTATGATAATGAAGACTATTTCTGTAAAAAAGTATGGAAAATAAGAAAAACTGAAATATTTCAAAAACTATTATAAATAGGTATAGGATATATTGAACAAAACTTTTAGGGTTTTTATTACTCTATTAAATAACATGAAAATATACAGGGTGTACCATTTAAAAAAAAGATATTTATTCATTTAAACTTGTTCAAATTTGAGCCGATGTGTTCAACACCCTGTAGCTTTTACTGCAAATATTAGGTAAAAATTATGTTAACTTGTCCTTGGCCTTGCTAAATTCCAAATTTGAATATATTTGTCACAAAATTGAAAACGTTATTTAGGATTGAATTGATGCTTGAAAATGTGACTTTTTTTCTTTAAACTTAATTATCTCAGAAACTATAAAGTTTTGTTATAGTAAACCCTTAATAAAAAAGATTTAGAATTATAAGCTAAATCGAAAATACGATTCGTATATAGGGTGTTCTATTTAAAAAAAAATACAACTTTATGCTAGTAGTGGATATATGAGAGAAGGAAAGAGGAGGAGGAGGAGTAAGAGTAAATCATCAACACTTTTCATCCTCCTCCTCTTTTCTTCTCTCATTATACTTTTCAAATCTCTCATTATACTTATTAAAAAACCTCGTATCATCAACACTTTTCATCCTCCTCCTCTTTTGTTTTCTCATTCGAATTATCTCGTATACATTCGAGTTACTTCGTATACATTCGAGTTACTTCGTATACATGTTAACATGACCTTGTATCCCTTCTTTAAATTTTGATTATAAAAGCAACACTTTACCAGCTTAAAACATACTAAAATGAAATATGTCTACTGCTTCTAACGAAAGTGAATTAAATTTATTAATTCAAAAATTTTATAAAAAATGTAAAAGTTCTGCTTTTGAGTTCGAACATTATGCAGTTGATAGTGGTCCATCTTGGTTTCAATATTATTTGGATATATCCAAAAACCATACAGAGGCTGTGAAATTGTGCGAACGTTATTTTCAAAAGAAAGATATTGTACAGTTTATACGTGAATTAGTGAAGTTAAGTTGGTTTCATCATGAAGTTCGTCATTTAAACCAATATATTAGAGATCCTGTTGTATTACAAGAACTAATCAAATTGCGTGGTGAAGATGATGCCTAAAATTGAAAATTTTGTGAGGGACCTTTATGAAGGGTTCATTATGAACGAAGCATGTTCCAGATATTTATCTTGTTTAGTTGAAGAAGAAAGTGAGGGTCAAGATTTATTGTTATATATAAAATATGTTGATCATGCAAATTGTTGTAAAAAAGCAGCAGAATTGTGTAGTGAATTTTTGAAGACTAAAAATGTGTTAAAATTCTTTGATGAACTTAAAAAAATTGGACTCAATAAAGAAATAAATTTATGTATTGATTTATTGGTTAATTAAAGTTAGTGTGAAATAAAATATTTAAATTTTTATAGTTGTTTTATTATTGTGTAACGGCTGTTATGTTTAAATATTTGATTATGTAAAGATAGGAAAATATAATTTTCTGTTAGTAATGTGGGGATGTGGATAAATAAAAAAAATATTATAACATTCATTGTTAATTTATTCATTCATAAAAAAATTTTTATACATAAAGAATACATTAGAAAGGGCACACATTGAAGGTGATTGAGAATGATAAAAACATTTAGGAGATGATTTAATTAAAACAGGTTGTTCGTCCAATTCAATTATTGGCTTAGTACAATATTTTCTAATAAAATTAGCTTTCTCTTCTCCTTTAATATAAATGAATTCTCCTTTTTCTGTTAAGTTTTTTACTATAGATGAAAAATTATGAAGAGGAATATATCCTGTATTCCAATTGATGCAGTGATGAAATTTCATTAACCATTCTGCTTGCTTGTATGTTTCTGGTGGAAGCATTTGTAGTGGATACGGTGGTTTAAAAATATAATGACTCATTTTATGTCCATCAAACATTGCAAGTTCTTTAGGAATAAACTTGTTGTGTTCATCCTTAAATCCTTGAACATCCATAACTATTCTCATTTTTATTTAGCAAATTTTTAAAGTACTAAATTTTTTTATTACAAATTGTTTTTTCGAATAGTCTTCAATAAGATTTTTGAGATGTTTAATTTTTTTTAAAAATAGTTCTATTTTTTCTTTTTGTATTTTGTACATTCCATTTGATGTGCAACAAACTATGGTATAGAAACAACTGATCTTATTCGATATATTTTCATTTTAATAATGATATTTGATGTGGTGGGAGAAGTTAAAGTTGTTTAACAATTTTTGTTAATGGATTATAGCTAAATACTTTATCATGTATTATAACACAATACGCAGCTGTTTTTCCCGATATTTTTTCTTTTGTCTCAAATTCAATTCTCATGGTTACTGGGCCGGATTGTAATAAATCTCTCTGATGAGAGCAATTAATGTAAGCAATAGGTGCATTATCTTTAAATTCTTTGGGATTAAATATTGGTTCTATTGGAAAGTTATAATATACTTGACGAAATTCAGAAAACATTTCATACAGGGTAGCAAACTTATTATTTTTAAAATCAAGCTGAAGATCCTGGTAAGGATATCTTTCTGAATTTAAAAACACATTTATATTCCTTAGGTCACAATGATCAAATTTACTCATATCTGATTTTAAATTACCACGTCTATCCTTTTGAAAAGCAATTAGTACATGTCTTGGTGTTTCAATTTTTGTGGAGGTTTTGACAGGCCAATTATGTCTTGTATTTTCTAATAACTCTGGATATTCAATTAATTCCCAACTTCGGAAAGTAAGAAGAATATCATTGTTTTTATCAATAATTTTCGTTAGTGCCAATTCTTGGGGAATGGCCACAGTAAGATGTGGAACTCGCCAACAAAGTTTGGTTATTTTAATTTTCGGTTTTTCATCATCACTTGTGGTTACTAAAGCATTAGTGTCATCATTGCTTCTTATTAGTATTAGTTCTTGTTGTGAATTTAAAATTATTTTGTTATAATCTTCAAAAAATCCCGAGTACATTTTTAATGGGACGCATAGGGAAACGTTTCCTTTTTCATCAGTCATAATTTTTTCTTTAGGTTTCGTTTTTGGATACCATCCAGCATTTTCCAATTTAGCACTTTCGTTTTGATTAAATGATATGTATCCTTTAAGAGTTGAAGTAATTCCTACATCTCGAACTGAATCAATTGTAACACCATTTAAAATATAACGTAATTCTTTAAACAAGAATGCTGGAGCATTGTTGATTAATACCGTATTAGCCAATGGAGTATCATCTTCTTTGGTAACTTGAAATTCTAAATATAATTCACTTTTGCAAGGTAAAGGATATTTTCCTGTTTGTTGTAGAGCAATTCTAATTTCATCATTTAATCCAAGTTTTGTAGGATTGAAAGGTTCAAATGATAGTATTTCCCAGCTTAATATTGATTCATCTACAAGAATATTTTCTTTTACATTTAAATATTCCATTTTATTTTAGTTTGAAACCTAAACTTATCAGAAATTTTTTATTAGAAGGTGTTAACCTTTGAGAGTTTAATTTATTACTAGTTAAATGTCGTTTAGTATCTTTCTTATTAATGTTTTTAGAGTAAAATTTTTTTGAAAAATTATAATTTGAGACTTTTTTATTATATAAAATAACCATTATTCATCTATTTTTTTAAGATGTAGTCTTACTGTTACCGTTTCTCCTCTGAAATTGATGAGATCACCATCTTGATCTACTATTTTAATGTTTATATTGTCTATTACCTTTACAGTAACAGGAAAGTAAAGGACATTTTGTGGTGATTCTATTATTTTAAAACCAGGAGCTACACTAGGAAAAAATTGATGTATTATATGAACAGGTTTTCCATTTAAATATGATCCTTCGGCAATATTACAATCGATGTTTATGGCGTTTACTTTAATAATTTCCGCTGGAAAATCTGAAATGTGCTCCTTAAGACCTTCTAATTCCTTATTTTTAAAACCTAATATTTTTCCTATAGTTCCATCACGAAACGAGATAGGAATATCTGTTTTAATATGTGTTCGTAAAGTATTATTATTGGCATAAATATGAAGAAAAGTACGATTGTCCAAAAATTTTTGAATAAAATTATTTACATCATCTATTTCATAACTACCTGGTGGTATTCTTATTTCTTTATTTGAGTCATAAATGAAAAGATTATTAGTCTCATCAATATTTGGAATAGCATTAAAAGTTTCAAAATTTACAAGTCCAATGGAATATTCAAAATTTTCATCTAAATATATTGGAGGATGAATATTAACAGAAAGCGTGGGGGAATTACCACTAATGACAAAACTGTACGACATATCTCTTTAAAAATTTTTAACAAAATGAATTAATATTGTTTTTCAACCATTATTATAAAGAAATTTAAGACAGAGTTCACCACAATTTGTTTTGTTAATTGATTGATAATGATCGTAGTTATATTTCACAATATTTTTCTTTTTATCGCTGAAAAAATATTTTGTTAATTCGGTAGATGGTCGCAAATTGCCATAACTATCAAAATATAAAATATTTTTCCCTTTTTTTATGTATGCAGTCCAATGAGTTCCATCACCACTATTCTTATCGAGATTAACAATACCACTTTCATTTTTATTAATTTTTTTTGGTAATTTATCTCTCATGAATATACCTCGAAAGTTGGGAATTTTAAGTAGATTAATATATTTACTTAAATCATAATTTGTAAGTGGTTTTCGAGGTATTTGTTTTAACAGTTTTTTGAATAAGGTTTCAGATATAATCCACATCCAGTTTTATATGGTTTTAAATAAAGACCACTTCCTTGTTTTCCTACTGCTATAGATTCCATCATTTTATTATGTCTTTTGGACTCTTCTAATTTTTCTTTAGCAGCTTTTGCATCGTTGACAGCTTTCGCAATACCTGCTGCTCCTCCTCCAAGAGCACCTAAAGCGGACAAACCAGCAAATAAAGGAATAAGAGGTAGAAATCCACCAGTTTTTGGAATTGGTATGATTCTATTTTTTGGTGATAATATTCTACTATCTCCGATAGATCTAAGTGCGGTTTGAATAATATCAGTCAAACTTTTAAATTGTTTTCCGTTTAGTGCTTGTCTTGCTTTTGAAATAGCTTGAGATAAAGTTATTCCTCGTCCTAGACGAGTTTTTCGACTTCTGTTTTTCCTTCTTTTTTTTAATCCCATACCAAATTTTCTTTTAATTTTCATTGCACCTCTTATTCCAAGTGCAGCAGTTTTTTCTCCAAAAGTGGCGTCTTTTGCTCTGAACCTTTCGGCAGCTTTGTCACCTAATAATTTATCAGCAGCGTGTCGGCTTTTTATATCATTTGATTGTGCATAGGCAATATCATGCTCTTTACAAGCTTCATCCAATAAGTTTATGCCTTTATCGCCTCTAGCTAGTCTCTTTTCTAGTTTGGTTCCAGGTCCACAAAAATTATACCCAGGTAGATGTAATTCAAAAGGTAACTTATTTATTAGAGTATTAATTAAACCACTACCTCTTTTTCTGACTCTTCTTTTATAAATGGATTGTTGCTTATATGAGATTGGCATTATATAATTGAAATCTTGGAACAAACTGACTAGTTTTAAATTAGAACTTACCCTTTATACATCCTCTTATATATGAAAATTGTCAAACAACCTTATTCAATTATTATTAAAGACCATGAGACTTCAAGAAATAATTTTAGAAAACATGGAAAATTGTTTGAAGGCTCTAGTAAAAGGGGGTTAATTATTGGTCCATCAGGGTGTGGTAAAACTAATATCATTATAAGTTTAATTGAAGATCCCAATGGTTTACGGTTTGAAAATTTATATATTTATTCAAAGTCTCTATATCAACCAAAATATGAATATTTGAGATTACTTTTTAAACCATTGAGAGAAATTGGATATTATGAATCCGAAAATGAAGAAAATATTGTTTCTCCACAAGAAATAAAACCAAATTCCATAATTATATTTGATGATATAGTGTGTTGCAATCAGAATGTTGTAAAAGATTATTTTTGTTTCGGAAGACATAAAAATACTGATTGTTTTTATTTGTGTCAAACGTATTCTTCGATTCCAAAACAATTAATTCGAGACAATGCGAATTTGATTGTTATATTTCAACAAGACAAAACGAACTTAAAACATATTTATGATGATCATGTTAATGTTGATATGTCATTTAATCAATTTAATGAGTTATGTTTGATGTGTTGGAAAGATAAATTTGGATTTTTGGTAATAGACAAGGATTCGAATTTAAAATCCGGTCGATATCGAAAAGGATTTGATTCATATATTTTGTTATAAAAATAAAAGTTTTGTGAAAAATTTAACTAATCATGAATGAACGCTTAGCAAGAGAGCTTGTTAAGTCAAGGAAAGCTGTTAAACAAAAATATCAAAGTTTAAAAAATGCTGAATTTGAAGCACAATCCAAATTGGAGGAAACGTATAAACCAATAACTCAACCCCTACAACAATTAATTTCAACAATTGGTAAAATTGAATCGGCTGAGGTAAAGGAAGAGCTACAAACACCCATTAAAAAAAATTATGAAACACCAGAAAAAAGATTGTTTCCAACACTAACACCAAGAAAAAAACTACAGTATGGAACATCAACACCAGAAAAAAGAAAGACAGGGAAAACTCCAATTCTTCCTACAGAAATACCAACAATTATTGATTGGGAAACCAGTATAGCTTCACATAGTCAGATGCCATCTTTACAACAAACAAGTGTCATAGCAGAAACCACCCCTTCTTCAATTTCACAATCTACGGTAGGAAATCTTTCGGATATATTAGAACAAACACGCCAAACAATTCAAACATTTGTCAGTACACCTTTATATCAAGAATATTTATCAGGATTTCATGAATTACCTCGTCAATATATTGATGGAGGGGTAAAAGATGTGGAACATAAGTTTGATCACCTCTATGGAATAGTACATGATTTTGAAACTGAGAAATTCTTTTTGGGTTTAACACAAAGACCTATAGAAATTATCGGTAAAAACATAAAAGTTGAAGGTATAACTTATACAGGTACACCAGGTTTATATGAATTATTATTTAAAAAGGAACCAGTAGGTTATAAAAAACAAGATTTGGAAAATTATATGGATATTTTAAAGAGAACCAATGCATACCGTAGAAATTATGATCCAAATGAGCAGGTACAGGGAAATGGATCACAAAAATATATTTCTATAATAGGGCCTTATTTACAAAATAAAGGAATTACAAAAACTAAAACCATAAATCCCGAAACGCATAATATAGTTCAAGGATTTTTTGACAGACGAAAAGCTCCATACAGGGAAACTCGAATATCTTCGAAAAGAACAGGATCCGGAATAACTTTAAAAGTTAATAAACCTTATACCGATTACGTATATTGGGATAACGTAAATGAACTTGTTGATAGACTTCGACTGTTGGTAGCATCTATGATGGCTGGGAATACAGGACATAACAACGAAATTATTTCTATTATTGAAGAATTGAAAGAAGCCAATATAATTGTATAAAAGAATGTAGTAAATATTGTTACATAACATTGTTAAAATGACCATTGATAAATTTGGACGTCATATTTCTAAAAAGTATACAGTAGATATACCTACAATAGAAAATAAAATACTAGCCAATGTTGAAAATGAAATATTAAAAAATTTTAAAAGTGATGATATTGTTCAAAGATTTGAACCTGTGTTAAAAAATGATATTGTAAATTTAAAAAAGAGAGTTAGTGAAAATGATGAAAATGTGGAATCTATTTCGAAAAAAATTAAGTTATTTGAAGAAAATGTTGTGTCAAACTATGATAACAGGATATTAAATATAAAAAATATTGTCAAAGACAATGATGAACTATTAAAAAGTTTTTCTCAAAAAACATCGAAGTGTGAAGATGATTTTAAAACAATAAAACAGAAATATGATGAAGTAAAAAGTTTTGAAAATAACATAAAAAATGAAATAACATTTGTTAAATCAAAAATAAATGATACTTCTGCAATAGAAAATGTTAAACAAATTATTATAAAAGATATGGTATCAAAGTTCCAAGAATTTACGAACAAACTTAATAATAGGGTTTCTGAAGAAATAGGTAATTTTCAAAACATTCATGATGGTATGAATAAAAACACACAACAAATAGAGAGAGCTATGAATACACACTTTATAATCCATAAAAAAGATAGCGATAACATTAATGAAATAAATCAGAAAATTAATTCAATTGAAAATAATGCTGAAATAATTCTATTAAACTTGAAAAATTTGGAAAAGAAATTAAACACAGATTTACAAAATGTAGATGAAAAAATTGAAAATAAATTTAAAAATGAAATTTTAAAAAATAGTGAACAAATCATGGAGATAATCTCACAATTAAACAATCTAAAAACAGAATTAAAAACCACTGTTGATGATGAATATTTTCAAAAGATGTTGAATAAAAGATTAGAAAAAGAATTAGAATCTTTAGCAGAACTAATACAAGCTATGATTAACACCTCTATCCATGATTTAAAAAAAGGACTTGCACAACACAGTTCAAAAATTGAAGAAATTTCAACAAAGTTAAATGATTATGAAAAATCTTTGAACGATGTAAGAATTGAAATTGAAAAAGCGATTTTAGATATAAAGAAAATAGAAAAAAAATTGGTAGAAATAAAATTAAATTTAACAAATGTAGAATTTCAATTAGGAAAAGATATAAAAAATCTAGAAAATAAATTGGTAAAAGAAATAAAATCACTAAACGAATTAGTTCAAAGAGCAGCCGAAGTTTCTAGAAAAGAGTTTAATGACACAATGGCATATGCTAGAGAAGAATTAAACGCAACAGTAAGAGAAATTAGAAACGAAAGTATAAAATCACTTGTTGTTTTTGAAACTAAAATTAATGTAAGAATTACTAACATTGAAGATGAAATCAAAAAAGTCAAAGATTCGAATAATGCATCTTTTAAAAATTTGGAATATAAAATCGAAGATGAAATCAAAAAAGTCAAAGATTCGAATAATGCATCTTTTAAAACTTTGGAATATAAAATCGAAGATTTGCTAAAAAAAGATAACAAACAAATAAAATAAGTTATTTAAAGAAGGTATTAAGAAATTTTATTCTAGTACTATGAGTAAAAATATTAAAGAAACAGTTGTAGATGAATTACATAAACCGGCAAGAAGAAGATATAGAAGAAGACGAACTATTGTTAAAAGCCTAAATGACTTATGGCAAGCTGATTTGGTAGAGATGCAACCCTATTCCAAATTTAATAAAGGTTATAGATATATTTTGGTGGTGATAAATGCATTCTCAAAGTATGTTTGGACTCAACCACTTAAAAGTAAAAAAGGAAAAGATGTAACTGAAGCTATGAAAAAAATTTTAGAAAAAACAAGTAAACCGCAAAATTTGCAGACAGATTTGGGAAAAGAATTTTTCAATAAAGATTTTAAAGATCTTATGAATTATTACAAAATTAATCATTATAATACTTACTCTAATCTCAAAGCGAGTATTGTAGAACGCGTAAATCGAACTTTAAAAAATATAATGTGGAAATATTTTAGTAGTAGAGGGAATTACCAATGGTACTCTATTTTACCCACTATTATTGAAAAATATAATAATAGTATTCATAGAACTACCGGATATAGACCTGTTGAGGTTAATAAAAAAAATGAGAAAACTATACTGCAAAATTCTTTTACTTTTAAAAAAACATTTGATTTAAAGCGCACTACATTTAAAGAAAATGATTTTGTTAGAATTTCCAAACAAAGAGAAGCTTTTGAAAAAGGATATACTCCAAATTGGTCAACTGAAATTTTTCAAATTAGAAAGGTTCAGTTAACAAATCCACCCACCTATTTATTAAAAGATAGTAAAAATGAATATATTGAAGGAGGTTTCTACCAAGAAGAGTTACAAAAAGTTAAACATCCAGATGTGTTTTTGGTTGAAAAAATTTTAAGGAAGAAGGGGAACCAAGTTTTTGTTAAATGGTTAGGATTCGATAAATCACATAATTCATGGATTCTTAAAAAAGATGTATTGTAATTAATTTTAAGTAATATTGTATATCAAATTTTTAAATAAAAGACCTATTTATATAACATATTTTTTATTTACGATAATCCTTTTTACAACAAATACTAACAATATAATTTTTAAGATGTTTACAACTGAGATTAACAATATAAATTTATATTTTTACATTAAATCTTTCAATATATATTTTTTTTCTATGATCTACATCAAAAATACTTTTAAGAATACTTTCACATTGTTCAACTCGTTTTTCAAATCTTAGTCTGTCAAGATAAAATTTCTGATATTCACTTTTTCGAGCTTGTCTAAATGCAAAGTCCCATGTCACTAATATATAAACTTTATTATTGTTCTCACTGATTGTCACTGATTTCTTCATATTTCTATTGTAATGCACCGGATTTTCTTAACTTGTTTTCTAATTCCTGTTTATGTAGAGATAACATTTCTAAAACAGTTCCGACATTTTCACTGTTTAAATTCTGACATGGATCCAAAACACTATAAATATGAGACAACACATCTCCTGACTGATAATTATAGTGATGAAACAAATTAAAATATTTGGAAAATTCTTGCTTTTTAATTATATGAATTCTGTAGTCAACAAGTTCATCGATTTCAACTAATTTATCTATTGATTCTTTTCCCAGAATCACATAATGTTCATCCTTTTGAATTCTGATAACAGGAGAATGATTTATTTTTTCAAAAAACACTGTGATTTTTTCAATTTTTAGTGGGTATGCATATGCTTGAGCAGAATAAAAATAATTCACCAACACTCCTTGATTTTTTTGAAGTTCTTTCCATTCTTCTTCATTCAAGTAAATGTGAAATCCATTTCGACCTCCAATTAGAACTTTTGGTGTAAAATCATTTATACCAATTCCAACACAAACAAATTTTGATAAGGAATTGTTAAGATAGTAGATTTTTGAATTTAATAATTTTTCATTACACTGACTAATTTTATCATTGGTTTCACTAGAACTGGATTTATATCCATTAAAATTGCTACTATTAAACATGATGTCTTGATGCTAACTGAAAACTAAAATACTGAGTCTGAATATATCTTATCCACCCCACTCCTCTATAAATTTCAAGGTCAAGCAAGTTTATTAAATTTTTATGACCTATCTTGATAAAACAAAATTGTCAAGAACGACAAAAGTGAAAAACTACCTATTGATAAAATTATATTGAAGATAAATAGAATTAAACAGTTTCTACCTTCCTCATCATTTTTAATATGAGCACAGCTAGAAATCGTAAATGGTTTTTTATTTTTTTCAATCCAGTTAGTGTCAAAAATTGTATTATTTGGATAATGAAAGTAAATTTTGAAAAAATTACTATTAGATTGACTATTATTCATATTATATGCGAAAGCAGTTGAATAATTATTAATATTCATAGCTTTCATATAATTACATATTTCAGGTTTAATAGTAGAGGTTTCGTTTTCAAAACACACCATTCCATGTAAAACCCTTGGAGGATAAAGTACATATAAAGTATTATTTAAAATTGAATGTAAAACAATGTAGTTGATAAGGGATGCCATTAAAACACTTTTCAATTTTAAATGTCTATTAACAAAACAATAAGAGATTGAAATAAGACTGAACAGTTTTAATTAATTTTCTACAATATATAGACATTTTTTTTTCAAAATATTAAATAATTTGTTTACAAATTAGAGATACAAACATGGTTATTAAAACTATTAAAAAATGAAAGATGTTGACATATTTTCTTTCATTTTAAGGACATTAAATAATTTGTTTACAAATTAGAGATACAAACATAGTTATTAAGACTAATAAAAAAATGAAAGATGTTGATATATTTTCTTTCACTTTAAGGACAACAGGTTCACATTTTTTATTTTTTTCACCTAACCACAAACACTCGATTAAGTCACAGTTCTTCCAGTGACGATAATGTTCCTCAATTGGACAATCATCAATTTTCCAGGCAAATATTTCTGCACCACAGTAAAAACATTTACAAACATCATGAATAGCTAAATAATAAAACCCTGATTGGGCTAACACTTTAGGATTTAATTTTCCATTCCAGAATTTAAATGAGGAAAGTCTTTTTTCATATGTTCTATATAATTTGTTATCAATTTCTTTTTCAAAAGATTCTAAACACATATTTATTCTAGACGGTGGTATATTTTATACTGATATAATTTTAAAATTTACCATGTTCTTAAATACTTCAAATTTAGCCTTGAAGAGTAAAACTTTTAATCTTAAAAGAATTTTTTATAATTCATTTTCATGGTCTATTAACCACTGAAAAAATGGAATATCTTGGTGACCCCATGCTAATGTATCATAACTATTGGGAATTTTAAATCTTTTATCATCATTAGAAGTGAGAGCTAATTTGTTAACTAATTCTGTATAAATATTGTGAAGTCGAGATCTAAACAAATACATTGTACAGAAAGCTTTTGAATTTTGTTCTACAACATCTTTATAATGTGTTAATTCTAATTGTTTTTTAATGCTACTTTTCTTTATCCCCTTGGCTTTTTTAAGCAACCCATTTTCTGACTTAACACAATAAGCTTTGGCCCCTGTGCCATAAAAGCTTTCTATTGGTTCACCAGCATATTCATCCTTAAACTTTCCAACAACAGATTTAGTTATTGGTATTTCATGAATATTATTAACATCATAATTTGAAGTATCGAATTTATCAATATTAACCCTAATGTCTTCATAAACATTACTTGTCTCAATTTCCAAAATAAAGGAATCTGTATCTGTGTACAGAAGTTTAATATTATTCTTATATAAAGGTTTTAAAAACCCATAAAAAAAGTCATACATCACCGTTTTTGATATATCTAAAATACTAAAGCCTACATAGACAGGTTTATCATATTGCACTAACACTTTACGCATTTGCACAGCTACTAAATTCTCTGAAAATATTGTTACATCTTTAAAGGATGGTTTAGCAATTAAATTTTCTGCCCCATCTTTTCTATGATTTTTTGCCCATTGTGTAACCAATCGTATATCTGTCCTTTTATCCACATTTTCCATTGTTTTACCGTAGATGCTATTATTTGCCAATTTATAAGAATTTTTCTGAAATTGATTTTTAGATTGATTTCTTAAATTTGTATTTAGATCAATAAATTTTTTTAACCATTGAGATTGTGTAAACTCTACAACCCTATGAATTTTAGTTAGTTTAATTCCATATTGAATACATTGTTTTAATAAAGTATAGTGAATTACATATTTTTCTTTATTTTTTAAATTTGGAATTAATTTAAAAGTTTTAGAATTTTGGGGCTTATAATTTTCTGGACAGAATGGAAATTCATTATGTAAATTGTGTAAATTTTCAGGATATTCTAAATCAACCTCTAGCACATAACCCTTGTCATTAGTCTCAGATATATTCATTATATCTAAATTTTGAATTTGTTGATTTGATAACCAAACAAAATCTTTTTCGGGCAGATACTGAGACATCGCATATCCGTAAAGATTAGTTGCATCAAAATACATAATATATTTAGATGGTTGTAATGGATCATAATTTGAAAGAAATAAATTGTTTGCTATAGATTTCCTACATACACAGGTACTGATTCCTCCTCTTACACTACCTTTAAAAAAATGTAACATATCTGGGTCTGTTATTAACTCCAATTCGACTCCAGTATATCTTAAACAAGCGTCAAAACTTAAACCTGGAAAAGTATAATAATGTGCAGGATCAAGTTTGTAAGTTTCCATACACGTTTTTCTAAAATTTTGAAAAACATCTGCCAAAAGTAATACATCAGATTTAAGATATAAATCGGAATATTCACCGATTGTTTTACATTCAAATAAATTCCAAACATTTTTAGCCCTCTCATATTCTTCATCAGTAATGTGTTCATCCGTGAGGTCATTATAAAAATTTTTTTTATCTGGTAACTCCGTTTCATTTAATTTGGCGATATTATCAATATATTTATAAGGGAAAACGCCTTTTTGACGGATATACTTAAATTTTTCTTTTTCATTAAAATATTTGAACACTTCTTTGCATTGTTCATCATTAAGAATGGAAGCTAAATTTGACAAAGAATATGGTAGGAACTGAAATGAATCAATAAATTTAAGATATAGAAATTTTGACTTGGTGAAACCAGTTTTTTTATCTAAATATTGATCTACTTCAATAGATTTTTGAAATGAAATGTATTTCTCTTTATTCTGGGCTATGACAAATAATTGTTCATGATTTGGACATAAATTTTTTATAAACAGATGAGAATCATAATTACGCAAATTGTGTAAAACTACTGGAATGGAATTAGATAATTTATAATTTAAGTTGCATATAGAGTGTGACGGGCCTCTATAGGAACCTGTTAAATGACAATGATCAGCAACCTTATCCGAAATTATAGGTTTATCACATATATGACAATCATTCGTATATTCAAAATGTAATTGTTCCAACACATTTAATTTTTTCATTGGTATTAACTTTTTCATATATTTATTGTAAATATTAAGAACGTCTCTTTCTAAGTAAGTTATAAAAATTTCTGCACAATTGGGGCCCATATAATTTTGAAATTTGGAAATTGAATCATCAAATGAACACTTTATATAATAAGCAAACGAATATGGAATATGTTGACATTTTTTTTCAGTATATGGAGAACTTGGATCTACATCATTAATTTCATTATTTAAAGGCTTAAGAATGCATTCAAAATCTGCATATATAACAAATGGAACTTCAATTTGTTTTTGTATATTCTGAAATTTTAAAATATTTTCGGGAATAATATTTCCAAATCTATCTATTTTGGTTTCAGTTGAAGGTAGATTTATTCTTACAAAATCGCAATCATATGTGTTATGCCTGACTAATAATTCTTCAGTAGTAAAATATTGTAAACAACCGTCGCATAAAAATTTTTTCCCATGATGTTTAGATAATTGTTTAGAAATTAATCTAGATAAATCCGAAATATAACAGTAATGGAAATTTCCATTATCATCTCCAATTAATAATAAATTAAGGTGACGTTCTCGCTTATTTTTTGTATAATGTAAAGGTCCTATAATTTCGAATTGAGTTTTAAAATTATTCTTGATTTTTTCTAATCCATAAACATTAACCGAAATATTGTTTAAATTTTCAAATTTACTTATGTCTTTTAAAGTTAAAGGAAAATTGATACCTTTAAAGTTTAAAATAGTGGTGAAATGTGGATACGACTCCACCTTTTCAATTGGTCCGTTAGGTGAATGAAGAGCTGCAACCACAGACCAGGCGAAACAACATTCATCATTGTTTTGAACGTTGACTACAGCATTTTTCAACTTGATCTCTGACGGTAGCGGTATATATGAAGAAGCTTTTAAGGGGTTGTACTTGTTGATGTTAAGCTCAACGTGTAAAATTTTTATTAAAATCCATCCTGAAATTAAAGAAGAATAATTAACAACAAATTTATTTTTGGTTTAAGTTTAGTTACTAAATATTTAATAAAAAATAATTTACCCGAATCTTTTTCTGCCAGTTCATCAGCTTTCCTGTCAATAATTTTAATAATATCTTCTAGTTCTTGCGTTAATTCTGAACTATTACATAAAATCCGAAATGGAGTATTGAAAGACTTAACTTCATGACTTTCATTGGAAGGATTTAAGTAAAGACCAAATAACTCCATGTTGAGTTTGATGCAGGTGTGTCTTTGGATTTCATAACTGATTACCTCAATTATTTTTTGTTGTATTTCGGAGAAAAAATCATAAATGTTGATTTGGTATTGAGTCGATGATATTTTATATGAAATGATTCTTTCCTTAAATGCCGATTTTATTACAGACACATTTTCATCCCTAACCACCATTGAATTGGTTTTGTGTTTATTTGTTCTCAAATGACAGAACCATAATGACTTTTTTATAAATATTTTGCAGAATTGACAATATCTTCTTTCACCTAAAATTTAATAACTTCTTTATTAAATTTGCCTCTAATTCATCAAATTAATAACTAATTATTAAATTGAAACAAAATTTCTATTTAAAATTAAACTTACAGCTTTTCTTCTTCTGTTCTAACTGGGGGCCATTGTTAGAGTGAATTATCTTCTTGTGGCGATTCAAATTGTCTTTTCGAGTAAAAATTTTGAAGCACTCTTCACATTTAAAATCCATTTTTCTAAAACGAATCTCTTATTGTGAAGCCCAAGTCGATTTTAACACACTGAAGGTAACACGGTCAGGTATGAATTTAAATGGTGGAAAAGAAGTAGGAGGGGAGTTAAGGAATGGGATGGAAAAAGCTAAGAGTAGCTTTATAAAGTTCTATCGCCCTTTCCCACATCTTCCTTTTCTCCTCAGCTGTTTTATTAGGATCGCAATTTAAAATTGAATCCAAAACAAATCCTAATGATCTTTGATAAGACAAATGTTTATTTTTAATTTTGAAATTTGATTTTGAATGAAAGCTTAGTTTCGGATAATCGTTTTCGAAGGGGATTGACACTTCCGTTTGTGTTAAAACAGAATTTTGAACTGTCTCTGTTTGTGTAGAAACAGAATTTAAAATTTCATCGAAATCTGGTGGCGAGTTTTCAAAAATTATTGGAGAATTTGGAAAATTTAATTCACAGTAGGTATTTTGGCCGCACGGAATTGAATTTTGACTAAAATTTTCATTTTTTTCAGATGGTTCACTTATTATTGGAAGAATTTCTTGGGAACCACCACCACTAGTAAACGATGCTCCCAAATCTTCACTACAATCTGAAATTTTGTAACTATCCCGTGAACCATCCTCCTCCCCCAAAACATCAACCCCCATATTTCCACTACTAGTCGATTCCGAAATTTTATTTTTTTTTGATTAGTTGAAATTTTGAACAGAGATAGAGGAGAAAATGAAGAATTACCCGGTATTCCTCCAGAATTGTTTTCACTTTCAAAATTTCTAGTTTTCAACATTCCAAAAAAATTTTGTGATTTATTTGAACTCGAATCATTGTCACTGTCACTGTCACTTTTACTCTGATAATTAGTTAAATTTTTATTAATTTTGGGAATCCCCATTAGCTTTTTAAAATTGTCGATATTATCTAAATCTTGAGTTAATATGTCGGGAGTATTTGTAATGGGAGTGTCCGTTGTTACATCTAAATCTTGAGTTAAAAAATTTGGGGTTTCCGGCGTTAAAATATTATTAAAATCTAAATTTTGTGATAAAATTGAATTTTGAAAGTCAAAATCTGTCTCCGAAATATTCTCTAGTTCAGGCAAATATTCCAAATTTTCTAAAAATTTTATGTTCGTTTCTGAACAACTTTGGAGTAATTTGTTTTCTAAATTTTTTTCTTGCATCGTATTAATCATCGCGTTAAAATTTTGGGTTCTCTGACTTAAATTTTGGTTGTCACTTTCATTTTCATTTTTCAAAAAAGCAGGCTGAATTATTATATTTGAAATTATATTAATTTTGTTCACCACTCCTGACTGTTCAGTGGAAGTTGAGGCAAAAGGAAAAGACATACCTTTAAAATTTGAGTACACTTGACAGCAACAAACTAAAACACACTAAAACAAACTAAAACAAACTAAAATTGGAGACTTTAAATTTAAAGCGTGGTAAACTCGACTTAAGCTTGCTATAAACTGATCCTCGACCGTTTTATATGAAAGCAGACCACGGTTTGTCCTCGTACGTATAGTGACCTCAATAAAGGTCAATGACCTCAATTCTGCGCGTCACACCCCGCGGAGCCCCCTTCCCCCTCCCCCTTCCCCTTCCCCCGCAAAAATTTTTCCCCGCCCCCTTCCCCCGCAAAGCCTCCTTCCCCTTTTCTCCCTTCCCCCCGCTGAGCCCCCCAGCTGAGTCCCTCTGCTGAGCTGCTTAGGGAGCTACGTCCCCTATAAGTCTCAGTGAGACGCCCTAAAATGTGCTGTAATTATAAAAACTCGAGAGGTTTGCGGGCGTATAAAACACAAAATTCTCTTCGGAGCATCTTACCTTAGGGTCCCCTATAACTCTCAGTGAGACGTCCTAAAATGTGCTGTAACTATAAAAACTCGAGAGGTTTGCGGGCATCTCGACTGGGGAGGGGTCCAGGGGGCGGGGCGGGGGGACCTGCCAGGGGGCGGGGGGCCGAAGGCCCCCCGTCCCCTGGGAGGCAGCGCGGGCGGCCGAAGGCCGCCCCCCCGCCCCCGCCCCTCCCCCTTCGGGGGGCGGGGCGGGGGCGGGGGGGTATAGGAGGAGTATAGGGGCGGTATAAGGGGCCCTCTCCGCGATTTAAAAATCGAAATTTTACCTTGACCTACTTTCATAAAATGACTGTTTTGCGAGGTGACTTTTTCATTTTTGGTTCATCACCAGTGCTGTCTTCCTAAATTTTAATTTTTATTATTTAATTTTTTATCAATATGTTCAGGAACAGAAATTTTGAAATTCAGGTTATGGATGGTAATAGACTTGTAATAAGAAGAAGAGTCAACGTTCCTCCTCCGGTACAAGTACCATCCATAACCTCCTCGACAAATCCAGAGGAAAATGAGGATCCTCAAGTGGAACCTCAGATAAATCCGGAGGAACCAGTCCAGTGTGACGAAGTCGATTCCACTACAAAGTAAGTAGCTTATATTAAGCTTATATTAAATTTATTATTAGTCTTCCTAATATCAAAATACTAATTGATTTTTTTTTTTTCAGTTGACAGATACAAACAATAGACCAAGTTTAGGGACAGTGTTAAGTGAAACTATTTTTAGGTTAAGTTAAAGTGTTTAAGTGATAGTGAATAGTAACGGAGACGATTTAAGGTAATGTAAATTTTATTTAATTGATCTAATTATAAAGGAGTATGAAGATAACTGTACCTAAATTTCCTATAATATTTTTTCTTTCATATTTATAAACTTATTAATTTTAGATTTAAAACTCTCTAAAATAAGAAAGGATTAAGAATTTTGAACAGGGTGGTTAATTTAAAATATTTTTTCAATCTATTATGAATAATCAAAACTCTTGTATTTAGTTGTTATGTTTGTTCGTTATTCTTATAAATAAAACATTTTTTTTTCGAAATTGTTCAATTCTTTATTCCAATAAGATAAGAATAAATGGATAAATTAAATACAAACAATAATAATTTTAAAATAATAAAAATTAAATAATAATACATTTTAAAATAAATATTCTTGGATTATAATTTCTTCATTTTCACATTTATGAAGTGGTTTGCAATACATAAATATTAAATAATATATTCTAATCTAAATATTCTAGGACTACAGTTTCTTCATTTTCACATTTAATTACACATAGTTCATTGCGACAGATTGGACATGTTTTATTAATTAACATCCACATTCCTAAACAAGGGATGCAAAATCTGTGATTACAAGGTTCTGGTGACATCATTTTATTAGATAATATATCTTCAAGACATATAGGACATTCTTCGGTTTTATTTTCAATTATTTCATTAACAACTTTTTTTTTTACCCTTCGCGACTTCCTACCGTTTTTATATATTGATTTTTTACCAGGCATTATATTGGCACTACTGGAACATTTGCGTCCCAATCTAAATCAATATTTTTAACACTACTATTGCAAATTAAACAAACTTTGGGGGTAATAATTTGATACAACTGTCTTGAACACATATCGCAATGTAAATCATTGCTTAAGCGTTTTAATTTTCTCTTATTATGAGTATTTACATGTCTATGAGCCCCTGCCCTTTGATAAAATTGTATAATTTGATAGCATGCGTGACAAAGAGTTTTTTCTTGATTTTCCGTCACTACAAACACTACGATATAACTCTGAGTAATACAGAACACAACTTCTTTAGGATCAGTGTACTTATGTTTCACTAAACAAAATTTAGCACTAGCACTGTCTTCTTCATTATCTTCTTCAATATCGGAGTCACCAGAGTCAGCTTCAATTTGTTCGAAATTATTTATATCGTAGTTTAAACAATTTCTGAAGTTCTCCTGAAATTTTTTTTCGTTAAGATGTGTATTGTAATCCAATACTCCAATTAATTCATCTAGATCTGGATCTTCTTCTTCAATATTATTATCCATAAATTTTTGAATGAATTTTTTAATATTTACTTTGTAATATTTACTATTAAATATAAAATTATTTACTTATTATTTACTTATTATTTGTTGGTATTTAATTTATCATCTTTTGTTGCTCCACGTATCTATTTTATAAATTTACTGAAGTGAAAATTCATTGGTGGTAGGACTTTATATCGACTTCATGGTCAAATAAGGTTATCCACCTCAAGGTCAAACATAAGGTTAGATCTCCTACTATAATCGGATTCGATGAAAGGTTAGCCATGTTGTTAACTTTAAGATTAAACTCAAGGTGATGTATACGAGGCTTTTTGAAAAGTATAATGAGAGAACAAAAGAGGAGGAGGATGAAAAGTGTTGATGATACGAGGTTTTTTAATAAGTATAATGAGAGATTTGAAAAGTATAATGAGAGAAGAAAAGAGGAAGAGGAGGATGAAAAGTGTTGATGATTTACTCTTTTTACTCCTCCTCCTCCTCTTTCCTTCTCTCATATATCCACTACTTATGCTGTCCTAGTTTTTTGGCTCACCCTGTAGAGTCCTAAATATTTTTAAAATCTGCGTAAAAATAAACTGTATCAAACAATAAATATAGTTTTTTTGTAAATTTCACCGAAAAGGCACAAACTTACTTCATCCAATCGTTGACTCACCCTGTACATGTGACCAAATTTTAGTAGCTCTATTTGGATTTTGTAGAAAAACACACATTTAATATGGCGCTACTTTAAACAAAATATGTCTGGAATAAACCCCAGTCAAAACTAAGAAGTTTTATGTAGGTTGCGTCGAGTCTTATTTTGTAACAGTGATGCAATCTACAAGAAATGGGCAAAAAATCTAAATTATCTTATACAGCTGAAATTTTGCTTATGGGGTAAAAATTGCATTTAGAAAAACCTTTTCTAATAACTTTTTTTGATATTTTGAGATATAAACCCACTTTTGATTTTTTTAGGAAAAAATTTAAAATTTGACAAATAATACTAATCACGTGACTACTATTTTTTGGGGTAATTTTCATCTCGATCGACGCAGAAATTGTCAAAGTCAAATTTCGAATAAAGCTATTAATAAAAAAAATCACATATGATGCCGACTTTACTGGCCACTCTGTAGATAGTGACAAAGGTGTTTTGTTACTGAGAAATGTTAATTTATTCATGAAAATTTTTTTTATTAACTTTCGGGAAAAAATCCACTTTTTTGACCTAAACAAAATTGCGTTTGACTCCTAAGACATAATATTTTCATAAAATATTATTGACAATTCGTTTTTTTTTTATAAAAACGTGTTGTTGTTTAATGTAAAATAATTAGTAATTTTTTCCTTATAAACATTAACTATTCATTGTGCACGATTATAATTTCGATATTCCGAAAGGTGTAGCTTTTCCGCAGATTTAAGAAAAAATGTAACTTTCTATAATCAACAGGAGAAGAGATACTGCTTTTTTTTTTTCAAAATATCACTGTGGCTTTGTCTATAAAAATTTTATAAAACAGTTGTTTAAACATATTGAAAACTAATGTAAAAATAGAAGGGTGGTGGCAGCATGCCTGCGCTGTGGTGGGGGTAACCGCTTGGGAACGAAAACGATGACTTCAAATCCAGAAATTATTCATCTCTCTGATACAACTCTGTCTAAAGAAAACTTTGTATTACTTCCTCCCCTATGTTTTGCTTACCATCAAGTAAAACTTTTAGTAATATATTTTTGCTCGTTATTGCATGATATCGAATTTTTCTATCCAGTATATCCCACAGAAACTCAATTCGATTTAGACCTAGACTTTAAGGAGGTGTTTGAAGCTTTGATTGCTGTTATATAATAGCCATTAATGCACAATAACAGCGGCGTGTTTGAAGTCGTTATCTTGCATAAAATTGTCACTTTTCTGCACTCTATGGTCCCTTAAATTTTTAATACATTTTTAACTTCCGAGGCCACCATATAGCCCTATACTATTATACCTCCATCTCTATCCTTAAAAGTTTTGATAGTGTTCTTAACATTAGATGCTTCTCCGGTTTTTCTCCATACTTTTGTTGATGCCGTCTGACATGAAATTTACGGATGAGAATAAATTTAATATATTTGGATTCGACAGCATCAAAAAATATATAGAAAAACTGGAGAATCACTTAATCCTAAGAACACTTGCAAAACTATCATGTAAGCATGGAAGTGGAAGTACAATAGTATGGGACTATATGGCGGCGTTGGATATTGGAAATTTGGGGAACCATGGATAGAAATGTTAGCCTTAATATTTTAAAAGAAAATCTAGAACAGAGTGCAGAAAATCTAAAACAGATTGCAGACTACTATTTCTAGCAAAATAATGATTCCAAGCACATCGCTTTCACTGTTCGTGAATGGCTAATATATAACACTTCTCAAAGGCTACAAACACTTCGTTAGAGTCCCCATCTTAATCCAATTGAGCATCTTTAGGATGTATTGTACAGAAGAATTTGCTCGTTATGAAATAACGAGCAAAAATAAATTACGAGACGTTTTAGTTGGATAGCAAAACATAACGAACGAAGAAAACTCAAAAGTAGGTGCAGACTAATTTATAGCGTCTTCAAGACGCACTCGATTTAAGAGGTTACCCTGCCAATTATTCAGTAGTTGACTTAAATTACTTACTAGGTATTTAAAAGGCAAATTTTTATTATGTGCTTGGATCTTTGCGAATCAAAGAATATATAATTTTTCGTTATAATCTGTAATACTTTTGTAAGTTGTCGAAAAAATGTTTTGTTTGCTGTTATTAAATTGTTGTAGCATTGAACCTGTGGTATATTAATTTTCTTGATTTTGAGGATCATATTATATACCCATTTCTTTTTTAGAAATAAAGGTGTGTCTAGATTTTTGATGGCTACAATATACAACTACTACAGAACCCTAATGTAATTCATCTCCGACAACCCGTTGGTCGTTTTATTATGATTCAAAATTGATTAAAAATAGATTTATCCTTAATGACTTTTTAAGGATTAAAAAAAATAACTGAAGAAATCTATATTTTTTACCTTGAATTTATGTCCTCAAAATTAATATTACCAACCACGTGTGCACACGATGACACATTAATAATTCTTGATCGTGATTTTTCGGTACCAGCTCTTTTAAGCTCTGGCAGAAGGAGATGGGTTAACAAAAAATGTCCCAAATAATTCGTGGAAAACTGAGATTCGTACCCATCACGAGATTCCACATAAGGACCAAACATTATTCCAGCTAAAAAACAGAATTTTAAAATTATGTTTTTTTATAAAAGTAAGTTACTATGAGGGATACTAGAAAAAATATCTACCTAACTATGATAGAAACTGTGCATGACGACCTATTTCCCCTTATGTGTTATATCTGATTTTAAGACGTTCACTATTTTATATTTTATTAAGTGTTTTGCAACAAAAAATGAGTTTTGTGAAATTTGTATACTAACAAATTTGTAACATACAATTGTTTTAAAAATTCTCACGAACGATTGATAGTGATGTGGATGAAGCTCGATCATATTAATCAAAACCCAAGAAATGGAAGGCCTTCGGACGCAATCAATCGTGATGTTAGCAGGAAAGCATTAAATATATCTGAATTAAGCGTTTTGACAATTGTACATGACAAAATAGGCATGAGCAAAGTAGAATCCAAGATTGTCGACTCACGAACCAAAATTACTTATGCAGCTATTGCTAGTCATTTGGAATTTTTAGATGCAGATCTCGACTTCTGATGAAACGCGAGGAGACTTAGGTACCTCAATGGGATCCAGAAAGCTCATGCATTCGCTCTGTAGGGGTCTCCGCCTCCCAAAAAGTGCCATATACCACAATCTTTAACTGAGAAATTCATCGCCACCGTCCTTTGGGACTAAAGAGGAGTTGAATACATGTCAAAGGGCATTATAATTATACCAGTTACCTACTATAAATATTTACAAGTTTACGTTGATAAAAGCGACTTGGTTTGTTGCCCTCCATCTTCATAATAATGGGTTTGTTCTTAAAGCACTCAAGGTTCAACTTCTTTTTAGCTGGACTATCCGCCATTATTCCAGATATGGTTGCATCTGTCTTCCTTTTATTCTGAATTAAAACTATCTCAGCGGATGTCATTTTACAGGTAATAATTTGAATGCCAACAGGAATCGTTTTTGTCTGATGGAATAAAATTGCAGGACCTGTTGCAGTTTAAGTTGTGTCGTAATTGACGACGGACTGACACGGACAAGAATATTCTGGGTAAATTAGCACAAAATAAGCACGGAGGGCATTTCGAAATAATGGGCTTTTGTAAGAAGTTAATATCTCACCGACACGTTCCGCTGCAAAGTAACTACAAATATTAGTTCCAACTACAGTGTGTTACGTCAACATAGGGTGTCTGGGAACCCACTGATGTGTCCAACCGTCAGCACTGTGGACGAAACACGCCTCTAAATTTTTAGAGTGGTCAATGAGAATTGTTTGTATGTCGGGGAATATACAGGGGCACTTCAAATAGTAGTTTCGGGTCTTAATTTTGCTCGAATACAACAGTTGAAAAATTAGATTGTCAAAAAAATACTTTTATTTTTAGGAAGAAAAGTTTTCCAGTGTCCCTCGTACTAAAAACCTTTACACAATAACAAGGTTGCCGAAAATCGAGTTTATAGAAAGTTTATTATACATTTTCATTACCATTATTTATGAGATAATCAATTTTGTCGTGTTTACTCTTCACTTCCTCGGCAAATTTTTTAACTGAGTTGAGGACGCTTATATCTAACTGAAAAACTTCTATGTTCCCTGTAGTAATTCCTGCATCCCTGAATTTTTGTAAAAGAACTTCTCCATGTTGAATATTTCTACAACCTAAGGATAAGAAAAAAAGTAAATAAAAATATATAAGCAAACTTCGTTGCAGTTGAAAATAAGTGTGTGTAAACGGTGTAAAAGCAGTAAAAAAAGACGAATGAATACACTTTAAGATTGATAGTATTGGGTGCAAGTAGATGCACAAAATTATATCCAATGAAATTTAAATTTCAATTTTCAAATACAATAGGAAATATTGAATAAAAAATAAAAAAAAAGGTAAAAATGCGCAAGAAATATTTCAGGTTTATATGACCCATGGAAAAATTTTTAAAAGCGGTCTAGCAGTTACAAAGGCCAAGGATTATTACACTAGATATTGACTAAATCGTTTTATTTTAAAAAAAACATATAATTTTTAATTCGAAGTTTGTTAAACCACTTTTAACCAAGCATAAAATATAATTTTGTTGTGTTAAACCAAAATAAATAAATAAAGTTTTAAAACTAGTTTTTATTTAAAATATTCACGAATTATAGGCTTAAAAATAAATCATTTTAGAAGTGAAAGTCAAAGCATTTTTGGAAATACATATAGTCAGAGGGGATATGGTTGTCTGTGCATTTGTATGTGCCAAAGTTTTTTCGAAGTCTTTTATCAAGCTGATTACGAATTTCTACGGTACATTTTCGAAAATTTGCTTATAACAATTTATCGCTACATCTCTATTGTTCAAAGAAAAATCGATCGAAGTATGCTCCTTTTTTCGAATTTAAAAAATAATAATTAGTGCAATAAAAAAACACTCGAAGGCGCTGCGCGTCAACTTTAGCTCATATCTCGACTTCTAATTAACATGTTAAGCTTAGCAATGTCTAATTTTCATGAAAAAAGTCGGTTTTATAATGAAGAACCTTAAAAATATGTATTCTTGCCAAACTCTCGAAAATCTGTGCGAAAAAACCTTGAAGATCGATGACTCTTTTATTATAGAATAGAAATCTTTTTAAAAATTAAAATAAAACCTGAGTCATGGTCGATTTAATAAAACAATTTCGTATGCGTTTACGCGTATGCGGGTCTTCTCAACTTTAGATTATAATTTTACGCTTACATAAAGGTTTAGTTGACGTATACGTATTACGTGATAAATTTTTATTATTAAATTTCTATAGCCATAAAAAATTATATTGATACAATAACAATTATTATTGATAAATTAATAATATATGTTTTATATTAATAAATACTTCGTAAAAAATTTGTTGTTTTTCCTTTTTCCCACTATAAAATTTGATTTTGTCACGTAATACGTATAGGGTAACCAACCTTTAATACAAGCGTAAAATTATGAACCAAGTCAATCCTACGCATGAGCGCAAGTGATATTGTTTTACCAAAATTCGCAATAACTAGGATTTTATTTATTTATTTTTGAAAAGGTTTATATTCTGTAAAAAAGTCATTGAAGTTCCATGTTTTTTGTAAAGGTTTTCATTTGTTGTGGTAAGAACATCCCACCGTTGTTCTCCGACAAATTTGGCTTAAGTAGGAATTCCAAGTTGTGGAAAGTATGACAAGGATGTCTGGGAAAGGCATCGGTGTATCTCATTGATGAGTCCACCACCGATGCCGGGACAAAACATCTTAACGTTTTGATGGTGGTCGAAATAGCTCGTTAGTTATTTGCCCTTAATATTAGGTGCATTACTACGTGTCGCTCGAGCAGGGACGGTGGAAGACCAGGGTCTAAACCGCCGTTGGCTTTGATTAAGCCTGGCCCGATACTTGGAAGACCACCTAGGATGTCCGTTCCACATTTCTCTTATCAGGCTTGTGTCTTGTCGCAGATGGCGGCACACTCAGAATCTGGTTTATAGGTTCCGACGCAGAAAGGTTTAAATATGAGTATTTAGATGTAGAAAGTGTACCAAAGGTGACTGGGGAAAGCTCCGACGGACCCACAGATGAGTCCGCCGTCGGTAGCTAGGACGAAACGCCAGGTTTAGGGTCTAAAATTAGATTGTGACGAACCGATCGCTTCGACACGGGGGCGGTCTCGTTTTACAACAGCTTCTACAGCTTCGACTTTCTACGATAGTCTGATAAGCAAATGTCTTAGGGGGGGATGTTGTGGTATGTACTTCCCACCGTTGTTCTCCGACAAATTTTTGGCTTAAGTAGGAGTTCCAAGTTGTGGAAAGCATGACAAGGATGTCTGGAAAAGATATCGGTGGATCCCACAGAGTCCACCTCCGATGCCGGGACGAAACATCATAACATTTTGACGCTGGTCGAAATAGTTAACATCAGGAGCATTACTAAGACAGTTTATTAGCTCTGTTCGTGAGTTTTACAACAAAGCTTATTTCTTACGATTCTTAATTGTTAAATCGGCTGGTCTCATAAACATGAAATTTTTGGTACATACGAATTCATCGAACAGCCAACAAAATCCCTTGTGGCTCCTGTACTAATAAGCTTTTAAAATTTGTCCATCCACACTGTGTCTATAATTTACAAATTTAAACTTATGTAATAAGTTTTTTATATGTTTACTATAAAATTTTTAAATTAAGTAAATCCGTTGGTGTAAATTAAGATAACTAATTATATAATTACCTATAATAACATTGATATCACATTTAAGTAAAAGTTTAATTACTTCCAGGCCAATACCTCTGGTCCCACCGGTTATCACAGCAGTTTTTCCGGAATTTAGTGGCAAATCTAAAAAAAAATAATTTCTTTATTAGAAAAAATAAAATTGCTGCAAGAGTATAATTACGCAAACGAAAATAAAGACTTAGGTCGCTAATTATTTCATAAATTACTTTAATATACTAATTTTGTACATAGTACATGTTACACTTGGAAAACTGAAACTGCGAACTTATCTCATTAACAAATAACTGTTTTCCCAAATAATAACTGAGCTTAATATTAAAACATATTAAGATGAGTGCAGGCGCGGATCCAGGGGGGGGGGCGGTGGGGGCGATCGCTCCCCCCCCCCCCAAGAGCTGTGAGTTTAGGAAAATGGACCCGATTTTTCTTCTTATACTACAGATTATTTAAGAACTAGAGAGAGTAATAAATCATTTTTTACCCTTTTTCTCTTCGCAAACTACCTGTGTTCTTTAGCCCGGTGTTTGTAGCTAAATCTGTTAGACACATATATTTTTCATAGGAATGGGTTAGAAATTTTATAATCAAAAATACCGGTCTATAATAATGGACTAAAACATAGCCTTATTCTCTCAAAAATTTCGAAGTTATAATTTAAATACTTACAAAATATTCATTGTCAAAAATACAAAAAGGTAAACATATATAAAAAAATAAATTCGTCCATATAATATTAAAATATTTTTGGGGCTATCGGTCATTTTATTATTAACTAAAAACATTTTTAGGGTATTTGACGTTTCAGTTTATTTATTTCTTAAACCATCTGCAGAATTACAATTAAAAACTAAAAAGGGATTCAAATGTAATTACTTTTTATATGTTGTAATTAAAATTAGACCAACTTATTGTTATTTCTATTGTACTGATATCTTAATTTAATTTAGTTTATTATATGGAAATACGATAGCCTCAAAAAATAAGATAAACATGTTAATTCTACACGCTTAAGAAAAAGACACAACTACAATAATAAAATAATAAAAAACTTATGGGTAATTAGAATTAAATATATATAAAATTAAAGATTGGGACACACTAAAATGAAAATATATAAAAAAATAAAAAAAAAACATATAAACAATAAAATACAACAAAAACAAAAATTTAAATAATAAATTGTGTTTACACTAGTAAACATTACGTATCTAATTACTAATCAAAGTCAGTGAAACTATCTTCGCTCAAATTAATTATAATTGGTTCCTCTGTCTCACCGATTATGAGATCGAGTTCTCACATTTTGTTTTATTCTTTTATTATATGGATTTTTCCCAATTTTCCGCAGTAACTTTATTCAAAAAAATCTTTCAAAAGTTTAGTTAAATTACTAATTTTGTTAATTGTGTTATTTCTAGCAACTCTACCTTTTACTTGAGAGAGATATTTACTTCTCCAACGGACAGTTTCCGGACGATCTAGAGGAACAGATTTTCTATCTGGTTTTTCCCAGCAAAAATTAAATTCTCTGAGCAATTTCCAGAGATCAGTTCTTTTAATTTCAGGTAAATCGCGATCTTCATTGATTTTAGTTAGAATTTTGTAGACGGTTGGGATCTGCTTCTCATAATAAAATGTATATACAACCTCTTTAATTGCAGTTTTCATCTCTTCTTCCAACGAGGTTTTTTGTCTGCCTGTGATCGAATGTGGCTTGGGAGTAATAACAATTCCAGTCGTTTTTTCTCCTTCAGTATTCGGTACATAGTAGATTGTCCAACTCCTATCATGTTGGAATACATCTCAACAGAGCTTTTAACATTATTATCTAGATATTGATATCTTAAGGCATCATAAACATTCATCGTAATAAGTTTTTCGTTGAGGAAAAAATGCCCTGGTTTAACGATTTTGGAATAAATATAGATGAGGAATCCATATCTTTTGGGTGTCTCACTAATCTCAAATAATATATAAAAACAAGCGCAAACAAGATGAATCACTAAGAACAAACTGTAAGTGTACCTTGCTCACTGACAGAAATTAAATTAAACTATCAGAAATTTTATGTTGCAGTAAATTTATAAAATATATTTAAATATAATGAAATATAATTAGATTTACGGCAATTCTCAGTTACCTGCGGCACTGGAGCAGGTACGTCAGAGGTTTCTGTAACAGTTTTATTACTCTCTCTAGTTCTTGAATAGAGTATAGGAATGTGTATGCTTGCGATCGCCCCCCCCCCCTCCAAGAGCTTTGAGTTCAGGAAAATAGAACCCATTCTGCCTTTTATATTAAGAATGAGTATGCTGCTTGCACTCCCCCCCCCGTTGACAACTTGTTTTTCTTGCCATACTGTACTTTTATGATATCACCCCCCCCCCCAAAGAGAGAGGCTGGATCCGTCTTTGGATGAGTGAGGCAGGTACTGCGAACCAAACTAAACAGTAAAAATCTATTTAAGACGATCAATGCGTGCTTTCTATTCAGTTATTCTTTTGAAATTGTGAAATGGAACATGACGAACATAGACGAAGACTTTTGACAAAGGTACACGAACATCATCCTCGTAATGCTACTGAACGGACAATGCTACCAATATGCCATGGAGAAAGAAATTGGTAAATATTGGTAAGCAACTGGATAAACAACGAACAAACTTACGCTTATACTTTCAAAGGTTAGTAGAATTTCCTGTGCTACAATGGACAATATGCGAGGCAGATAACTCAACACCGCTGAGGTTGAAGGAACATGAAGTGACTTTTCATTATCAACTAGACCAAGAGAAGCTTCAAGTCCGGCTACAAGGGCTCCTTCATGGATGACATGTAAATGAGATCAATTAGGAAAATGTCGACAAATTAGCGTCGAACTAATGGTTGACGTCACGGTCAATATTTCCTGAAACCGAAGGCTTCTTAATAGCTATTCAAGATCAACTGATCCCAACGAAAAACAATTTGAAATAATTAGAGACCCCTGGATCTAGAACGACTAATGCCGATATGGAAGTCAAATATTAAAGACGATCCAGCACATAACAGAAGGATGCCAAGCATTTGCCGCATCGGAGTACAGTTTTTTTTTATATTTAGCACCATACCTAGAGGCTTTATTATATATAAGAGGTGGAAAAAAAACTTTAAATACGATAGTTGTAGGATTTATTTCATATTATCTTCTAGATATGTTTACAAAAACTGTGACGCATCATATAGTTGAGAAACAAAAAAAAAATGGAACACCCTGTATATTCTCTACTAGAATGAAGGTTCTTTTCGTCTAGCTTTCAAAAATGTATAGTGTCTAGACTAACCGTTATTTAAATTTGAATTATTAATAAACTGATGACCAGGTGGCCTGGTAAACAATGCTTTATTTTAATTTTCATTGTTTTAATATGTTTTTGAAGCTTATTATATTCATTAATATACGTTTTTAAACTGACATAGAAAACATTTAAACATGGGTTATGCAGAAGAAAAAAACATCAGATACTTTGTCTTGAAAATAATTATAACAGGAGTAATAGTAATAAGATCAACAAGTAGCTATTTTTTAGTATAATTAAATATTGGGTACCCAAAAATACTAACACAAAAATAAATTAGGACAATCTCTATACATTTTCAACATATCTTTCACGATTATTAACACACTTAAAAATATTTTCTCCCATTATACGATTAATAGAGCTTGAAATAAATTCTCTGTGGTCTTGGTTCAGCAATATTACTGTGCCTTCAAATTTTTCCTTAATATTTCTATGTTTTGGGGTTATATTATAAACATAATTTTATTTTTTAAAAACCCCTACAAAAAAAAACATCTAATGGACTAAAATCTGGGCTATTGGTCGGCCACCTAATTATAGTACTCAGTAACTGGCATCACATTGTGGGGCCATGCGCCATCTTGTTGCCAAATCAGATTATTTATTTTATTGCTGAACTGGGATATTCTCTAAATGATCTTCTACATTATTTTCAACTAAATTCATATATTCCATTTAAAATAATTGGCCCAATAATCTTATTGGCCAACATGCCACACCAAACGTGGATTGATTCCTACCCGGTATTTTTACGACCTGTATTTTGTGGGGCCTTTCAGTTACACAAATGTTTATTCTTTCCCTGGAACAAAAAAGGTTAGATTCTTTCTACTAACCATTCCAGAAGTCGTAAATGTTACTTCGAATGTAAAAATAATTTTATTTAGAAACTCCTCATCTTGTCCAATATGGCGTACCATTTCTAAGCAATATTCCAACTATTGTTTGATATATTTTCTTTAGTTAAATTGTACACTGGCCAATATTTATACGGATGACATATATAAAACTGCATTATAATGTAAATTTTATACCAAGATTTATTAAAATATAATGCAGCATCGGGAATAGATGTTTCCGGATCTTCTAAAAATTACATCAACTAATAATAATTGGTTTTACAATACTCGAGTGAAAAATTATCTTGAAAATGATGTAAAATATTTATATCATCTTCTTCATTTCTAACTACGGTTTTGATTTTTCGCCCAAGACTTTTCATTTCAATAAACTTTTTGACAGTGTATCTTACTGTACCAGTAGATGGTACTCGATGATCAGGTTATATATTACGGTATTCATGTTGTACTCTGGATCTTCTTCAAGTGCCTTCTCCATTGCAGAGGTTGGCAATCATAATAGCTATTTTAATTTTTGAGGCCGTTGCTCTAAATAGTTGTTCTGAACTGCATCCAAACCATTCCCTTAGGTTTTTTAGTCATGAAATTCGTCGTCGTCCCACGCCTCTTCTGCCACTTATTTTGCCCTAGATTATGAGCCGTAAGATGCTGTACCTTTCTCCTCGCATGTGTCCGAAATATTGCAGTTTTCTCTGTGTTACTGTTATCTCGACTTCCTTTTCTTTCCCCATTCTTCTCAACACTTCGGCGTTCGTAACTCGATCCACCCACGAAATCCTCTGAATTCTTCTATAGGTCCACATCTCAAAAGAGTTAAGTCTTCTCATTGCCTCTCGATTCAGTGTCCATGCTTCCATTCCATAATATAGAACACTATATACGTAACATTTAGTCAGTCGTATTTTCAGGGCTAACGTTAGATCTTTGCTGCAGATAACCTTTTTCATTCTAATAAAATTGGCACGTGCTTTCTCGATTCTGGTTTTTATTTCGACGGTATAGTCATTATTTTCTGTTATTAGGGTTCCTAAGTAAGTGTATTTCTTAACTCTTTCTATGTGCTGGCCTCCTACCATTAGGGTTTCATTATTATTGGTGTTGTTTTTACTAATTATCATGAACTTGGTCTTTTTCGTGTTAAGAGAGAGTCCATATTCTCCACTGACTTTCAATATCTTATTCATTATCTTTTCTAGGTCTTTCAAACTATCAGCTATTATTACGGTGTCATCTGCATACCTAATATTGTTGATTAAAACTCCGTTTACTTTTATCCCTGCTGTTTCAGATTCAAGACTTTCCAATATGACCTCTTCAGAATAAGCGTTAAATAGTAAAGGTGACAATATACAACCTTGTCTGACTCCCCTTTGTATTTCCACATCTCCGGATATTTCCTGTCCAAATCTTACTGTCGCTCGCTGATTGTAATACAGATTTGATATCAACCTTAAATCCCTTTCATCCAAATTTTTGCTTCTGAGAATCTCTATTAGTTTGTCATGCTTGATCCTATCAAAAGCTTTATTGTAATCTATGAAGCAGACATAGAGGTCCTGATTGATATCTAAGCATCTTTGAGTAAGCACATTAAAAGCAAATAATGCTTCTCTTGTACCCACCCCGTTCCGGAAGCCAAACTGTGTACTCTGGATACATTTTTATTATTCGGATAAAAAAGACAAATTATCTAATGTTTTTCTTCTTCGGAATAGCCGATGTCAAAAAGTATATTAGTCAATATAATACGTCAATATAATAAGTATTCGAAACCATATTAAAATGTCACAATGAAAATTAAAATACAGCATTTGTTTTCCAGGCCTCCTCGTTTATTTTTTATATCAGTTTATTAATAATTTAAAAAAACACTAATTTAATATACATTTTTGACATTAGGAGGAAAATAACTTTCATTCCAGCAGAAAATATCCAAGGCGTTCCATTTAAAAAATTTAAATTTCTGTTGTTTCTTAACTTCACGATGCGTCACAGTTTTTTGGAAAACAGTTGGCAGAGAGATTCAAACCATTTGCCAAGACCATATATCAAGAGTTGGCAGAGATATTCAAACTGTTCCAGGTAGAGAAAGTGCCATACCATGAATACAGCAAGAAAACTTTACTGAAAAACAGTGAGTTCAAGCTGTATAGGGATCGAGCTGTGCTTACAGTTGCGCATAACAGACTAGAATTTATTTTAGTAGATAAGGCATTCAAAAGAGAGTAGAAGTCGCCATTCCTAACAGCAACAATCTCAGAGACAAACAGCATGAAAAGACCAAATATGAAGGCAGTGGAGAATAAGTAGCGTCCATACGAGCCCCATAATTCTATCAATAACCGACGTAGTAGTGAAGAGTTCTCTGCTCAATTTTAAGCGATTGGATCTTAGCGAACGCTTGTACAGGGTGAGTCAACGATTGGATGAAGTAGGTTTGTGCCTTTTCGGTGAAATTAACAAAGAAACTATATTTATTGTTTGATACAGTTTATTTTTACGCAGATTTTAAAAATATTTAGGACTCTACAGGGTGAGCCAAAAAACTAGGACAGCATAAAGTTATATTTTTTTAAATAGAACACCCTATATACGAATCGTATTTTCGATTTAGCTTATAATTTTAAATCTTTTTTATTAAGGGTTTACTATAACAAAACTTTATAGTTTCTGAGATAATTAAGTTTAAAGGAAAAAAGTCACATTTTCAAGCATCAATTCAATCCTAAATAACGTTTTCAATTTTGTGACAAATATATTCAAATTTGGAATTTAGCAAGGTCAAGGACAAGTTAACATAATTTTTACCTAATATTTGCAATAAAAGCTACAGGGTGTTGAACACATCGGCTCAAATTTGAAGAAGTTTAAATGAATAAATATCTTTTTTTTAAATGGTACACCCTGTATATTTTCATGTTATTTAATAGAGTAATAAAATATAATAGTTTTTGAGATATTTCAGTTTTTCTTATTTTCCATACTTTTTTACAGAAATAGTCTTCATTATTATAGTAGCCATGGCAAAAACAATGTAAAAGAACATTTTTCTGTGTGTCAAATTTATAACCGCAATCGCTTCTTTTGGTTTTTATGTAGTGTAGTTTGGTTTTTTTTGCATTCATCTTATATTGTAAAATGAATTTTCCAAAGAATGAGTTAATAGATATGATTTATACAATAGGAGAGGCTCAAAAAAATTGCCTTCTTGCTCAAAGAATTTACAAAATGAAGTATCCTGATCGACGTCAGCCTAATACCCATACTTTTCAAAACTTAATGCAAAGATTTGATTCTTCTGGTACTGTTGATTATCCAAAACGTAAAGTGGTCAACAAACAAGTAACTAATGAAGAAAAAGAACTACAAGTATTGTTAAATGTTCAGGAAAATCCTTATATTGGTAGCCGTCAGTTAGCAGCATTATGTGAAACATCACAATCCACCGCTAATCGTACTACCAAGAAATATAGGTATCATCCATATCACATGGAATTACACCAAGAATTGCATGGACAGGATTTTGAAAGTCGTGTAAACTTTTGTCGTACAATAAATGCGGAGATTCAATTAAATCCAAATTTATTATGCAAGGTAAAGTTTAGTGATGATGCTATTTTTAGAAGTAACGGTGCCGTAAATAGACGCAACATGCATTATTATGCCACAGAAAACCCATTTTGGATTAGAGAGGTGCAACATCAAAACCACTGGTCATTAAATGTTTGGTGTGGTATTCATCATAATCGAATTATTGGATCCCACTTTTTTAATGAACCACTAAATGGTCATAGTTACCTGAACTTTCTACAAGAAGAACTACCCCAACTGCTTCAAGGTCTCGATAGGGATGAGCTCGACAGTATGTGGTTCCAGCACGATGGTGCGCCTCCGCATTACCATCGTGAAGTTCGTGCGTTTTTGGACCAACGATATCCGCAAAAATGGATTGGACGTGGGGGTTTCATTGAGTGGCCACCAAGGTCTTGCGACATCACCCCATTAGATTTCTTCCTATGGGGTTATATTAAAAATAAGGTGTATGTTAATCCACCAACAACAGTGGAAGATATGCGAAACAGGATTAGGGATACCTGTAGAACAATAACACCACTAATTTTGTCCAGGGTCCGAGAAAATCTGCAAAAAAAGACTAAATTTGTGCATTGCACAAGAGGGTCGTTTATTCGAACACTTATAAAAAATAAATAATTAATCTCAGTATTTAATAGGTAATTTTTTTGTTTCAATTTAGTATAAAAGTAAATATGTATTTGCCTTGTCGTTATTGTTGTGTTAATTTTTTCACATTATGTTTAATTAAACTATTGCCGTTGTAATATAACGAATAATGTATTTCATCATATTTAACCACATGCTGTTTGTTTCTGTAGTTTCTTTTTATTATTTTACATGGCTACTACGATAATGAAGACTATTTCTGTAAAAAAGTATGGAAAATAAAAAAAAACTGAAATATTTCAAAAACTATTATAAATAGGTATAGGATATATTGAACAAAACTTTTAGGGTTTTTATTACTCTATTAAATAACATGAAAATATACAGGGTGTACCATTTAAAAAAAAAGATATTTATTCATTTAAACTTGTTCAAATTTGAGCCGATGTGTTCAACACCCTGTAGCTTTTATTGCAAATATTAGGTAAAAATTATGTTAACTTGTCCTTGGCCTTGCTAAATTCCAAATTTGAATATATTTGTCACAAAATTGAAAACGTTATTTAGGATTGAATGGATGCTTGAAAATGTGACTTTTTTTCTTTAAACTTAATTATCTCAGAAACTATAAAGTTTTGTTATAGTAAACCCTTAATAAAAAAGATTTAAAATTATAAGCTAAATCGAAAATACGATTCGTATATAGGGTGTTCTATTTAAAAAAATACAACTTTATGCTGTCCTAGTTTTTTGGCTCACCCTGTAGAGTCCTAAATATTTTTAAAATCTGCGTAAAAATAAACTGTATCAAACAATAAATATAGTTTCTTTGTTAATTTCACCGAAAAGGCATAAACCTACTACATCCAATCGTTGACTCACCCTGTATATGGCTATGCAAAATGTAGTACTACTTGGGATAGCTCGAAATGCCTGGAACTTAATGTGAAATATAGAGGACCATAATATCACCTCATGCTCGACAATATGAGAAGGGCTCTTACAGAGCAGCATTCTTGTGAAATCTGAGTATATCTGGGATGTATGAGGATTCCCTGAAGAGAGTGAGAAAGCCGTTTGGCTAAGTCAATAGTAAAGTCTTCTTGTAGTAAATTTTTTGAGAAAATCGCGTTTTGTTATTTCTATTATCAGTAAATTGTCATTGTTGGAATCCGAAGAAAACTAAAAATATAAGGTTTTCTTAAAAAGGACTCAAATATTATGTTTAAATAAAATCGATCTAACAGCATATGCGCTAGACTGAACGACAGATATACCACACTCATTTTCGTTCGTTTCCAGGAGTCATGAAACGTCAAAATCCATTAAAATCTAGGAATTTCATCTCGAGAGGCTTCATTTTTTCGCCCAAAACTCACTAGAAAAAGTTTATTTAATTTATACTACATTCTACGCGAAGACTCTGCACTTTGTTCTGAAAATTGTAATAAAAGTAATAGTAACCGGAAGAAGAGAAAGTATACTATACTATTTAATGTAACATCTAGTTAATGTTGCGTTTATAATATAAACCTTAACTAGGTACTGGTCAAGCAAGACTTCTTTTACACTTTTAGGTTCAGCGTGTACTACAATTTTTTTGTTGAGGCAGTTTTTTCTTAGAAATAAAATAATTTAAAAAAATTAACCTGTTTCAAAAAAGCATTAAAATGTGGATAATTATTGAAATTCATGGTTTTTGGGTTTAGATCGTGTCAAATTGGAATTATTAGCCGACGTTTCGCCTACCGTTAATATCCCACCTCCATCCATGGAAGAGACCATTAGAGCCATTAAGAAGGTCAAAATAACAGAACGGCAAGTCGAGATAATATCTTGGCAGAAAGTCTGAAACATGGAGGGAACGATCTAATCACACAAATACATAACCTCGTGAAACAAATTTGGAATCAAGAAATCATTCCTAATGAATGGAAAGAAGGGGTAATAATTTCACTCAACAAAAAAGGGGACCAAATGCAATGTAAAAATTACCGAGGTATTGCTCTACTAAGCAACGCCTATAAATTATTCTCCAGCATTCTCCTTCAACGTCTCTCTCCGTATACCGAGGAGATTATCGGAGACTACCAATGTGGCTTTCGAAGCGGAAGATCAACAGTTGACCAGCTTTTCACTATCCGACAGATGTTGGAGAAATGTTGGGAGTTTAACTTACATACCCTGTTCATAGATTTCGAGCAGGCATATGACAGTGTTATTAGGATAAGGTTGTGGGAAGCTATGGAAGAATTTGAGCGTGCGTGGAGGGGGCAAAAAGCTGTGTCAAAATTGAAGGAGAGTGTAGCCAAACATTTTTTATCAACAGAGGATTAAAACAGGGAGATGTCGCCAGTACTGTTTAACCTTGCACTGGTCCTAAACTTATTTCGGCCTACGCGGATGATATGGGCGCGATAGGAGAAAGCAGTCAGTGTGAAGGAAAACTTCATAAAGATAGAAAAAGAAGCTCAGAGAATAGGGATCCGAATAAATGAAGGAAAGACCAAATACATGTATGTCTCCCGCAACCCCGTCCGAGACAGAATCAGGCAGAACGTCACCATGGATGACTATAATATTGGGAATGTGCTAGTTTTCAAGTACCTGGGCGCAGTGATAACGGCGAACAATTATATGCAGGAAGAGGTTAAACAGCGCATCACACAAGCAAATAAAGGTACATTTGAGATACAAACCTTGCTGAAGTCAAAATTTATCACTAGAAAGACAAAAACCGAAATTTATCGGACAATAATACGACGAATAGAAATCTACGCCAGGACCCTGACGGTCCACGATACGGAGCTGCTAAGAAGGTTTGAGAGAAAAATCCTGCGCATAATATATGGCCCATACCGAGACCTTGAAACAGACCGTCACAGAATGAGAAGCAACATAGAGCTTGCGCAAATATATCAAAGCCCTGACATCATTCAAGAAATAAAGTCCAGAAGACTACGATGGGCAGGTCATATACAAAGGAGTCAAAACGATCGACTAATAAAACGGGTAAGGGAGGAAGCACCACAAGGAAAAAGACCACTGGGAAGACCTAGGCTTAGATGGAGAGATAACATCCACAAGGATCTAGCTATCCTTGAAGTTGACCACCAAGAATGGAGGAAGCTGGCACAAGACCGTTCCAGGTGGGGGCAGATAGTCGAGGCAGACAAGACCCACCCTGGATTGTAGTGCTATGGAGTCAGTCAGTCAGTCAGTTTCGCCTACGATTGCACGAGGCATCTTCAGGAATCTTTGCTCCACGAGATTAGTACAATGAATGACTATCAAGGAGCAACGGCCAGTATTTATACCCGACTGCTCAGCGAACCGTGATCCAGCGTTACAATCGATTTCCACGTGTGATGTATATAGACTGTAATCCGCATCTGTACTAATATTATTTGGATATCTACAAATTTCAATTGATTCTTTAATTTTACGTATAAAGAAACCAGGTACTGATGCTAGCACCTTAGTTTCTTTTACATTAAAAGTGTGACCTGAGCAATGCTGGTGTTCAGCTACAGTAGATTGTACAATTTGTTTCTTTTTTATACATCTTTGATGTTCCTTAAGCCTATTGGATATAGACCGTCCTGTTTCACCTACATACACTTTACCACAAGAGCAAGGTATCTTGTAAACGCCTTCTGTTTGAAATGGAATTGCGTCCTTTAGATACTTCAAACTTTCTTATATGTGTTGAAAATTATCCGTATGTTTGATTTTATTTATTTATTTATTCAACACAAACTCTACAGATACATTAGATACCTAATTTTAGAGTTACACATTCACACATACATACACACAAACAGACACATACACACACACACACAGGCACAAAAGATAGTGTAATAAAGAAAAATTAATTACATTATTTTCATTAGGTTACGTTTTAGTTGTTTATAACTTATTCTAAAGATATCTACTTCACTTTGCACATCGTTAGCTAATTTATAAATCATATTGATCGGAGCGTTAGTACAATAATTAGTACGATGGTTTTTTAAATTAAAAGTCAATGTATTTCTTGTCCTATATGTAGGGATATTAAAATTCACCTGAGCGAGAAGATTCATATCGTCAATTCTATTGTGAATTATTTTATGCAAAAAAATAACAGAGGCTATATTCCTACGCTTTTCCAAACTTAACAAATTATATTTACATCTAAGTTCATCTTTGCTTACAGTTAAGTCATATACACCTGTTTCCCTGTAATAAAGATACCTTAAACATTTATTTTGGATCCTTTCAATGGCGTATTTATGAGTATTATAGTACGGACTCCATATTAAATTAGCATACTCTAAAATGCTCCTAACATAAGATATATACAGTTGTCTTATACAGTTTACATCACTGAAATCTCTACAGTTTCTGACTATAAATCCATACATACTAGATGCTTTTTTTGTTATATTACAAAAATGTGACTTAAAAGAAAGTTGAAAATCAAATATGACTCCAAGATCCCGCATTTCTCCAACCCGTTCTAAAATTGAATTCTCCATTACATAATTAAAGTGTAAGATATTCTTTTTCCTACTAAAGCTAAGTACAAAACATTTAGAAACATTAAATGTGAGTTTGTTTACATAAGACCATTCAACAATTCTCTTTAAATCTTCCTGAAGTTGTATACAATCGTTTACATTCCTTACCACGGAATATAGTTTTAGGTCATCAGCAAAGAGAAGAACATTATTGTTATTAATTATTTTTGATAAACTATCAATAAAAATAATAAATAGGAGCGGACCGAGGTTGGAGCCCTGCGGTATCCCAGAGGTAGCCATAAAGGACTCTGAAGTATAAACTCTCATTACTACTGTCTGCTTTCTACAATGCAAGTATGATTGAAAGAATTTAATTAATTCAAGGTGAAGACCAAATTCATTATATAATTTTTCCAACAGTAATGCGTGCGAGACCTTATCAAAAGCCTTTGCAAAATCTGTATATATTACATCGACTTGTGCTTTATTTTCCAAATGTTCTGCTATATATTGAGTTATGTTACATAAATTACTGACAGTTGACCTATTTTTCATAAAACCATGCTGAAATACTGAAATCTTTTGTGAAACAGAATTATAAAGGTATTTATAAATGATTGATTCGAAAATTTTTGCAAAAGTCGATAATATATCTATAGGTCTGTAATTTTGTATGTCTATTTTGTCACCTTTTTTAAAAATGGGACATATTTTAACTTCCTTCCATATTAGTAGAAACGAACATGTACGTAATGAAAGATTATATAACAGTGTGAGAGGATATACTAAAAAATCAATCATACCTTTTACAATCTGGCAGTCTTGTCGGTGGTTCAGTGTACAGTTTCAGGTAAGACTGTTCACAGGAGGTACATTTATGACATTTTGTTGAAGAGTTGGGTTTTTATATTTATTAATAGAACGTCTTATATCTTCAGCGCAATAGCCGTTGTCTCTCAGAGCATTAGTCAGTTTTTCTGTTTCTAATTTCAGTGTTTGTTCGTCACATATTGAAAGTGCTCTATCTACTAAAGAGTTTATGATGGATTGTTTTTCAGAAGAATGATGGTGTGACGTTGCATTGAGATATCGGTTTGTATGTGTTGGTTCTCTGTACACAGAATGTCCTAATTTGCCATTGTCTTTCCTTTGTACTAATACATCAAGAAAGGGAAGGACACCATTTGATTCAGTTTTCATAGTGAATTTTATGCTAGGATGTTGTTGATTTAGATGATCCAGGAAATTATGGAGGTCATCTGTGCCATGCGGCCAATCTATGAACGTATCATCTACATATCTGCACCAAAATTTAGGTTTTAGAGGAGCAGAAGATAAGGCGTTTTCTTCCAAAGCTTCCATGAAGATGTTAGCTACCATAGGTGATAGCGGAGATTCCATAGCCGCTCCCGAAGGCGGGTCGTAGGAAGTTCCTTGAGAAGGCAAATAAGTGGATATCACCTATCTGCTAACTCTTGGTGGAGCGGCAGAGTCGTGTATTTCCTTAGACTCGGTTACGGCAGACGCTTGACATCCTCCAGTTATGTACTAGATTATCTCTGATGTTCGACAGCCATATCTACATTGATCGTTTGCTATTGAGGGATCTCCGATGATGAACATTATTATGTTGTGTTATGTTATTATTATTAAATCTCAGGAAAAAATTATTGTTATTCGATTTATTTTCGAATATAGAAATTTTTAGGGCATCTTATATCATATGTATAAGTGTAAAGAAATATTTCTTTAATTAACATTCTGATTTTACTTTTCTCAATATATAATATTTAAAATTCATAATATTTACCACATAGTTGTAGTATTATTTGCTTTAATTACTATTTTTCAACCTGTTATGAAAAAATATTTGAGATAATATATTCACAGGTTTTTCAATTTTTATTTCAACATATTCGTATTAAATCCTTTCACTTTATTAAAATTGTTATTATAGTTTCAAATAAACTTTCGTACTCAAAACATTCCTTAATAAATTTTTATATTTCTTTTAAACAAAAACGGCTAATCTTAGGTTGTTTCAGGTCATACTTTTAATCTCTTTCTAAACAATCACCAAAATTTTGAAAAATGTCAAGAGATGTATAATTTTCTCGTAAATTTCTATGGTGTTCATTCTCAAAATCTCTTAATTTCAGAAAACCCCTTTAAAATTTTGCAAATTTTTATGTAACATAGAAAACTTGATAGTATTAAAAATCAGACAGATTTATTGGAAAGGTTGAAGACTTAGGACTTGACCTAGTTGCCATGGTAGTCAGATTTCATAGTTAACAAGTTTTGTTTTCCTTATGATCAGTGGCGTAACTAAGAGTATATGAGCTCCCTCCCGCATATTTTTAAATGCGTCCTATTATTTTATACCAGGGGCCCTATCCTTCAATTGGGGAACGTGAAGTGAACGGTGAAAAGGTGGCGAACGCGTATTCTTTAAATGTTCATACTCGTTCGCCCGGTGGAAGTTAAGCGAACGGTGAAACATGCACAAATAAAATGTCAGCTGCTAAATGACATATTTAACGCACGGATTTCAAAAAATTAAATAGAATTAGAAATTTTTATTTTATTTTTGGTTCTTCAAAATATTCGTCATTAAAAAAAATAATATGTTCACGTACCGTTTCTTTAAGACGTTTTATTTTCTGAATAAACAGTTGAAACGTTAATTAGATGGTACCCCGATATTTTCAATATTTTTAAATTTTTTAATAAAATATCCTTAGAAAATATTAAGCCAATTTGAGATTACAGACATATAAAATTATTACAGGAGATTCTGTTCATAACTCAATTGTATGAGCGTGCTATTTGAAAATGTTTTTCTAGGGCCAGTTCTGCTTATGGATTTAACATAAATACTTGTGTCCATACCAGCTGAGTATTTTAGTTTTAAACAGTTAAATCTAACAATTCTTTTCACGACACAACTTATAATAAATTTGAGAAATCACAATTTGTAAGCTATCTGAAACTTTTATTTAAACAAGTACCAAATTTTATATTTAAATTCTGTTAACTACAGCACATAACTTAATTAGACTGTGTTAAACACTATACGACACTACAATTAAATAAATATGATTATAATTTATCGAGACATATAAATATGAACCCCAAAGACCTACGAATAAGGTCCTTCAGCATAAAAATCTTATTTATGGTACATTTGATCTTCAAGTGTCTACAAATCTTTATAAAATAAAAAAAAATTATATTTAAAGTTGAACGTGAGATCCGCCAGTATCTTTAATGGACGTCTTCTGTCTGGCCTTTGGTTTCAGTCCCTGGTCATAAACAGTTTCACTATCATTGTTCAAATTTCAGGTTTTCCTTCAAATTTACTTGTCAGGACAGAACATCTTGCAGTAAGAGGCTGGACACTTTGTGAATTCATACAATAAATAACTGATTGGATAGTTTCCGTAGTGGATTGGGATGATGGCTTCCACCGTTTCAAGGTTTATCAGTGCTGACTTTCTGCAATTACTGTCAGTATATTACTTTGTATATATGATTGCTGCTTTTCTTGATATCCCTTTTTCCTTATATATTAGAATCTTCAAGTACTTGGCTCTTTGTATGCATTTTTGTTTAACAGTTCTAGAGTGTCAGTTTAAAATAAATTTAACCCAGGCAAAGTACAAATATTGCAATGGCAATCAATAACTTCACAAAAATAAAAACAACAGCAGTATTTTTTTTTACTTTTGACGATTAATTTAAAGAACCAAAACTACTTTTTGCCTAAAATGGCAACAAAATATACTACGGGCATTTTCGGTCTGACAGGTTAATTCAATCTGTCATCCATTTTATTTTTGAAATTCTCGGATTTTAGAACGTTGATATCTGGCAACATTGGCTTTTACTGTCAAAAAGTTCACATCGCCATTTACATCACCTTTCACATCACACTTTCGAGGATAGGGGCCTAGCCGTGATCCTATGTATTTACACTTTGGTATTTGAGGGCGTCCCTGGATTGGCTGCCCCCCCCCCCCGCACCGCGGGGCCTGCGGGGTCGTTATTTATGCCACTGCTTATGATATTGTTATAATTTATATTAAATATACTAACATATAAAAGCTAATATAGGAATATCAGTATAAAAATATAAACATAATTCCTTAAAATCAGCAGTAAGAATGGTTGTCCCTCGAAAATAAATAAAATTTTTCATTTTTACTGGTTAAAATTATTTTTTAATCTTGTATTTGCAAGATTCAAAACTTACTTATTTTTACACTTCTCAATTTAGATCGTCTACTGTAAACTTAGACCGGTTTTAAGGTTATACCATTTTAGTGAATTAGGGGGATAATTTCCTCTTAAAACGGTGTCAGTGACCTAGAGCTTCCTATTTTTTATAACGTAAAAGTTAAACTTTTTTGACTTTAGAATTTCTTTTAGAAAATATCCTGGATTGGATATAATAGCTCCTCTTAAATTTACAAGAAAAAATCATTTTAATACGTATAGCATCTAAATAATAAATCCTTTTTATTGAACTCAAATGATAATTTTGTAGTTATAATAAGGACAATAAAAATAAATAAGTTTGTTAAAAGAATAGAGGCATGGAGGCAATTGTGCACATGGGCGTCGCGAGCAGGATACAAGAAGGATTACTTGTGCCTTTTTGACCCCGAAAAAATTTAAATTGAAATACCTAGAGGAATTATTATACGGCTGCGGGGAACTTAGACTTTGGCAGCCTTTGACTTTTTTTTCTGCCAGCATCCATAGTTGTACATACTGGTATAAATAAACAATAACCTTTATCAAAATCTAAAATTATTTTTTAATGTTGATCCTTTTGAGCCCAACAAAGATGATTCAACCTTTTGTTTTGTGGATGAAGCAATCTTAATCATCCTCTTGTCGTGTTCGATAGATATACCAAATTTTAACTTATTTTAATTTCTCCAGAAGTATATCGGGTACACCTCGTTAATGAACCAACAGGTCGACCAAAAGGAGTATTTTTTCTAAATAATTAATACTTAATACCTTTAAGCCAACTTAAAAAAAAATAGTTTTTTCTTGCTAATACAATACTTCGCCTTCCATGTGATATGGAGATCAAATTAAATACAAACGATTTGGGGACCATTCACAGATCTGGTTTATAAAATCAAAATTGTCACACTCGAACGCAGAAAATATGTATTAAATTGCTAAGAAAGATATATAAATGTATGATACAATAAAACACAACTGAATCTTTTTTTGGAAAGGCGTAAAAAAATTAAAAGGAAATTCTTAAAAATTTTTATTAGTAAATGAAATTTTTGAAACAATGTACAAAAATTTGTGAAATATAATTTGTCAATTCTGTAATTGCTTGTTGATTCGATTGTAAATATTTCGATTACAGATCAAAATTTATAGAATTATTTCTGACTTTTTTGAAGGGGGTCCAAGTTTTTTACAAATTTTTATTAAATCCGTAATGTTGAATCTGAAGAAATTAACTTTAAATTTGTATTTTACGACCCAGGAAATCTCCCAATAAGAATTGTGGAATCATTCGGAAAATGTCAGATTTTTGCCCACCCTATTAAATTAAATAAAAAGAGACTTTAAATTTGTAATATACATCCATCAAAATCCTCGATATCAGATTTTTAGTCCATATCCAACTAAAAAAAAAAAATACATTCATAATCTGCGCCCTTGAAAACAATTTTGATGGAAATCGGACACAACATTATTTCAGATTTTACTAAATTTGACCACAGCAGTCATTTTCCAAACTTATAAAACAAATTAATTCAAATTGGTGGAATCGTTCAGAAATATATATATATATATATATATATATATATATATATATATATATATATATATATATATATATACATATGTTTATGCCTACCTGTACCACCATACCGAGAAGAAAGGCAAAACTTACTCTCCCCGCCACAGTGATACGGCAGAGGTACATGTTTCGTCTCTACTAGACTCATCAGGGTACCGACATGCACCTGGCTGTGCAAAGGACAGATTGGAAGGAACCATGCAAATACTGAACGCGGCTGCGCCGACCTCCCGCCGGATGGCGTATATGATTCCTCCGTGTGAAATGCAATAACAGTGGATATTTCCACATTATGCCGTTGTCGTACTGAAATCACATTCAGCAAACATACAAGTATATGCAGCTCCGTTTGCTGAATGTGATTTCAGCACTACAACGGCATAATGTGGATATATCCACTGCTATTGCATCTCACATGGAGGAATCCGTGAAAGCCGCATAAACATATATACGCCATCCGGCGGGAGGTCGGCGAAGCCGCGTTCAGTATTTGGATGCTTTCTTCCGATCTGTCCTGCCAGGTGCATGTCGGACACTGATGAGTCTAGTAAAGACGAAACATGTACCTCTGCCGTATCACTGTGGCGGGGAGGGTAAGTTTTGACTTTCTTCTCGGTATAGTGGTATAGGTAGGCCATCATCTCGATGGTGGTGGAATAGGATAAATTGCGTTCTATAACAATTTATTCTAACTGTGCAACCTCTAACACAGAAAGGATATGATGGAGAGACGTTTGTATTGTACTGTTCGCATTTTACTTCATATATATATATATATATATATATATATATATATATATATATATATATATATATATATATAGTTAATATGGGGGTGTGCATCAAGTGAAAGAGTACACTTTAAAGTTAATCCAAGCTTTCGAAAATCTTTATTATCGTTTTCATCTTCAGGGAGACTACAATAGTTACAAAAAAAGGGAAATTAGTGAGATAACTTTCCCCAATAATTTTAAATAATTTACATCTTTATTTGAGGTTGTTCACTAAGATGTTAAATGGTTTTATGACAATGTACATTAGTAAAAGAGACTAAAAACTAGGGTCACAGACCAATTTACAACTTAATACATAAAATTGACTTTAAAATTTAGAATAAAAATTAAAAGAGGAGGAACTATTTTGTTAGTTTCTTCCCAAGTCACATGTAATTGTGAAAACCGCAACACAATATCTTTGATAATAACTCCAATACCCCCTAAAAGTGTCGAAAATGGCAAAACGTATTTAAAATTTCAAAATTCAAATTTTGATTCAACCATCGAAGATATTGTACGTACATAGAAAAATGAAAGAAATCAATATATATATATATATATATATATATATATATATATATATATATATATATATATATATATTAGGATAAACTATTTTGAGTTTTAAGCAGAATTTTTCAGGTAATTTTTACCAGTATGCAGTAGCTCCATTTAATTTTCTATTTCATTTCAAGAAATGTTTTTAATATTATCATTTTTACAAAAATTCAGGTGGACTTTGATATTTCTTGGTAAAATATAGTTGCGGGGAAAAAAGGTACATTATTAAAAAATTGAATGTACCTTCTTTAAACGGACGAAAGTACAGTTGGTTCAAAATAAGCCTAAAAAAATTACAACATTAACGTCGTATGTTAAAACCATCTATTTCTTGTCAGAAATTTTGGTGTAAACCCTATAAAAAGCGACCAAAACGGTATTTTCTTTTCGGAATTAATGTAAATAATTTTCATACAGCCTTTTGTATACAGATTTTTGGAAGATACCTCATGGATGATGCCTTAATAACATATAATTTTATTACTCCTTAATTTTTGTCGTTTGCTTTTGAACTGAGAAGTTAAAGTTTTAAAAATCAATAGTAAATGGTAAGTTCTTAAATTAGCTTCTTTTAAATCTTTTTGTTCTGAATTTTTTGTCCGAAACCTAATCAGAGACTTCATTTAGACTAAAGTTACGTGTCTATTACAATTATAAGAAAAATTATAAAGTTAAATAAAAAATATTTGAAAATGTAACAAAATACGTTTCAGAATGTACAAAGTAAATTACAATATTTACAATAGTACCTAAAATAAATTAAAAATTTGAAATTTTAATAGGGGTAAGGATAGTAACCGTAATATAAATTCCAGGTTTTATGATGTGAGATCAATAACTTGTTCATTTAATCTTTATTTTGTTAATGTATATTTTAGGGCACAGGTACCTGAAAATTACTTGGAAAGATAACGTTACTTGAATTCTCAGACTACAAAATTTATTAGCTTAATAGATTTCAAGGTAATTGGCAATACAACATTTAAAAGGTTTAAGTAATACTATAAAATGTATTTTCGTATTCAGGTATTTAATACAGAGGAATATAAAAATACGGCGCGTGGGACTTTGAAAAATTAAGGTACCCGTGGGTCCGAACCAACATTATTCTGCTTTAAACCTTTCGAAACATAGCAAAAAACTTTTTCTACAAGTTTTTGGAATCCATACTATATTCCACGCGAAGACTTTTATATACTCCAAATATCGATAACAAAAAATTTAAGACTAAAATTGTAAGACTACCCTTATTTTTCACTTTAGAAAATACTTTTATTACGAAATATTGTTTATACTAGAAACTTTTTTGTAATTATGAAATTTTATTCATTTTGGACAAAAAATTAGATGTAACCGTCTTTTCTAACCATGTATAAAACGTTGATAGCAACCATATAGTACTTGAGACCTATTTTGTGTTGAGTTTGTTGGACAAAAGTGTAAATATTACTTTTTAAAAAATCAAAATTTCAGTAAGAAATAAAAAAAACCTATATGCCGTATTTAAATCTCTCTCTTTGTCAACCTCTGTCCATCCACTCCTGGATGTAGGTTTCTCTCAATTGTTTCCATCTTTCTCTATTCTTCGCCAATCTCATCCACTGTTTGCCCGCCACTGTCCTTATGTCGTCTACCCATCTTTTTTGAGGTCTTCTCGTGCTTCTTGTTGTCTCCCTCGGTCTCCATTCCAGGATTCTTCGTGTCCAACTGTTGTCTTCATATCGGGCTATGTGACCAGCCCATCGCCACTTCATCTTTGCAACCTCCTTCACGATCTCTTTGACTTTCGTTCTGCGACTTATCTCGGTGTTTCTAATCCTGCCTCTTAATGATATTCCAAGTATGTTTCTTTCCATCGCTCTTTGGACTGTTTCTAATTTTTTAGCGCACTTTTTGGTGAGGGACATGGTCTCTAATCCATAAGTACACACCGGTAATATGCATGTGTCGTATACTTTTCTTTTTAGATTTATGGGAATTGAATTATTTTTCAGGATGTATGCAAGTTTACCGAAAGCGGCCCATGTCAGCTGTGTTCTTCTTTTTATTTCAGCAACCTGGTTTGATTTCCCTAGTCTGATGTCATGACCCAAATATACATAGTGTTCGACGTTTTCTATCCTCTGGTTCTGTATTGTTATGTTTGCCTGTTCGTGGCTCATTATTTTTGTTTTGTTGTAGTTCATTTTAAGACCTACAGATCGTTCATTCTTGGAGATTACTTGCTATTAAGATTATGTCATTAGCAAATCTGATATGGTCCAAGTATATTCCGTCGATATTTATACCTTTGATGTCCCATTTAAGTTCCTTAAAAATGTCCTCTAGGACTAGGGTGAACAGTTTTGGCGAGATAGTGTCCCCTTGTCTCACTCCCCTTTGTAGTTTAATGGGGTTCGTTTTCGTCTTGTCGTCTATTTTTATTTGAATGGTTGCATTTTCGTATATGTTCTTTATGATGTTTATGTATCTTGAATCGATTCTTGCGTTTTCTAAGGATTGTAATACTGCCCATATTTCGACGGAGTCGAATGCCTTCTGGAAATCTACAAAAGCCATATGAAGCGGTACGTTATATTCGGTGCACTTCTCAATTAGTATTCTTATGGTGTGTAGGTGATCTGTGGTGCTAAAGTGTTTTCGGAATTCAGCTTGTTCGACAGATTGGTAAAAATCGAGTTTGTTTGTTATGCGGTTGATTATGATTTTGATTAACAACTTGTAGGTGTGTGATAGTAGGGATATTGGTCGGTAGTTTTCAATATTTATATTGTCCCCCTTTTTGAATATTAAGATTACTTTGGAGTTATACCAATCCTGTGGAATTTTTCCCTCTTCAATTATTTTATTAAATAGAATCTTCAATATTTGTTCTATTTTTCTGCCGCCAATTTTCAGCATCTCTACTGTAATTTTGTCTTCTACTGCACATTTACTGTTCTTTAATTTATTTAGTGCTATTCTTATCTCTGAGTTTGTTACTTCTGGAATTTCCTCCGAGTTTATGTTGAGTATGGTTCTTTTTGTTCGTTGTTGCTCTTGTTGTGCGTGTGGCGAGTATAGCTTGGTGTAGAATTCTTCTAATGCTCTGCTTATTTCCTTTTCGTCCTGGACGGTCACGTTTTTCGCGTTTTTAATTTTTATTATTCTTGTTTTGCCTCTTGAGTTTTTTGTTTTTAGTACTTTCATGTTGCAGTTCTCACTTATTGTGTCTTTTATTAGTTTATTGGTGTAATTTCTATTGTCTTTTCTAATTTCCTTTTTCACTTCCTTGTTTAGAGTTTTGAAACTGTCTGTTGTTCGATCTGTCCTTTCTCGTCTTTCTTTGAGAAGTCTCAAGGTATTTGGTTGTAGTTTGGAGGTCTTTGTTCTATTTGTTTTTGAGCAGACTGTGTTTATGGTTTAAATAAGTGTTATATATGTATTCTCCTTTCAGGCAGAGGCCAGAAAGGAATATATACAAACAGTTTATTTCCTGCGGATACCACTCTGGTCCTCTCTCCATACGCGTCTCAACCACGTTATGATCTCGTCAGTGGAACTGTATCGGACCGAGGGCAACATTCGCAGGAAATAACTGATATATGAATTACAAATTTCAAAGTATGTCGGTGGGACATTGTAAACCTGCCACCTAGCGACCTCGATATCAGACTGAAAAGTCGAGGTCGGTAGTGGCAGGTTTGCAATATCCTACCGATATACTTTGGAATTTATATTTCATATATCAGTTATTTCCTGCGAATGTTGCTCTCTGTCCGATACAGCTCCACTGACGAGACCATAAGGTAGTCGAAACGTGTATGGAGAGAGGACCAGGGTGGTATTTGCAGGATATAAACTGTTTGCATATATTCTTCCCTTTTCTCTGCTTAAGAGAAGAATACATACATAACCAGTGTTGTCAAATGTACCACAGAAAAATATTTGCAAGATTTATATTTATTCCTGACAATTCCTGACAAAATGCGTGTGATAAGAAAGAGCTGATATTGCTCAATTAAATTGAATATTAGAAAAAAACCCATGATAATAAGATTGTCCATCCCTTAAATTTTAGACTGCAAAACCATAAAACAAAGAAAGAAATAACTACATGTGAGAAACAAGAAGAGATAGTAGAGAGATTTAATTTTAGAGATGGGGCTTCTTATCGATTTTCACACACTTGTCGTCAATTGTATGTACATTTTGCTTTAATATTTTATCTATTTCTGGCAAATCCCTGGCATGATAGTATTCCTGGCAAAATTACTGACACAGCTAGTTATTCCTGGCAAATGCCAGGAATTACTGGCAAATTGACAGCCCTGTATATAACCACTACTGTAAATATTACGTTATATTAATCAGTTTCAGAAATAGTATGGCCTTTGAAAATAAAAACAAAAAAATAGTAAATATTTTTGCTGCACATCGTATTTTGCTTTCGAGGAATCATTAAAATTTAATCTAACTATAATTTTTATTTGTTCAGGTCTTAATCGTAATTGGTATAAAAAACAGGAAAATAAAAACTATATTTCCATAAACCATCTTCACCCGAGTCTTTATTTCCTTTCATTTTCCTTCTTTCTTCCGATCCTTAATTAATAACTCTTATTTTCTGATTCATTTCTTTTGTTCTCTGTATACTGTGATTTCGTATACTCCTGTGTAGTTCAGCATAGAAGTCCTCTACTAACCTAAATATTTCATCCCTATTTATGCGGACAATTCCTTATTTCTTCTTTAATTTATTTATTAGCTTTTTACCGTTGGCTAATTTTTTTATAAGCACTTGAAGACGTTTATTTTATGTTACATTTCTATGGCTTTGTATCTTCTAATGTCCTTTCTAATAGCTTAAAATATGTTTTTATTTAGGTTTTTCAGTTCTTGTAATTACGTGTCTTTGTTACTTCTCACATTTCTCCTTTCTTCCATTGGTGTGTGAGTTAGGCGACTAATTTTTTCATCCTTTGGTTTTCCTATACGGTTTATTTTTTCACTTTCTGCAATAGCCTTGATATGACATAATTTACAGAGCTTATGTCATCGATTCACGCCTGTTTGTGTTGCAGGATAGCGCTAATATGCTCTTGGAACTTATCAGCACTTCTAGGATTTATCCAAGAAATTTTAGATTTTTTCTTCATTACTCCGGATCTCTCCCTTAAGAAATATATTTTCACTACCGCTCTCGCCATTCTATGGTCGTTACCTGTTGTGAATTTAACGCTGACCCGAGACTATATAGAAAAATAAAATTATTAAAAGTTTTTGTGTTCGGGAGAAAAATTTTCTGATGACCCTCGTAATATCACAATTCTGCAATCATCTGACAAACTACCTAAACAATTTTCTTTCTACTTAAAAAGGTGTGTAATTTAAAATATTAAAATTCCAATGGGTATACTTTAATTTAATTTGTTTTTAGAATTTTATATATACCGGAGTTGTTCTGTCAGGATATCGGAATCCGCTTTGTATGTATACAAAATGACTTTGTAATAAATTTTAACTGGTATAATAACACAGCACTTTTACTATGACGCGTTGGTCTTAATAAACAATACTTTTTGTGCTGATTAAGATGACGGACAACTTATAGTCGGATGATTAGTACATTTCTATCCTAATTCTCTAATCGAAAAAGTGTATCTTCGGTTTACCTGATTTAGGTAGCTTATTTTTAATTACAATGTAATAAAAAAATTTCAAATGTCAGTATCTCAGGAATAACTAAACTTTAATATACAGAGTTTAAGACTGGATATAAAAACTATTGTCACAAATTTCGACAGCAGATAAGTACTATAGTTTCTATGAATATTGGATATCTAAAGGTGCATATTAATATGGGGAGCCACGCACGCGAATTTTGCCGACCTCGATTGATGTAGAGCGCACCACCCGAATTTTTCATGAAACCCTTGTGCTTTCGGCGGCCGGCATACAAGGAGATAATAAAAGCGTATGGGGTACAACAAGTCAATTTCATCATATTTCTCGTGTCGTCGGCTCGCTGCATATAAATTTTTTCAAAATATTGTGCCATAAAGCCGTCTTACTAGACAAAAAAAATTCTTTGACTTCGCACCAAAAACCAACAGAAAATGGATCACTGCGAATCTCGGTCTTGTTGCTCGCGAACAACAGAAATATGCTGAAATCGACTTGACGCCGACCGCCGAAGGCGGCAAAATTCAAAGGAGGATAGCGGCAGGTTCATCACAGACGCGGTTCGCCATATTTATAAGCATCTTAAGAAATCATTATCCGGCTGCCATTTTTTTGTTTTTCAACCGATTATAATGAAACTTTGTATGAGTTACAGGCTACCAAAATGACAGTTTTTGAGGTAGCTATCAATTTATTGCCATTTCCGGAAGTGAATCAAAACTTTGATTTTTAAATAGGACACCTTGTGTATTCTAATTTTTTTAAAATGAAGGCATTATTTTACTTGGCTGGTAATATTTTCTAAACGGTTTCATCAAATTTGAATTTTCATTTTGCAAATTTGAATTTTTAGTCGAGAGTACGGTGGTTTACCTAAAACCATACCAAAAGTGATTAATAAATAATTAGGGAAAAATTCGCTTTATTCGTCATTATTTTATTTTAGAAGAGAGACCAAAGACATCATTTTTTTTCTAAAAAAATCAAAACTGTTAAATGGTATCACTCTACCTTCTTAGCATAGCCAAATGTACTTTTTGATAATAAAGCTAACAATGTATCACTTTTATGAAAAAAAAATAGGCGTTATAAATCGATCAAATTTAATAAAAAAATGTAACAATCATATTCACCAAAACTTAGATCCGATCTAGTTGACCATGGAATCAGTATTGCTACATTCGGATGTAACTAATTCGGTATATTTCGATAAGTACTTCGGGGGTTCCCAATATTAAAATAAATGTTTCTTTAAGCTGCCCACAGTGAGCAGAGTCATCTATGGGCAGAGCCAATGACATTATCGTTACGTTAGGCAACCTTAAAAACAGGTTTGTATTATGAGTAGGCTACTTCTTAAATTAATTTTCATTTGATATTTCAGTCCACACATCGAGAAAATTCGGTAAAACATCGAAAGATCGGATAATTAAAGAGAAAATCGATAGATCTACAGAAGAGTCGATAGAGTTAGAATATCGAAATCCTTGTCATCCCCAAAGTCCGTGATTGTTAAATGCAAAGATATTAAAAAAACATCGAGAGAACTTTTCAATTACATATAAATATATTAATCTTAGAGCTAGATCTTATTATAAGTTAATGTAACAGAAATCGTCAATTTAGAATTTTTACTTCTCGTAAAAACTCGATACCAAACTCGATTTTATTCAGGCTTGAAGAACAACATAATTACGGCAAGGGAAGTTAAATTTAATACCGAATTTCGAGATACTAATTGGGAGTATTAGCAGTAAGATTACTTAAATAAGGTAAAATAAGTGCAAATAATTACTAATAAGTAATAGAAGATAAGTAAAGCAGAATAATTAGCGTTAATTAAAATAATAATAATTAGGTAAAGTTAAATAAAATTAATAAGTCAATTTTAAGCGTAAATCATTATTTTGGCTATAACTCAACGAATACTTAGCGAGTAATTGATAATTAGGATTTTCCCTTCATACTTAAAATAATTTTTACTCTCTAAAGTATAGCATATTCCCAAGACCCGTAGCATAAAAATTTTCTAATTATTTTAAAGTTAAAAACGAGATTCCGAAATTTAAAATCACGGCTCATCCCGTTACCTCGGGTGAGAACAAACAAGTGAAGTGGCCAGAGAGTCCATGTTGGTCGGGAAGTTTTGGAGATACTTCACTAAAACCCCTTGCGTTGAGGTTTAATAACAGAAACTTTCTTGATTGTTACATTGAAATCTCGAAACCACAACAAAACCAAGGAATAACTCAGAAATAGTTTTAATTAGTTTCGACCAAGTTCTCCCGAACTATCCAAATTTATCTAGGGTAAAACATAACCTTGGTGAAGCGCATTTCTACAGGACACATTACAAACAGACAAGAAATAGATTCACATTATGACCTGACTAATCGGCATTCTCTAACACACTTTTCTATTATAGATTCTTCACTGGAAGAAGAAGACTGGAATAGGCGGTCTCATCGGCAAAAATACTTTGACACCTTCATCTTCTAGACAATAAGTTGATGAACTAAAAGTTTTATATAATAGTTCATTATTAATTGCAAAAGAGGGAAAACCAGACAGAATTGGTGAATCTTGCCGGCAGTGAGAGACTTATTAAAAACTGTTTTTCGTCCAGTGGTTACTGTAAAATAGGCAAAAAAAACATGAAAAAATCACGTTTTTTGTTATTATTAATAACTTTCCACAAGTTTGTTGAAATCGTCAATGAACCACTCCAAGAGTTCGACAGTTTTTGCTCAATTTCAGTTGTTTATCTTGCCATGGTGAAAAGTTAACATCTTTGATATTATTCGATGTATTTGTATAATTGGCTAAACCTAAAACCTGATCATTCGTTTATACATCCGGTTTTTTTACTGATGTAAAAACGTTTGCATATTTGCGGTTCTTAAAAAAATGCATGACTTAGAACAAAAGTTACTAAAATTTTAATTCCCTTTAAATTTTAAAGTTTTGTATTCAACTAGCTTGGAAAGATGAAATGTAAAACGGGCACTGAAAATTTTTGATTATAGTGCGATTGAGGACTAACAAAGATATCCCTTATCATCGAAATGTGACTAACAGGACATACCTGAAGATTGTTCTAATGATATCGAGGGAATACTAAAAAATACTTTTACTGAAGAACATGTATTAAACTGTGCGATCGGCCGTATATTTTTCTTAATGCGATTTTGCGTTGGTTTTCAAGTATTTTTTTTTCACTATTACCTTTACGATGACTTTCTTTAATATTTTTGGAGCTTTGGTGTAACGTCAACTCTGGTTAACGATTTTCCAGTTATCGTTACTTTCAGCCGCCACTGTTCACGCCTATCGTACATATGAATATAGATCTACGTTTTTTTAATTTTATTACGAAGTAATACGTCCTGTTTTTTCTTAATTTTAGAACTTGTTTAACCACCAGATTTTCATTACGATGTTTCCATTTTCTCAAGTATTTATGTAAGTAAGTCTCATCCATGGATCCAATTTAATTTATTTTTCCCTTTTTACTTTTCCTTATTTTATAGCTTTTATGTCCCTGAATTCAGTTTCATTACCGCATTGTTAAGTCTGGGATTTTTTTTCTCTCCACTGTCATGTTTGGGATTATTTGTCAATTCCGGGATTTTCATAACTTTATAAATAGAAATTCTTACTATTAATCACATTGTATCAAATTCAGATATTCTCCACTTAGTCAGGTTCACTTAAATGCGGACTCGTACTTCCAAAGCTCCAAGAAATCCAGGAAAATACAATGGATTTCAGTAGTGTGCAAGAATAGAGCCGTCTCTTAGCCATCGTATACAGATGTCGCTGCGTTACTTATGCCGATGAATTCACACTACTAAGACTAATTAATCAATCAGTGAATTATTAAATTTGGACGCGAGTACGGAAAGTCTACTCATATAAGCTCAACTAGATTTAATATATGATTCCTGAATTATTTAATTTCCCCGTGAATGTAAGTAATTCAACGTGTCACTAACTCTCGCCGTGTTTCCAACAGTATTAAATTTTCAAATAAGAATTTTAAACTCGCCACGATCTTTAAGGTCTGTAGTTTTACGCCGTCGAAACAATGCACTGTGCGAACCCCGATTTTTCATAATAAAGGAACAATCTCGGGGTCACCGAGAGCTGAGCTCAGTCGGAAAAAGGACAAGTTGACTCTATAAGAGAGCAACCCGTAATGTCCCTAATTTTGCAGTTTTCTAGTTTTTCTTTTATAGTGAAGATGGCACAGGAAAAATTTTTTAGTATCTAATTACACGTAAATGTCCGAGTACCTAAACCTTTGAAAATCCTTAAGTTTTTCTACGTTTAATATTAAGTATCATACTATATAATTTATTTTAATAAACACCTTAACATATTTATCTAAAAAAAAACAGCAAAAACATGTTAGATTAAGTGGTGTTTTTCAAATTGTTTCAAATATTTAAATAACGACCATCCAAAGTTCATAAGTAATTTTAAAAGTAAAAAAATAATTAAATGTAACAAAAAGTAGATAACAACGTGTTGTATAATGGTCGCCGGATGATTAGGTCACAAATCGTATTCTAATTGTTTGCACGACCCGCAGGGAAGTGTCATAATCCTATCAGTGAGAAAATATATATAAAGCACAAATTTCATGTAACATTTTTGCATTTGCAACGATTGTTAATATTCCCAATTAATTTTTATACATCTTTGCCTTATAATTTTATTACCAATATTATTTTTGTTTTCAGCAGCTTCTAAACCACCCGTTTTCCTACTAACTCTAACCTTTCCCAATATTCTTATTTGGCAGAGATTGTTCCGTCATCACGTGATCTCTGTTGGACAATAACATTTTTCATTGATACGTCTAGTTCAGTTCGGGCAAAGATTATTATGGTTCAGGTTAGTTTCAGCTTTAATTAGTTCAGTTTTCTGAAGTAACTGAAACCAAGTTAAACCTGAACTAACCAAAAATTTATTTTATACTTGTTTTTAGATTGAAAACGTGTTGACTGAGATGGACAAATTTTATAAAATAGAATTTTATTACATGAAAATATTTTACATCTGGCAATGTCGCAACGAATATTTAGCTATTTAAGTAGTAAAAGTGTCAACAAAGCTTACAAATTTTTTTTTCGCTTTTTGTCAGAAGTTCTTCTTAACTTGTTTGCTAAAATTTGTACAGAAATAGTTGAAACGTATTACATACAATTTATTTTAAATAGTAAGGTCCATAACAATTGCAAGAATTCAAAGTTTTTTCTAGAAATAAAAATGATCTGCAAGTGAAGTTTTTTGGTTTTCTTGAAAATAAAGGAAAAACTGTGGGAAAAGGCTAGAATCGTATTCTACAACCTCGAAATAGGTTTTAAAGTAAAAGAATTAAAAAAAAGAACGTTTTTCTAATTTTCACTTAACTGAAATAATTCCGTTAACAAAAGTATTTGACCAAATTATTTACTACATCTTCTAAAATACATCGGTTTCCTAATTTAAAAGAACTTGCAAAACTTATGGAATAATAGTGTGGCTTTAAGTTTCAATACAAAATTAGAACTTCATGCACATTACTCACCGGTTTTATTTTTCTTTCTCATGAGCATGTCTTGCATCACATACTTGGATCCCACAGCATTATACAAAATTTCATACTTTGCCTCGGCTAGAATTAATTTAAGTGGCTTTTTTGACTTTAATATAGCCACTGCGGTAGCACAAATTATTACTAAACATCCTATAGCAACTATCATCTTCAATCTTCACAAAAATAAGTAGTTTTATCCGTAATTCCTGCAAATTTTGTTTTAATTTTAGACGCTTTTAACGATGGTTACGTTTTCTATACAAAAATTTTTTTTGTTTATTTTATTTGCATAGATTATTTTGTTATGTATTTGTAACATTGTCTGAAGACTAAAACTAAGATTATAAATTTACTTTATGCAGAACGTACTTTCTTATTCTTTGAAGCTTTCTCTTTAAGATACGTATGCGCGAGTCTTTAGCGGGTGTTTTAATTTTCTAGGAAGGAGTAGTTTGAACGATATAACTTATTAACGCAAAGACTACGTCTAAAGTTGCATCATAAAATTTTGATTTTTAATTTTTATCGTATTATAAAACTAATGAACCGAAAAAAACCTGGTCGTCCGAGATCGCTTCAAATTTTAATTCATTTTATCATAAATTCATAAAATAACTCTTCCTATAACTAATTTTGACTTTTCGGAAAGTACCCATTTCAATATCTTCATCATCTCTTATTAAAAAATTGTTTATATTATACAAAATAAAAAAGAAACTGATATAAGAACTGTAAAAAATAAACTAATTTTTGTTCAGTGTTTGTTCTACTATAACTGATAGGAGCGGGATATTTTGATGAAATTTTCAGTTTTTTGTAAAGTGTACTGGCGAGGGGCTCTGATAAAAATAATTCTACGGTCTGTTTAAGCAAGAAGGCAAAAATTTGAACAAAATATATTGATGGATGGCAACGTTTATGGCGTTTCTGTGTGTGTGTGCCTTTATGAACTATCACATTTATCATCCTATCTCAACGAAATTTCTTCTCCTTTTCACTTTCTTTTAAACTACTTTCACGTATTTTGTGTATCATTTTTATTAGACCTACGCCTTTTACAGACTAATTAAAACTAAAACGAATAAAATAAATTAGTTAAAAAAAAAACTTAAACCAACTTGAATGTTTCGGGGCTCTGAGGCCCGATTCTATAAGCATTTTTTGACATTCCCTTTCCTTATTTCTTTTAGGACAGTGACATATTTATGTGTTACTACAGACTGAAGAAAGATGGAAGATCCTTATTATGACATTCTCTTTCCCTTTACATTTATAGAATCGCAGCCCTGGTGGTTTACAAAAGGATGAAAGTGCTGAAGCTGGGAGATTCGGTGGGAGCACGGAATCCAGAGTTCTAACCTCTTGAACAGTACATAATGGTTTATCCAACGGAAATTTATGCTATTCTGCAATGTATCCTTTCTGTGAGGACATAAACCTAAATAAGACCATTAAAGCAGGCCCAGAACCATATGGACCCTAACTAATGATACCTGTTCCAGTTACTGTTTGTAATAGAGAATTGAAACCGTTGCTTGAAAGCAACTTTATTGTCTGCTGGAAGGAAGACCCTGGTCATGGTAGGATCTAATAGGCCCAGCTAAGTCTAAGCATTGAACATCGAGTAGCAACACTCTTTCCAATCATTCATTCATTCAAATTAATCACCGTTTCATATTGAAATTACATTAATCATTATTTACTGAGCACCTTACATACCTGCAAATTACACAAAGACACTTTTAACTAAGACAAAAGAAATGGAAAATAAATTGTGAACCGTGTAAATATAACAATAATAATGATAAGGTTCGAATCACTTTTAGTACAGAGACTCACTAGGTTGAACATGCCTTTATCTTTGCGTCAGCTAATAAGCTGAGCTAAGCAATAGCCCGATTTGAAACGGTTTTAAGATATTTTGATGGTACAAGGGACACTACACAATTTTCTCCGTATAAAATATATGGTTTACAATCTAATTACTTCTTTTTATAAAATTTCATTATCGATATTTTAATGACTGTAAGTATTATCTGTAATATCTGCTAAATATAAAATTTATATCGTTTTTTGCTTTACGGCACACAGGTGACTAATCGAGAACAAATTTCAAATACTATAAATAAGAAATACGTCTGGCACGACCGTATGCATAGACAATGTTTTAAGTAACATTATTAATTTCCATATTTTATATCTTCATTGTTTTTAAATGGGTATATATAAATCCTTTATTTAGTCATAGACTAATATAATTACACACACATCTTAACAACTAAATACATATTTTAAAATTAGAAGCAACAATCAAACATCGTCAAGCTTTGCAGAACAATGACATACTAAACTAAACTGACACAAATCTAAAAAAACAAAGTAAATTCATGTCCCTCAAGGAGAGATCCTATTAAAAAAATGCTGCTTCAGACACCGCTTAACATGTATATATCTATTACAATTAATATGATTTTGTAAATATGTAAGAGAACTACCCGATCTGATTTAAAAAAAAAGAACAATGTTTGATAGTGAAAGAAGTCCTCCACCGACAACCATTGCATTTCTCTTAACATGCAGTTAATTGATGTTCTTCTTGTACCTGAGAGTATAACTCCCATGGCTCTATTTTGCAATTTTTGAAATCTTGCCTTTTCATTTTGATTAAGAAGGAACAAAATTGTGGAGCAATAAACAAAGTGCGTCAATACCAGAGTGTTAAACAGGATTGTTTTAGGCCACCTTGTCAGTCCTTGAGAGGTCTAGAAAAATTATTATGTATAATATTCAAGAAAGTAATTATGAGTAAATAGGAGAACGTGTTATTCATGAGAAATATCATGTGTAGACTCTGTTGGAGAAATTGGAGTTTTTACAGTTGTTTATCGAAGTGAGAATTCCAAACCCAGACCAACAAGGATTGTGTTCTCTGAGGGCTTAATGTCTCAAGGATATCTTAAAAGTGAATATATTAGCATTAGCCCTGACCTTACTTATCTCCAATGTCAACAAAGGAAGGCCCTCTATGAGCAGCTCAATGAAAGAAAAGATAATGGTGAAACAGGATTAATTATTAAATATAAACATATCATCTCATAGTGAACTGAGAGCAGAATCAGCATAATGGGTCAATTAATGACCTAAAAAACTATTAAAATGAGAAAAAAAACACTTCACTAGTACCTTCAACACGATAGAGGTATTAGTACCAGACTGAATGATCGGAGTGCGGTTGTGAATATGTTTACATATGTTATAGTATTCGTGGAAACTTGGCTTGATTCCGATTATTATGACACTGAATTGGGCTTTATGGATTTTGATGTTTACCGAAGTGAGAGGAGTTATACTTCTACTTTAAAATCAAGAGAAGCGGGCACATTGATTGTAGTAAGAGTCTAAAATCTGTAATAATACAAGTAGGTCCTACACATATCGAACATTTTAAAAGGTTTGTACTTGAATCATTGTATATTTCTCCTCAATCTGGTCATGTATGTATGAAAACCATTGTAGAATTCTTTTGGAGTTGGCTGATAACTATCCAACTTATGAGTTTGTGATCTCTGGTGACTTTAATCTTCCAGACAGCTTATGGGACGATTCGATAATTATTTAGATTAAGTGAAATATAGGAAAACAACGTAATTTTTTTTTTTGAACAAATTTGGACACTCACCCCCTATTTCGAAATCGTAGAACATGATTCTGACCTCGGTTTTCCATAGGTTTTCTTCAATTTTGCGGAAAACGGACAATCACTTTTTCACTTTCAGTTCAAGTTTTTGCATTGTCTTTAAAATTCCACACTAATAGAAGCTTCTCTTTTATATAAAAATTCATATATTTACACTTTTTTTTTTTCAGAAAAATCAAATAAATGATCAAAAAACAAATCAAAATGGCCTGCGTGACTTGTTCCGAAATGCGAATAATTTGCGGCGTTGTCAGATTGTAAATACAATTTCTGTCAAATTTACATATATTCATTTATTTCTATTAGAACTGGAAAGAAAAGGACCCGAAAAACATTTTTCCCTTCCCTTTGATGTCTCGTATCCACGTGGTCTCTGCTAGATAATAACATGCTTTAATTAATGAATTTAAGTCAGTTTGTGTTTGTTCAGGTGAGTTTTAGTTTTCCAAACTAACTAAAACCAAGCTAAATCTGAACTAGCCAAAAATGTTGGGTGGTTAAGATTAATTTTACCCTTTTTTATACATTCCAAAAACTAAACTATGTTCTTGATTGAGATGGACAAATTTTATAGTTTATACCACGAAAGTATTTTACATCCGGCAACGAATATTTGTCGTTTTCGCGAGTCTGTTGAAGTTTGGTGAAGAAGTGACGCTTGGTGTTGAGTTTTTCGGGAAAGAAAGGAAAAATAGTGAAAAACTAAGACCAGAATCGTGTTTTATGGCCCCGAAATAAGAGGTATATATAGGAATTTTTTCCAGAAAAAAAAAAATGTTTCCTAGAGTTCACTTAATTTAAATAATTACTGATGATTCTTTTAATAGTCTTAGTGTATGGTACTCTATTCTTTGTGCAAATTATGATTGCTTGAATTTGTTACATGTATCAGTATGAGTGTCTCTGCTGCTGACATGCTGCAGATGCTTTATATATATTTTTTTCTTTCTTTGAGACATGTTAGTTGTATCGTTTACATTACTGCGTCGATCTTTCTAATCTTTATGTTATTTTGGTTATTTATTGTAAACCATTGTAAAATTATAAAATAGATTTTCGGTTGAAATAAAATAAATAAATTTTAATTCTAAATGATTAAAGATAAGACTAGGTTTTTTAATGAAAATTCAGTGTTTAAAATTATGCACCAATTTCTGGTTCTGTAAATATGGGTAATGAAATTTAATAATTTTATACAGCAATTGTGTTGTTAAAGTCTCTTAAAACTAAACAAAATCAATATTTAGAGTAAAAAACCATTTTAGATGAGATGCGCCCCTTCTGTGGAGATAAAAAGTTTCCCAAAAAGGGCATTCTATATTTACTCTTCAGAAATTTCTTTTCAAATTGTAATATCCAAATAAAAAGTTTAACCTCTCAAAAAAAAATTATTAACACGTACCTGTGTAAACCTACAGGGTAAGTGTAGGGCCACAGCCATCTCCAGACTTGAGAAGACTATGGTACAGCCCTTATATGGAACACTGCTTATTTAATAAAAAATGGCCCTGACCCATCAATATTACTTTTTTTGAAATGCTTTTTTTTTAGAGAAGAAAATATTATATAGAATGAAACACATTGTATATTATATTATTTTTAGATTTAACAATAAATTTTAGACATTTTTAGTTTTTATAACAAAATAGGCAAACAACAAAAAAGATGTTGAAAATATTTTCCTGTAGTAGATCAATTGGTCTAAAAATTCCTTTGTATAATTTGAGAAATTTCTCATATTACTCTTAGAGTGGAATAATGTGGCCCCAAAAAGTTCAGCAGGTTAAGATCAGGTTATTTGGGTAACCACTCTATTGCCCCTCATCTATCTATTTATGGCCCTGGAAAAATTGTCCTGTGAAAATCATAAAGTTAAGCTTGGCAAATCAGGATGATTATCACCTGAAAATAGAGTTACTAGAGCTGGTACCATATCTTTTTGAAGAAAATATTGATATCTATTTCTCGTGAGACTTTTATCAAAGAAATATGGTTCTATTACCCTATTTTCAACAATGCCGGTTCCGACATTAACTTTTTCATTATATTAGTTGTGATTTTCTTTGAAAATTTAAAATTATAAACACCTTGGACATGTCTAGAATTTCAAAATATATGATGTGTTTCATTAAACCAATTGATACATGTAGCATTAAAAAAATGCATTTCAAGCTAATAAAATCGACGTGGTCAAGCGCTTTTTCATTAAATAAGCAGTGTCACATATAGAAGTCACATTCGTTCACAACTCTGTATGTAGTTTTTTGATTATTGGCAATATTTTAATAAAGTTATGGGGTAGCCCTGCTTCTCCTTAGGGGTAAAAATGTGTCCTCACCTGATGTTTCAGTAGGTATTTGTAAAAACCTTACAAATTTTCAGTCATCAACCTCTACTTGATAGATGAATAATAAGAGATGCTATCAAGAGGAGCACGAACTTTCATCAAAAATGTTCTCATAATCCGTGAGGCCTTTGCCATTTTTATTAACATAGTTTATTTCCAAGAAACTTTCTGCAGTAGATGCAGGGTTCATTTTCACCCCTAGGAGACATCAAATTTGAGCTTGATATTGATTAGGTGTTCTTAATCTTACAAATTTTCAAAGTCGGGCAAATGAAGATGCTGAAAATTTTTAATGATCTTAAAATATTATAAATAAAATATCACATGACATTTTATGACTTCTTCATATAAATACTAATGAGATTAACCTTCTTGCTCGTTTCCTTCATCAAATACAATTTTCTGAATAATAACTACTATCACAATATTTAACAAATGTTAAACAAAACTATAAAACTGCATTAAAATAATATGAAAGACCAGCTAACCACAATAAGAACTTTAAATTTAAATCATGCCAAACGTTCAATTTCTCAACATTTCCTTCTAGTCTATTCTTAAAAGTTGTGCTCTGATTCTTACGTTTATTCCAAAGTTACGAAATATTTTAAACAAAACAAAGCTTTATACCAAATTTTGAACTCGCAGGTTAGGCCATATTAACCAAAACAGCTACATTTTTTTGTGTTATCAGTGACTTGAAGAGATAATATTCGAAAGAATATGCCTATATTATCAGTTGTTTTTTTTATTTAACATAATTTATAGGAGTATCTTAATGATCTAGTTTCTAAAATAACGTCAAAGATGGATAATAATAATAATTATTTTTCATAAAAATACCGTAAGAATCTTTGAAACCACAATACAAATTTGTCGACATTAGTAATTCCAGGTTACAAGATTCTATTGTAGTAAACCGTAGTTGATCTAAACCAATTTTTTTGTCTTCCAAGAAATCAAAAAATTATAGTTCTAATTTCAATTGAGGTTTAGAGATGGCGCACAGAAATGAAATTTAAATCAAAGGCGGGAAAGTAAACAAAATATCACATTTATTAAAACTTTTTCCTGCAAATACTAATGAAAGAAACCTTCCTGTTGGCTTCGTTCATCAAATACAATCTTTTGAATAATAACACTACCGCAATATTTAACAAAGGGTAAACAAAACCATAAAATCGCATTAAAATAATATGAAAGACCAGCTAACCATAATAATAACTTTAAATCCAATCTATGTAAATAAATTAGATAATAAATAATTAATATAAATATCGCTGAAAGGACTTCTAGGGGTCCTCGCACTAAGTACCACGGCCTCATGCCTATTGAGGATCTAAAAACAATTTTTTCGGTGTAGGTGATAATACCATAACCAAATCCGAAAAGGAGACTGCTGATAGTTATGACGTCATTGGTTAGTTTACCAGAAAGCACTGAAAAATAAAATAAAATTTAAAACATATATTCACACTAACAAAATAAAAAACTGAATCAGTTTTAAAATGTAGTAAGCTACGAAACTACAATCACTGAATAAAAAAGTAAATAAATTGATGGAAAATAAAATAAAAAGTTTGTTTGGTTGTTGTTTCTGATCGATGAGGAGCGACTATTTGAATGTTTAATAGACAAACATATTTCGATTTCAAGCAGATAAAGGAATTCATATTCTTTCCTTTTTCTGCGCTTGAAAGGAGAATACATATATGCAACTATTTAAACACAGCAGATTTATTTTATTTTTTACTGAAGTTTTGATTTTTAGAGGGATAGCATGTTCCTTATAACACGCGCGAAGCATTACATGATGCCTCCAACAGTAATGTATGCTTGAAGCTGTTATCACTTGAAGTAAGTTAAGACTTTTACTATTTGATGAAAAAAGAATTCCCTCGTTTAATCTTTAACTTCAATCACTTCGATAATTGACACTTAGTGAAAAGAATACGACTATTAATTACATATGGAAAATAACCAAGAAGTTAGGCAACCAGAAATTTGTAGAAGTCAGTCTATAGACCCATTTTATGTAATATATATCTAAAATAAGTGATTGAAGACGTTTGTTTTGTATACTAAGAAGAAACTTTATTACTCTACTGGACTACATTGACATTAAAAATACTTACTCCACAAACTGGTTCCAGATACCACCAAACCAAATCCGAAAACCATCCTAAGCTTCGCATGGTTCAGCTTCAAAACTAATGGTAAACTGACCAAGAAAAAACACCAAGCAAACGCAATATAAGTCAACAGAAAAGTAGCATTCTCCGTACTGAAAATCAAATTCTGTTTCCAGGATTTCTGCATTGCCATGAATGGTGCCAAAGTTATGTACAGGGTCGAAACTAGGTTCGTAATGGTCTTCGTCATCACGGACGGGTAAAAATACAAGTTTTTGAGGGAGTGGTATAGCGGGCGAAAAAGATTGTCGTTTAAAAAGTCTTTAAGCATCCGTAACCGACGAGCCCATATGTATTTTCTGTACGGGGCGCAATGAAAGCAATGCCCAGCTTTATTAAGGTTTTTCAGTTCATCCAGAACAGAAATTCTGTTCTTTTCTTCCTTAAAATTATGTATGTACTCTATTTTATCGATAGGATCAGGTCTATTTTCGTTTGTAACTTCGTTAATGCTAAAAATCTCTTTGACGCTGTCTTTGCGTATTTGATCTTGTACTTTGAGCACTTCGAGTTTGTCACTTATTCTGCTTAGTCTTTTTGGATTGATGAAGTTTATATCTTCGTCTTCGTCTTCGTTTTCCTCTGGTATACCTACAAAAAGAGATACAAATTTGTTTAAAGGTACTGGTAATTCATTTAAATTTTTGTAATGTATGCTCTTTAATCAATAGCTTTTTAGTCCCCAAAAACATCAAAGAGGATACTGAGAAGCAAAAAAGGAGTTACACTGTGTGATTAATTCAGGAGCAATGTTATAAGAGAATAGCTACATAGAATGTAGTTAGATGGGTGAAATCTAGGAGCAGGTACTAGGTCCAGATAAAATTGTAAAATGACTAAGAACCAGAAGCCACTAAACTGAACGTCTAAAGGTTGACTGTCTAAAAGATGGGTAGAGATTTCTACCTCCATTTCTCAAGATGCTAGCTAGCGCTAATAACAGGATTCTAGAATAAGAAAAGTTCTAGAATAAGAAAAAGAAGAGAGAAGTGAGTCAGTGTTAAACTATTTATGTCTCGGCCTCACCGGAAAAAGTTATGGAGGAGAAAATTCGTGTAAATAGATACGTGCCTCTGTTGGTTCCTTCTAGAACTTACTGACACAGTGTTTCAGTGCCTAGAGCTTGCTGTAACCGAATTGATATTTTGTTACTGTAAGGATCTGAAACTTTTAAAAGAAAATGATTTACTGATCCTAAAACCATCCAAAAAGCAGATAAAGCATTATATGTGCACCACTATTTAAGCTTTAGAAGTATTATCTGTACTATTATATAAAGGAAAGGAATGTTTTACTTTTGAATAGATAATAACTAAAAATCGTTCTTGACCAATCGGAATTAAATTTTATCTTATGTTTCTTGACATAACTGGATAGGTTTAAAGCTATATTTTATCTCGAAAGAAAAAAACTTCCATGAAAAATAACTTTAAAAAGATAATGCTTCAAAGCGTAGTGTCTTTGATCTCCGTTAGGTGGCGGATACACTCTGTTACGCTATATCATAGACAATAGATCGGAATTACTTTTTATATCTATCTCTTTCTTTCATGCACATTTGAAAAACCCATCGAGGTAGTATAGATAGAGTCGGTAGTAGACAAATTATTCTTTATGTGGAACGCTTTCTTGCGAAAAATATATGTTACAAGTTTGGCGGAATAAACTGATATCTCATTATAATGTAGAGAGTTCATAAAAATTTCAACAATTAAACCACTAGAACAAGAAAGTTAGCCAAACCAATCATCACCAAATTTTTATTGTAGCTTGATTATGTATTCCGCGAACATAAACAGATAAAAATAAGCACAAGCTTTCTCATTACGATCTACAGGTGGCGCCATGCTGTCATGATCCTTCCTCATGCCACATGATTGTAAGATTGGGGGAGTTTTTCGTTATTTTAGGGAAAAATATTTTTGAAAAATTTTTGTGAGAAGACGAAAAAATTGTTGGGAAAAAGTATAATTCTGGGAAATTTGAGAGAGCACGGCCAACATTCCCATTTATTAAGTAAATGAGCAAATGAATCTCGTCTACCGCTATTTTACTTCATTGTGTTGGTATGATGATATTTTCTTCATTTCTTATTTGTGACATTTTACTGAGTAGAATAAATTGTTTGAAAGATATATTGTTTAATTATGTTGCAATATAGAGGATAAAGCTAAAAACAAAAACAAACGTCAGTTCGTTAGACCCGATAAACTGTTTTGAGCTTACATTTTCTTATATAATATTTGTTTTCAATTTACGATTGGTGAAAAGTTGACGAGGACAGTATCATTTTGAGGAAAATTGAAGCTCAATCTGGGGGAGTTCTAGCAACCCTGTAGCAAGCTGCTTCCGCAATTGAGTTGGTTCCTGCAGGCTTTAAATATCTACAATTCATTTTCGTCAGTAGAAGTTCGTTTAAGATATTACATCGTGCTGACACAAACAGTGTAATGTTTTAAAAGTTTTAGTTAAGTCAAATAAATACAACTTACCTGGTAAGATGCTTACACCAACATTATGATAGTAAGATTGTACATTAATAGGATTTAAAAAAGAAGAAGGGATATCAAGATCATTAACAGTATGTTCATTCATAACAGAAGTCCCATAATTTTCTATACCCAAATTAGAACTTTGATTGTAGAGGTTTTGATGGTTCGGTTGGTTCTGACTACCAGATTGATTATTACTGAACATATGATTATTTATTTGGTTACTTTCAACGGGTAAATATTGGGGATTTATTTCAAAAACTGGTGTTTCGTCGCTCGAAGTTGAGCTAGTATCATCACATTGATTATCTCCTTGTTCGTCTTTGCTGAAGTTTTTCATTTCGCTCATTTGATGAGCAAATCGTCTAAAAATTGTTTATTAGATAATGTATTGTCACTTTTCTTTTACTAATTAGTAATTTTACTGTAGAAAAATGTAAATATTTTTACCCTATTGTCTGATATCTAGACATTTCAGGTGGCACTTTCCCCCTCCAATTTTCATGAGTGTTAATAATGAGTGCAGCGGGTATAATATTAAATAAAATTGAGGCAAAAATCAGTTTTGCTTGATTAATGCCATAATTGTCTACCAATAAAAAGATACAATGCGGCATCAAAAATAGACTGAGTGCTCTGGCAACTTGTCGGTGTGCCTCAAAAATTTTGGAGTCCATGTCGAGTTTATCTAATGCAAAGTAACGGATTTGACAGGATATAAGATTGGATAAAATACCTAGAAAGAAAATAAAATATAAATTAGAGCCTAGAAGACTTTTGCATCTTCAGTGTTTAGTTATAGAAAGTGTTCGACGTAAAAAGAGGAATCATTTCAATCGAACTGATTACTAAACGTACTTTGCAGCGTGGGATTTCACCTTATTTTGTGGAATTCACCGATAGTGAAAGAAGGTCCAGAGCAGGGCTGTCAATTTGCCAGTAATTCCTGGCATTTGTCAGGAATAATTAGCTGTGCCAGTAATTTAGTCAGGAATACTATCATGCCAGGGATTTACCATGGCAAGGGTATGAAAACCGATAGGATGCCCCATCAATAAAATTAAATTTTTCTACTATTTCTTTTAGAAATTATTTTTTTCTTTATTTTATGGTTTCGCAGTCTAAAATTTAAAGGATGGACAATCTTATTATCATCTGTCTTTATCTAATATTCAGGTTAATTGAACAATATCCGCTTTTTTGTATCACATGCAATTTGCCAGGAATAAATATAAAACTTGCAAGCATTTTTCTGTGGAACATTTGACAGCACTGGTCCAGAGAGCGAAGAGAGTCGCAAATTCTAAGCATTAGGGCCGGGCGATATCTCCAGGTATATCGGTATTATGTATCGATACGTATGGAATAATGAATATTAATACGCCGATACTGATATAAAAGTAGCATTGCGTCGGTCGGCGTTAATAACGGTCCACAACAGTTAAAAGGTACTATGCAATTTATCTGTAAGTAAACAGTTTCATATTTCCAAAAATTTAAGCAATTATGGGAAAATATGATGAGTTCTATTTTTAAGTCTTAAACTGTGGGAAAATACGTTGTATAACAAATAATAATAAAGTCATCTTTATATTTATTTCAATACATATTAGAGAAAAAAAATATTTTTGAAAATGTTTTTATTTATTTTTCAACATAGTCCCCTTGTACTTCAATACGTTTAGACCAACGATGTTCTAACATTTTAATACTTTGTAGTATAATGCGCTTTGTCCAACTCTGCAAAATAAGCGGTTCTCGCTAGTGATGTGAGAATACGTATTAAAATAACCGAACAATTCGAATAGTAACTTAATCGTATTAAACCGAATAGTTCTTTGGCATCCGGAATGCGGAATTCGGAATGTGATGTGCTTCGGTTCTATTGAAATAAATGGAAACATAGTGTCAGAATAAGAATAATTTCATCCTTGTTTCGTTTGTAGTAACGCATAAGTATGTCTTGGTCTTCGGAGCGACAAGAAAACGAAGATCGATTGCTACGGACGGTGCTCGTTTGATTCGTATTAGTTCGTACTGCTTCGGGTGATATGGGAATACGTATTGAAATAACCGAGCAATATTCGAATAGCAAATTAATACGTATTAATTTAGACACTTTCTTGGCATACGGAATGTGATGATACCGATGATTTTTTATATAACGACCGATGCCCGATGGAAACGGATGTCGCGGACGCTGCGGCATCGAATACACTTGTTCGTTCACCAGTGCTGGGGATGATTATTATTCTATTATTTTAGGTGCAAGTACTTTTGATGACGCAGAGCATAAAAATATATTTTAAAGTTATAAAATAAAAATTCATATATATATATATATATATATATATATATATATATATATATATATATATATATATATATACAAAAAAAAGTTTTATTAAAGAAATTAAACAAAATATATATCATAAAAACATATAAATTCAACGTTAGTTCCAAAAACATATCTTAAATTGTTTTTAATAAATCAAGGAAAGCATACATTCTAGTAATATTTAATTTGAACATAAATAAAAAATAATCCAGGATAGTTTTCTTTGAAAATAATATGTAAAATATATAAACAAAACAATAATTTTGAACTTAGGTAGAAGTGGTAGGTTGTTTTCGCAAAATTTCTTGCTGCTGACTTTCGTTCATAGTTAAAAGAATTAAAGAGCCAGGATTATTTTTTAATTCTGTGGATTGGCTTATACATGGAATCTCATCTTGGTAAAAAAGCCTTCTGGGATATTTGTTACTACTTGGAGCTTAACAAAACCTGAAATATGAACTTGAGTCTCATCGGTAACATTATTTTTATTCATTTCTTCATGGTACAGAAGTGGACGTATTTCAGAAATATAATTTTTTAAATTACCAATTTTCGATTACACAACCGACATAGGGCAAATTTATTATTTGATGAATTGACAAAAAAAAAACGATTGATTTTTGTGCGGGAGCCATGATGTAAAACCTAAAATTTGACCCGGCGCCTATGTCTAAATTTTTACTAAACCACTGTTGTCCAATTCCCTATCTAGAGCCGCGAGGAGTTCGGTTCGTATTAATTCGTAATGTTTCGTCAACATTCCGCAATTCGGATTGTTAAACAATCCGAATATTACATTCATCCGCATCCGTTTTATTCGAATATCAAAATCATCCGAATATTTACAACACTAGTTCTCGCTACCCTGACCTCGTTATTTGAAGGTAATTTTCGTCCAGCGAGCCATTTTTTCAAGTTTGGGAAGAGAAAGTAATCGCTGAGAGCCAGATCCGGCGATTATGGCGCATGTGGAAGCACTTCGAAACGTAGGTCATGGTGTTTTGCAGCAACAACCATAGATTTGTCTGCAGGAGCGTTATCCTGATGAAAAAGCACTTTTTTTTGGCAAGATGTGGATATTTAGCATTAATCACATGCTGCAAACGGTCCAGTAGTGAAGCGTAGTACTCTCCGGTGTTGGTCTTGCCTTGTTCTAAATAGTCTATAAGCACCCCGCTATGTGAATCGCAAAAAACTGTTGCCGTGACTTTTCCTGCAGACGGAACCGTTTTTGCTTTTTTTTGGCGCACTTTCACCTGCCCTTACCCAGTGTTTAGACTGCTGCTTTGTCTCTGGCGTGTAATGGTGAATCCATATTTCATCTACAGTTATAAAACGTCGAAGAAACTCAGCAGGATTGCATCTGAGTAAGTCTAAACACTCTTGCGTAGTGTTCATTCGAAGGCGTTTTTGGTCGACTGTTAACAAACGCGGTACCCATCGCGCAGAAAGCTTTTTCATGCTAAGAAATCATGCAAAATGTAGTGGACACGATCTTTGCTATACCAGCAAGCTCTTGTACTTTCAGTCGGCGGCCATGAAATATGACATTGTGAATTTTTTGACAACTTCGTCAGTTGTAGCGGTTTTTGGGCATCCTGAGCGCTCATCATCTTAAATTGATGTACGATCACGATTAAATTCAGCAGCTAATTTTTTTACTGTCGAAAACGAAGGAGAAGAATCCTTTAAAGTAGAAACTAACTCATTTTTAATGTCTATAGGAGTTAAGTCCTTTAAAACAAAGTACTTTATAACTGCTCGAACATCAATTTTTTCCATCTTTCACAAAATATCGAACCTTATGTGTTCACTCGATCACCACAAACAAGCAACTGAACGCAAACATCTGTAACTTTGCAGGGCGTCATCTCAAGGTTAATGCTTACAAAATATTAAAATTATTTGATCGTACTAGCGCCCTCTCTGTTTCAGACCGAGAACTTATCGAACCATCCTCGTACATTATTTTATCTAGCTAACTTGACTGGGTCTATTTATACCCGATCTTATACAATACAAAGTACTTATAAAGTAACGTTAAAGTGCGATAAAATATTTCAGAAATGTTTTGAAATAAATGCTGCAGACAAAGCTGGGCTACATTTTACCTATACCCTCTCACAGCACTCTACCCGGGCACAGCATGGGTAGCAGCAGAAAGGACATATCGCAACATGTTTATCACTTATGATTTTTCTTGCGGGATTCTACTTATTACGAAAACACTGCAAAAAATTAGTTCTATTCAAAGATTTGGCAATATTAGATGAGTTACATCCCATTTCAGCTCATTAAAATGACTGAAGAAAAAAATTATATCAGAGTATATTAAAGAACAGGTAAGGTAGCAGGTAAAATTAAAGAAATTCTCCCCTCCCCCCCTCCCCCCCGTGTAAATATACTTGTACTTCAATCTATCTTATTCAGATATTAACCCAAATCGCGTGAATTTGGTGTTGCCTAAAATTGTATTTTATGATATCAAATCAAGATAGATAACAAACATAATTGATTTAAATAATATGTAGGGGTTTTTTCTTATAATTAGGTACACATGATTTTAGGCTATTTTTAGGTAAAAATTTGTAATACTTCATTCTAGCATAGTTTGGGTTGACAGCGAAAATTTTGAACGTATTAAAAAAATATTTAAAAAGAAAATATTATGCCAATGAGCATTTGAGGTAGAAAAAGAAAGATTTATACAATTTAGCGTTGTTAAATGAGGACATAATAGGTACACAACAAAATATGTGTTGGAGTAGATATAAGCTATAAGCAAAATTGGTGGCAGTTATCTTTGGTTTTGTTGTGAAATTAATTGACAAATAATACTTTCTTACCTCCAAAAAGCATATATAAAGTTAGGCTATTCGGAATCATAATACCTATAAACAATATAACAGTGCTACATCCTATTACGTATCTAAAAAATATGTTCTTTTTGTCTTCGAAATACTCTGAAACAAATCTTGAAATGGGATCTAAAAAAAAAAAATAAAACTTAAAGTTAAACATGGTACAGTTTCACACAGTACGTCTTTTTAATTGAATAACCCTTGTGATTTCGTAAGATTCGTCCACATGTATGTAACAGCCTTGTAACTTCTCCATTCTTACTCTCAATATAAAAAATATATAACTTAATATTTTGGATAAAATCATAAGAATAATAAAAGAGAAATAACAATTGCTACGGAACCCCAATGTAATGGTTGTTTGAGAGTCACTTGACTGATTTTTTAATAGACAGTACCTGTGAAGCTCCAGCTGCAAATAAATAAAATTGAAGTTCGTATTCCTTCGTCATATTTGTGCGATCCAATCAGAACGTACTCCGATAGAATTATACCATAGCCATAAAAAACAGATGAGACCAAAAACTAAAAATAATAATGTAATCATTGTAGTATTACCGTTTACGAACTGCAAAGATAAAAATAAAAATTGAGAAAATGTTGAAAATAATATTTTTCGAGTGTGAAAATTACATAGTACGGTCCACATAATAAAAAGCTTACAGTTTCGAAACTTTCCTACACATGAGGCGGAAACAAGCCTAAACATACATTGAAGTTTTAACTTGGCTTTGATTTGTTAGTGCTTTAACAGCATTTTAACAGCAATTCCTTCATTAACTCATTTATTACTGCATTTTAAATTGTTATTTTTCAATATAATAACGTAATTAAATGTTTGTCGAGTCCAATCCTGTGCACTGTCCTTGATCATTACACAAATGGAAGCTGTTTACAGAATTTGATTGAATGATACCTCGGGCTAGGGTTGAGAATGCCTTACAGTGCAGCTTGACTATTATATCTGTTCTATGTGGCCTTAATCAAGTTTAGGAGCCTATTCATTATTTTGTCATCTGAGTATAATGTTACTACTCCAGAAGTCCGTAACTATGGGGTTACCTGTATGAAATTATGGTAGTTCATACCAAATTATGGTAGTAGAGGATAAGGTAGATTTATATTGGATAATCGTGGGTGATTATTTAAATTTATATTTAAATACTTTGGGATATAATCACTAAAGTTGAAGATTAATGATTATCGTAGTATGAACATCCTACCGGTTAATTCCGATGCAAAATGACTTCAAATAAAAATTCCAAATTATAGTAAGTACGACAAGGGTGTCTGGGAAAGGTGCTGGCGAAGCCACTGACGAATACACCGCCGCTTAACGAGTACGAAACATCCTAACGTTCGGCGGTGGAACAAATAACTTTTCCAGTTATATGACCTTACCATTAGGGGCCTGATTATAACATGATTCTTGACTTTTTTAAAACTTATTCAGATATGATATTTCAGTGCTGGTATTTTCTTTTTGACGTGAAGGTGGTCTATTTTTTGAATATAGAGCACTTTTCGTTATTTATGATATCATATCTTCTGATGGGCTGTAATTTGCCGTTGGTCGATACTGTTGACTCGATAGATAACTCTGTATTATATTATATACAACACACAGTCACGGCTAATAGACGTGTGAATAGACAGTGCCATTAAACAATTTTAAAAAGAAGGAAAGAATAAATTTAAAAATTTTTGATAGGAATCAATGAATAATGACAAACCATAAATTCTTGTATAGGATAGGAAAACGGCAGTGTTTTTATAGTAAAATAATCATAATTGTGGATTGATCGACCTTTGAAGATGTCTCCATTGGAGCTACACGTTCGTAGATGATGCGTGAGGCTGTTTCGTCTTTTTTGTCACAGCCATATATTGGTTCTCTGATTACAAATGCCCATTGTGTGTAAATGTGTCCTTGGGCTTCAATTGTAGGTTTTCAGACAATACTTTGTTGCGCCTGTGTCACGCAATGTGGTTCTAGTGGTTTTGCTCTTTATAATTTATCTACCAGGAACATCATCCACGAACAGCCATTTTATTGATACCAACAAATGCAAAACAAATTGGCTTTCCAAAATAAAAACGAAATTATTTAGAAAGAGAAATTTAAAATTAACTTGATTAACAATTCGAAGGTAACTAAAATAAATACTCTTTTCGGCCCTTATTTAAACCCGAATCATAAGATAAAACACAATTTTGAAAATTTTACGTTTAAATAGATTTCTAAAAATTAGTCAAGAAAAAGAATAAAAACTGCGATTTAAGTTGTTTAAACAAAATAGTATTAAAGGCGCCTTTTCCCAGAAGCAGATTTTTCCCTTAACTTTTCTCAAGATAAATGGCGAATCAAAAGTAAAAACCAACTTAAATAAATCCGTTGTTTGAATAAAATATAATTTGTTCTAGCAGATTAATGTAACCAAACAAATATATTACATTATAGCGGTTTTATTTGATTTTTCTATTGTTTCCTAATAATGGGTAAATTGTTCAATTTAAAAACATTCTAGGTGATTTAAGCCATGTGGTGCTAAATGTATCCTTGATTTAATCTTTAATGGGTTTCATGTTTGACCACAGTACATATCCTTCGACATATGGTCTCACTGTTCATTAATGCTAGTTCCCAAGTAAGAATATTTGATAATTTTCTTAATTTGTTGCTGATTGTCTATAGCAGTTCATTCGTAATTGGTGGTAAGATATACTTAGTCTTGTTTGTGTCGAGATTCAACTCATATCCTGTGTTAGTTAGTGCTATGCTGGTCATTAGTTGTTGTAATCCTTTTAAGTTATTGGCAAAAAGAACCGTGTTGTCCGCGCACCGGACATTGTTTAACCGCTCTCCATTAATTAATGCTAATTCCAGCGTCGATGTATTCTCTGAACATGTGTTCGGACTATATGTTGAACAATAATGGAGAGAGTATTCAACCTTTCCCGATGCCTCTTCTAATTTGTACCTGTTCGGAATTTTCTCTTCAAACTCTGATTGCAGTGGCAGTCTAGCCCCATTACAGTTTTCTGATAATTCTTAGCTTTTTTCTTCAACACCGGTTTTCATTAAGATTACGATCATTTTGTAATGTTGAACTATCTTAGAGTAAGTTTTTATCTTTAAATATTTTAACTAGGAGCCAAGTTAAACTCGATTTTGTGGAGCTCCACGCACTCATGCTACATTTTGCATTATTATTGCATTGCAATTGTTTTGTAGGATTCTGCAAGTGTTTTTTTTGTTTTTGACATTTGATAGCAGTCATATTTAAATTACTTTAGAAACAACTTGTGCGTAATTTTGTTTGTAGCTGTTAGTTGGGGGTCAATTTTAACATGGGGTGGAGGAACGATCATTTTCAGCATATTTTACTTTTTTATTTCGATAAAGGAAATAAAGCTGCTCACAAAGAGATATGTGAGGTTTATGGTGTTGATTACCTAACAAAACGCATATATACTCGGAGAGTATATACTTTTCCTTATCCTCCTTTTTTGTTCTCTCATATATTCACTACTGTGCTGCCGAACTAAATTAGAAATTATTATTTAATTTGAAAAATTCTTCTAAGGTCGTTATACCGGAACAAATTTTATAGCAAAAAATATCTTTTTAGTATATTCAGACCTAATTCCTGTTGGTTTCCTAAATTCCGAAGAAATTAGGGGCAACACGAGTAATCTTTTAAAGCTGAATTGCATCCAAAAATGTTCATTGCCTCAATTTGGTGGGACTACAAACGTGTTGTGTATTTTGAGCTGCTTTCAAGAGACTGGATGATCAATTCCGATGTTTACTGTCAACACTAATGAAACTGGGTGAAGCAATCAAAGAAAACCCGTCAGAATTGGCAGGTCGCAAAGGATTTGTGTTCCATCATGATAATGTAAAGGCTCACTCATCTTCAGTAACTCGTGGGAAATTATTGGAGCTTGGTTGGGAAGTGATGTTGCATCCTCCATACAGCCCTGACCTGGCGCCATCTGGTTACTATTTATTTCGAAGTTTGCAAAATTCGTTAAATGATAACTTTAAATCGCACTTTTTTCAGTTTTGTGCTAATAAGGACAGTCGGTAATATCTCACCGTCGATTTCCGCCGCCAAGTTAGTTCAAATATGGTAAAATACGACGACGGATGTTTGGGAAAGGCGCCGGTGGACTCACCGACGAATCCACTGCCGGTGATTGAGGACAAAACACCCAAACTTTTTAGTGGTAAATTTAAGTTTGTAAATCGTAGCAAGGGACCTACGTTTGGAACAGGACCAAAATTTTTATGAGCATGGAATCATGAAGCTGCAATATAGATGGCAAAAGGCCATTGAACAAAATAGAAAATTTATAATTGATTACAGTTTATTCTCTGTATAAAAAAGGAGTTTTATTTTACACTACAAAACTAAAATTACTATTTTGCCGACCTGATAATAATCAGTTTGACGACTGATTTGATTTGTTTTACAGTGACTAAGATGTTTACTGGAAAAATAACGTATTTAATTACATTTTAATTTTACAGAAGCTTAAGTTAAAGTATTTACCATAAATTTGATAATTCAATTGAATTTGAATTAATTATTGCACTGAGTGTTACTCTGTGTTATATTTATTTATTCACCATTTACTATACTTACTTCGACAATACAAATTCCCAACTTGGCCACCAAGTGCCTTTTAAAACTATTCCCTTTCCTTTGTGTTTCTACATTTAAATCAGAAATTGTTATATTTCTATTCATAGTATTTCTTTTGTCTGATGCACTACATATTATTTTCTTATCTGTCACAAATAAATAATATTTATTCAGATGCTATTATACACTCTTGAGTTTTAGGTACTCGCAATTATTTTATCACAGTATTTTTAAAGAATTTATTAAACAATTTTCTTTAACACTATTTATATCACGTTTTTTTACTAAAAATATCTTTTTACTATATAAAAAACTACTAATATTTAATTTCTAATCGCCATTTTGTAAAAATAACTCTGGTATACGGTTATTGTGTGGGTACAAATGATTGTTTTTATCTTATCTTTTCTTCAAAGTTGCTGATATAAGTTTTCGTATTTTATATTTATGATTGAGATGAAGTAATTTACTTAAGATTTTATGAAAAAGCGCTTACAGTACTCAATCTTGTCATTATCTCTTTGTTTTACTCACGATAACTTATTTTTAAAAATTTATTCTTTCCTAGGCGTATCGTTTTCATAAGGAAACAGTACAATTCGTTAAAATTCATATTATATAGATACCTACCTTAAACACACGTAAATGGCATAAATGATGTGTCATACATTCAGGATTAACTTTATTGTATTGAATATATTTTATTTACTTATCTTATCTCTACATAAGTTCGCTAAGAAACCGCTTTATTTTTATTCAATACCCGGATGGCTTTTTATTCATTTACATAATTAAAAGTTAATTTGTCAATTCAGAATCAGTCAGAATGAAACTCTTACAAACGTCAATATTTATTTTATTTATACATTTAAAATACGGTGCTTACAAAACAAATTGAAACATTAACTCTGGGCTAATTAAAACTAATGGCATGAAAAATTGAAAACATACATATAAAGACAAGGGCGGACCAGGAAAGGGCGGGTGGGGCAGTGCTCCGACCTCCCCCAAAGATATATATTTGCTAAAAGAAAGATTGGAAACAAATTATATATATATATATATATATATATATATATATATATATATATATATATATATATATATATATATATATATAGTTGCAATTCATCGTAACAACCCTGAACGGCTCGCAAATTTTCGACCACTAAAATCCCGGGTACTTCGTCCTGACCCCGCCGGTGGATTCGACAAGTGGGTCCACCGGTACCTCCCCTAGAGACCCTTTGACATACTTTCTATAACGTCATTTCTGATATTTGAATTTTCTTGGCATCGGAAACTATCGGTGAGATGTTCCTCAAGTGGCTGTTCCTACATGACCGTTACATTGCCCCCCTCCAAGCTTTGATCGTCCCGGGATGCCTGAGAAACTGCTCCTTTAGTGTTTTTTCGGGTCCCAGTGCTAGAATCAGCACTACAATGCGCGCAACTCTGTGTCGCATTATCCCACTTCTGACACCATTGTTGCAATTCACCGTAACCCTGAATGGTTTGCAAACTTTTGATAACTAAAATCCGGGGTATTTCGTCCTGACACCGGTAGTGGATTCATCAGTGGGTCCGCCTATGCCTTCTCTAGACACTCTTTGGCATACGTTCTATAACGTCATTTGTGATATTTGAATTTTCTTGCCGTCGGAAACTATCGGTGAGATGTTCCTCAGGTGTCTCCGACAAACTGCCGCGATCGATTTCTCGGAAAATAGACTCTGTAGAGTTTTTAAAATTTGGCGGTTTACTAAAGTCGATGGGGGAAATTCAGCTAAAACATTTTGAAGATGGTGGCACTTCCCGTTATACCAGAAGTTGATTCCTGCTTCCTGGTGGAACACCTTTTAAGCGATTTTATTTTTAAATTTTACACGAAATTATATTCATATTTCATGTAAAATGTCCTATACCTAAGTCTAACATGATATATTTTAAATTTTATGTCAAAAATGGCGTTTGCAGGCCTAAACATAACTATCAATTTCTACTGTATGTGTATGATATATAGTATATTAGGCTCCATTTTATTGGGTTTAAATTCCATTTGATAACAAAAACAAAACTTTTCTCTAAAGCAACATTTATTTTTCTATTAAAGTTTCGGTCACTCATTCTGGCCTTCATCAGAATAAAATAGAACAGGCAGATTGTATAAATCCTGGAAAAAAACCCAGAAAAATACAATCCACCAATCACTGATTAAAAATTGCAAATAATTATACAACGCGTTGAAATCTAATCAATATTATAATTTAGTTAGCGTCGTGAGGAATACCTATTTTTTATATTTGGGTGGTGAATATTCATACGAAACTTGCTACACATATATATATATATATATATATATATATATATATATATATATATATACATATATACGGTCCAAAAATTTCATATTTCCGGATTATGTCCCAACTTTGTACTGGTGGTTTTCAATGGTGTAGATTAAGATTGGATTAAGAGTTTAAAACTATTTTTTTGAAATTCAATTTGGCGAATCCGGTATATCATGGTGGATTGAAAATTTTACATTAGTCATGTTTTTTTTTTAAATATGTATTAAGGGGTTTTCGGAATCATAGGTTACAAATCTGTAGTTAATTTTTTACAATTTCTGTTCGAAAATTTAAAATGACCCCTTGCTTCTCAGCATCCAGCCAAGTCCATATTTTTTTTTTTACAATTTAATACAATACAGGGAACTAGAAAAATTACACTTTTCCTATTTTGTCCAAATTGATATCGGAGGTCCTTGGGCGTACATTAGAGATCTTAAATTAATTTCCTCAAACCCAAAATGCAGGATAAAATATGTCGAACTAAAAAATTTACATGTCTGAAGTTCTTTCAATGTCTGTATTTGGTAATCTTGGGGGCCTAACTTAACAATCTGAAATAAATTTCTTAAAATTCAAGATAGCTGATTTTCTAAATCGGACGAAATATTTGTTTGATACAATTTCAATGAAAACTGGTTTTTGAGGAATTCTCAGAATCAAAGAATTTTTTGTTGTTCCATTTGTTTAGTGTACAGCTATCGATAAAATAGGTATTTTCTTGTAACCTTAGACACTCAACTCAATTCAAAACTAAAAAAATGAGATTTTTATAAAAAAAGAACATACGTTCAAAAAAGCCCTAAAAAGCGAAAAAAAATAATAGAACTTTCGGCATCAAATTATTACGAGATGAAACAAATACTTACACATACATACAAGCTACGGTGAAAAAACAGTTACAATTGCTCAATCCTTTTATGCGAATCACATTTTGTCAGGTATTAATTTGGCGCCACTTCAAAAATTTAAAATTCATATAAAAAGTTATAATGCCATCTTTCGCCTTTTAGCACTTTTTTTATAAAACGCAGGAATTTTTTTTTATAAAAATTTTATTTACGCAACCCTTTCCGATATGTTTTTCAGTATCAGTTAACAGGTTAGTTCAGGTTGGTTAGTAGTTACGAAACAAGAACTACGAGAAATTGGTACCGAGAAACTCGTATATTTTTTATAGCTTATTTTGGTGTTTTGCCCATCCAGATATTTTTTTGGGGTGAAAAAGAAATAACTGTATAAATTTTACGTTAAAATATACATTTCAAGATTTTTTTGTATAAGACAATAAAACATATCGAAAATAATACTATTTAGAAATATTAACAAAAATAAATATTATTGCTTGTCTGTTTAGTATTTTTCCAATGATTTTTGAATAAAGTTTCTAAATACTTTTATGGGGACTGTAAAAATATTATATAATTTTATTATAATCCCAATTTATCTACAACTTCCAACGAGCATTTCTTAGTTTATTAGTTTATTTAAATTGTTTTTTCCCGGAAAGGACCCACTCCTAATTTGTCATGTGCTACCTGCTACGTATTATTATAATTCTCTAATTTCGTGGGGTATAGTCCTTGATCTTTGCTATTTCTGTCTATGGGTGGTAATAAAATTTTATCTTTTATCTGGATGTAGTAAAATTTAATCGCTCATAATTTCGTGACCGATTAACAATATTTTGAAAACGAGTCTGCATTGCAGAGAGAAAAGAGTAAAATACCTTTTAAATAAGATGAAATGAAATCTCCTATATTTATCAATGGAAAAGATCCACTTTAGTTTTCTGTTGTCACTGTTTAATTGGATTTGACTACATATTTGTTTTGTCTGATTTCAACGTTTATATGATTTATCTCTGTATTATGCGAGCGCTGATTCTTATAGTTCATCCACGATCAGCTTCTGACATTGTGAGTCATATTCTGTTTATCACATATAAAGGGTGTTTTTTTTATAGAGGTATAGAACTTTTAAATGGAATAAAACAAAGATGAATTTTTTAAATTGACATAAAATTTACTTTATTCGAAAGATAACCTTCTGGCATTATAATTTAAATATGACTTCTGGCATATGATCGCCACGGCTGGCTCGGACGTAGTCTAATCTGGAGGTCCAATTTTCGATGACTTTTTCCAACATTTGTAGTCGTATATCGGCAATAACGCGGCGAATGTTGTCCTCCAAGTGATTAATCGTTTCGGGCTTATCGGCGTAGACTAGCGACTTCACATATCCCCACAGAAAATAGTCTAGCGGCGTTAAGTCGCACGATCTTGGAGGCCAATTCACGGGTCCGAAACGTGAAACTATGCGGTTACCAAACGTTTCCTTCAATAAATCAAATATGGCACGAGCTGTGTGACATGTTGCGCCGTCTTGTTGAAACCACAGCTCTTGCACATCATGGTTGTTCAATTGATGAACGAAAAAGTCAGTAATCATGGCTCTATAGCGGTCACCATTGACTGTAACGTTCTGACCAGCATCGTTTTTAAAGAAGTACGAACCAATGATTCCACCAGCCCATAAAGCACACCAAACAGTCAGTTTTTCTGGATGAAACGGTGTCTCAACATACACTTGAGGATTATCATCACTCCAAATATGGCAGTTTTGTTTGTTGACGTATCCATTCAAACAAAAGTGAGCTTCATCGCTAAACAAAATTCGCTTATGAAAATCGGGATCAACGGCAATCTTGTTTTGGGCTCATTCACCGAATCTACGCCTTGGTAGGTGATCGTGTGGCTTCAATTCTTGCACGAGTTGGATTTTGTAAACGTGGTGCGAAAACGTTCCACAGTTAATCGAATTAATTGCTCTGATGAACGATTATGTTGACCGTAAATTGGACGTAGTGCGCGATACGTATTTCGAACAGAACCATGATTTTCAAAATAAATTTGCACAATTTGGAAGCGTTGTTCAGGCGTCAGTCTGTTCATGCTGAAATGCCAAACCAAACTAAACATAAATCACTTGACAGCTGACGAAATGGCCGCCAGTTAAAAAAGTGTTGCCAACTTAAAGTTTTATACCTCTATAAAAAACACCCTTTATTACAAAACTTTCGTAAAATATGTATGTAAGCAAAATTTTAACTCTTAACAAGATAGATCACATGCGTAAATTGATGATAGTACAGGTGACAGGTAGATTTTCCCCATGGTTTTCTAAGAAACCTACCTACCTCGCTGGCCTTAGTATCTAATTGCACAAAATTTAAAGTCCTCTATACTATATCTTTCAATTTATAGCAATAATACACAAAATTGACATTGTAAAATGTGATATTAAAGGTCTATTATAGCACCTCAGCAATTATCTCGTAGAGGGAGTTTGCCAAAATTTTGCCCATTTAATGTAAATTATTTTTTCTTTGATTTTTCAAATGGAACACCCTGTATATAACTACTTTATCGAGTAGAGTTGTGGTTTCTCTGTCATATTTTTCTTTAGGTTTTCCTATACCTATTCATATATATATATATATATATATATATATATATATATATATATATATATATATATATATTCATTTTTATTATTGATATATAAAAATACGTTAACCTATTGATATCTAGTTAGCCATGAGTATTATATGGAAGAAGTAAACGTCAAAGTAATATTTATCCTGGAACAAAAAAGGTTAGTTCAGGTTAGTTATATTTATCGTTTATCTGTCACTAGAAAAAAAAGGCGATCCGGCGACTCTGGACAATTATAGGCCTATATCCCTTCTCTCCCAGTTATACAAAACCTTCATGAAGATAATAACTAGCAGATTGACGAAAAAATTCGACACATATCAACCTGTTAAATAAGCAGGAGTCAGAAGGGGATATGAAACATGCGACCACCTGCATACACTAAAAATATTAATAGAAAAAACCAACGAGTATAATTTGCCCCTGTAAATGGCCTTTGTTGACTACGAGTAGGCTTTCAACAGCGTAGAACTATGGGCTGTTGAAGAAGCTTTGGTAAATAGCAGAATAGATTCGAGATACAAAAATCTATTGCATAATGTCTATCTAGACGCAACGATGACAGTACAACTTGATGACGAGCTAAAGACGAACCGCATCCCAATCAAAAGTGAAATAAGACAGATACAATCTCACCCAAATTATTTACAATGGCCCTGGAAGAATTGTTCAAATCATTAAATTGGGAAAATAAAGGGATAAACATTAATGGTAGATTCTTAAATCATCTGAGATATGCAGATGATATACTCTTGATCGCATCCGACTGGGAAGAGCTGCAGTCAATGATAAACGACCTTCATGAAACATCGGATTAAAGATGAATCTCAGAAAAACAAAAGTAATGTCAAACTCAGACGAATAACAGTTAATGCAACCGAAATATAACAGGTGAATGAATATATATATATATATATATATATATATATATATATATATATATATATATATATATATATATATATACTTAGGCCAGGCCATAAGAGCGAGTAGGGACAACCAGACAGCCGAACTAACACGAAGAACTCGATTGGGATGGACGGCGTTCGGACAACTCTCCTATGTTTTGAAAAATCAGAAAATTCCCTTATACTTAAGAACCAAAGTATTTGATTGTTGTATATCGCCGGTTCTAACATACGGAGCGCAGACGTGGACTTTTACAAAATTAAATTTGGACAGAATCCGCAAAACTCAAAGGGCTATGGGACGACACATGTTAGGAATATCACTCAGAGATAAAAAACGAAATGAGAGGATAAGAAGAAAAACTAACGGAGTTGACGCTATAGAAAGAGCAGCATCACTAAAATGGAAATGGGCAGGCCATAATGAACGATTAAAAGACAACCGTTGGAATTCAGAAATTGGAAAATGGCGCCTATATGAAGGGAAAAGATCCAGAGGCAGGCCACAGATGAAATAGAAGGATAACATAGTCGACGTGCCGGCTTGATGTGGCAAAGAAGAGCCCAGAATAGAGAGATTTGGAAAGAAATAGGGGAGGCCTATATCCAGTTTTGGAAGGATGAAAACTGGGCTAAAATGAAAAATGAGAATCTGTCACTAGAAAACAGTTTCTGATTTGTTCCATATGCCAATTTTAAAATGTTACTCGGCGCTCAGCATCCCCAGGACGTAAATTTTACACAATATGAATTTTATAGAGGTGGTATTTATATATTTTTTTAAATTGTTTGTTACTTTTGATGACGTCAGTTTCTATTTCTATCCCTCTACATAAGGTTGAAGGCGCTGTTTCTACACAAGTCAAAACATTCACTTCGTCTCTCTCTTTCTGTTTTCTTTGTTACCTATTTTGGACAGTGGGTGCGTAAAGATTCCACGTTTTACTAATTTATTCTTTAATCTACAAAATATGTCTGGATATGACTGCCTTCTTTCCGAATATCTATAATGCAAAAGGAAATTTTCAATATTTCATTAAAGTTTTGAACAATTTTTTGATAGTAGTAAATACGTACCTGTTAAAATATAATTTAGAAGCCACGTGAGAGATCTCATTGGATAAAACACACTAGCGTGTCATATTTTTCATAATTTTCATATCTTTGGACATCCAAAGATAATTAAAACTTAAAAAACAAATACTCAGCGGAAGGGAAACCCTTTTTAACATATTATTTCAAACCTAATCAAATATTCACCTGTCAAATTGAGTGTAATGGATATTATAAAGCTTTTGTTTTCCCCAGTCGCTTCAGCCTACTTGCATTTTTTGCTTTGTTTCTTTTTTATCCAGTAATCTAGATTAACAGTAGTTGTAAAAATTGTCTTTCTTAAACTAAAATATATTTAGAGGATCTCAGAAACTATTATTATTAACTAGCTTTTACCCTCAACTTCATCGGCATAAAATTTGGGCAATAAATAAATAATTAATATATATCTTTTATAGCCTGTAAAGTTTAATCAAAATCGATTCAGCTGTTTCGATGATTAGCCCATAAAGACTGATAGACAGACAGAAAAAAAAAACAGTCTCTATCACTCCCATAGGCAGGGAGAGCTCGTTGATCCCTCCTGACAACCTGCTCTTCGTGTCTGTAAAGTGTCATTGAAATCGATTAAGTCGTTTCAAAGATGAGCCCATACAGAAAGACGGACACTTTAATTTTATTTATATTTAATATTATTTATATGTATAGATGACGTGTATTCAAAATTCATAGCCTACTACGAAAATAAGTAATTTATTAACTACTATAGATTTTTTAAAAGCTTGCAAAAATTGAGATTGAGCTGTTAAATAATATACAAGGTGTTCTATTTACAAAATCATAAATTTGGTCTATAAGTCATAATCTGATATCTTTAGAAAAAAAACTAAGTACGCTAGTGGATTTTACATAAAAAATTTTACAATAACCCGTTTTTACTTTTTCATTAATTTACATATTAACTAAGATACGAGGACGTTTTTAAATGGAAAATTTTGGATTTCGTTCTCTATTTTAAAAATATGGAGGCTGCATGTAAAAGCTGTTATCATATACGTCTGAAGTTGAAAAGCTTGAAAAAAAAATCGAAAAGCAATATTCCGTTCCTATTTATTCTGGTAGTTAGAAATGCTTACGTCCTTCCATTTTATTTATTTTCTTTGAATGTTTGTATTAGTATTTGAATAATCTTTATATAATATTTTAAATAATTAATATTAAAAAAAAAAAAAAACAATTTCACTGCGATTAAGTTTTACTCACAAGAAACTATTGATAAGCGGGGGTATAGCTCAGTGGTAGAGCATTCGACTGCAGATCGAGAGGTCCCCGGTTCAAACCCGGGTGCCCCCTAGGTAACTTTTTTTTGACCGAACATTTTGTTATTTTTATTTTTAAAACAATTTATTGTTAATTTATTTTAAAATTTTTTTTAAATGCCTATATCAAGATTAACAACAATAAATTTAATTCATGTATTTTTGAATATGCCAACAGATATCTAGGAGTTGTCGGTTGTAGTTTATGGAGTGGTTGTATAAAAGTTAAAAGCCTTTTAAACAACTAATATTAATATTGATATCTTAGATATCAGCGGATTTAGTATGGTATTGACTGGAGTTTGAGTCAGTATAAAAAATGTTTTAATGAATTACGTACTAAATAATTGTAATTTAAAAATAGTGATACAAAATTGACAAATTTTAAGATAAAGTCCCCTGGGATGGGATTCTATAAAAATAAAGGGAAAGAGAATATCATAATAATGATCTTGCATCTTTGTTGAGTTTATAATAATGCATAAGTATATCTTGAAGGAGATAAGGAAAGGGAATATCAAAAAATATGCCTACAGAATCGGGCTGTTGATGGTAAAATGTTAGCTAGAAAAACAAAAGGTTTTAAGTTCGAAGTCCAACAGAATAAAGAAATGTTTTCAGCGTTAAAAGTTTATCTTAATGTCACAAATATTACTCAATTTATTTATGTTTATTGATTGTTTAGTGAAAGCTTCTATATTAATAATCCTTATCAGTCAGGGAAGTAATTTTATATAATACCCTCATAAATGCATTTTTATTATCATAAAATTATTTATGCCAGTGGCAGAGTACAACCAAAATAATGAATAAGCAGTCTCTACAAACGGTCATTTATAACTAGGCCAGTTGAATTAAATTTGGAAAAATTTTGTGTTTCTAGATATCAGCCGGCAGGAAGATGTTCAGAATGATGGTGGTAATTCATGGTCAGTGTTCACTACAAACTACTGAATTGGTTTCGGGTTAAAATTGGGTTTAGATCCTACGAATCATATTAAAATCTTCGGCTGGTGGAAGCCAAATTAATCTTCTGGTTATTTTACTCGTACTGAGCCAAGTGGTATTTCTTTTATAGGCAACACAGCGCTTTTCTTGACAAAATGATGAATATAATTTTTATTTTATGCTTTTACAACAATATAAGATAAATGGTTAAACAAATACTAAACCTACTTCAAAACTTAAATGAATTTGATAATTGTAGTAATAGATTTACTTATTCACTTATAATGTTTTGGAAATTGGTGCTGTAATATTTGTGGGCTTTTTCCTATTATTACGATATTGTTTACTTAGCTTTAGACATTGTATATACCTTATACAATGCTTTAGACTTGTGTTCCACTTTTTATCGTATTTGTTATGTGCTGTTTCTGTAAAATTTTTTCGGAAAAAAAATTTGTTTCTTTAATGAGTAATATTTTGAAGTTGGTTGATTTATTAGAAAAAATGATTTATTTTATTCTTGTTACTTTTATTTAGTCTTGCGTGACAAATTCACAGAAAGCAACCGTCTATCTTAAATTTTCGTTATAATGTACCGGCAGGATATTATCCGCAGAATTTGATGTTGGACAGGGGTTAGTCAATGCGGACAGTAAAATATCAACAGTCAAGGGTGTCTCAAAGTTCACGCAAGAGTTGAATATGCCGCCATTTGTGTGGTAAAGTGGTGGCAACCAAAAAAAAAAAAGTTTGACAGCTGACAGTTTAGGGTTAGTAAAAATGAAGCACTATACGAGAAAACAATGCGCTGTCTAAACTGGATAATACTGATGTGGACGATATGTGGTTTCAACAAGACGGTGTCACATACAATAGAGCCTATGAAAAATTGCATTGTATATTTCCTGGTCGTTTACTCTTTCGTTTCGGTGGTTAGAATTGGCCCCCTTGATCATGCAATTGCACACCACTGGATTTTATTCTACGAGGTTATTTGAAGT